>CM070554.1:7707773-8307773 GCA_036346405.1 Phyllostachys edulis | reverse complement strand
ACTGGGCCAGCTCTTCGAACTCCCAGTTTGTAATGCTAGTCATTTGCATATTCATGAAAAGAGTTCATAAGATTACTGCTAGTAACTTGCATAAAATAATTGTAAAGATTCTCATTGTCAGTGTTTTAGAACCGAACTTACGTAAAGATTGTTTGATTCGGGGGGTCTCCAAGGCTCAAATCACGCAGAGAGAGGCGACACGGGATTTTTATATAGGTTTAGACCTTCTCCGGGGAGAATAACAACCCTACTCCTCTGTGTATGTATTGAGTATGCTGGATTACAAGATCAAGAGAAAGACTTGATTGAGACGTCTTGTGCTCCTGATTCCTCTCCCCTCTCCTTCTGATGATTCTGCCTTTTATACAGTACTCGGAGCGTGTTGTTGTTCCTCCAGTCCAAATGGCGCCTTAATGCTTCAGATAATGGAGCCGTTACTGGAGATTATTGTGGGAGTAGTAACATTCCCACACCGCGAGGCAGTTATCACCATGACAGGGAGTTAATCGTGCCATTATTCCAGAGAATAACAGCGTAGTTTACTGCCCATATCTTTAGATATGGTGCGGAAGATTCCCTGACCGACTAGGCCCACATGTCTATAAACCCTATCGACTAGGGACCGGTTGTAGAAGAGCTTACGACCAGATGGTGGTCGTAGAAGAGCGTACGACCACGAACTGATCGTAGGAGAACTTACGATTAGGGCATAGTCGTAGAAGGACTTGCGACTATGGGGTAGTCGTAGAAGGACTTACGACTATCAGGTGGTTGTAGAAGAACTTACGACCTCTAGCTTCTCCCTTATGAATATTAAGGGGTATACTCAAGAACCATATGACGTCATTATTATCCATAATATGAATTACAGATAAATAATTAAATGAGAATTATTATATCCTCGTCACTCATAATGTTTCTTTATTTTTCTATGCATTTTTCATGATTTACTGCTATTTTCAGTGCTTAAAAGCAATATAAACAATCATAGATAATCAAAATAGCGAATACAATATATAAATTGCATAGAAATAATAATAACAGAGTCAGATATGCTTCAAAAGTTTTGAGAAATTTCATGCACTTTCTAGAAAATCCGAGGGGTTTTCCGCAAAATTTCTTTATTCGCGAAAATTTCTCGTAATTTTTAGAATCTTGAGGGCCCTTTTTGCAAAATTTCCTCGCCCGCGCAATTATCATCGTAATTTTCAGAATTGCGAGGGTCCTTTTAGCAAAAATAGGATTGTCTTTTCCCTTTTTTTCTTATCCGGCCTGGCCATGTCCGAAAAGCCCATTCGGCCCATCTGGCCTTTTTAGGCCCATGTAGGTCCACGTGGCCCATTTAAAGGGGGCAGGGTTAGGTTTTCCTTAAACCATGCGCTCCAAGGCGGCGGCGGCTGTCGCCGCCGCGGGACCGGCCAAGGTGGAGCGCCTGACGCCAGGTCAAGGCGGCGCGACACATGAGGCGGTCGCAGGCGCAACGCCCGGGCACAAGCTCCGTGTGCGGGCATGGAATAGTCAACGTAGCGCGCGGCGACCGGTGCGGCTGCAAGCCGGCGGTAGTGTAAGGGGTGTCGCAGAGAGGTGGCCGGAGGGCGAGTGGGAGCGGCGGCGCCGTTGGCGCATGCGATGCGATGCGTTCCCGTAGTGGGGCTAGTGGCGACGACGACGGCCGCCGGGCAACGGCGCTAACGCAGCGGCATGCTATTGGCGCAGCGGCCGTGAGGCGTGGCGCTGGTGGCGATCGCGACAGCGCCGACGGCCGTGGCGCTTCTGAAAGCAATGGCGGCGGCGATGGGAAGGTGCTAGTCTCGACGGCCGGAGACCAATGGCGCACAGGCGCAGAGGCCGGAGGGCGGCAAGGGGGGCTTCGTGCGGTGGCGGTGTGGCTCCAGGCCGGCGTGCAGCTCTAGGCAATGTATTGTTCATCCGAGTACTATAGATCATGCGATTATCATTCAAGCAATTACCGATCGGCTTAGCCAACGACTTCAAGTTAGCTCGCAGTAGATTATAACGTATTTGCAATTTCCAATCTACGGTACAATTGACATCCACTTTTTCATGTAATCTACCGATCGACATTGTGCCACCGACTTCAATTCGGCACGCGGTAGATTAGAGCGGATTTGCACCGTAGGTTACAATATAGAAAGCCAAATTTGCAGAATTAAAAGCAATCTAGAAAAAACGATTCAATCTACGAGTGTCATTCTTCGACGGTTACCTTTTGATCCGAGAAGAGTCAATCGTGCTTGTCGGTGTTTTAGAACCGAACTTACGTAAAGATTGTTTGATTCGGGGGGTCTCCTAGAATAGAATCATGCAGAGAGATTGACACGGAATTTTTATACGAGTTCGCCTTCTCCGAGAGAATAACAACCCTACTCTGTGTGTGTATGGTATTGAGTGTATATCAACAATCGGGGAAAACTAAGACTATTACAGATAGTGCTTGTATTCCGATGGCTCCTTCCTCTTCTCCCTTTCTAGTTGCCGCCTTTTATAGTACGTGAAGGAGCGGCGATTCTAAAGCGGCGCCTCATCACCTCAGAATTCATGCATGTTGGTAGTGATTACGGTGTATTAATTCCTCCACGCCGCTCAATGACTATATACCGTAGATAATGGGTATTATATGCCATTATTCTCAGAGAATAACAACAGATGATGATCGTTTGAATCCCTTAATCAATAAGACCCACTTGTCTCGCGTGTTCATTTGATTATAAGGTGGTCGTGGCTGACCTAGTCGAGAGGAATCTACGATTATGAGGTAGTCGAGCAAGCCTTACGACTATGGGATAGTCGTAGCATAACTTACGACTATGGGGGTGGTCGAGAAGAACTTACGACCATCCATTTGGTTCTTCCTTCATAACATTAAGGGGTACACTCGGGTTCACATGACGCCATATTTATCTATAATAAAAATTATAGATAAAAGGTAAAATGAGGATTATTATATCCTCGCCATCTAGCCCCCCACTTCAAGTGAAAGCAACTTACTTGGTAAAGGGTTCTAGATGGTCTTACGATCATGAGAGGATCAGAGAAAATAATCGAAGGAAAAACTCTTCGATTGTATACTACTTTGACCAGAAATGTGCTTGGTCAAGAAAATTGCTTACGACTATCAAGTGGTCGTAAAAGCATTTCTACGATCACAAGGTGGTCGTAATATGGTGATCGGAAGAAGGAACTTTCCGATTATCATTTCCTTTGGTTGAAAAGATCTAACCAAGGAAGTAATTTCGCTTGAGATGTAAACGCAAAACCTGAATTTCTCGAACGGACACACTGGGGAATCTCAAACGACGCTCGTTAGCTTGTTCATTGAAGCGGTTCTTCCGAGACGGTGGCGACCCTTGAATGTCACGCCCCGGCTCAAGGTACGCAGATTATATATACTCACCGGAGGGTAAAACCTAAGATCTTACTTTTCCCCAAATTGCTCCTCGCTTGTTCCTCAAGCTCTTGCCTTCTCCGCCGAGTCGTTTTGCCTTCTCCGCTGCCACTCCAATTGTGCCTCTTTTTCGACCCAAAATTTCTGCTTCCGAGAGATGGCCAGAAAACTTCGAGTGGGAAGAGTCGGAGATGGATGCGGCGAAGATTCAAGCCCTAGTTGTCGCCGGAAGATTCCAGAGAAGACTCTTGTGAGATGGCTTCCGTATTTGGGCAAGATTGGCGTCAGGAGAATGGGCAAATTCCGCCTTCCGTGCTTATTGTGAGTGTGGCCTTCAACGCTGCTCACCCCTTTCTCACCGTTGTGCTCGAGCATTTTGGGGTGGAGTTAGTGAACCTTGGTCCTAACTCTATCACCATGCCGAAGTTTTTCGATATTTGTGCGAGGCGACTGGAATTCCATGACCTTGAGCTTTTCCAATATTTCTATGGAATGTCTCGGCAAGCCAGATTGCCGGAAGTTGTGGTCTAAAACTCCACGACGGAAGTCGAGGGAGTATGTTCAGAGTTTCACCGGTCTTCGTGGGTCGGATGGAGGAAGAGGTGGTTTTACCGAAAGTCACCTCGTAAGACACCTCTCTTTAGTGGGAAAGGTCATTGAAAAGCAATCTTCATGGGATTCGACTCTGAAGATATCACCGGATTGCCCTTATGTTCAAGCTTATCAAGGACTTGAAGAAGGAAGGGTTGACCGGATGGCATGTGGTGAAAGATTTCATCACACGCCCGAATTAGTCCTTTGAAGAAACGAGCATCCCTATGTGGAGATACTCGGACTATGAGACCCAACCAGGGACTACAACGAGGGTAAGTGAATTTTCGACTTAGCTCTCGGTTTGGTCTTTCCGCAGTTGTTTAAAAGATGCCTTTATCTGCTCAAACAGATCTTTCACCAATGGAGATTGACGTTAGAGTCAAACTCGTTTGAGAAGTCTCCGCCACTTAGTGTGGCGGTTCCTAAAATCCTTGAGGCCGTATCCGCAGAGGAAAGGATGGTTCGCCTAAAGGTAATCAAGAGTTGATTTTGTCTTTAAGACTTTATAGTTGTAGAAAGAACTTACGACTAGAGAAATGTTGTAGAAAAACTTACAACTTAGTCGTGACCGTAGGAAATCTTACTTCGAGGAAAGGTCGAGAAAAACTTACGATTTGATATCGGGTCGAGAAAATCTTACGACCGCTAGTAATTCTTCTCTTTACGCTTTTGCTTTACGTAAAGTAGGCATGGAAAATCGCTCGGGATGATGAAGAAGTCTTGATAACCAACCATCGCAGGGTTGACAAAGGACAAAGGCTCGGCTCCTTCGTCCAAGAGACGCCGACTTTTAAGGGTGACGACAAAGTAGGGACGAGCTCGAGTTCTAGTCCTTCGACTAGATCCTCTGCAAAGCTTGTGGCGTATATAGCATAGAATCAAGCCGAGGCTAAAATAGTCAAGTGGAGGAGGTCAAGTAGTAACCTCTAAAGCGCAAACCTCGCAAGGCCAAGGTACCCTTCTATTATGACAAAAATCTTTCGCAGCTTACGCCACTCTGGTTTTGTTAAGCACTTGGAAAATGAGAACCGAAGGATTTTATGTCTTTTGTGAAGGATAATACCGCTCAATGAGAGCCTATGGTGATGACAATCTTTGCTCTTGGAGTGGTCGAGACCGATCTCGGCCATCCGAAAGTCGAGACCGAGAGATGGTCCTGTTCAAAATCCACGACTGACGTGGTCGTGGCCAAGCCCATTCTTCAACTCGAACTTCACCGTATGGTCGAGAGAAGAAGAAATCTTCCGCTGGGAAAGTGACTCCCAAATTCTGCTTAGGTCCAAGGTGAGGTATGTGAAATATACTAAAGTGTAAAAACAGAATTTACCTTTTTCCTTTTCACAACCCGAATTGCTTTCCTTTTCTTTGTTTTTAGCCCGACTTCTTCAAATTTCGAGAATGCTTCCGCTGAGAAGCCTATTGCTACCTCTCCAATTCTTTGGAGAGACAACAAGGAAGTGGTCGAGGATCATCCTCGGCCCAGTGGTAGAGGAAGTTGTGGCGCTGAAGTGGTTACGACAACCAATGAGGTACTGTTGTACCCAATGAAGGTAGCGGCTACAACCTCTGAAGTAGCAACGGTGACCACAGAGATGGTCGTGGAGACTCCAAAGAAGTGCGACCACCGAGATGGTCGTGAAAGCTCCGACAATAAATGCGACTCATCGAGAGGGTCACTCGACCCTTCGAGATGGTCGTGGATAGAACGAGAGACAACCGCAGGCCTCTGGTCAAGATGGTGGCGATTCTGGCCCACCGCGTCTTAAAGGAGATCGCTCAGACGTTCCTCCCGTACCCAAAGAGAAACTGGTTACGAATCGTAAGAAGAAGAATATTTCAACTTCGCTACCGACTTCTTTGGGCTCGCTTCCATCGTAGGGTCTTCGCTTTCGAGATCTCGCGATCGAAGTCCCCCATCCCAACGATATTCCCAATAGAGGGATACCTTTGATAATGAGCGCCTTGAGAATGTTTGGTGGGACCAAGTCACGAGGGTAGACAAGTCAAGATCCCTGAGTCGGTTTACTCGATGTTTGCTCGATCAACTATGAATGTAAGTACTTAATCGTACTTATATATACAGTATAATCTTCTCTTGTTTCTCATTTGTCTTTTCATCTTGCGTAAAGCCATAGAGCAAATTGTCGTTGTCGGTGAATATCATCGACAACTTCTAGAGTCAAGATAGGAAAAGAGGAACCGACTAGGTAATGGTCGTAAAAGACTTATGACCAAAGTGGCTTTGTCGTGAGAAGAACTTACGACTAGGTCAATGGTTGTAGAAGAACTTACAATCGATTGACCCATGCTCATGTCCACTGTTATCCTTTGCAGGTTAAACAGTGACGCCAAGACCTTAGCCGACTCGCTCGATTATGAAAAAGAGGAGTCGAAAAAGTTTAGGGAAGAGGTATTAGACCTCCGGAAAAAACTTAAAGAAGCTAACTCTGCAACCATGAAGTCGCAGGAAAAATTAAACAGTAAGTGCTGAACTTAAGACTGCTTATATCTTTGATCTTTACCTAACTCTTGCTTCTTTTCAGAAAAAGAAGACGAGACGAAAAAGCTCCAGAATGAAGTTAGAGAGAAAACTTCAGTTATTCACGAGCTTACTCGTATGTCCAAAAATAAAGATCAAAACCTTGAGACGTTGGGAACTCGAATATCAAGTAAGTAATTCTTTACCCGCAATTCCTTACGAAGTTATTTCCTTTTCTCACTTCCACTTTCTTTCTAGCAATGGACGTTAAATTGAGAGAACTTGAGACTGAAATCGCGGATAAAGCCGTGATTTATAACCAGACCGTCCTTATTGCCAAGAAGAATGTAGAGGATATTGTATCATGGGAGAAAAAGTATGCTGAGACCGTTGCTTCCCATAATGAAGAGGTCAAGAAGTTGGATTCTCAACTAGTGGGTAAGAAATTCTTTTACCCGTGATTATTTTTGTTTTCTTTTTCCTCTAGGAGTTTATTTTTGTTTGACCAATCTTATTTCTTCGAGCAAGTGGTCGAAACAAAAAGCTCATGAGGCTTCGACTTGTACCCAACAGGAGATGGAAGCAATGAAGATTAAACTTCAAGGAAACATCACGCTCCTGAACAATGTGCTTGGTGAGCTACATAATGAGGGAAAGACTCCTCAAGATGATACAATAGCTGCTCACACAAGTACCATTGGGGATCAAGTCGATTTTGCAAGATCTGGTGACCACTCAAGGCCAACCAAGTCAATCGATAAAGGAGGCGGTCGAAACTACAGTAAGTTATGCATTAGCAAAACTTAAAGCTCATGACCCCAACCTTAATGTGCAACCACTCGAAGCCGACTTCAACTGCTCTGAAGCAGAAGGAAGACGTCTGATGGAGGAGATGCAATCAGTTGGCCGGAAAGTTTCAGAGGAGATGCAGTTGGGCTCTCCCTCTTCAGAGTAGTCTGTAATGAACTTGTGAAAAAGATTTTTGTTGATGTAATCCATCTTGTTCCTCGCAAATCATCTTGTCGAGTAGTTAGTAACTCAAAAGATAATTAACGAATTTAAAGACTAAGAAATGAAGTCAAATGTAATGACTTTATCCTAGCCCCCGACTATTTGCTTAGTTTATGAAAACTAAGTAAATAGTTTTGTCTCCTGCAAATCATCTTGTCGAGTAGTTAGTAACTCAAAAGATAATTAACGAATTTAAAGACTAAGAAATGAAGTCAAATGTAATGACTTTATCCTAGCCCCCGACTATTTGCTTAGTTTATGAAAACTAAGTAAATAGTTTTGTCTCCTGCAAATCATCTTATCGAGTAGTTAGTAACTCAAAAGATAATTAACGAAATAAAGACTAAGAATTGAAATCAAATTATCCTAGCCCCCGACTATTTGTTGAGTTTGTTTAGACAAACTAAGTAAATAGTCTGTAGAAAGGGTTTCTGAAAACAGAGAGGTTTGTTTAACTTGTAGTTTTTGGGTCTCAATTGTCATGCACTGGTCGAAAGGGTGGTAACGAGTTGACACTAAGAAGTTCCTTCTAGTGGGCAGGACCACGTGCAGAGAGGAGAGGCTTCGACTAGGTAATGTTAACATCTCCGACTAGTTTAATCAAATCGAGAACGGCAACTTGAGTTAAGCAAACGTCTAGAGGACTTTAAAATATTTACTCGTCCTTCTCCGGTGGACTCGATAAGTCTGTCCTGGTAGCAAGAGTAGGAAACTGAACAAAGCTAGGAAGCTCCTTCCAATGGGCAGGACCACGTGCAGAGAGGAGAGGCTTCGACTAGATGTGTCTCTTCCTCCGACCAGTTGAGATGAAACGAGTACACCCAAGACGGTTAAGCAAATCGAGAAAGTGCGCTCTTCTTAGAGTATTTTTCAAATTAATCAAGAAATAAACTAAGGTGAAAAGAGTTGGCCTTCAAAAATATTTCGACTAAATAAAACCCGAAGTTCTTTGTGTTGGCCATAAAAGCGAGTAACGAGTCGACACTAGGAAACTCCTTCTAGTGGGCGTGACCACATGCAGAGAGGAGAGGCTTCGACTAGGTGATGTTATCTCCTTGACCAAAGGTAAAGAAAACGGGTGTTTAAAACATAGTCGAAAAATAATGAAAGCACTACTCAAAAGTAAGACAATAGAGATAGAAAAACCCGATTCTTTATTGTCCGAATGGTCGGTTACACATAGAATTTGCATAATCGGGTCAATGTTCCAAGAATTCGAGAGAACTCGCCGCCTTCCATTGCCAATCGTATCGACTCGGACGAGTAACTTCACCATCGTAAGGACCTTCCCACTTGGGAGAAAGTTTGTTCGATTAGACTTGATTGGCAAAGCCTCAATACTAAGTCACCTCTGACAAAGAAGGTCGCGAGGTTGAACCTTCGATCGTAGTATCTTCGCAGGCTTGTTGGTAGATTGCCGAACTAATTAGGGCTGGTTTCTCCTTTCTTCAAGTAGATTAATATCATCTGCTCAATTTGTTCTCGGTTGGAGTCCGTGAATGTTTCGACTGTGTTGACTGTATCTTTAGTTCCGAGGAAGCATAGCTTCAAAGACCAAGACTAAAAAGAAAGGTGTTTCTCCAGAGTCTGACCGTAGTTGTACGAATCGCCCATAATACTGAAGGGTAATTCTTGTACCCAAGCCCCGAGCGCTTGATGAGTCGGTCAAGACTCGAAGTTTTAATTCTCTCATTATTTGGCCGTTTGCACATTCATTGCCCCATTACTCTAGGGATGGGCCATGTAGCATAACATAACTTGGTACCCAACTCGTCGCAAAAATTCTTGAAATTTTGCGCCAAAAATGGCTTTCATTATCTCGTAATTATTCGACTTGGTACTCCAAATCGAGTAATTACGCATCTCATCATAAACCGCTTTCTCGCTTGCTTGTTATCCTATCCACGAGTTCGCTTCAATCCATTTTGTGAACGATCAATAGCCACAAAAGGAACTCAAACCTCCCGGAGCTTTAGGAAACGGTCCCGTGATATCAAGACCCTAGGTTGCAAAAGGCCAAGATAGAGGTATTGTTTGTAATGCCCGAGTGGTTGGTGTATTTGCTCGCTATGAAACCGCATCGACACACTTTTAACCAACTCTTTAGCATCGTATAGGGTCATTGGCAAGAAAAACCTTGTCGAAAAGCTTTGCCGACCAACGCTCAGAGGAAGCATGATTTCCACAAATGCCACCATGTATGTCGTGAAGGAGTGTTAATCCTTCGCTCTGCGGAATGCATCGCATGAGCACCCCTTGAGTACCTCGCTTATAGAGAACTCCTTCGACCAAAGTATACATTTTGGCTTTTCGATAAGCGATCCGCCTCAAGATTGTCTTCTGTCATGTAACCCTTCAAGATAATCATAGATGGGCGCCATCCATGTATCCTCGTATTCTAGAGAGGCCGTCTCAATAGGAGGTGTCTCGCTCTTCGACGAGAAGGCTTCGAGTTGTTCCAAGAAGACTCCTTTTGGTACTTCAGATCCGAAGAAGCTATTCGAGCAAGCCGGGTCTCGCGAGGAAATTATCCTTTCGAGGGATAAATTGTGCCTCGAAACCTAAAAAATGCTTTTCTAGCTTACGTACTTCGATAAGTATCGAGACATTGTCGGGTTAGAGCACCGGTACTTTTACCGACTTGATTCACGACTAGTTGAGAGTCTCCTCTCACGAGTAGTCGGCGAATCGAGCGCTTCCACGCTCATATACCCGACTAGCAAACCTTCGATGATACGCCACATTATTAGTGGCCCGAAAGTTTAATTGTATGGCATACTTTAAGGTCTCTCCGTAGGAGATACCAGACCACCTCAAACCCAAGAGCCACTTAAAGTAAGCGACCGTCAAAGTACATCGCCCATCGGTCGTGGGAATCGTCTTGGGATCTGAGCAGTTCAGATTTGTCCATTCGGCGACAAAGTCTCGCCAAGATCTGGATTTAACGGCCGTTCGGGACACGAATGGATGTCGAACTCCCCAAGTTCGACCGACCATTTTGCCATCGTCCCGCCGTTTCCCTATTCGGAGGATCGCTCCCAAGGGAAACTCGGGCAAGACTGACTAGTTTGTGCGCTGAAAATAATGCCGCAGCTTCTCGAAGACATGAGGAGGGCATCTGAAGCTTTTGGACCCGAGGGTAACGCCCTTAGGTCCGTGTAAAACTTCACTTACGTAGTAAACCGGTCGTTGTACATTTTCACGTTCTACAACCAAGATCTGCTACCGATTGCTCGTGGCGTGGCAACTAGGTAAACCAAGAGCGTTTCTTCCGCCTCGGAGAGACCGAATAGGAGCACTCAGAAGGTACCTCTTGACATCCTCAAAGGCAGCGTTTGCCTCTTTCGACCACTCAAAACTTTCGTGTCTCCTTAGAAGTTTAAAGAAAGGTAGTCCCTTTTCTCCCGATCGTGCGATGAAACGACTTAGAGCCGCCATGCACCCAAAGAATTTCTCGGACTTCTTTCCGTGTAGTTGGGGCGCATTTGTAAAATGGCTTTTATCTTTTGATTCGCTTCAATTCCTCGTATATATACTAGGAATCCAAGCAATTTCAAGAGATTCCAAACACACACTTCTCGTGATTAAGTTTTAAGCGATGTTTTACGAGATTGTCGAATGTTTCTTGTAGGTCGATAATATGATTAAGTTTCTTGATGCTTTTGACAACTAAGTCATCAACATAGGCTTCTAGATTTCGCCTAATTGAGATGAAAAAGTTACTGCATCAAGCGTTGAAAAGAAGCGCCGGCATTTTTAGACCAAATGGCATTTTGACATAGCAAAATATACCAAATGGTGTAATAAATCGGTCTTTTCTTCATCGTCTAGACACATATTAATCTGGTGATATCCGAATATGCATCTAAAAACTTAACATTTCACAACCTCGTAGTAGAGTCAACCAACCGATCGATCACGAGGTAAAGGAAAATCGTCTTTTGGACAAGCTTTATTAAGATCAAG
This sequence comes from Phyllostachys edulis, assembly GCA_036346405.1. Lineage (NCBI taxonomy): Eukaryota > Viridiplantae > Streptophyta > Magnoliopsida > Poales > Poaceae > Phyllostachys > Phyllostachys edulis. The sequence goes on along the minus strand of CM070554.1, from coordinate 8,296,317 downwards.
AAAGTCTCACGACATACGCCATTTGCCGCTTGACTTTCTAACCATTACAGGTTAGCCAACCATTACGGATGGTTGACCTCTTATAAAGCCCGCTTTAAGTAGCTTATCCAATTACGATTTAATAGCATCTCGCCGATCGGGGCAAATCTCCGCAATTTTTTTTACTGTACTTTGTCGGTAGTAAGGCTAGCTTTGTGCTCGATCACCTCCTGGGACTCGGGCATGTCGGATGCTTGCCACGCGAATACATCTGCGTTAGCTCGGAGGAAGGTGATGAGGCGTCTTCCTATTTGGGGTCGGAAGTATCCCGATGAGCGATCCTTGAGGGCTCCCTGCGTCGGAGGAACCTCTTTGACTTTGTCGTTCGACTTTGGTGCGACTTTGAGGCTTCGACTTGCTAGTCGAAGTGACTTTCTTCTCGAGTTGGTATTTGTCCTACCATCTCAAGGGATCGGCGATCGCAGGTATCGCCATCTTCTTGTCACAATGGATTGTAATTACTCCTTTGGGACCTGGCATCTTAATACATTGATATCCATAATGAGTAGCCATTAGAATTTTGCCAAAGTTGGTCGTCCGAGTATGGCGTTATATGTTGAAATGTCGAAATCGACCACATCAAAGGAGATTTTCTCGTCACGAAATTACTTGGTGAACCAAATGTTAAAGGAAGAGAAACTTGACCAATTGGTTTGGCCAAGATCCCCACAATCCCATGGAAAGAGTATCGTCTCGGTCTTACTTTGGTCCCGGTACTTGCATGTCATCTAGGCACTCGTAAATAAAATATTTAACGAGCTTCCACCATCAACCAAAACTCGATTGACCCGACAATTGTTGATGGTGGGTTCGACCACGATTAGTATCGACTGTCGAGTCGAAGGATCGGCAATCACTCTTCTCGAAAAAATGGTGACTTCCACCACTTGATAATTTATTGACGAGAGGAGGATCTATGGAGTTTACCTCGCGTTCGCAGACCTTGAGTTGTCGCTTTGATTCATATGCCGATGATCCCGTAGATGTGTTCAATGGTGTGTTGCGGATCCCGAGCAGCATCTCCTCTTCGTCATCGAAGATTTATGACCACTTGTTTGACCTACCCGCCGAGGGTGGGAAGTGGTCCTTGTTGGTGTAGTAGTCTTCAAGCTTTCGTTGGAAGACCCGATTCTGAAGGTCATGCCCTTCCTTTTATGGAAAGGACACCACCTAGGCTTATCATTTTTCGATCGAGCGCTTACCTTTGCCTCTGTTGAGTGTGGCTTGATGTGCGTGGCTCTTTATCATTCACGACCAATACCTCCTTGGAACCGCTGGGTTTTTGACCCTTCATCTTATTCTTGGACTTTTTGCTTTCTTATCCTTCTTCTTACCAACCGCTTTGGCTCTCGAGATGGATTGTCTTCACGATCGATTGTGTTGTTCCACTCGACCGCCTCGAGGCGATAGCATATCGATCGGCCATTTGAAGAGTTCGGCGACAGTAGGAGGATTTAAAGCAATATCCTCTGTTATCCTTCTACTACGGACTCCTGGCAAGCCCCGATGATGATGAATCGAAACTTCCTAATTGAGTTCTGAACTGGTCAAGCGCTTGATGAACTGGCGCAATGTCTCGTTGTCGCTCTGTCTCATCCGGTGCAAGTCGTCCTCCTTTCGTATGCGATTGTATGTGCCTTGAAATTTGCGATGAGAAGATCGCGAGATGTTGCCAGAATAGATCGACTCAAGTGGTTGGTTTAGTAACCACGATCGGCGAATCCTTCGAGCACGCTTGGAAGGTAATTTGCCATCACATGCTCTCCTCCTCCTTTGCTTTCGAGCAAATTTGTAGTAAATTTGAAGGAATTCGATGGGATTTTGGGAACCATCAAACTTCTCCATGTTCACTGGTCGAAAACGAGGTGGCCAGCGAACAGCTCGGAGATCAGGCGAGAATGCCCGACATCCAGTAATGACTTCTTGACGCCTCCTTTGCAGAAAAGAAGGGTTGATATCATCAGGTGGTCGTACTCGGCGATACCCGATGAATGAGTTGACCCGACACATGCAATAGGTCTCGGTCCTACGAGGGGAATACTCCTCGTAGTTTATCTGCTGTTGCAGATTTCCATGTCGGAGTGGTGAACGATCACCTTTCCGAGGAGCTTTTTGATCATCAGTCATTTGGAAGACATTTCTTCGAGTAGGAGATCGACACGACTTCTTTGTTGCGCCGATTTCTCGCGGTGATATGTTGGATTGATCGGTAGTCAAGAAGTCGTATGGATGCGACTACTTGAATGATGTCGACGAGGAGCTTCGGCTTTTTCATTGTACTTGAAGCCTTTGTGTGATCTCTTGTGAAGAGGTCATAGCTGGCGTTCGGGCTAGCTCTTGAGTTGGATTCTCGAGCAAATCATTGATGTCTTTGGAGCTCTCGAGCTTCCTCGATTGATATTGAATCGCCCGAGCAAATTCTTCTCGAGCTTCAATCTTCTTCCTTGAATTGCCTCAAGATTTTCCATGTTAGACTCTTGAGATTGCCTCAATGAAGCGAGAATATCGAGGATTTCCTGGCGCTCATGAAGGCGTTGGTCGTGTCACGATGGTGGTGTCACAGCCATTGCCACGAGGGGCGATGTGTGACCTTCGGAAGGGTCTCCATCTCGGTCTCTAGAAGAGTGATCTTGATCGAGGGAAGGACGAAGACCTCCGCTGATGATTCTCACTTGCGCTCGAGGCCTCTCGCTTGAGGAGTCGTCGAGACACCATCTGGCGACTTGGAGTAATCCTCCAAGTAGGGAAGTCCGGTTATAACTGTCTCCGTCGGCAGTGTGACTCATGGAGAGATGGTCGAATTTGCAGAAAAGCATGCTTGATCCCGCTCTCTCTGGCGTTATCCAGAGAGAGAGAATCACCAGATCTTGGTGAAGTCCTGCATGTGGCTTCTAGAGCTTGCCTCACCAAGTCGGACCGCCTTAGGGAACTTGGACACTTCGAGGAAAAACTCTCGTCGTGTCGTGAGTCCACCTGGGTGTGGTCCTGGTCAGATTGACCCTTGTCCCTTGAGAGGGTAGATTCCTCTCTTGGACGTACTGTTGTGGGGGATAAGAATCCCTCCTCAACTCCACCGGTGACATTATCTCCTGGATCTGTGGGAAGATCCCCGGAGGCACAAATGCCATAGGATGAGTCATCACTCGGTTATGAATCGAATCCGGCATCCATGTCGACGTCTGCGTGTCTGCCAAGTCGAACCAGTTCTCCTCGTTCCATTCTCCCGCCATGAGTGCATGAGATTTGGAAAACAGAGAAAATGTTCGACAAGAAATTACCGAAGATCCCCACTCGGCGCCAACCGCCGGTGTTTTAGAACCGAACTTACGTAAAGATTGTTTGATTCGGGGTCTCCTAGAATAGAATCATGCAGAGATTGACACGGAATTTTTATACGAGTTGGGCCTTCTCGGAGAGAATAACAACCCTACTCCTGTGTGTGTATGGTATTGAGTGTATCTTGAACAATCGGGGAAAAACTAAGACTATTACAGATAGTGCTTGTATTCTGATGGCTCCTTCCTCTTCTCCTTTCTCTAGTTGCCGCCTTTTATAGTGCGTGAAGGAGGCGAGCACTCAGTAATGGCGCCTCATCACCTCTATGTGAACGCATGTTGGTAGTGATTACGGTGTATTAATTCTCCACGTCGCTCAACATGACTATATACCGTAGATAATGGGGTATTACGTGCCATTATTCTCGTAGAATAACAACAGATGATGATTGTTTGAATCCCTTAATCAATAAGACCCACTTGTCTGCAGGTTCATTTGATTATAAGGTGGTCGTGGTGACCTAGTCGTAGAGGAATCTCGATTATGAGGTAGTCGTAGCAAGACTTACGACTATGGGATAGTCGTAGCATAACTTACGACTATAGGGGGTGGTCGAGAAGAACTTACGACCATCCATTTGGTTCTTCCTTCATAACATTAAGGGTACACTCGGGGTTCACATGACGTCATATTTATCTATAATAAAAATTATAGATAAAAGGTAAAATGAGGATTATTATATCCTCGTCAGTGCTGATAACGTGTTGAGGAACCGTCGCTGGTAAGTCCAGTCTGAGCGATTACCTCGTAGACAAACTCAGAATGTAAGAACAATGCAAGAACACAAGAACAGAATAATAGATTGAACACAGAGATATGAGGGGACTTCAGGCTTATCTTTATTTCTCTTCTAAAAAATGTATACAATGTTGGGGCCCGTTCTCCTTTATATAGGCTACTGGATGGATGAGAAATTCATCGTGGGTCCAGGACAGTCGGCATGGGCCCAGTTTCTTAACAACCATTTCCATGTCATGTCAATTGCATGCACCAAGTGTTCGATGGCATTCTATCCGATACATGTCATATTTTCTTTGGTGTTTTTTTACTGGCTCATATGTCGACTTCTACGACAATGTAGTAATAAAAATTGAGAGCTCTTTTACGGTACATTAAAATCGATATGGGTCGTCCATTATTCTTAATCCAATGGATAGGATTAGTTAGGATTTAGTTATACTTTTCATAGTAGTATGTGTAGTATAATTTGGAGATGGGTAAAATTGTGAAGGAAGGCACGACCTCAAGAGTAATTTTCGCAATTTAGTGGGTTTTAAGTTGGTTTGACGGTCGGATTGGGCCGCTTGACGGCCCAGAAATGGCCCGGGCCATTCGATGTTTACCTCAACCGCCAGCTTGTTAGGTTAGTAGGGTTAGGGTTTTTTTTTCATTCGAAGCGAGAGGAACGGGGATTCAGGATGGGGCGGCGTGATGTGGCGGCGACAAGTGTGGCAGAGCGGTCTGATGTTGGGGCCGCGCGACGTGATGGGGGCGGCTTAGCGGGACGTGATGTGGGGGCGGAGCGGTAGCTATTACATGTTGCAAAGTACTTCACCTGTATGGACCTCCTTCAGCTTGGTGGGCCCGCCCGACCTCCTCAGCCGGACCCCGGTCCGCTAGAGGTAATTTGCGGTGTTGGTACCCCCCCCCATCCTTAGTCCTTCCTGCATGGCGCATGGCAGCGGGGCATGAACAAGAATGCTGTGAGGGCGACAGCCGACAAGCGCTTATGGGACGAGATGGTGAGATGCATATGGGCCACCGAGAGGGCATATGGGACTTGGTGGCTTGGTCCATCGGTGAAACTATGGAAGGCCAAGAGTCTAAGACCAAGAGGGCAAGAGTGAAGCATTGAAGCACTAATCCTAGGCTGGCGACGGCAAGGTCCTCCTCTCAAGCGGGTGCGCAGTGGTTCAGACGTAGGTGGAGGTGGCAGAGGGTCCTTCTCTCGAGCGGGCGCACGGTGGTTCGGGAGTAGGCGAAGGCGGAAGCGGCGGAGGGTCCTCCTCTCGAGCGGGTGTGTGGTGGTTCGGGCATAGGGGGACAGGGGGAGGCGACGGAGGGGGAGCCGAGGAGGTGATTGGGGACGAGCGGTGGGCCAGTGGCGGTTGGGGTGCAGGCGTAGATGGCACAATGACATCTTGGCTTCCGAATAGCCAGAGTGTTACAAATGTACTACTCACACATCATCATAGTGATCAAGAACATAGAAATAATGAATAAAGACATGGTAGAAACAATCTGATAGTAAATAATATTTTAACCCACGATGTTGTCAGTACTTTAGATCACTAGTAGATGAATGATTACAATGAGGAAATGCAGAATTGGATGAAAACTTTGGTGGAATGTGGTGGATGATGGCAGAGATGGTTTTCTGAACGTGATGGAGATGGTGGCGATGTTCTTGGGGGACATCCATACAGTCTAGCAGTACGGGCGGGCTGACTGATGGTAGAGGTGGTGTTTTGAACATGATGAAGATGGTGGTGGTGTTCTTAGGGGTATCTATGCGAGCCAGCGGTGCGAGCGGGCCGCCCGTATGCTAGGTCATACTCTCTTCTGGAGCATCGGTTTGCGTCGATCCAAGTCTGATTTCCTTCCTATTGGTGATGTCTTTCTGTTTTAGCTCCTGAAAGTGTGAGAATCCCTCAGATCCTACGGATATGGACAATTAACACAAATCTTGTGCAATCGACACTTAATTAGAGGTCATATAAGCAATTAAATAACAAATTCATGATAAATAAATGCAATAAACAATGAGAAAATTATACACTTTTGAGGCAAATCAATAGGCTCCGCCAAAATGAATCGGGTGTCAACACAGTAGGCTACATCAAATGGAATTAGGGTACGTGGTGACTCTTCACATAGGCTTCAGCAAATCGTATTAGTGATGCAAATCGAAATCGATTAATTTATAGGTTCCATATTTGGGACCCAATTAATGGATTCCACATCTGGACACCCCTCCTACCAAAAACAAATGTACAATACATACCATCTCACAACGAATGAGGCGCCACCAAATTAATGGGTTCCATATTTGGAGGACAACTATCACGCGGTCGTCCGTGATTTCTCTTCGTCGCGACCTGACCACTTGCTCCTCGCCAAACTCCGGTGAACATAGTGAGCCACCCAAAAAACCGAACTTTCAATTCTATAACTGAAAACTTTCGATTCGATATAAACGTTTATTCGAAAAAAGAAATCAAACTTTCAACCAAGATAAGAAAAGTTTCAAATTCGGTACATTTAGCATAGATTCGTAAACTTTCAGTTAATATTTAAAAACTTTCAAATGTGGGGAATTTGAATGAGATTATCAAAAAAATAAATTCAGGAACTTCCAATTGGCACTGAAAAACTTTTAATTAAAAAATCATCTCAGAACTTGGATTTGGCATGATGAGAAGCCCCCAAATGCGCAAGCTTTAGCACCGTGAGCATCTTCCCCCTGACTAGTGAAGAGGGCGGCGCTGCCTCGACCCCTCCCCTTCACAGTGTGACACCAACATCAATGTCATGCAGCTAGTTCTTGACCTCTTTTGGATGTTTGGAAGGGAGTCAATGTTTTTTCTCTTAGGCATCTCCAATAGTGTCGTCTTTAATTTTGCTATATTAACTCCACGTCACCAAAAGACAGATTTAGAGACAACGCCTCCAATAATAAGCTGTCTCTAGCAAGTTGTCTCTAACATTCATGCCAAACTTATAATATTCCCACTCCTTCACCTCCTCTCTCGTATGCACCGGTTGCTTTGTTTTGGTTCGTATGTAGAGATGGTTATTTGAGGAAGCGACGATTTCCATTCTCTTTTATGTTTCTCTCTCTTCCATCTAGGATTTTATTAATATAGAAAGACTAACCGATGGCTAACATGACACTATTGGAGACGGCCTTAGTCCCTCACTAACGAGAAGGAAGACAATTTGATGGTAATAGAGAGCACTCAATGTGTCGTCCTGAAGTGAGATCATTGGCCACGTGTCACGATCAGAAAGAGCGTTCGTTAGAAATGTTCCATGCGGGTAACCACGTATTAGCAAAATCTCCGTATTTGGACCCAATTAATGGGCTCCACATCTGGACACCCCTCGTGCCTAAACAATGTATAGCACATCTTCTCTCACAAGGCCACAGCACCACACCTTTCCTGCTCCCGCACGATGGATGAGTCGCTGCCTAAAGCCGCCAGGAGGTGTCGCACACATCTTTGGACTTCGGCTAGCGGTAGGGATGGCGGCGGTCAACGAGGATAGCGTCCGTGATCGCATCAGCAAACTCCAGATGGTGTTTACATGTGGGCCGCCCCGCAAAAATAGCCAAAAAAATATTATTTGTGGACTGACCAATTTCTAGATGTGTTTACAAGTGGGACGGCTTGTTGACAACCGTAAGGCAACTTATCAACATGAGCCACTCCTTCCAGCCCCTGGTAGCATGGCAGATCTTCTGTAGCATGCTAGGGTACACAGGATACCAGATACAAAAATTATTTTTCTTTGAATGTAATCATGTATATGTAATGTGGATACTCCCATCCCAACACAAGGAGACATCCTAAGCCACAGCCCAGCGAACATAACCCATCTTGCCTTAGGGGTCCTGTCATTTTCGTTCTGGATCCGCCACTGCCTCCTAGTATTCGCCTCCGCGACCTAACCACAAAGATAAACCCTACTCTTTGCCTTCTCCGCTGCCACCTCCTCTCGGCGTGGGTCCACCTCTCCTTTCTCTAACTCCCCTGGTGGCCTGGCCCCTCCCCATGTTCGTCTTCTGCCCCGCCCCCAGCTCCCCCCATCCCCAACGCCTCCCAATCCTCCTCCACCTCAACCACCGGAGCAAGAGCCATTAGTCTCGCAACCTCCGCCGATGCCCGAGCACTAGACCGTGTTCTTGGACCTTGAGTTCGCATCGTGGACCGCCAAAGGCAGTGCCTTAATTGAGGTGTTTGTCGAGCTCTCGATTGCTGTATTCTACCTTGTAAATGTCATTAGGATTGTGCTAGATTCAACTTTTGTTGCAAAGGTATGGAGTATGGTGCAAATGTATGGTACCTTGTGACGGTGCTTGATATGAGGAAAAAGAGCTTCATATGGCGGAGCCTGCGCGAAAAGCCACTATGTACCCTAATTCCATTTGGCGGAGCCTGCGCGAGGAGCCGTGATGACACCTGATTCAAGTTGGTGGAGCCTGTGCGAGGAGCCGCGGTCGCGCCCCGAGACATGCTATGCACCAACAGGTTCGACTGTCATTCCATCGGAGGATTACAGTTACCACAGTAGACAATAGAAATACAAAAGACGCGTTAATATATTAAATCAATATTCAGACTAGACCAGTTCAAAATAAAATTCCAACTAGACCTCAGCATTTTCTAGGCTGAGAAAGCCGGAGATATCTCATGCCAAACTTCACTGCCCAAGACTAACCCGTGTGTGTATCTTCTGCTTAATAAATCCATAATGGTCATTACTATTACTAAAGTTAATTCCCCAAAGAAAGGGCCAGCCCCGGCACTGGCCACGTCGCCCTGAAACCTTGCGACCGTCGGATGCCCGCACAACGTCCATGATCGCGTCGTCTCATGCGCTTCCGCCGAACCGGCTCAGGCGCTTCGTCGACGCGAGCGTACGTCGGATGTGCAGCGGACGGCCAGGATGGCGATGGCGTGATCTCGCTTCGCGGACGCGAGACGACACGTCAGATGCTGCGCACGCCCGCTTGCGTTGGATGAGAAATGCGCGGTGAGGATCAACGAGAAGGCAGGTAGCACATCGCGTTGCTTCCGTCGCCGAGATTTTTCCGAGGACGACGTGGCGCCGTCATTTATTGCACCTGCTGCGCGTCCCGTCCAGCTTTTGCGTGTAGACGGCTTGCGTGGCGCTGCTCAGCTCGCGCGTTCCTTCTCGCTCAGCCCACGTATCGCGTGTGTTAATGCGTTTCCTGTTGCGGTCACCTCGCTCTATGTTTTCGTTTATTTCCGTGAACTCGGTTCATTGCTTGCTCTTCGTTCTGTAGCTTCGTTCTGAACACATCGTTCAAAGACCGGTTCTTTTGTGCTTTCGCTGCGTTGGTTTTCGGCCGAGGAGGGTTACGGCGATAGACTCGGTTGCACAGCCCATACCATCATTCCTATCTTGCAGTACTTAGCTCTCAGCTCTGGCAACGTATCTGGTGAACAAGGGGATATCTGTGGACAAATGGAAAAAACGAATCCGACCCGTCCATCGCCGATCCGACGGCGCGCAGGAAAGCGTGAGCGCGCAGAGCGCGGGCTCGCGGGACGATGGAGAATTTTGTGTTTCCCCTTCGCCTTGAGCGAGCGAAATTTGAGCGCCTCCCCCTCGACGAGAAGATGGTGTAGGTAGGGTTACGGCCGTCAGCGCCGCCGCGTCGTCTGTGGCGGCAATCCTTCGCCCGTTCGCTCTCCTCTTGCGTCGCCCTCATAAAGTCGCCGGTCGAGCCCATACAATGTCGCCCTCCCGTGGCGCCCGAGTGAACCCCGTGTGCCGCCCACCCCGAGTCATACTGCGTCGCCTCCTCGAGTCGCCGGAGTCTGAACCCCCGTCATACATCGCCCCTCACTCCCGCGCCCAGTCGAGCCCCGCCGTGTGCCGCCCAACCGAGTGCCGCCTGCGTCGCGCGCCGCTCAGCGTTGTTGAAGATCAATATTGATGAAGATTTAGCTCTCAAGGTGAACATCTTGTAGCTTTAACATCTGACCCGATGCCTACTATGCCCAGTGGTTAAGTTCCTCTGTCCAAAGTATATATCTTGATTCGTTTTGGATCCTTAGTCTAGGCGACAAACAATTTACTATTGCAACTCGAATTGTTTGGCTAGAATGCTAGATTTTCTTTCTTCAAAGTCTGAATTTAATGACCATCACTGTTATAGTGTAATATCATAATTCGACTTGAGCGAGATCACTCCCATGTCTACCTGGGTCAATATTTATTCTGTACACAACCAGATTGAAGAAATACTTGGAAGTTGCAATTGCTAATGTAGTCCTATATTAGTCAATTGAAATTTGCATCTTGCATCCCTAACTTTGGGGATTTCTTTTGAAAATAGTGAAGTAAAATGTTAATTCAATATGTACATGGATGATGCCAAACTACCTATTTTCTCTGGTCATTGTATTATTCTTGAGACCATCGGCCCGAGTCTCCCCTACGCACCCCTCCTGCTCTCTCGATATGTAAGTTGTTGCATACAATTATTGTCTTATTCTGATTGTGGTGTCGATATTTACAATTGATATGCATTGTTTATCGTTGTTTCGATGTCTTGCAAATGGATGGGCGAAATGGAAGATGTCACTAGCTCGTCTGACCACTAGCTTTGCCTAGATCTGAACCCGAACCCGATATGGCGATGCACACTCTCTCATTGCGATATCGGATTGTAAAACCCTCGGGCGGCTAGCATCCCATTCTCAGCGTGAGTCGCGCATAATTTTTAATTTGCATGATTAATATCGTTCTAGGGCTAAATCGTTGTTATCGCTGCGAGGATCGTCGCCGACACCATGAATTCTTGAGTCTTTGACACTGCGAAGGGGATGATTTTTGAAGATGAGGACTTGACCTTGGAGTTTTACAAAGCATCTGGCGCATGTTGCGGCTTCTCCGTTCATATTGGACAGCGGACGATTATTAATGGGGTGTTGCGATGGGCGGTACTATTGTGCGGCGTGGGTGGAAGGAAGAAAGAGGTAAGGACAAGGTGGAGGTAAGCGAAGAGGACATATGAGTCTAAATTGAGTAGGTGCGGTTGTGAGGCTATGTTTGGTATCAAACGGACTAAGGACAATAAGTTGATTAGAGATATTTGTAGAAGTCCACAACCATGGTCTTGTCTCACCTAGTAAGCGACACTTGATACGCTCTAATAGACAAATGGCGAGAAGGCTAAGACTACCTTTGTTCGCATGCCATCGAGGCTAGCATTGGCACTAGGGGCATTTAGATATCTTCATGTCGATCGGTGGATTTGAGAATGTAGGATGCACACGAAGGGACTTGCAAAATTATCATCGTACTTTGAGAGAGAGTATAAAGTCATCGAGATACTCGGATGTTTCTTGATAATCTAGCTAGAAAGAGCGAGAATAATCTGACATTTTACTTTGATTATGTTATCGATGACAAGGGTAGATTGGTGCATGTGTTTTGGGTAGGATCGACCTCTAGGAAGAATTACGTTCATTTTGGTGAGTTGCTCTCATTCGATCGACATATAATACAAACCAATACGACATGATATTTGCACCATTCATGGGAATGAATAACCATGGGGATGTGTTCTATTTGAAATTGCATTGCTTCAATCGACGATTGAAACATTGAATGGTTGTTCCATACTTTCTTAAGATGTATGGGAGGTGCTACCCCTAGACTTATAATAACTGACGAAGATGCGGCCATGAAGAAGGCAATTGAGCATGTCTTACCAACTAGCACACATAGGTTATGTATGTGGCACATATTGAACAAACTCCCAACTAAGATAAGGCGGTTGAGGATAACCAAATGTTTTACTGGTGTGTCAATTCATGTGTATATCCTCGAAACTCGAGAAGAATTTGAGTCACGATTAGGCAGCTATTATTTACGAGTTAGGTTTGCAAGATAATGAGTGGTAATTTGGTCGGTATAGGATTAGTGCTTCTTGGGTACCAACCTATTTTATGGGCGTACCCTTGGCGAGAATTCTTAGAACAACTTCAAGATCCAAGCACCAATTCTTTTTTCAATCGCTTTATTGGTTACAAACATGCTTTGGTTGAGTTCTGGATCCGGTTCGACACTGCCGTAGAGGAACAAAGGCAAAAGGAGCTAAGAGAAGACCATGCCACCTTTCACACTAAGCCTAAGTTGAAGACACCATGGGCATTAGAGCAGCATGGCAGTGAAGTATTCACTCATATGGTGTTCGCTAAATTTCAGAAGGAGGTTATTGCGGCCAAGGACACGTGTGTTGTTGACAAGACCTGGCAAGTATGTGACCTTAAAATAACTTGACGGTGAATGAGGATGGCAAGAAGGTGAGAAAAGTCACATGTGACACTAACACCATGATTGCCGAGTGCTCATGTATGTTGTTTGGCACTCAAGGGATTCCTTAGTCATATTATCCTCGTATTACGAGGTGCATTCTTGAATGAGCTTCCAAGTCATTATATTTTGAAAAGGTGGATACGCAAATTGTAAGAGGAGGTTGTGTTCGATGAGAATGGCCATGTTCTAGAGGAAAACCGAAAGATCCAACGGAGGAAGAAATTAAAAAGTTGGCCGGAGATGCGCAATGACTTGGAAGAATTGATACATCGAGCTACACCTTCACTACCTTACATGCAAAATCGAGAGGAAACTTAAGCAGTTTATGCAAGATATAAACCAACAAATTCTGCTTTCGAGCACAAAGTAGAGTGTAGGAGGTTGAAGCATATCTTGGGTGTGAGATCCTCATGACATCGATATATTGTCGCCTCTGAGACAATCTCACTAGAGAGCAAATGCAAGAGGAATCGGCTGGGAGAGCAAGCAGAAGAAGTTGAAGGAAAGGTAGCTCGCATGTGCGGGACTTGTAATGAGCTTGGCACCCATGACACCCTTGTTGCCCTTTAAGAAACAAGCAAATAATGATGTAATGTAGCATTTAAATTTCTTTCACTTCACTTATGGTTCATCTTATTACTATGGTTCCTGTTATTACTAACTCACAATTTGTGTTTGTTTGATGTGGGCAGGCAAACCAGATGACATGAATGTGCTGTTGAAATCTATATGTGTATGTGTGCAATGCTGTAAGGGACTTGTTCTTTTTGGACCTTTCTCAAATCTATATGTGTATGTGTGCAATGCTGTAAGGGACTTGTTCTTTTTGGACCTTTCTCAAACTATATGTGTATGTGTGCAATGCTGTAAGGGAGCTAGTATTGTTCTTTTTGGACCTTTCTCAAACTATATGTGTATGTGTGCAATCTTTGTAAGGAGCTAGTATTGTTCTTTTTGGACACATTAGTATGCTCCAATATCAGTTGAATTGAGATTGAGAATTAGATCTTTGGACAATGCTACATGTTGTTAGATGCTTGAATTGAGATTTTGTCAAATTCTGTTAGATGCTTGAACAATACTAGCTCCCTTACAGCATGTTGATGTTATGCCAACAGTGTTCACAGTATGTATCCATCAGCTTATAGTGCGGCTGGCGTCCTTGTTCACTTGTAATTTTGTACACTAAAGAGATTTACACTGAAGTTTAGCTGGACATGTTTTCATTTTGTGCAGAAAATCATATTGTGAATAGTCGGTTTCAATTGGAGTTTGATTGATCTGCTCGCATGATTACCTGATTTGAACTTCTTCAAAGAATATGACTCTCTCGGATTTGATCGGTTATAGGCTTCTCGATTGTCTCAATAAATTGATGCAATCTGGGCACAAATAATGTATGCACATGTTTTCGGTGATGTTTTCTTAGGAGCAATACGGTCGGCTTCACCCGGAGATATACTCGACTTGGCTAGTGAAAGATTTCTATTCGACATCCTTGGATCTATCAAGATAGGCGATCTGTCTTGACATCAAATTATTTATATGAGTTGGAGGTTTCTTTCTTCTCCTCTGAAAGCTTCTGCTCTTCTTCAAAAAATTCTTGTGTCCATACTTGCATAAATCATGGCATGAGCTGTAGTAGCTCTTAGATAATGTGGTGCAGTCTTCTCATCCTTTCTTGAAGAATCTGGTGATCTGAGCTTGTAGGAGTGGTACCACCGAATGAATTTGCATAGCCTCGCACTAAGAGTAAACAGAAATTAAAGGGAAAATGAAAACTCTAAGAAAATAATTAGCAACACAGAATTGTACTAGTTCCCGTCACTTTGAAAACCACACAAATTTGAGATACCTGATCTGAATCTTCTCTGTCAACATTGCACACTCTAGAGCAAGGTCACCTGGATTACACAGACGTGATCACTACAGGGTGTTTGGCTCTTGTGCATCTGGGCTCATTTGAAGCTGTCACTACCGATTCGATCTTGTGCAAAATTTGTCACTTCCACATTCTTTTCAGATTTCAATTTCACATTCACAATCAAATTCACATTCAGATTTCAATTTCACATTCAGAATCAAATTCACATTCAAAATCAATTCCACATTCAGATTTCAATTTCAAATTAAGATTTCAGATTCGAGTCACCATTATTTCACATTTCAGAATACAACTCGGACATATTCCAAACTACATTACATAAGACTAGAAATATATCAAAATTACAAACTCGATTCTAATGTTCCCAATGCACATTCCTAGCGGCAAAAATAAAGCGACAACAACAATTTTAACTTCTCGCCGGCGGTTGACTTGCGATGGACATGTTCATCTGGTCGATGAGGATTTAATCGCAGCTAGCTCTTCCAACACCACGGTGATGCGACTTGGAAAGCATCTCCATTCGATGCTAACCCGGTTGTCGGTTCCACGACATGCATCACACTCAAATGCCTCAAGTCTTGATCTTTCCACATGAAAGTGTCGCATCATGAGAATAGATCTGGACCATATCTGACACCAGTTTCATCACCAAAACCAAGCACCCGGCAATACAAACAAGCAATTTTCAAACTCAAAGTGAATACAAAGGAGTGTATGACTGAGTCGTTTCTCGGGCATTTGTAGTACTCTTTTCCTTGATTCTTGAGCTCCGGACACGGCCAGATCATCTTCAAGTGGCACCTTGGGCATGGCACGAGCTGACCCACCGCTAGGGCTGTCGGTGTCGCCGGCGACTCAGTCGCCTCCAGCGCAATGCTTCCTCTTCTCCATTGGTGCGGCAACGCGCGGACGGAGGGCGCTAACCCTACACTCGCCCGATGTGTCGGCTCAAATGCCCTAACCCTAGACACGGCCGATTTGGGGGATCTGGGGGAGGGGAGCCATGATGGGAGCATGGTCCACAAGGGAGGCGGGACGAGGCCGATTTGCGGAGGAGGCGGGCGGAGGAGGACGCCGCGCACGCGGGCTCAAACCCTAACCCTAGAATCGCTCGATTTGGGGAGGAGCCATGATGGCGGCCACGGACCACAAGGGGAGGCGGGGCGAGGCCCGATTGCGGAGGCGGGGTGGAGGCGCGCCGCCACGCGCGCTTGCCTCGGGCGATTCGGAGAGGCGAGAAGGGGACGATGGTGATTTGGGAATCTTGTCGGCCGAGGCATAAAAAGTCAGTCGCGCATCGCTCTCCAGCCTTCGCGTCTTCGCCGTCGGATCTTGTGATGGAGGTCCGGATGTGTTTTTTGCATATGTTCACACATAGTGGCTTGTTCACCAGATATTCCCCCCTCAGCTCTTAGCTCTCGAACTCTCTCATCGTTTTTCTTGCCATTCTCGAATCGTCATTGTTTTGTATCTACTCTGGCCTCTCTTCGTCTCCCGTTGGTGTTTTCCGAACGTGATTCGCGCATTATTTTACTTTCGTCTATGCTTTCGTAGCTTGCTAATTTTTCTTTGTTCTTGCATCTTGCAAATCCGCGTCGGCCTCTCCGCCTCAATCTCTTCCGATCTCTTCATCTCCAGTTGGGTTTTTTCGAACGTGATTCGCGCATTATTTTACTTTCGTCTATGCTTTCTTACCTTTCTAATTTTTCTTTTTTCTTGCATCTTGCATATCCGCGTCGCGTGCTTTCAAAAATCTGTAGTCTCATTGAGGTAGCTAAACCCGTGCAGGCATCAGGTACATTACTAGCGTATGCTATGTTTTTTCCTACGACCGTTTTTATCCTTCTTGCTTGGACGCCGTTTTGGGTATCCTATTTTTCTTAGATTGTGCTATTTAGGTAGCTTCCAGAGTAATACTTATGTTCTTTTTGCTCTTTTTTTTTCTTTTTACCCTACTTCGAGTTCTATCTTTTTTCTTTTTTTTTGTTCCAGTTCAGTTTCATCCAACGTAGACTGTTTTTATAGTTATACATTCCTTTCCTATTATGCCTGTATTTACTTCGCGATATCAATTAGCTCGTTGCTCATTTATTAGCTATACACCTTGACTATTTAAAGCTTATTATTGCTTTCGTTCAGGCTGAGAATTTCCTTGCTGCTTCAACACTGCCTACGTTCGCTGTGTTTTGCAGTGATTCCATCAGTCTTTACTTTGCGACTAAGATCTTCAGCTGTTCTCTTCTGGTACGTCTTACTCTCGCCTTTTAATGCACGTTTTCATGTATATTGGCCTGTTATGTGTTATCATGGAAGTTTTCGTTACAGCTCTTATACGTCGCTATATATAGTTTTGATTCCTTTTTTTCCTTAGTTGCCGTGATGGAAACCTCTTTATCCATACTACCATGCAAGCGAAAAAGTATGCTCTGCTTACGTTACACTGCACTATCTTGGATTTTTCTATTTTGATAATCGCCCAAAAAAACCTAAACAAAATCTCCTATAAACAAGAGATGTATACTTTCCTATTATAGACACTTCTACTGCAATGAAGAACCGTACACATCGCCGTCACATAATAATCTCACGTCGCACCAGTCATTTAGGTAATTTCTTCCTCGTCTCTTTTCTATATCGTTTAGCTATAATAACATCCTTTCCTTTTTCATACCTCTTCATCTACTTTCTCCATACATCTTCTCCCATTTTCCTACTATACGATACTACCTCTCCCATTTCTATTTGTTTACTTCACTAATTATATATCTAAGCTTCTTACCTACATTCTCAAAGCCTACAAATGATCTACTTTTGTCGTGTGACTCCTCGCTCTTATCCAGCTGACTATGTATCTTTCCTAAAAGGTGTTCTCATTTTTCCCTTATACATGCTTTTGTTTCTTCTTTTCAGATTTTTCCTTATCATACATTTATCTCTCTTTCCTTTTATCTTTAGCATCTTACTTAAGAAGATCGTGCTACTGTTCACCAGACTATGAATGTTCAAACTGCGTGTTGTTTTTTGGTTCTAGGAAAGAGTCTGTTCTCTTTCATCTACTAGGCAAAGACGCATGATCTATAATCTTTGTTGTAAGGGTGGTAGAATCCGAATTCCTCCTTTCAAAAAACCTTCAACCCTTCTAGCTTCACTACCAGAAATCACTTAGTTCCCGAGTGCTTATATGTTTCTCGAGTGTTTAGACGAAAACACTCGGGAAGATCCCGAGTGTTTCGCAGAACACTCGGGACGAGACGCCAACACTCGGGAGAATTAACTTTCCCGAGTGTTTTCCATAACACTCGGGAGATCAAAATAAAATCCCGAGTGCACAGAATCGAAAACACTCGGGACCTTTTTTTTTTCCCGTCGCGTCGATTATTTCCCATGGCGAGCCCATTTATTTCCCGTCGCGCCCTTTATTTCCCGTCGCGCCCGCTCGATATCCCCAACCCCAATCCAGCGACATGCCTCCGAATCCTCGCCTCCTTCCCCTCACCTTTCATGGTCCCCCCAGAAACCCGCCCTCCCTCGCCAGCGCCGCCTTGCCAGCGCCTCCTCCTCCTCCTCCTCACGGCGCCGCCGCCGCATCCAGCGCCTCCGGCCGCCTCCCTCCTCCTCGGATCTGCTCCTCCACCCAAGCCTTGCCGCCCTCCTCACATGCCGCGCCGCTGCTCTCCTCCTCCCTCCCCCTCCCGGCGTCGCGCCAGCGCCTCGGCCGCCTCCCTCCTCCCGGATCTGGCGCCTCCACTCCCTGCAGCGCGACGCCTCCTCCTCCTGCCGCAAGCCTTTCCCTCCTCCTCCTCCCTCCCCGGCGCCCACCGCATCCATCGCCTCCATCCGCCTCCCTCCTCCCGGATCTGCCGCCTCCGCTCCGCGACGCGCCCTCCTCGACTGGCCGGATCTGGTGCCTTCGCCGCTGGTGGGCTCGGCGGCGTCGCCGCCGCCCGCATCCAGCGCCTCCAGTTGCCTTGGTGCCAGCCGCCGCCTCCGCCCGGCGATGGCGCCCGACGCCTCTCCTTAGCGCCTCCTCTCTACGTCGGTTGGCGGCCGCTTGCCATTGTATTGAGCCCGACCGGTTCGCCTCCTGTTGTCGATGCTGGTTCCCCTCCGGCTGTCACCGTCTCCGGCCTCGCGCTGACTGGGCCAGCCAGCATCGGCTTTCCCTCAAGCCGCCTCCTCTGCCAACCCCTTCTTCTCAGCTCGGCCCATGGCGCCGATTGTGCCGCGTCTTGGCTCAGCCTCCGTGGCCGCCTAACCCTCTCTAACCTCCTTTTGTTCTTCACTAAACATTACAATATGGATTTTCTTGCTCTAATTGTTGGTGTTTGTAGGGTAGAACCTTGTCATGGTACACAAGATGGTAAGTGTGGTTTAAGGCGATGGTCTAAATGTAACAATTTTAGTATTATATACTCTGTTCTGTCTGATTAATTAGTGTGTTATGACATTACGTATAAAGCTTGAAACTTTTAGTCATAATATGAATTGTTGGTTTGCTTTTGACATTAGTCTTTCCATGAATAGTGGTGAACCACGGATGCTCTTTGTGGTTAGGATAGCTCTTAGCTCTTTACGTTTAAGTGCAATATTTATTGCTAGATCGGATGTTTGATGCATGTTTATGTGTGTTTATGCAGGGGAGGTTGGGCAGATAGAGACTCGTGTTAAGAACAACAAGCATGGTTTTGGTTGAAAGAACCAAAGTCGCCAAAACCAAAGGTCAAGGATGACGTTGAAAAAGATCCTAAAAGCCCAAGGTACCTCTGTTGCTTCCAAACAACATTAAATTGCTTCTTTGTAGCATTCTTGTAATTTTAATCGAATTACTTCAAGCGGGATATACTTCTTTTGTAATATTTTTTGTAGTATATTACCTTTGTTTCCTTTCATTGGATGCAAAAGATTAAAGTCTACTACCGTAGGTCGCAATAATAAGTTAATTCTGAACATGTAAGATTAGGATTTAGGAAATTAAATTTTATTATGATCAAGTTTCTGGTGCTACGAGATAATTTTTACGCTTACAATGTAATTAGGGGCAAAACTACAACGGTCTTTGGTAAAATATCGCTACTAGAGCATTGTTGTGGACTTCAACAAAGCGGTATTGTTGTTGCAATCTGAGGAAGAGAGGTTGCCCTTTGTAAATATATTTGGTATGGTCGATCTTGGATGTGTTTGATATTTGGAGCTAATTTGCTGGAGGATTAAGGGGATACCATATGTTGGTAACTTGGATATCCCTATTAGAATTTGGTATCTGTGAGAAGTTTAAAATACCACATTCAATACAGTTTTTCCTTCTTATGATTACATTGATGTATTTTTTTAAAAAAACTTGAACCCTAAAAATGGCTGTTTTAGGGAATCTTGGGTTCTTGATTTGGTTTCGAGTTAATTACAACACCATGTTCTCCTTTGTTGCAACTTGTTCTTGCAATGTATACTTGGGACATAACACTATAAGTAATACAAAAAAACTTGTTTTTGTAGGCATCTGATCACATGATTGGAAGCGGTAGATCAAGCTAACGACCTTGAACAAGAGCTCCAGGAGGGCAAGGCAACAGTAGGCCCTTCAATTTTCAAAGCATAAACATCCTTTTGTTTTGAGCGATCATCGATTGAATCATGAGTGGAGGCTCAGCGACCATGGTTACTCAATTGGAGAAATGGTATTCCCGATGCTCAATTTTTTATTCCATCATGGCATTTACACAATATACTTGTTCGAAAATATTCATGCAATCTTGACCTGTAGTGTAGTTTTGTTAAGATCTTGGAAGTTGGGACCATAAGCTAAATTTCATTTTGGCTTCAGATTTTTGTATATTGTTTAATGCGATATTGCATTGTCGATTTCTTTGTAGTTCCAATTGCTAGGAAGCGTTTCTATGAGTTCTGAATAATTAACTCGGAAGAATATCTATTCATGTAGTAATGGTTTTGGCTTTCTTCTCGTAAATAAAATAGAGAATAACGGCAGACAATGTATTCAAGACATTGTCAAAACACGTGCGTAAGGGCGCTTTGGCTACTAGTGACCAAAGAGAGCAGGACACATTTCTCAAGATCGCCAACATCAAAGTTTCGGGTAATCAATACCCTGGAAGTTGAAGTAAGGAGGAGTGCAGATCTATATGCACGAGCAATTGCACGTGTCTTGCATATGCACATGAACACGAATGCATTATCCGGAATAGTGAACTCCGGGATCTTAAACAATTATCTAATGGTAATATTGATGGTGTTGTAATTTGGGCTGGTAGAGTTGTAGTATCCTTGCATTTTGATATTATTTTCAAATCTGTGTTAACCATGGTATGCTTTGTAAAAATTTAATCTGAATGTCATCTATCACTAATGCATCTTGCATAGCAAAATGGATTTGTCAAATCTCGATTATATTGGTTTTAAAAATGTATCTTGCATAAACGTTCTTAAAGAATTGACAAGAAAGCGGGAGGTATGGTGTCCATCGCTATTTGCTTGACATATAAGGGAAAACACCACGATGAAATGAAGATGTCATGCAAGCTGTAGTGTTTTTGCACATCTCTGCGTCACATTGTTTGACATCACTTCACTGTATGTAAAAATGTATAACTTGCTTTAAACTAAAGTCCGCTTCATTGTATGTAATAAGCGTATAACTTGCTTTGAACAAAAGGCTTGCTTGATGTGTATATGCTAGATGGTTTTCAGGTCCATATGCTATAACTTGCATTTTCTAATTAGTCGATGCAATGTCCGATTTCAGATGGCAACTTTTGTTGACAATGAAGTGGTCGATCCATCATTCATTCTTGTTAGAAGAAGACAAGGCCCGAAGAAGCATGAAGTTGTGGTAATCTCTTCATATTAAATTTTCCTTGTAACATGATCTTTATTGGAGAAATGAACAAACAAGTGTCAATGTCAAGTATATCTTGCTTGATGCAATAGACCAATAGGCATAACCTGTTAATTTGTGGAGCATTAGAATTTTCATGGAAAATATTTTCCTCAAGTTTTGAAGTATTACATGAAAACTTGCTATCAAAAAATAAGTTGGGGTCGATTACATGTATTTAACAAGAGGTAGTAGTCTCGCGGTTAACATTTTGATTGATCACTTGTAGCAGTTATTTTAAATATTTAAGTAATTATAGTTGAGTGACTTGAGTCAATCGGTCAATGGCTTCTGCTCCATATGCTCCATATCGTGACTAATTCTGTAATTTCCATTAGGTCAGCGGATTACAATGCGGACAATGGTTGTGAACCGTGTCGAATCAAGTTCGAACACTAGTATTCGGATGCACATTAAGGTGCCCAGATTTAAAATGCACATGACCGGTACATTTCGGTTGTGCTTGTGTTGGTAACTCTATAGCTTTTTCCCGATTAAACTTGGATGCTTGAATCATGTGATTTGTATTTCTCACTAGTAAAAATTGTTGAATTCAATGATTTTGGGCGCTTCTTGGTTGTATCTGCTTGTTAACTTCATTTGTGTCTATCGATAACTCTAAGCGGTCAATGAGAACCAATTCTTTTTGTACCTTTTGTACCCTCCATGTGATCTTATGATTTCTTCTCTTACAAACACATGAGAAATTATGGATGTCCCACCTTATCCATTCCATTTGTCATATTGGCGGAGATAAGTCCGTGCACGTCTTAACGGGCCACCAATAGAATGGACTCTCTACCACCCACCGTTTGTCATCAAAAGCATGGAAACTCTTAAACTATGCTAACGAAGCATGAAATCAAACAATCATGCAAAATAATGTTGCGACTAAAAATGATTTATTAGTACCATAGTGAAATAGTGTCCTCACTTCAGATTCGAGTAAAGTCCTCACTTTCATATTGAGCAAATTGTAGCTAAACATGTTGTTTAGTATGGCAATGCATCAAGACATATTCTGCGGCTTCTAGACTTTTTCGAGCATATGGGCTTTCATTACCCGTGATAGTGCCCTTTTTACTACATAATGAATGCTAGTGTTGTTTGTGACGAGCGATTCTCGGGGTTTGGTCATATTGATATGTTATCTTACGTGTAGGCATCAAAATTGCTTTCTGCTGCCGGCTACCTGCACGCTCCATTCGATAGGCATAGTGAATCGGTGATGACAATTGCATTGGAAATGGTATAGTCTGACTTAGCAAAAGTATTGATTCATTCGAAGCCTTGTTCTTTCACAACAATTTCTTTGTCTTGATGAGACCCTCTTCGGTTTTCAGCGGTGTATGTATACATCTAAAATGGACTTGTAAGGTACGATGGGTGATATATTGTCGTTCAATAGATATAGGGTCAACTTTTCAGTATTATGAAACTATCGAATAATGGAGATTCTTGCAAATGATAAGATCAATAAAATACCGTCACGGGACCTGCCGAGGACTTCAGTACGAAAATGAACCACATTTGGACCTTTGTACCTTGTGGAGTTTCCATAACGAACGTGAGGAAGACAGCTTCAAAACAAAGTACTCTAGCTTCAGAACACTCGGGAAAAAATTTGCACTCATGGGGGGATGCAACCGACAAAAACTTTCCCGAGTGTCAACACTCGGGAAAACGTGACCCGTGGCAATTCCTAAATTTGGATCCGTCGGAAGCTTTCCGAGTGTTTTTCACCATATTACAGTGTCAACACTCGGTAAATATTCCGTTCTGG
Source organism: Phyllostachys edulis (assembly GCA_036346405.1). Taxonomy (NCBI): domain Eukaryota; kingdom Viridiplantae; phylum Streptophyta; class Magnoliopsida; order Poales; family Poaceae; genus Phyllostachys; species Phyllostachys edulis. The sequence continues at coordinate 8,273,301 of CM070554.1, read as the reverse complement.
TGCGAAAGGTTTCAATTGGATTTACTCTCGAGTGTGCGAGTTTCCGAGTGTAAGCGAAGCACTTTCGGGAAAGTTAAATTTCGAGTGTAACACTCGAAAGCTGCTGTATCCCGACTAATCTATCCCGAGTGTTTTGTCGAGTGTCACACTCGGAAATACATTCAGTGTTTGGCTCCCTTTCAGAGTGTTTTGGCACTCGGGAAAAATCTGTTTCGTAGTGCTTCTTTAATGAACCTATCTACTAATCATCATTCTAATTAGCTTCGCCAGTAAGATCCGATGAAGATAACCGCCTTTTGCTTTCACTTCTATGGGAGCTTCTGTTGATCGTTCATACAATACGGGTGGTGGGCCACCAATCTTTAGAATAAATGGTCAAGTACACCATCGAATAGGAACTTTATTGCCTGAACCAGGTCAGCCACCAAAGTTTGTTGAACTTTACATTTATAATACCGACAACGAAGTCGCAAATAGAATCCGTGCCTTAGACACACATGATAACAGTACCGAAGACCTTGATCTCGACATAGTAGCCTCTCTCATAGACATGCTTGATGAACATAATCCTCTGGTCAAACAATTTAGACTAGCAAGAGATCGCTTAATCGGTTATGAAAATGAACAACTATATATTCGCATTATTGCTCCTGTTGAAGGTGATACCCCTCACTATAATCTACCATCGGTTGATCAGCTAGCTGCACTAATAGTTTCTAATTTTTCTCTAGCTAGCCCATCACGAGATATTATTATCTATGATAGATCTTCGGGCCTCCAACGCATCTCATCATTGCACCCCGCTTTTATGGCACTACAGTATCCTCTTTTATTTCCATATGGTAAGCGTGGATTCCAGCTAGGTGTCGCACATAGTTCGAGTTCCCATCAGCATTCTAGCAAGCGTGATAAAATGACTATGCAGGAGTACTATTGTTTTTTATGTCACTATTGAAAAAATATACATAATCCATATCTTTCTTACGGTTTACTATTTGCACAAATAAAGATCGATGCTTATGCGTCCATTGATGAATGTCGTTTAGCGTTTATTAGGTGCTCTCAGGACCAATTTAGATCAGAAAATTTTCAATGTATTACAGATGCAGTTAGCTCCAGTTGTATAGACGCAAATGCTCTAGGAAAAAAACTATTTTACCTTCCAGCTTTACTAGTGGCCGTCGATATATGCAAGAAAATTAAAATTACCAGGATGCTATAGCTATCTGCTGTGTTCATAGCCCACCTGATTTATTTACTACTTTTATAAGCAATCCTAAGTGGCCTAAAATTAATGCAGCTCTTTTACTAGAACCTGGTCAAAAAACTATTGACAGACCTGATATCGCTGTTAGAGTGTATAACATGAAACTCAATGAATATCTTTCTGACGTAATAAAAGGTCGTGCATTTGGTCCAGTTAAGGCAGGTTAGTCTCTCATACTACACTTACACATCTCTTGTGCATATAACCTCATCTTTCTTACTATAGTATTATTAACCACATAATATTTCTTTCTTCATATTTCACTTATATTTCTTTGCTAGTTCTCCAAAAGAGAGGCTTACCACATGCACATATCCTACTCTGGCTAGCAGGTGACCATAGCGAAATTAGCCCAACTCTTATTGATTCGTTTATAAGTATTGAAATTCCAGATCCATCTTCAAACCCTTTAGGCTACGCTTTGGTAACCGAATTTATGACGCATGGGCCATGTGGAATCCTTAACGAAAAATGCCCTTGCATGAAAAAAGGAAAGTGTTCAAAGAATTATCCAAAAATTCATCAAGAACATACCAGTATTGACAAAATATTCGAAGAAACCTCTCTATTGATTACGAAGCTTCAGCCACCACCATTACTACAGAGGTATGCCAAAAAAAAACCCAAAAAAAGGTTTTCTACTATCTAAATAACAGCATTCTTCATGTAAGTCTTATATCTCTTCTAATTACAGCTACAACAGCACCAAAAAAAGGCTGCAAAATCTGTAGCAGCACCAGATCAACCTCCAACATCTCCAGCTAAAAGGTATGTTACTACCATCTCGGTTACATATTGTCAATAAAAACAGATACAACTCATACTATATATATCGCTCCAGAAATTTATTGCTTGCTATGGTACATTATATTAATACGCCATCTACCCTACCATCTTAGATAACGTTAATAACCATCTCACACAACAATTTATATAATCCACAAGATTTCATAAGATTCATTCATCATTTCATACCCTGTCAGAATTTAACATGTCTACTTTCCTAGATATTTATCACCACCTGCGCAGAGCGGAAATGAACCACCAGACAAAAAAAACTCGATCATCTACCAAAAGAATTACTGACTGATCTCCTTGCTCTGCTTCCCAACAACACAACAGGTATAGTTTTCAAATATTCACAGATCAAAACATATATTTCAAGCTAACTACTACTTCATACAGGTATTCCATCTTTTGCAACCACCCCGCAGCAGACAATGCTTCCAAACAACGACTCATGCTTTTGTCCAGCCTTCTGAACGCTTCTCTATAAATATTGTAAATTACAACAACAAGCTAAACTAGATTGCTACTCTACAAACCCTGTTTTGTAAACAATATCATCCCACTTGAATCCATCACTAGCTCTGCTTTCTGTATACATAGACTTTCACTACTTAGTTACTCTGCTCTATATACGTTTACAGCTTGCATAGAACCACGAATGCCTTCAGTTTGTATAAACATATGCAATCACTGCTTCCTACCTATGTTTGATAGAGATTTACATCTCACCTAAATACATACATATATACAGATGCTTTTCATATCAGTTATGTAACAAACGCTATTTTTTCTCCGTAAACTACTACACTAACCTACGTATATGAATGATAGATCTTCTATACCTCGCAACAGTCCTTCTAAACATACCATTAAGACCCGCGCCATGTGGCATGGGTGATCTTCCTAGTTATAAAGGAAAGTGGAATCACCTACCGAACACGTGGGTGGCGGTGACTCAACGCACATTGTGTCGTCGGACATTTTTGTTATGATTATTACAGAACTAAGGAAACATTTAACGAGTATATTATTCCCGTAGGAATAAAAAGAAGGGTCCGTCTATACAAGATTCAGTTGTTTTCTCAGTTCAAAACATTAAAATTTTAGTTTATTTACAACTTCATTATACATAAATTACAATAAATTATTTATGTAATTTTTGTTTTTGTCATTGTAATTATTCTTGAAAGTCTTAATAACTCTTTTTTTCATCATACAATTCAAAATCTAACATATACTTTGAGAGATTGAGAAAAAACAAAGATAAAAAAAATAAAATTTTATACCAACAAAAATATAGCAATGTAGTGAACCCGCTATTGTTCTGAAGAAAAAAATCATAACAAATTCAGGCTCAATTCATCATATAAGAAAAAATGTAAATCTCAAAGCGTATGAATGGATAAAAATTCGATTATTTTGATAAAAGAAAACGGTCGAACGTTGTTTAGCAAAACCGTAAAAAAAAAAACCATAGCAGGTGGTTTTGGGCAAATTCTTTCAGATTCACACACAAATCCAGCGTATCGAAGCTATGGATTGGACTTGACACAACCATATACGCGCCCACACGTAGAAAAAATATATACAAAAATATACAATTCAAATAACAAAATGAGTAATTTGCATTGCAAGGAAAGCTCTTGGGTATGCGAAAAATCACCAGAAAGGGACTGAGCATAGTCGTTGGTGGAAGGTATGGGTGTACACGCTCACCACGTAGGTTCGAGTCCTCTTCGGCTCGGATTTAAATGTCTATTTTTTCTTGATTAAATAGATACCTAGTTCCTTCTATGTATCCCATAATTTTTTTTAAAAAAAATATCACTTTGCAAGGAACTGGTAATCCACTATAGATTGTAAGGTCTCATAGAGACAAACTATTGTAGAAGTTGTATTTATTCTTGTCTATAGATAACATGGATGAGTATACAGACAGTAATCGTCTCCTTTATTATACAAGCTCAAAACTGAGATAATCAACTAGCTAGGATTATCTACTCCATGATGTTTGTGCTTCACTGGTGTCTTTGGCTACGAACAATTAAGTAGCATATACACACTACAAATACTAGTATTGTACATGTCTACCCTCTTGAGTCCAGAATTTCCAACGAGTTTCTCCTAAACAAAGTTCGTCTTTTGTTTTCGATGACTTTTGATTGATGTGTTAACGATGTGTGAACGTTGCAACGTCGAGTTCCATACAATTCAGCTGCAATAACCTGGTTGCGAGTGTCATTTGTACTTGTCTCTCGCAAGCAAAATCAGTAGCTCATAAATTAAATATACTCTAAATTAGTCTCTCTGATCATAAAAGGAAGTCGTTTTAGGTTATGTACAGTCAAACATTATAAATTTTTGCTATCAATATCTTTTTGAATATTTAGACCAAACACATAAAAATGATATGTGTAGATTTGTCTCGAAAATCACTTTTATAATACTATAATTTTATTAGGTTTTATAAATATATTCTAATATAAATTAGTGGTTAAAGTTGTATCTTGATGACCGTTTCGATGTCCAAAACCACTTTTTTTTGTAAGTGGAGGGAGTATTAGAGAGAGGGAATACACCACGGTCCCGCTAGCTGACGTTTAAGCAAAAAAATTGCAGGGACCAAGAGATTCTACAAAAACAACACACGATAATACCAGTATCTGCGTATTACTATGATTAAGTACGGAAATGCTTCGCGTACGATGAAACAGCCGCTCGCGCCGCAAAAAAAAAGAACATCAAGTCGCTTCCAGCTCCAAGTAAAATCACGTAGTACCTGTCTTCCTATTCACTCTTATCCGATACCGTGCTTTTTCTTAATATTCAGTAATCTCCTCGCAAAAACAGCCTTACTTTTACTGTTTTATCCTGTATTCGTCAGAGATACAGCTATGCCTTGTGAACGGACGACTACTCTTCCAGTACTTCTGTCACGGGTCAGGGACCGTTCACGCGTGTGAACTACTATACCAGTACTTCTATCACGTGTTGGGTACTGTTTACGTATGTAAACAGTACATACAGTTGTAGCCTCGCACTGTTTATGTCGGGCCTACGGATGCATTAGTGATTGGAAATAAAGATAAGAATAGTTAATTTGCTTGTTAGTTGGGTTTACTTTCTTAGAGATGTATTCTATCTAATAGAGATAATGCCCTGTTTAGTAGAGATTCAGATTTTCATTTTTCAGATTCTGTTCCTGATTATCTAATAGATATAATGCCCCATAATGATCTAAGATCATTACAACTCCATCTAAAAAAGGATGCTTATCAGAGAAGCATTTCTGAGAGGACGTCGGGACGATGATTAATTTCATATCAGCAGCTTGACTGATGAAACAAGTCAACAGCAGAATCATCTGAATTCCGGCATGTTATTTTGTCATCACAAACCTTCTTCTAGAAGAAGCAATATATAGTATATGTACTTATGCGAACATCACTGACAAGCGGCCCCACCAGGATTACACTTACCACAAGTTCCACTTTCAGCAAAGGATCATAACAGTTTCGTGAAACCAATCGTTTATAGTTCACACGACGACATGGCACTCCTCCACAAAGCTTCTAGATTAGTTGAACAAGGTGCATACGCGGGGGAGCACGAGTTGCACTCACACAATCTAGAAGAGTCCCTCGTGGATCGGCCATGTGTAAAATCTCCAAGGATATAATTTGCATCAAAGTCCATGCTCATGCAATGATAGGATCACGAAAAAAATTCAGAAACCTGAAACTTCAGAAACATGTAGTGCCCGCTTCTGCACGGAGACAGCATAGCTGATGCGCAAGCGTACACTGGCTCGCGTCCCTGTCAAGGTTGCAGTGATTCTTGGGGACAACGAACGCGCGCGCGCCCCTGCGCCACAGAAGGTTCCAAATATCGCTGTCTCGCTCGGCGTAGCTGAAACTACGCGCGTGTGTGTTTGTGACCACATGCTGCGATGATTTTTTCCACTGGCCCAGCCGCGGTGCCGGTGAAATTTCTCGCTTGGAACGGTAGCCGAGTTCACACACTGGGAAGACCGTGATGACTGACGACTTGTGGCTGGAGAAAAATCGCACCGTTCAGCTTCCTGCCCGCGAGATGCAACCATGCAGCAGATTCCTGGCTGGCTGGCTGGCTAGCGCGTTAGCTTCTAGGCGGCTGCTCCTGAGTTCTTCGGGCGTGCAGGGGTGTTCAAAGATTCCTGTCTCTGGAGCTCACTGTGGGTTGGTTACAGATGGATTATGGATCATTCCAAGTTCCAACTGTCAGTCTATCTCGGTCGGGTATCCAAAGAAATGTCACTGGGTCCTTCAGGCTTTCAGCAAACAAAACAAGATGGCGTATGCCAGTCCTCGGACCGCCGGCTGTAAGCTGTAACCGTTGGTCGGGGCAATAGGAGGCGCCAGAGCGCCAGTGATGCGGTGGGAGCAGGGTTTTCGTTACCGGTATTTATTTTTTAAACGGGGGTGGTAAAATCGGCCAAATTTTGACCGGAATTGGCAAAGAAATTTGAATTTTTCGGATCTTAATTTTTTTAAAAAAATCAAACTCTTTTTTTTTATAAAATTCATCCAAACCAATTTTTTCAGGACCGGTTTATATTTCTACCGGTCCTACCGGTAAATCCGAAATCGCCGACTAGGTAGAAGGTGGAGGCTGCATGCGTACAGGGTTGGAGCTGGGGAACGGACAAATGCGACTACTCTTTTATACTATACACTGACAAAGCTTACATACTTGGAAGATGCAGTGTGTTCCAAAGACATATACCTTGGAGGAGGTCGTATAGATACTTAAGTATTTTTAGCATAGAAGACAAGGGGGTATATAAAATTTTGGCGGAATGGGCGATACTTAAGTATTTTTAGCATCGAAGACAAGGGCGGTATATAAAATTTTGGCGGAATGGGCGCAGCGGTGGCTCGCACCAGGTGCAGCTGTGTACAGGTGCGAATCCAGCGAAATGAACCACTAAGGTCACCACTTACCACTACAATCTCATAGCAAGTGTTTCACCGTGGAGGCTGGTCACATATCACTAGGATCGTCTGACACCGGTGATTACTGTTAGAGATATATGTCTAAATATATTATTCCCTATTGTTATGAGGGGTTATGTGTATATTCACCACCTGTATTTTGTGTATATATACTGGCTCATTGGCCTTATATTGAATACAAGCGCTATTCATAACATGGTATCAGAACGTACCAAAGGTTTCCCGTCGTTTCGCTTGTCACGCCGCCGCCGCCTCTCGGATCCGATCTGGAGGTCGCCGCTCGTCGTCATCTTTGACGTCTCCCCTCGGCTTGAGTCGGCTGCGCTTGCCACCGCCGTCTCCACCCGGCCGAGGTCTCGAGGCTACTTTACCGCCGCCGCTGCTTCGGCGCTCCATCCGCAGCCGCTGCCGCTCGGCTCCATCCGCCGCCTCCGCCTTCGAGCTCACCCGCCGCCGTCGTCATTGCTCGGAGGTCGCCGCTCTCCGTTGCCGTCGCCGCTTCTCCTGCATGTTGCCGCCGCTTCGGCCGCCGCTTTCTCTGCCGCCGCCGCTTTCTCCGCTGTTGCCGCCGGAAGCCGCCGTTGCCGCCGCCGGAGGCCGCCGCCGCCGCTGCCGGACGCTGCCGCTCTCCGCCGTGCCGCCGCTCGGAGGCCGCCGCCGCTATCGCTCTCCCGTGTGGGGAACCCTAAGTCCCGCACGGGCTGTCTTGAGTTGTTTGTGGGTTAGGCGGCCCATTAGAAGCTCAGCCGGTTAAGAGAGAGAGAGAGAGAGAAGAAGAAGAAGATGAAGAAGAAACGTTGCTCTAACCGTCGCGCCGTCCAGCGCCGCCTACCAATAGGTACTGTTTCTCTCCCTCGCTGCCCGGTGATCTTCGATGGTGTTAATTACACCGACTTCGTGTCTCACATGCGCATCCACATGCGTGGTCTTCGTCTCTGGGGCGTCCTCTCTGGCGATGTCGTCTGCCCGCCTTGCCCTACTCCTCCGACAGAGTTTCGCTGTTCTTGCCGCCCGACGGTAAACAAAGGCATTGTTGAGGCCATTCGCCTTGCTGATGATGAGGCTGTCTCTGCCTACCAAGAGGCTCTGGATTCCTACAAGGATCGACTGACCGTCTACACTCGATGTAACGACGACGCGGCCGTCATTTGCTTCTTGTCTTCATTGCCGATATCGATCTCGCCTTTCTTACGAGGTTGTGGGACTCTCTTGCTTTCGGATGTGGACTCACCTTCGTCGGCGTTCATGAGCCCTCCGTGATGCCTTGTACTGTCAAGTGGTCCGCCAAGAGCACTCTCTTGGCGAGGTGATGCTCTCGTTGACGCTTTTACGCTCGAGCTCTGCTGTCTGGCGTCACCGACTCTCTCCGCGACCGCCGGGTTGCCGCTCTGCTCGTGTTACTGGCCGTACATGCCGACTGAGTTTCAGCGGGTCTACGAGTTCCTTACTCACCTTCGTCCCGAGTTTGAGCAGAGGCGTGCCCAGTTCCTTGCACGTCACCCTTGTGTCACTCTCCGGAGGCTCTTCTTGAGATACTGCTGAAGAGACTCGTCTCGAGTGGTCTTGATGCGATGCCACTCCCTCAGTGCTTCGCCGCTCGTTCACCCGCTATCTCGCCTCCTCCAAATGGGCGCCACAGTGGTGGTGGCCGCCTCCATTTGGAGGTGGCCGTCCTCACTGCTCCTATTGCGATAAGGTCGGCCACATTGAGCCCTAGTGCTATAAGAAGAAGCGGCATCTTTCACGCCGTTCTTTAACACTGGCACTGGTGCTTCTACATCGACGTCTGCATCGACTCCTTCAGCAGTTTCTCTCACTGAGCAGGAGATAGCCAGACTTCGACGCATGCTTGCCGCCTGTGTTCTCCTCGATAGGTTCTGCGAGTTCGCTCATCGACTCTTCGCACCGAGAAACCACCTCTACACAACAGTACCTCCCGTGGATTCTTGATTCGGAGCATCTTTTCACATGACTTCGATGCTTCCACTCATCCTTCATTACACCTCTTGATTCTCCCGTTAGTGTTCTTACTGCCGATGGTACCTCTCTTTACGCTCGGTTGAGGACCTCTTAGCAACTCATCTTTTCATGTTCCTTCATTGCTCATGTTCCTCGCCTTACCATGCGACTTCTTTCTGCTGGGCGACATCGATCTTGGTTGTCGGGTCATTCTCGACTCGACTCTTGTTGTGTTCAGACCGCCACACGGAGCTCGGTTGGTTCGGCCCTCGGCGTCTTGACTCACAGCGTCTCTGGAAGCTTGATCGCTTCACCTTCCTTCCGCTGCCACCGCCGCCGCCATCTCTCCGCTTCGCCGCTCAGTCTCTGGCTCTTTCAAAGAAGGCATCACCGTCTTGGCCATCTGTGTGGATCTCGTCTGTCGTCTTTAGTTCGTCATGGTCTTCTGGGGTCTGTCTCAGGAGACGTGTCTTTAGATTGTCAGGGCTGTAAGTTGGGCAAACAGATTCAGCTTCCTTATCCTCATAGTGAGTCAGTATCTCAGCGTCCTTTTGATCTTGTTCATTCGGATGTTTGGGGTCCGGCTCCTTCGTTTGAAGGGGTTATCAATATTATATCATATTTATAGATGATTTCTCTCGCCACACTTGGATATATTTCATGTCTTCTCGTAGTGAGGCCTTGTCTATCTATAAACAATTTGCCACTACGGTTCGCACACAGTTCTCCACTCCTATTTGTGTCTTTCGTCTTCGACTCTCTTTGGCGAGTACCTCTCTCGTTACTGCGTAGCTTCCTTGCCGAAAGGTGGCACTCTCGCTTCGATTCTCTTTGTCCTGGTGCTCATGCTCGGAATGGTGTTCTTGAGCGTAAGCATCGTCACCTCCTTGAGTCGGCTCGTGCACTGATGATTGCCGTCTCTATTCCACCTCACTTTTTGGGCCGAGGCTGTTTCCACTGCCACCTATCTCTTCAACATCCAAATTCCTCTGCTCTTGGTATGCAATCCCTTTTGAGCGTCTCTGTGGTCTTCTTCCTGACTACTCTACCCTTCGTCTGTTTGGCTGCGTTTGCTACGTTCTCCTCGCCCCTCGAGAACACACCAAATTGACCGCCGATCTGTTGAGTGTGTTTTTACGGGATCTGATCTTGAGCACAAGGGCTATCGGTGCTGGGATCCTGTTGGTCGACGGATGCAGATTTCTCGGAATTTGACTTTCGACGAGTCTCTTCCCTTCTACCCACGTCCTGTCTCTCCTTCGGCTTTCTCTGTGGAGTCTCTGTTTTTTTTTACCTTTCCAGATACACCTATATCTGTCTTGCCCTCGTCCACCCGTCCCACTGAGTCTCTACATATTCCTCCTGTGGCTTCTCCGTCGTTGTCGCCGCCTGCTTCGTCTCCTGCGACTCCTCAGGCTCCCCCCACTACACTCGTCTACACTCGTCGACCTCGTATTGAGGATCTTCCAGATGAGCCATCTTCTTCTGATATTCCATCTTCTTCTGATGCTCCATCTTCCCCTGATGGGTCATCTTCTCCTCGCTACGCTCTCCGTCATCGCCAATCGATTCAGCCCCTGCTCATTTTGCCTTTGCTAGCGCAGCTACTTGTGAGCCTGTCTCCTACCGGGATGCTGTTACTCACCCTGAGTGGCAGCATGCCATGGCCGAGGAGATTGCTGCCCTCGAGCGTACTGGTACTTGGGATCTTGTTCCTTTTCCATCTCACTCTCGTCCTATCATGTGTAAGTGGGTCTATAAGATTAAGACTCACTCTGATGGCTCTCTTGAGCGCTATAAGATGCGTCTTGTTGCTCGTGGCTTCCAGCAGGAGCATGGTCGTGACTACGACAAGACTTTTGCTCCTGTGGCCCACATGACCACTGTCCGCACTCTTCTTTCGGTGGCGTCTGTTTGCCACTGGTCTGTTTCTCAGCTTGATGTCAAGAATGCTTTTCTTAATAGCGAGTTACGTGAGGAGGTCTACATGCATCCGCCACCTGGGTATTCTGTTCCTGATGGCATGGTCTGTCGCCTTCGTCGCTCTCTCTATGGCCTTAAGCAAACCCCTCGTGCTTGATTTGAGCGCTTCTCCTCTGTGGTCACTGCTGCTGGCTTTTCAGCAAGTGATCATGATCCTACGCTCTTTGTCCACACTTCGTCTCGTGGTCGGACTCTTCTTCTTCTGTATGTTGATGATATGATCATTACCGGAGATGATTCTGAGTACATTGCCTTTGTCAAGGCTCGTCTTAGTGAGCAGTTCCTTATGTCAGATCTTGGTCCTCTTCGTTACTTCCACTCCAGATGGTTTCTTTATGTCCCAAGAGAAGTATATTCAGGATCTTCTTGATCGCGCCTCTCTCGGCATCGGCGATCTTGTTGAGACTCCCATGGAGCTCAATGTTCACCTCGACCCTCGATGGCGAGCCTCTTTACGATCCGACTCGCTATCGTCATCTTGTTGAGAGTCTTGTCTACCTTCTTTGTTACTCGTCCGAACATCACTTATCTAGTTCACATTACGAGTCGATTCGTTTACTGCTCCCACTCAGTCCACTCTGACCACCTTCTTGAAGTTCTGCGATATCTTCGTGGGACTATCTCTCGCCGTCTCTTCTTTCCACGCCCTCATTGCTACTGACTTTAGGCTTATTCGGATGCTACTTGGGCGGCGATCCCTCGATCACCGGTCTATCTCGCCATCTTGTGTTTTTCTTAGTGGTTCTCTCATTGCACGAAGACAAAGAAACAGATCGCAGCCTCCGTTCGAGTCGCAGAGGTGAGTTGCGAGCTATGGCTCTCTTGACAGCAGAGATTACTTGGCTACGGTGGTTACTTGAGGATTTTGGTGTTTCACTCACTACACCGACTCTCTCTCTGTCGAGACAAGACAGTGCTATCAAGATGTGCCGTGATCCTGTGAAGCATGAGCTCACCAAGCATATTGGTGTTGATGCTTCCTTCATGCGGTCTTGTGTGCATGATTAGGTGATTGCTCTTCAGTATGTGCCTTCCGAGTTTCAGATAGCGGATTTCTTCACGAAGGCTTAGACTCGAGCACAGCATGACTTCTACCTCTCTAAACTCAATGTTGTTGATCCACCATGAGTTTGAGAGGGGGTGTTAGAGATATATGTCTAAGTGTGTTATTCCCCATTGTTATGAGGGGTTATGTGCATATTCACCACCTGTATTTTGTGTATATATACTGGTCCATTAGCCTCATATTGAATACAAGCGCTATTCATAACAATTACACCGTAGATCCGCCCTTAGCCATGTAGCATAAGCATACACGTGAGGTTCGTTTGGATGGGTTCAAAGTAGTGAGAACTATAGCAGGAGGGGAGGTGAGCAACCATGGGCAACCATTTTCCAAGTAATAGCATTCGGCGTACCACTCGAACGCTTTATGTTCATGCCAAAAACATGCAGAAGACTATACATAATGCTACGCTCTTATGAATTCCCATCCCATGTGATCCTTTGCTGTATTTTGAATTAACCTACCAACCGTTTTGAACTTTTGATGATCTATGACTTCCAATCAATTCCGGTCGGACCGGCCGCGTCGTATGCTGGCCCGGCCGCTGACTGGAATGTCCGTCCGCGCGGCGGGCGGCGATGGAGCTGCTCACGTTCCGTATCTAGAAGCAAGGATGCATTGGTCAGTCAAACGCCCGATGCGATGACCAGCCTAAAATGCGTGCGCAACCACATCCACATCCACATCCACAGCCACATGGCGACGGCCGCTCGCGCGGCCCCGCCTCCTCCTTATAAGACCACCGCGCGCCACCACCCGCCTTCAATTCCTTTCCTCCTCCCTCCGATCCCTGGTGCGCCGCCACCCACGCTTGCACGACACGCCGCCGCCGAGCGCGCGCCTCGGAGTTCACACGAATTGACCGGCCGGAATCGTAGGAAGCTGCCGCGATTTGGTGTGTCCATGAAGCGGTTCTTCCGAACTGCTTTCCTCGGCCCGAATCGGTAGAGAGGCGAGCTCCTGAGTCGGAGAGCTGCTTGCAGGAAGGCCAAAGGGGGGCTTGATTAGGTGAGGTTAGTTTTGGAGGCGATTCGAAGCTGGATTTCCCTTCCTCCGTTTCTTTCATTCCTTGTTGCTTGAAAACTTGTACGCTCATTCCTCTACAAAAACCTGTCTGCTTAATTCTCCAAGGCCAAATTGCTAAATGGATTAAACAAGTGTTTGCTGTGTCTTGATTGGGACTGGAGCCAATCCAATCGCCGTGCTTAATTAGTTACTACAGTTTGCGTTCTTTACTTCGGCGGCTATGCATGGTTGCTGAACTATTTACCCGTACTTATATTACCTATGTGCTTGTATGTGATTTCGTCCGTTCTTGCAGTCGCAGAACAAGTTGGTCGATCGAGAAGTCGCTGTCTTTGGCAACTTGGTGAGAATTTCCGCTGCAGTTCAATGTGAATTCGGCGTGGAATGAATTGGTGCCGAGTCCATTCGGGTGGTTAAGACTTGGTGGGAAGCGGCGTTAAGACCGAGTTAGCTCTAGCGTTCTATCGGCAGATGCTGAGTGCCTGAGTGGAGTGGAGTTGAGTTGGTTGGCACCTGGCTGCACTTGCTGGCGAGAGACATGGAGAGCTCCCATGGCGGCGGCGGCTCGAGCTCCCCGCCGCCGTTCCTGATCAAGACCTACGAGATGGTGGAGGACCCGGCGACCAACCACGTCGTGTCGTGGGGCCCCGCCGGCGCCAGCTTCGTCGTGTGGAACCCGCCGGACTTCTCGCGGGACCTGCTGCCCAAGTACTTCAAGCACAACAACTTCTCCAGCTTCGTCAGGCAGCTCAACACCTATGTGAGTGACTGAGTGTTTCCAGTTTGAGTACTACTTCGTTTCAATTTTTTGGAAGTAGTTGTTATTTGTTATTTGTTACTGTTGCGGGTGCATTGTGAGTTGGATTGATTTGCATGTGTGTGTTTTAGCTGTTCCCATTTTCTTCAGATGGTTGGCTCTTTTTACATGCAACTTAGCAAGGACTCGTACTTCAAGTTTCAGTTCTAGGAGCAGAGACCGTATTGTAAACATTCGTCCAACATGCTCCATGATTTTTTTCCATGGATCGACACTGTTATATGCAAGTTAACATGCATTTTGCATGCTTCGTCTGAACAAAATGCCTTCTTTTTGTTGTTGTTGAAACGAAATAAACAATAGTCTATTTGCAGGTTGCAACACATGTTTGAACAAATTAGGGAATTTAATCTGCCCATAAAAGCGGTCATTTATATATTTTTTAAGTTGGTTGATTGGTTTGACTATTAATCTTCTAGTAAGCACTATGCACTTCTCTTGTTCTTCTGATTGCTGACTTCATTTGTCATATGTTAGGGTTTCCGGAAAATTGATCCCGAGCGATGGGAGTTTGCTAATGAGGACTTCGTAAGGGGGCATACGTACCTTCTGAAAAATATCTATCGGCGCAAACCGGTGCACAGCCATTCCTTTCAGAACCAGATAAATGGACCACTGGCAGAATCAGAAAGACGTGAGCTTGAGGACGAGATCAACAGACTCAAGTATGAGAAAAGTGTGCTTGTAGCAGATCTTCATAGGCAGACTGAACAGCAGTGTGGGATCAGTTGGCAAATGCAGTCACTAGAGGAGAGATTGATGCTAATGGAGCAACGTCAGAAGAATATCTTAGCTTCCTTGTGTGACATCTTGCAGAGACGTGGTGCTGTTTCAAGCTCCCTCGTGGAAACGGGCCATTTCAGCAAGAAGAGGAGAGTTCCAAAGATTGATTTCTTCGTCGAGGAACCCGCGGTCGAAGAACAGCAAGTGCCGTATTCGCGGACAATGGTTACAGAAATACCAAGCATGTTCCCAATGCACCCTGTAAATGCTCAGCCTTTGGACAGGATGGAGCTGGCCTTAGTTTCCTTGGAGAGATTCTTCCAGAGGGCAAACTACGCATCTTCTGAAGACATGCACAATGGTGCTACTGCACCCAGCCCTGCTCTAACTCTTGTAGAGATGCAGACAGCACCAATGGAGACCAGCGTCAATCTGCAGCCATCAGCTAGCCTGCACCCCTCTTCGCCGAACGCGGGCCATGTCCGTTCATCTCCTGAGCTAGAAGAATCACCGAGCTACGTGCAGAGTCCAATCCTACCACTAACAGAGATTCATGAAGATACCCATAAGACGATGACTGAAGTTGATATGAACTCTGAGAATAGCACCACTGATACCTCACAAGATGAGACCACTGAAACTAGAGTTTGCCATGAACCAGCTAAGGTGAACGATCTTTTCTGGGAGCGGTTTCTCACAGAAACTCCACATTCCTTTTATGCCTGCGGGGCTGGGTCCGAAAGACAGGATGCTGATGGTAAAAGAGAGACAGCTGAAGCAAAGGACGATGCAAGAATAGGCGTAGCCGTAGACTGCAATTGCCTCAGTCACTGGGACAATGTTGATCAGATCATTGAGCAAATGGGGCACCTTGCTTCAGCTGAGAAAACCTAATGGCGTAACATTTCCACTTATTCATAATCAGTATCACCGTATGTAAAGTCACAGTGATGTACATTGTAGTTTAGGCTGTCTTAGATGCCTTGATACTCTAGCTTAGTCTCTAGTACAGCATCTTTTTCCTTTTGAGAGCGGGGTCTTCATAGCATTTCCTATACAGAGATATATCTCTGACTTTTTTTGTATTTTGTCCTTGTGACACTCTTACAGCTAGAGTAGCACAGATACATTTTTTTAGTCCATTGCCCTGATTTGTTGTGTATAAGTCTTCTTGTGCATATCTGATGATCTGACTCCTGACCTAACTAATCAACTCATATTACGGTGATAAATCAAACATTTAAATTTTCCTTTTTAAAAAAAATACATTCGACTTTTCTCAAATGTACCGTGGCGCGGTCTGAGATTCTAGAATGTTGAATCCCCTTTGAGACTTCTAAGCTGAGTGCAACTCCATTTTACTATTCGCTCATACCGATTGGCTTGTTCAAGGTTAGGTTTTGTAGCCTAACCGGCTAGAACTCCAAACTGTGACAAACTCATATACAGAAGTGATTGTCGTAATAACCAAACTAATTACGATGCTACTAAGGGAAAACAACGACTAGGTATATGCATCGTGCTAAATATCAGCAATCATGAAGTGCGGTTAGGATCAACAGTGGCAATGTCAACAGCTCAACTTTCATTATAAAGACAGAAGTTATTCTCAGGCTGGGCATAATGCTAGTAAAGACCATTAACAGGCAAATATGTTCAAGACTAAAGATAGGGCATTAGGGCTACAGAAGTCATACAGAGCCCTTAATGGCAAACAGAAAAACAAAGGAAGATTGCCTCTTGCCTGCCACCTCTGGTTTAGGCGATAAGGCCATACCGTCGAAATGAATCACAGCAGCCTCAAGCGTCTACATACTCCAGGAGTATAATCTACTGGAGGATTATGATCATTATGTACATCTTGAATGTAACTTGGCACTCCACTGGGTGCTACAGGGATTGCAGTTGGGAAGCCACCGTCTTTAGAATCAAAGGACTCTCAGCTGAGTTAGAAAGGCAGAACATAGGTCCAGAAAGAGGAGCTGTGGTCCACTGACCCTTTGCAAGTCGAGAAGGTACTTCTCATCCCTTGTTTTGTAAAGCTGCAGAGAGTGTAAAGTGTATTAGTCGCCTGAAACAAAATTTCAGAGGGTCCGATAGAAACGATTTTCACGAAGAAAAAAAAAACAGAAAATTTCGGAACATTTCGTCTGAAAAATTCAAATGTGGTCTTCAAATTTGAAACAAAATTTCGGCCAAATTTTAAGAAATCTGGGCCGAAATATCTTAATACTAAAAAAGAAGAACAAAACTTTCTTGATTACTAACAAGAAGGAAATTACAAGATCAGAACTCTCTTGATTACTACAAGCAAGGAAATTATGAAAAGGTCAGAACTTTCTTGATTACCAACAAGGAAATAAATTATAAGATCAGAACTTTCTTGATTACCAACAAGGAAATAAATTATAAGAAGGTCAGAACTTTCTTGATTACTACTAACAAGCAAGAAACTACAAGAACGTCACAAAATTATTCATTACCACATCATCCACAGCTCTTCAATTACAAGTTCGATTCCACAAGGAAATTCCTTAAACTAAACAACAATGCAGAAGAAAGAACAACGAAAGACAAGGCAAGAATCTACACCTAGGCAGCCTGCAACGGCATTGCATCGAACGCCGCCGCCGCCGCCGCCGCCGCGAGCCTTCTCCTGCCGCCGCCTCCCGCGCCGCTGCCTCTTCCGCCGCTGCTATTCATGCCGCCGCCGTTCCCTTCCATGCGCCGCCGGGATGGGGCGCAGGAGGAACCGAATGGGGAAGGATTCAAGAGTGTGTGACTGTCATGGAGTTTACGGTTTGGGAAGAAGACGTGGGCTGATGAGCCAATTTTTTTGGGCAAGATGGACTTTTCTCAGAGGGGTCCGATAGAAACAAAATGTCGCGAATTTTGCCGAAATTATTTTCCCTGATCAGCCCCAAGCGCATCTTGCGAGGAGTAAGCTTTACACAAACAAAAAAAATGCATGTGGTATGATGAAGGGATATGTGCTTCCGATCATGAACATACTCCGTCCTTAAGGGAATCTGAATATGATAACAATTCACAATAATCTCACATGCAAATGCAAACCTAACAAAATTAATTCTGCTGCTTAGTCATCACACATAGAGTAAAGGGCATGTCAATGTTGAGGCTTATGCATTGGATTGTTCACAGGTCTACATGGCAAATTTCTAATCAGGACCTGGCCACGGATTAATTAAGGGCAGATGGTTAACGTTCGGAACGGTACCTGAATTTCAAACTTCACAGTGTGGGTTGATTTCTCACTAAGGTCATCAGTTTCAATTATAGCAGACTCCACACCAAAGCCGTGGTTGTTATGAATCATACTCTCGGGAAAGCAAGGACTCCATCTGCATTTCATGTTATAGTGTCCAATCTTCTTCCAGCAAACATTTAGCTCTTGCAGAGCTTTAAGCACTTCAGTTATTATTTCCCTTGGATGTGCTCGAGACTGTTAAATAAATACAAATGAATGAATTAGGAGAATTTAGGGAGAAAACAATGTGACAACAAGCACTTCAAATAAAAATTACCTGAAGACCAAGAGCCCATTTCCTCTCAGCTGTGAAATGTTGCCTCAAGCCAAACCCTGGAGATTCCATAGAACCGTACTGCCTAGGTTCAGATGCAGAACTTGGTGTTTCAGCTGAAGTTTGAGAGAAAGAGTCCTACAAATCACAGAAAGCAAGACAGCAAATCAGAAGCAGGACAAGTACGCGATAACGAGAGCATTTGGCAATCAACAAGCAATACAAAAGAGATAGAAATTCCAACACACCATAGATTCTTGATACTCAGCTCCAAGGTAGCCACTGGTTGTACGAAGCTTATTGTCCAAGAGTAAATAGTATGCAACTGTTGCCTGCACAGGCAGATTTAGTCATGGTTTCATTGAGAACCAAAAAGCGCCACAGGGTAAGCAAATACCTCATTTTGCAATCTGTTTTGAATAGATTCAATTAGTTGATTCTTGTCAAACCCCATCTTGAGAACATCATTAAGGGTTTCATCGTCGAGCTACAAAACTCACAGTGAAGTCAAATCATTCACTGAAAAAATATCAAAAGCATAATAATGCAGAAAAGGGCTCCCAACAAGCAAAGCTTTCCCACAAATACAATTGGTCAATGACTCAACATAACCTCACCAACCCAAACACATACACGAGGGCACAAAAATGGGAGAAAATAGATAGATCCAACACTATTATAGAATGCTTACTAAGAGGAAAGGTTGCAAAAAGTCATAAGATAACAAATCCAAATAGCCATATTGATACACAGTAGCATCAGCATACCTTTTTAACTTGTTGTGCAGTGTCTGGAGGAGGCACAGCCAAATAGCGTGGAAGTCGAGCTTTGAACCACGAATGTTCACGGATTTCACGTATGGTGATTCTCTTCATAGGATCAACAACCAGCATTCTGGGAATCAAATCCCTTGCTAAAGGTGACAAATGACTAGGAAGGGTATATATCCCGCCCTAGAATGACAAAATAGAACATTTTATTTGGATGTCTATGAAGAAATGATATAGGACATTTTTCAGGTAATTGCATACATCAGATGTTTACTAACCTTTATTTTCTTAAAAAGGTTTGGAATATTCTCATCATCAAATGGAAGAGTACCACACAGAAGAGCATAAAGAATAACACCACAGCTCCAAACATCAACTTCAGGGCCAGCATATAGTTTACCTGATATCACCTAAACAGATGGAGAAAGAAATTGCATGGTCTGACACATTAGCAAGACATCTACATTTATGTAACCATGAAGAAGGCCTGTAAAAGTGTAAATGCAAACGGTTCTAGATGTATACCTCAGGTGCTGCATAATTTGGGCTACCACAACTTGTCTTTAGGAAGTGACCATCACGCATAACATTACTTAAGCCAAAATCTGCAATCTTAACATTGCGTTTCGAATCCAACAGAAGGTTCTCTGGCTTTAGATCACGGTGAACAACCATGTTTCTATGGCAATATTCAACACCGGATATGATCTGTATAAAAGATCAAATAAAAGGAAAATTATCCTACCATGAATAATGAATCATATGAATAGAATACGCATAATTACTTTGTCCGTCTGGAATATGGTAGCAGCAGATAAAAATGAAATATCAATGGTGACATGCACAGTTAACAAAATGAATTATGTACATATCTGCAGAATAGCTTATGTTAACCATACTGCATTTAAAACTATAGATTAAGATGCTGAGTGGAATCTTTGAATGAACGCATGAAAATGGGAGAAAGGTTACCTGCTGAAAGAAGCGGCGAGCTTCGTTCTCTTGTAGCCTTCCCTTCTCAACAATGTAATCAAATAACTCTCCAGATTTAACATACTCCATAACGACATAAATATCAGCCAGTGTATCTATCACCTCATAAAGGCGTATGATATGAGGATGCATAAATAATCTTAGTATCTTGATTTCTCTTTTCACTGTAAATGAAGAATGCACACATCAAAGCCGAGCACTTCAGCAAAGGGCAAAAGTGGCAAGCATCAGAGAATATGTTGATTAGCAAAGTTACAAACAGCAAGTTTTAACAGAACAAATCATGGCTAGTCGATTGTAATTACTCATATTAGACCCAAAAGTTAAAAAAAATGCATGTTGATTACTAAAGCATTATAACACAAAAAGAATGAGTAGTTTCTACCTTATACAGTTATACTAGAAATACCATTCAACTACAGGCACTCCCACATACTAAAAATTGCAGAATCTAGTTACGCTTTACAGAGAAACATGTAGATGGCCCCGAAGATTTTTCTTTTTCGTTGTTTTTTTAGTGGTGGGGGTGGGGGTAAGGAGCACTGCGGTATAGTCTATATATACTCTACAAACTTCATAAACGCAAATCAATTTTCTGAACGAAGGGAATAAGCATCAACCTTTCTCTTCCATCTCCATGCTTTTGATCTTACGGCGATTGAGGATCTTGATCGCCACCTTGTGTCCTGTCAATATATGCTCTGCAATCTTCACTTTACCGAAGGACCCAATCCCCAGGGTTTTGCCAATTCGGTAGCCGCCCAATGGGTTCGCATCTCTGCCGGCTCCCTCCATCTTCTACTTAAATCACAACCAAATGATATTATACTAGTTCGGGGGCAAAAAAGAGTTAAAGCTATTATGAACTCAGACGTACTGGAATCTAAAATTTTGCGATGTATCATTGGTTGGATCTAGACGATTTATACATTTATGATTACACTCGATGCAACACAGACACGAAACATGCACCAATTTATTCCCCGAAAAGGAGAACTGGAACTCGCTTGCTGATTCCTCGTATTATTTTCCCAAAAAAATCCCACACAATTGGCCTACACAAAGCGAAACCGGATTGTCACCGCACTGTGTCGCGGGCACACGCCACCCCACGGACACGAGCTTCCAGATCTGGCGGCGCGGGGAGGCGGCCAGCAAAATCTCTCTCCGCGAGCAGCAGGTATACAGTAGAGCGAAGCTTCAGTGCTTCACCGACTCCAATCCTAAACGCACAGCCCAATTCGCCGGTTGGGCGGTAGAGGGTGAAAGGGGGGAAGAGGAGCAGAGGCTTAGAGAGGTGAGGGACCTACCTGACCGCAGGCGAGCCGCGGCGGACGGAAGCTCTCCCCCGAGAGCGCAGTGGTACGGCGACGCGGTGGGAGGCGAGGCCGGGAGAGAGGAGGGGGAGAATGGGAGAGGAGAGGAGACAAGGGAGCGAGGTGTGGGGATTCACGTGGGGGGCCGCGGCCACGGGGTGCGGGACGTCGCGACCGCTCGTGGCGCGCGGAGATTCGTGTGAGCCGTCGTCGTTTAGCCGGGGCCCCGGGGGCGTGGTCCGCGTCGCACGACAATAGTTTATTCGGCAGGTGGACGGATCTCGTATTCTCCTCCCATCTCCATACGTGACGAGACGACGCGCGCCCAGCTCAGGGCGGCCTCTCCTGTGTTGGTGGATTTTCACCTGGCGCGTCACGTCGCACGGCGCGATGCTCTCTGTTGGTTGGTGGTGTGGCAGGGGAAAGAAAAAACATTCCAGAAATTTCCTTATTTGCCATTTGCCATTGCAAGTTGGCCATATCCTGAGCTGCTCCCAATGAGCAGTATGTTGTGTAGTTTTTTTAAGTGCATGAGGAGAGTTAGGATACTATCTTTCTAATGCATGATTTCTTATGGTATAGTATCTTAGACTGTTTCATTTAATTACATGCATGATCTTTACTAGTATTTGAGCATTGCGGCCTATTTGTGGTATGTACTAAGGCAATACATGTTTATTGACACACACAAATGTAAATACACGGGATCGATCACAATAAATTTTATGCGTTGGATTTCGAGACCGAACCGGTATCCAGATTAGATACTAGAGTATCCTCTCTCTTCATTAACTATAGTGACACATCATCATTTTGCCTACATGACAGGTTTAAGACACCAGCCAGGGTGGAGCACTGGGAGCAGCCTGATAAGCCATCGAAAAAACTTATGGACATCGCTTCTCAACTCTTAAGTCCTAGCTAACTTTATCCACATCGTCTCAGGCAAGCCGAACACTCATTCATACCACAATGCCCTCTCACTCGAGTCCCGACCCATTGGAGCAGCGAGAGCTCCAGCCGTTAAATTCTCTAATTACTGCAACCACGATTACACAATGTTGTTGATACTTTGTTTTAAATTGTTTCATCTTGTGATGACGCCAGCTCTGGAGAAACCGCAAGCTAGCTGAGGAGGAGGTGCGCGGGAAGGCTTCGCTGGACACAAGTAATAGTGAAGCGTTTTCTGGGCTGCAAGCTGAATTGAGAAGGAATCAAGAGAGGGCCTAGCCCATGTAATAGTTAGAGAATTTGTGAGTTAAAAGAGTATTGTACTGTGTAATTTGCAGTTATCGGAAAAGAAACAGTGCCATCTTCCTCCTTTCCCCTTCGTTGTCTCTTTGCTTGTTCTTCGTTTCTACCAACCCTTAGCTATCGATGAATCCATAACAAATTGGTATCAGAGCCTAGTCGATCCAGTGAATTGTCTTAGAGTTCTCGTGGCCTCGACTGGTAAAATCCCAAGGGGAAGGGGAGCGACTGCCTTCGGATGGTTGCTGTAATTCCTGAACCAAGGTTCGGTCGGCTTGGAGATCCAGACACCAAGGCACCGGCGAAGCAAGGGATTCAAGCCCGTCAAGTGGTGGCGGCAATGGAAGGAATGGAGGCGCGATTGCTGGAATTTCTGAAGGCAGAGATGCATACTACACGAGAGGAGATGAGTTCACACATGGCGGCGATAGATCAGAGGTTGGAACGCCGGGGAGCGAAGATTGAAGAGATGCAGTTGAAGGTAAACATGTCTATGGACTCGATAGGACAAGTTCAACAGGACCAAAGAATGGTGAAGAAAGCCTTGAATGGACCCCCCCCCCCGGTTTGATTCTGGCGAGAGAGGAAGCTAGAATACTAGCGGCTCAACCCGGGGAAGGTTTGAACCAAGCTGCAGCGAGACAATAGATGCCTCCAGCCTAGACCATACAGGTAAAATTTCCACCCCTAACTCCTGTGATCGCTGATGTACTTGAATTGAGCAAAGGAAATCAGGAACTGGGAAGGGGATCTTGGATGTCTAAGATGGATTTTATGAGATTTGATGGAACAGATGCGAGAATATGGGTTGATAAGTGTCATACATTATTTGCAATGTATAAGATTCCGAAGGGATTCAAAGTAGCAGCAGCAACCATGTACATGTTAGGAAGTACAGCACATGGGTATCAAGCATACAAGATTACCAACATTTGGCATAATTGGGAGCAATTCAAAGATGTTGTAGTAACAGAGTTCAAAGGAAATTCACAAAGAGATAGAATGAGAGAACTGTTACTCTTACGGCAAAATGGGTCGGTGGAAGAATACAAAAGGAAATTCAATGAACTGGTCTACCAAATTAAGTTGTATGACCACTCAATTGGGGAATTAATGTTGGTGACAAGATTTGTGTTGGGATTGAAAGAGGAGCTGCGAGCTATGGTAGAAATACATATGCCAACAACTGTCACTGCAGCAGCTATATGTGCATGTGCTCAAGAAGGGATCCTTGAGAGAGCTAGGAAGTTCACCAATAAAGGAAGAAATGCAGGATATGGTTTTGGGTCAGGAAAGATTGAAGGGAATATTAAAGGAGAAGAATGTAATCAACACCAGAAATTGGAGAAGGGGGAGTTATGGAGGGTTAAACAGCTGAAAGAGTATAGACGCTCGAATGGACTATGTTTCAAATGTGGAGATAAATATATACTGGGCCATAAATGTCAGATACAAGTTCAAGGACGGCTAAAGGCGATTCAAGTGCAAGAAATCTTAATAGATGGTGTGTTGGATGCTGTTGTAGCTGACGAAGAAGAAGAAGAAATGCACCTATCAATGAATGCTATATCAGGTGCAGACCGTCCTAAGACATTAAGGATGAGAACCTTGGTGGGAAATCAAGTGATGCTCATGTTGATTGATTCTGGTAGCTCACATAGTTTCATAAATGCTGAATTGGTTGAGAGGCTCGGGTACATACGAAAGCAGGTCAATACAATGACTGTGAAAGTGGCCAATGGAGAAGTAATGCACTGTGACAAGGTGGTTACACAGATGAAGTGGTGGATACAAGGACATACCTTCCAGCATGATATGAAAGTGTTGAAACTAGGAGGGTATGATGCCATATTAGGAGTAGATTGGCTGGAGAAATGGGGAGTGATGAAGTGCCATTGGCTAGAGAAGTGGATGGAATTTGAAGACAATGGCAAGTTAATTAAACTACAGGGAGTCACAAACTCTAAAAAGAGTAAGGAGTTACAAGAAATTTCAGTAGAGAAGGTGGAAAAATGGCATAAGGGAAATGAAATCTGGGCTGCTGTAATTCTAGAAAAATCTCAGGAGGATGACAAGGAAGATATACCAACACAAATCCAATCTGTCTTACAGAAGTTTGAAGATGTCTTTCAAGACCAAAAGAAATTACATCCCCGCAAAATATTTGATCATACTATCTCTCTGCTGCCAGGAATTGCTCTTGTCAACTCTAGGCCATACAGGTATTCTCCTTTACAAAAGGATGAGATTGAAAAGCAAGTGGCGAAGATGATTCAAGCAGGTACTGTCACCCCCAAGCTTGAGCCCTTTTGCATCCCCTGTGTTGTTAGTTAAGAAGAAGGATGGAACATGGCGATTCTGTGTAGATTACAAGAAGTTAAATGTTATTACAGTCAAGAGTAAGTTTCCTATACCAATTGTGGATGAATTATTTGATGAATTAACTGGTACAAAGTATTTCTCTAAATTGGATCTCAAATCGGGATATCACCAAATTAGAATGGTGGAGCAAGATGAGCATAAAACAGCATTTAAGACACATCATGGACAATTCCAATTTTAGGTTATGCCATTTGGGCTAACCAATGCTCCTATCACATTTCAATGCCTTATGAACACCATTTTTGCTCCTTACATGAGAAAATTTGTATTAGTCTTTATGGATGATATTTTAGTTTATAGCAAAGATTTAGCAGATCATGCACAACAATTAGCTATGGTATTTGAAATTCTAAGAAAACATCAGTTGGTGGTTAAGAGAAGTAAGTGCATTTTGCTCAAAACAAGTTGGAATATTTGGGACATATCATTTCTGATCAAGGAGTATCTACCAACCATTCCAAAACTCAAGCAATGCTCCAAGGGCTGGTTCCTTTGAATGTGTCAGAACTAAGAGGCTTCTTAGGCTTGACAAGATATTATAGAAAGTTTGTGAAACATTCTGGGATATTAGCCAAACCATTGACTGTCTTGTTACAGAAAAGAGGTTTCTAGTGGACTGAAGAAGCTCAGATTGCTTTTGACAGGTTGAAAGAAGCTATGAGCAAAACTCCTATTTTAGCCTTACCAGATTTTAATCAACAATTCATAGTTGAAACATATGCTTGTGATTTGGGCGTTGGTGCTGTTCTCAGTCAGAAAGGTCATCCCATAGCTTTTTACAGCAATGCCTTGGGAGTAAAGAACCAGCAGTTATCCATATATGAAAAGGAATTCTTAGCTATTATGATGGCAATTGAGAAGTGGAGGCAATATTTACAGAGGGGTTTCTTTGTTATTAAAACAGATCATAAAATTTTATGTAACTTGGAAGAACAAGTACTTCACTCAGAACTACAAAAGAAGGCAATGACCAAGTTGATTGGGTTATAATACAAGTTTCAATTTCAAAAAGGAGAAAACAATAGAGTGGCAGATGCTTTATCTCGAGTAGGACACTTATATCAAGTTCATGCAATTTCAATAGCCCAACCTATTTGGATTTAGGAAGTGCTTAACTCTTATGAAATGGATGCACATGCGAAAGAACTGCTGATGCGGTTAGCTTTGATTGGTTCAAATGAGCAGTGTTTTGCCTTGGTAGATGGTGTGATTCGACATCAAGGAAAGATTTGGGTGGGGTTTAATGCAGGTCTTCAAACCAAACTTATACATGCGCTTCATGCATCATCAGTAGGGGGACACTTGGGCAGTCAGGCAACTTATCAGTGAGTGAAGAAAGCATTTAGTTGAGCAAATATGAGAAAGGGTGTTGAAGAGTTTGTTCGATAATGCACTGTCTGTCAACAAGCAAAGCATGAACAATGCAAATTACCCAGCCTGTTATGCCCTCTTCAAATTCCTGATGGTGCTTGGCAGGATGTGGCTGTGGATTTCATTGAGGGACTGCCCAAATCTGAAGGGTATAATGCTATTTTAGTTGTAGTCGACAGATTAACCAAATACGCTCATTTCTTTCCTTTGAAACATCCATTCACTGCAATACAAATTGCCAAAGTAGTTCTCAACAACATTGTCAAATTGCATGGCATTCCAAGAACCATTATATCATACCAAGACAAGATCTTTACAAGTTTATTCTGGAAAGAGTTGTTTAAGCTATTGGACACCAAATTACAAATGGTCTTTACAAGTTTATTCCGGAAAGAGTTGTTTAAGCTATTGGACACCAAATTACAAATGAGCACCGCTTATCATCCTCAAACTAACGGTCAAAGTGAACGGGTTAATCAGTGCTTGGAGATGTATTTGCGCTATGCTATTCAAGAAACACCAACTAAATGGCAACAATGGCTTTCTCTTGCCGAGTACTGGTATAATACCAGTTATCATACTTCCCTGGGATGCACCCCTTACAAAGCACTATATGGAGTTGAACCACCATTGGGCGTCATTCTAGATTTCTCGGCTGCTAGTAATTCTTTAGTGATTGAGATGCTGAAAGAACGGGAGGCACATTCTGGATTTCTCAAGTTACAGCTAGCAAAAGCACAACTGCGCATGGAACAATACGCTGATAAGAAGAGGTCATGGAGAGATTTTCAAGTAGGGGAGAAGGTGTTTCTAAAATTGCAACCGTATACTCAATCTTCAGTTATTAATCGCCCTTACCCAAAATTATCTTACAAGTACTTTGGTCCTTACACAATTGTGGAAAAGGTTGGATCGGCAGCATATAAGTTGGAGCTTCCTGAAGGAGCCTTAGTGCATCCCGTGTTTCATGTATCTCAATTAAAGCCTCATGTGCCGGATCACACACCAGTATTCTCATCCTTGTGGATTTTTCTCAGATGGATGTTCAGCCAGAGGAGATTTTGGACAGATGCCTTGTTAAAAAGGGGAATGCTGCTCATTTGCAAGTGTTGATCAAGTGGACACCACTGCCAGCGACCATGGCGACATGGGAGGCCTATGATGTGCTGCGACACAGATTTCCCACCGCATAAGCTTGGGGGCAAGTTGATTCTCGAGCAGGCGGCAGTGTGATGGCACCAGCTCTGGAGAAGTCGCAAGCTAGCTGAGGAGGAGGTGCGCGAGAAGGCTTTGCTAGACACAAGTAATAGTGAAGCGTTTTCTAGGCTGCAAGCTGAATTGAGAAGGAATCAAGAGATGGCCTAGCCTATGTAATAGTTAGAGAATATGTGAGTTAAAATAGTATTGTACCGTGTAATGTGGAGTTATCAGAAAAGAAATAGTGTCATCTTCCTCCTCCTTTCTCCTTCGTTGTCTCTTTGCCTGTTCTTCGTTTCTACCAACCCTTAGCTATCGATGAATCCATGACAGATCTGCATCTTTAGAATGTTTTAGGCCGCAACAAGTTGATTTGTTGCATGAGATTTCTTTTTTTTTGTTGCAGTAGATACTTTCGGTTGTCGCAACAACGATTTTTTTTCCTGTTGCATCGTGTTGTTGGATTTTTGTTGCATTACGCCTTTTCTTTTTGTTGCTTGACTGCTTATTTTTGTTGCGCTATTGAAATTTGTTGTTGCGTGTGAGGTAGGGCTGTGTTTGTTGTGGAAGCTTTGTTTTTGTTGTGCCTGCACTTTTTTATTTCACGCGTTTAGTGGTGTTGTTGCGTCAACGTCACTGGGGATGAGATCGGATAGTTGATAGCCCTTCGGTTTATGAAGATCCGACGGAGGGAGGAGCGTCTAATGGAAAGCTCACATCTAACAGTGGAGGTAGCGTATGATGAGAAGCTTCTCATTGTACGTCCAGGCGCTAGTCACTCCCAAAACTTCTCCTCTCTTCATTGTCACTCGATCTCAACCTTTATATCTTAGCTACTGCCGTTAGCCTCGTTAGATTCAGTCGTTGTTAACCACTGAAAAATTGTCAAAATGCCCATATTACCCTTTTTCTTCCTTCTCTTCTTCCTACACCACCGACGCCTCTTATCACTCGTTTGTTGGGAGAGAGGAGGGATGAAGATGGAAGGGCAAAAAGGGCAAAAGAAGTCTTTACACGCACAATTTGACAGTTAACTTATAGTAGACCAACGTGGGTGGCAAAAAAAAGAAGTTGAGATTCGATGACAATAAAGGGAATGGCAAAAAAAAAAGACTGTTTCGCAATGGCAATGAAAGAATCCGATCAACTTCCAGGGGCAAATAATAAATTTCCTCAACTAAAACAATGTGACATGGTGGCATGGGTTTGTGTTAGACACTTGACCGCACGTAATGATTTGCTGCAACTTGCAGTGGTGAGCAGCTTGCGTCGCCATGGCTCGGGGCAAAAACTTCACACGAAGCTTAGCTTTCTCTGATGGGGAGAGCAAGAAGGCCGTCGTCCAGACCGTACAAGACTGATTTGCGGTTTGCTCGACCCCGATCGATTGTTGTTGCCTGTAATCAATCGCAGCTGTGAAAGGTGGTAGATTCCCTTCCTGCCTGGAGCAGCGCTCGTCTAGCTCGGCGCGTAAACTGCTTTTTTCTTTCTTGCTTGTCCGTATCGGAGGATTTATCCCTGTTCCTTTTAATAATAAAAAAACATAGGATCACTGCACATAAATAAGCCACAGAAGCACCGGGCGCCTCATAAACAGTCAGAAATCAAGGCATTAAGCGTAATTCGTTGTGAAGAAAAAAAGAAGGTTGAGGCACACCCGCTTCACAGACTCACGGGACCGAGACAGCTCCTTTACAGTCAGAATATATGTACCATGATAACCACGGCACGCTCTCTATTCTTTCCTGGAGAGAGATCATACAACGTACGTCTCTAATACATGTCCATATACTTAGAAACAACATCAGCCTCACACTTCAATGGAAGACACCAAAACTGCTCACTAGTAATCACGTAGACAAGGATTAAAAGACAAGTTGCCCTGAGCGAGCATACGAGTTGGGCATGCGAGCTACAAATCTGCAAAGAAGTCCGCTGTGGATCTACTTGAACTCTGGTTCTTGCCTGTCTTCTTACTCCTTGATGCTGAACTCCATCCAAGAGAGAAAATTAGAAACAGCTTTCGGAGAAGAAAAGGCTAATACGACTAACAGAAAATAGGAATGCTACTGTTATGGTAATGGCGCAGTGCATACTTGAATACAAGGCAAATTCATTGTTACCTTTCGAAGAGCTTGGTTCCATGTCTACATCCATCTCGTCATCATCACTATCGTCACCATCAGATTCAGCCAATTCATTGTCATGAACTAACTGTGGACCACTCAAGAGTTCTTGCAAGTCCCAGAGCTGTACAAATCAGGATACTTGATTAGATCACATGTAGAGAGAGAGAGAGAGAGAGAGAGAGAGAGATCACCTTCAGAAGTTTATCATGTGAAATGCTGCCTAGATACTTCCTGTCGTTTGAGAAAGCTGCAAAACAAAGATAACAACTGAGGACATGTAATTTCATGTACCTACTTTTACGAACAAATGGACAGAACATACCAAGGGCCTCAATTGGATATTCTGAATGCTCAGCAAGTGGCTGAATTATCCTATTAGGTAAGATACCCAATAATCTACATGGAAAACATGGATGTCACGTTAAAACAACAAATAAGATCAATAGGCAGGCGCCAGAAGTAGTTAACGCAAGGCACCGTATTAAATTCGAAACCTGATCACACCATCTGATGCACCAGATATCAGAGTTTCTTCATCCAGCTAAAACACAAAATACACTAGCCTTAATGATTAGATAAAACAAAAAAGGCAGCAATAACAATTATAAAAAGGTTTAGGTCTTTCTAACCTTCAGCATTGTATCAACAGACTGTGTGTGCCCCAGAAAGCGGTCACTGCCACAAAAAAGTACCATGTTAGTACATCTACAGACCAAATACACTTACAGACTTGGGTCTACCATCACAGAAATTGAAAGAGGCAAACTAGTTATAAGTTGGTAACATTTCACATTTGATAATAGTCTGCATATTAGATGTCAAGATCCTTCTCAAGCTTTGCTAATCAATAATAGCGAGTTGCGTTCAGTAAAGTTATCATTGAAGGAAGTAAATTACACGTGAGACAAGAAGGCCTAATCCTTATCGTTAAATAGGCTAAAGCTCATATTGTTAAATCAGGAGAATATATTGAGCTTCAACATTCACAAAGATAATGATTATTAATCTAAATATTAGTAAAGAAGCATATAGCTACTATTTCAACATCACTACTGAAAAAGAAATACAACATTTGCATGACTGGCAATTTCAAAGAAAATAGAGACCCGGAGAAAATCAGGTTTGTTTTCATGTGTGCTGTTTCTAAAGTGGAATATCACCAACACTAGCTATTAGCTAAGCATTACTATATACGACAACGAAAAATAGCATTCAGCAAAAACGAATCATAGTTGACGAAGTTAATCAAAGGTCACATTTTATTTCCACTGCTAGTGCAGTAATGAAAATAGTTACCTGCAGTCCTTAAAATATCCCCATGAATATAGCAACAAAGCTCCACTTGGAGTTCCACAAACAACTTTTTGACCATTCTGAGAATCACACAGAATCAGCTATAGTTCATTTAAAATGAAGTTACAGATGAAGGGTGACGATCAGCAAATGTTTTTTTAAAAAAATAGTTACCTTCATTACCACCAAAGATAGCAACTCATCTTCTGAAAATTCAGATTGCGACTTTACCTATTAGCGAATTAGGCATGACTATGAGTATGCAAGTTAACTTATAATAATATATCCATAATTTCTTAAAACCAAACTTGAAACTAGGATTTAATACACAGGAGTGAGAATTGATGTATTGCAAAGGCAACTCACTTTGTTCCTACGAAGATTGTTAACAGATAAAGTCCCATCGCCACTGCAAATAACCGGAGTAGTTTAAGTTTTGATTACCATGATATCAAGGCAAAAAAAAAAGTTAGCCATAACTTTTAACAGGCAGAACTGCCACAAAGAAATATAACTTCCGTGACTCATAGAACATTAGCATCGTTAATATAACATCAATGAACAGAATGAAGTAAACTAAAAGAAAAGGAAAAGCTTGCAGCCACACCACGATATAGAATCGCCTATGAACAAGAGATACTGGTAAAACTCATTAACATGCATTGATCTAGATTGCAATGATGGAAATTATGTACCTTGTTGCCAATATTTGATTTGTGTCAGATACATAGGTCATATCTGATATGTAATCTTCATGGCAATGAAAAGTGTTGCAGCAAGAACGTTCCCGAGTATCCCACACCTAAAATTGCACAAGTATTTTACTGTAAACTGACTTTATCAAATATATTATTATTAAAAAAGGATAAATTAAAAACAAATACTTGTGCAGTCCAAAAAATATTTAAGTAAAACATTTAATAATTACAGCTATTCTGCTTATTATCCACCTACGTATAGATGATTATATACATAGAACAAGCGTCCTTAGATAAATAAGCTGATGTCCGATCATATTTTGCATTCTCCTAAATGTTCACATGATGAGAATCAATGGTGAAACTGGCGTACATTTGAGAGCTATACAGTTTGGACCAGTAGAATCAATATTAATACCTTAATGCAACCTTCATCATCACCTGAAGCAATTGTAGTTTCAGTAAGACAGACAAGGCGGTTTATGCCATTCCTGAAAATATCAACAAAGAAAATGAAACAATAAGAAGCAAAGCGTAAATTTTAGTTCCACAAGAAAAATCAATAACAGCACTACAAACTAACAAAACTCACTCATGTGCATCCTCCAAGCGGGCAATAGCTTTGCCTGTTTCTACATCGGAGGCAAGAATTGAACAATCAGCAGATCCTGTCAGAATCACTGAAACATGCCACAACATCAAGAAAACCCACAGGACCTTGTTAGAGGATCTAACATGATGATCAGAAATTCAGAGGTGCCAGCATAAAGCTGCTAATTTTGCAACACTACGCTTAAGCAAAAAGCACAACCAACAAAAGATCGAAATCACCCATAAAATGCAGGTCAGCTGAGTTGGCAAGCTGGAAGGTACCGGGATTAAATTTCAAAGACAATGAGTCATTACCCTTTCCTGAGTCCACAAACCGAACAGCTCTACATGACTCCTTATGAGCTTTCGTCGCAAACAACCTTAAAATTAAAGAAAAATGAACTTTGCATCAAGATTTAAGATATAAAAACTATTTGTAAATTGTGATAGCATAACCATAATAACAAACTTCTGAATCCAACAAAACTAAGAATCTAAATGAAGATTGTATACATCATTGGACACAAAAGTCATTATGAACAAAAGTTCACATATCAAACTTCTCTGATCCTACCATTATGAATTGCAAAACCAGGTAGAAGTACCCAATTATATAAATAAAAAGGCCTAAAAAGAATTAAGCCCTACACAAACTTTTCTTCATTAACCACATGGACATTTCTACCTCTTGCAATTTATAACAGATGTAAGCTCTAAACGTCTAAACACCAAGGAGCAAGAGCCTAAAACTAACACCTAAAACGAGACCCTAGGAACACCAATCCTATGCTAGAAGCAATGCAAACAACAGTAACAAGCACTCAAAGCCCAACATATGAAATTAACAAAGCA
Organism: Phyllostachys edulis; assembly: GCA_036346405.1. NCBI lineage: Eukaryota > Viridiplantae > Streptophyta > Magnoliopsida > Poales > Poaceae > Phyllostachys > Phyllostachys edulis. The sequence continues at coordinate 8,240,292 of CM070554.1, read as the reverse complement.
CGAGGAGTAGGGGTATCGTGGCTACCTCTCAGGCTGCGACTCCGATGCGTAGCGGAACCTGCGACACCAGTTGAAAATTAGAGCCGATTACTTCATCGAAGGGGAAGCAAAAAACTACTCAGGGTTTTGGTTGTGCGCACAGGTAGAGCTCGCCGGTTATGAGGGAGGTGGCGACGAGGGGCGAGGAGGGGTGGAAGTCGAGGTCGAAGGGCATCTCCTCGTGGACGGCCTCCATCGCGGCGGTGGCGGCGGAACGAGAGGAAGGCGGCGACGCGGCTGGGAGAGAAGAGCAGACGACGTTTAGGGCTCTAGGGCCGGGAGATATCGTGTGGAGCTTTCGCGGCTGGACCGGACACGTGTAATAAAAACGGGCTCGAAACTGGGCAAATCTGATGGTTTATTTCTCGGTGTGACGTGTTGCTCAACGGCCCAGTTAACCCGTAGAAAACTATGGCCTACGACACTTAGCAACCGAGTGTTGAGATTATGCGAGTGGTCACTGACTGCGTGATTCTTATGTTAGGCATCATCGCTCCAGTCGATGTTGGTGGAATACCAGTACAGCTATTTTGTTTGCCAAGTACAAACAGTGTAAGAGGTGCCCAGGCCGAAGTCCCCAAACCACCACTCCTGGCCCCGGAGCGCGTCACTCGTGAGAACCCAATCCAAACCCAATCCGACCCACACAAGAAAATGATAAAAACCCAACCCCACCCAACCCAAATAGTAGTTTTCAAAAACCAACCCAACCCAACCCACACAATACTTCCACCCAAACCCACCCAATCCAAATCACAGAAATGGGTTGAACCCATTTTCAAACCAATTCTAGATATGGGTTTTAGAACATACTTAAAAAGCCACCCAGCAGAATGGTGTGCGCTACGCTGCCTATACAAGTTAGGCACTTGGGCCTAGAAGGGAGACGTGGATTCACCTAAGGACTAGTTGACTGCAAATTGAAGCAGGTTAGGAACATAAAAAAAAATGCTTCATGTCATCTGCTCTTCACGACCTGCTTCCACCAACACGACCTTGAATGAGGTCCAGATCAATTGAGATCATTCTTTAAAAAAAGATTTTTCATCCTGCTTGAAACTTTGAAATTGATTTACACTAATCAACGGCATAATACTTGAAACAAAGCACAATTGATGCACATAGCTACGGGCTACGGCAAACAATTTTCTACACAAGCTAGCTAGATAGGAACTTAAACCTCCAGAGATTGCTAGTTAAACCCCAAAATACAAGATTTTCTCAAGGAACCACTATTTAACCTCAGAATTAAGTACAACGTGCATTGGGCCACACAATTGTGATTATTCTTAAAAATACAAGTGCGGATCTTCAGATTAACCTAGACAAAATCTGACCCATGCATCACTCAACACACTAGAAGTAAATTGACCTATACTTGAAACAAACATTGCCATGCATCCAAAGGAAGGAAGCCAGGGAACTCACAACAGCTAATGACATCGATCGAGGAACTCACATTGCCAGCGGCGACGGAGAGGAGGAGGAGGAAGGAGTCGACGGCGGTAGAAGAATCGGGGCGCAGTACCGCGCGGAGAGTCGGAGTTCTTGGCGGCGAAGAGCGGGGAGGAGGAGGGAGTCGACGGCGTGGCGGCGGAGAACCGGGAGGAGGTGGGAGTCGACGGCGCGGCGGCGGAGAACCGGGAGGAGGTGGGAGTCGACGGCGCGGCGGCGGAGAACCGGGCGGAGGTGGGAGTCGACGGCGCGGCGGCGGAGAGCGGCGAGGAACCCTAGCTCCTCAGTCCTCACCAACCCAACCTCACGGAGTCACGGGCTCACGGACGCGCTCACGCCTTTTGGTGCACCGGGCGCCCTGCCTGCCGTCTCATTTCTTTTCAGCGCACGGCCGCGGGCCGTACACGTCGTAGGCCTGAGTCCAAACTGCACCCTGACGAATAAGTATTGAGTTTGGCTTTACCCCTCATCCAGCCTTCTACTCTATTAGCCTACATCTAATCCAGTCCAGCCCTTTAAGCAAGAAGATCTCTAATCCTATTCTAACCCATTTTAGATCATCAGGCCGGCCCAGTAATACTTAATTAGCTGAGCCCTCTGGGTCGTTTTCCCTGTGGGCGTCGGTTTGGCATGGTGTTAGCTAAGAAAAACCATGTGTTCATCATCAGTCTAGATTAAACGGAGTACGTATGTTGTGCCAACTCAGTACGTAACAAGTAACCAAGGTGCAATTAATGTAACAAGTAATAAGCATTAAAAGCATCCTCACATTAATACCGAAACAACTAATTAAACGGAGTCAAGAAGTGGCTCCGCGCACGCGTACCAAGTCTAAGCTAATGTCAGCCAAGTCTAGCTAAGTCCATTAATACTGAAACAACTAATTAAACAGAGTCTTTCAGGTGCTCATTTCACAATCAAATCTGGAATCTTACAATTTGAGTATAAATCAAACATCAATTCTGTAATCTTACAAGTAGTAACAAATAATAAGCATTAAAAGCATCCAATTAAACGAAGTCTTTCAGGTGAAATGAGTCTTTCACATGATCCAAGTGGTAACAAGTAATTCTGCAATCTTTCAGGCAGAGTCTTTCAAGCAAGTGAAATCCATCTCACTAGGCAACTCTGCAAATAAACGGAAGCAACGATTAGGTTCCTTTGTGATTGCAGCATATTACTCAGTACGTGAAAAGATGACTAAAGCTAGGAAAAGCATCCAATTCTTCGTTTCAAAAGAAAGAAAGAAGATAGATACAGAATTTAACAATGGTTTGTGATATTAATTTTTACATGCTCTTACGCTTACCATGGGGCACATGCTGCTTACCATTTCTATAATATGACGTAAAAAGGGTAGCGCACCACAAAAAAAACATACATCTGATGCTCCCTGAACTTTTTTCTATGCATCCAATTTGTAAACTAATACTTGGTTCATTATCTCCAAAAAAAAGTCTCATGCGCTGAATTGCTAACAATCTTAAAGTCAGAGGAAACATTGACTGTATCTAAACTGACTTTGCATATGATATATCCCGTGATATGACTGCTGATCACAGTAGCAAACGATTATTTCTCTTTCCCACTTCAGGATTGAATCTTGATTAACAAGTCAGAACCCAGAAAACTAGATGCAACATAATTTAGCAAAACAGGAATGTTCCACTCCTGGTTTGCATGTACAAATATACAATCACTGGGTAAGCAATTAAGCATCCTAGTTAAACACTTAAACTTAGGGCACATTGAAAAAAATGTAAGTCGTTAGCATAAATTTGCAATTTCAGATTATACTATCAATAAAAAAAAATACATTCCTTTATACCTCAGAATTTATAATCTATATCTAGGGACCAGGATATAAAGCACCAAACAATCCTAATTCTATGTCGGGACCCCGGATATGCAACTCTGGGACCCTCTGTGCATTCCAAACTAGTCCCATAATCAGTAGCTAGCTCACATAGTTGCAACATTGATGTAATCATAACCATACAACAAACTAAAAATGAAGCAGACAAATTAATATTATTTAACAACAAAAAGACCTTACGGTCAAGTCTTACAACGTTTGCCGTTCAGGGCTTAACAACAAAAGGTAACTTGTAGCAGAAACCGAACATCTGGTGGAGGCCATCCAACATGCCCACAGGCAATCAAGTGGAGGACGCGACCTAATTCGTATAGTCTTCAAAGTAGTCTTCCTAATAGAACTCGGCGTTTCCTGGTTCTTCTTCGGTGACTGATCTACAAATGGCGCAAAGCCGTGAGTACTTTAAAGTACTCAGCAGGTCGTAGAGAAATGTATGCAAATAATATTTATACAAGGCTTGACAATGTTAGCTTTATGGCTATTTTGCAGAAAGCAATATTGTATAAATACAGTAAGTAGATTGTAAAGTGCAATTTAAAAGATTAATTCATAAGTAATCAATTTTCTTCGAAACAACTAGTGAACACTCCGTTCACTTCCCAACCATCGCCCAAAACCAACTACTCAGGTCCATCTGAACTATTCCAACATTTTTGATAAAATCTACTATAAGATCGATGAGACCGACTAGAGGGGGGTGAATAGTCGATTCTAAAATTTTCTACGGCTAAAACCGATTTCTAATGCGGAAGCTAAATATCAATTCGGTTTATCCTAAATCAACTAGGTTCACTAAATGCACCAACAGCAAGTCTATTGATATATATAACAATTAAGCATATGACTTGAAATCAAATCAATTCTAGCAAGGTGAATAGCACAAGGCAAGGCAAGCATTCATACACAAGCATGTAAGCAATTTAATACAACGAATATAAATTGCAATATGTAAAGCTCAAGAATGCAAACCACAAGTTGACGCGGCGATGTTTTATCGTGGTGTTCGGAGACTTGCCGGTCTCCCCTAATCCACGTTGAGGTAAGCCCAAACCAATTGGACCGGCTCCACGAATTGAGCTCCCGCCTCCGAGGTAAGTCCAAACCAATTGGACTGGTTCCAAACCGAACCAACACCTCGCTTCACTACGGTTGCTCCTTCCTCCACTCTGGAGATGGCGAGCACCACACCACTCACAAACCGCCCGGGTCTTCTCACACTCTTCTTTGAGAAGCTCACCGGCGCACGACGCCTCCACGCCGTCTAGGTGTCGGCAAACACCAAGAGTAACAAGTCTCCAACTTTCACCTGAACCAATCAAGTGTCTAAGCTCAAGTGGATACACAATCCACTACCTAATACAACACATGCAATAGGATTTGCCTCTCAAAGCTTACTAAGTGCAACACATGCACAAATAAGAGTAGAGGGCTTGCTCTTTGCTCAATGAAATATCTCACAACACCAGCAACCATCCCTCACATGGCCAAGGTGGGTATTTATAGCTCACACACAAAAACTAGCCGTTGGGGCGAGATTCCAGAAAAATCAGCCGAGGCCGGCCTCGATCACAGCATGTGGCCACCAGACCGCACCCTCCAATCAAAAAAAAGCATTTGGAGTACCTCAGTCTCGACCCCAACTAATGGCGGTCGGTCCTTGCCGTGATCGCCGGGCCGACAGCAACACATGCTTGGTCGAGACACACAGCCATTTGAAACTCAAAAAGTCGCTCTTTGGAAAAAAGTGGCCAGTGGGCTTGACCATGGTCAGTCAAACAGCGCTTATCTGCCCGATCGAGGCCGGGACCGGTTAGACCGCCCTTAACACTGCGGTCAGACCGCACCACAGAACAAAACATGATTTTTGTATTTCTTTTTCAACTCAATTTTGCAAAACACATTTGCAAACAATATGAAATGTAAACTAGGCATGTAGCCAAGATTCTCAACAAGTTGCAAAACACATTTGCCAACTTTTAGAATCACACCACAAATTGCACTCCGCTTCAACTCAATTTGCAAAACATATTTGCCAAATTGACGTGCGATGCAATCAAGGGTTCACGTGAGATTCTCAACAAGTTGCAAAACACATTTGCCAACTTTTAGAATCACACTATAATGAATAAGGTACATGGACTTACACCGTTTGCAAAACACATTCGCAAACTTAAGTCATATGCTACAAGGATTATCCACGAGCCACAACTATTTGCAAAACACATTCGCAAATATTGGCAACATTAAAGATAAGCTAGAGCAAACACAATGAGCTATCAACACATGACTAACTCAAGCTACTAGTCAAGACCCCTCTTAATAGTACGGCAACCTATACTAGCAATCCGGTCTCTCAACCAAACACCGAGACCGGTAAAAGACTAGAAACACATCCTTAGCCCTAACTAGTCATACCTTTGCCTTGAGCAACGACTTAAATGCTCATCAACACATGATGAGCTCTTCACTTGACCTCCATCAACACATGATGGATCTTCACTTTGGGATCTTGACTTGATGCTCATCAACACATGATGACATCCACCATCCTGAGTCTTGATATGCATCAACACATGATGCACTCTTCACTTGACTTCCATCAACACATGATGGAGCTTCACTTGATGATCAACACATAATCATTTCTTCTCCTTGAACTTGACATGCATCAACACATGATGCGTCATTTGCTTCAAGCTCTTGATCTTCAATATCATCAACATATAATGATCTTCTCTTGACTTGATGATCAACTCATGATCATCTCCCCTTCTTGAACATCATCGACACACGATGATTTTCTCTTCTTCAAGAATCTTGACTTGATGATCAACTCATGATCATCTCCTTTTCTTGAAAATCATCGACACACGATGATTTCCTTCACTTGACTTCCATCAACACATGATGGAACTCCTCTTGATTTGATGACAATCCACACATGATGTCATCCCAAGTCTTCATTATCATGGAACCTAACATGCTTATCCAACTCATGGAAAATGTTAGTTCCACAATATGATTATCATTAATTACCACATCATACCATTAACTCATAATGGTAGGACATGATACCACAATCTTTCCTCTTTGGTAATAGATGATAATCACTTCAATTACAAATAAATTGAATGTAGATAGACAATGAGTATATATCAACTACACAAGTCTTATATACTCTTATGAATATATATAACTACACAAGTTTTATATATATATATATATATATATATATATATATATATATATATATATATATATATATATATATTCAAGGATATGAGCATATATGAACTACACAAGTTATATATACTCACATGAATATATTAACTACACAAGTTAAATATATTCAAGGATATATGAACTACACAAGTTTCATATCTTGATATGAATATATTAACTACGAGTTAAATATATTCAAGGATATGAGCATATATGAACTACACAAGTTATATATACTCACATGAATATAACTACACAAGTTAAATATATTCAAGGATATATGAACTACACAAGTTTCATATACTCATATGAATATATTAACTACATAAGTTAAATATATTCAAGGATATGTTTCAAAATAAGGATCCTTAATATATGTGGACAAAGGAAGAATTTTTTTTAAAAAATAATCTATTTTTTATTAGAAATTACAAAAATATTCCTGCGTTCTTTTTTTTTTACAGAAATAAGCGTCTGTCACCTAACGCTTGGGCGACTAGATCCAGTCGCTGTACGATTAGGCGACTGGAGTCCTATCGTCCAACTGTTCTGCATTTATACTACAGGCATCGAACCATTGGGCGTCATTATTGCAGTCGCCGAACAGTTGGACGATAGGTTTCAGTGCTCAACCGTCTGATGATGGCGGCCGATCGCCAACGGTTCGGCGATCGGATGCCTATATAAAGACCAGCGGTCCCCTCCCCCACGATCGAGAAAGAGAGAGAAAAAAAAGCGAGAACACATGCGTGAGGAGAGGAAAAAGAGAGGAGAGGAAAAAAAGATAGGAGAGGAGAAGAGAAAAGAACTGCAAGCGTGAGGAGAGGAGGAAAAATTCATTGCGAGGTAAGTTTTTTTATTTTGTAGTGTATTTTTTGTAGTAGGTAAATAGTTTATTTAGTTAAAATTGTAGTATAAGTAGCACTCGTACGAAATTTTAGTTAGAGAAAAAAAGTAGAAAATTGAAATGTTGTTGATTTGTGTAACGTCCCGTTCATCCTAGAGTTCTTGCCAGCTTTCAAAATAAAAAAGAATCATTTGGTTTAATTGCCTGTTCAAGCTTAACTTGGTATTTTAGAAGTTGGAGAGTTTAACTTGACCTAACCAAACCTGAACTAAGACCCTTGTTGGTGCTCTCTGTTGGTTGGGGGCTCCTTGTTGTTCTCTGGTGTTCCTTGGATTGTTTTCCTCCTAAGCCTCTCTGTGCGCCTCTTGGTTTAACCTCCCTTCAAACTTCTTTTGTTGGTTTGAATCTCTTTGAGATTAAAACCTCCCCCTCACCGTCTAGACCTCATCCTTTGTTTAGACCTCCCCTTGTTTTGGACCTCCTACTGAGGGACAAGCTCGGGTTTGTGTTTCAAAAACCCCTTTGGTTTTTCAAAGCCAAGTTTGGCCTTGTTTCCCTTCCTTTGGACCTCTCTCGAGGGTGGTTCAGTCCGGGCTGCGGTATTACCGCCATCCCTCTAGCGGTCGTCTGCGTCTGATTCGAGTTCTTGACACTTAGCTTTGGTTTTACCTCCTCCGTTTCGGTGTTTCCGACCCCCGGTCGTACCGTTGTGGTAGGGTCGGAACTACTGCCTTTGTCAAGTCCTCTTTTGAGCCTTCTCGGACCTCCCTATGCCCATATGGATCTCCCTATGTCCATGTGGAGCTCCTTTGACCTCCCTCGCGCCTGTGTGGTGCCACCGCTTGCTTTGGCGGTACTGCCGTTTGTTCCTTCGGAACTACCGCCTTTGTTAAGATCTCCTCTGAGCCTTTTGGACCTTCCTTGTCTGTTGGACCTCCTAAGAGTCCAAGGAATCTCCCTTGACTCCTTGGAGACCTCCTTTGTGCCCTTGCGGACCTACCGCTGTTGTTTTGCGGTCGCATCGCTAGGATTTAACTTTCCTTGTCTCAGGACCGTTGATGTTTTTGGACGGCCCGATCTTGAAGGTGCGTTCATCCGATCCGAACGGCCCCTTTGCTTGGCTCCGTTAGATCTTGATCTAAAGGCCCTAGTTTTTCCCGCGTATCCTTGTTTCCGCGGACCACTCCCTTGCTTTGATCCTGACCGTTGAGATCTCATTTGAGAGATCTAACCCTTAGGACCTCTTTGTGACCTTGGGACCTCTTTGTACTCCTTTGGACCTCTCCGTGTCCATAGGACTTCCCAGTCGGGACCCATCTGCTCACTTGCCCGACCTCTGGCTCGAGCATGGTCTTAGTCACATAAACACCCCTTGATCAGATCTGACCGTAGGACCTCCCTCTTGGAGATCTTACGTCGAGACCTCCTTCCTGCCCTTGATCTTAACCGTTTAGGATCTCCTTTCGAGAATCTAAGCTGTTGAGATCTCCCCTTGGTTTGTCTCAGCCATCGCGGCCCTTCCCGGCTTGCGGTTGTACCGCACCTTAAACCCGGAACTACCGTTATCCGGTAGTACCCCTTCTTGAGTACGGTATTAGCGCCATCGAAGATGTTGCGTCCCTCTTTCGAACTTCTTCGAGTCTCTGGACCTCTTGTCCAGGACCTCCTCTTAGTGCCCTTGGACCTCCTGCCCAAGACCTCCTTTTAGTGTTTTTGGATCGCTTGTCCAAGACCTCCTAGTGCCTTTGGACCTCCTGTCCACAGGACCTCCCCGTGGTCTTTTTGTAAAGACAATTGTGTGGTGAGGACCGCCCCTTTTGACTGGTCGTGCACTTCTTGGACCGGCCCCGCTGGTCAGCCTCACCCGCCTTTTATCATTCCTGCCGCCTTGAAACTTTGGGCTCATTTAATGCATGTTAGATCACATTAAATGTAGTCACTTCTAGGGTGCATTGTTTATTTCTTTTTAGGACCCGCCCTGTCTTAGCCTTGCCCAGGCCACCTCCGATCTTTGACACGTTGCGGCTGAGCCCTCCCTGTGCCTTTGCCAACCCAGGCTATAAATAGCCTGGGCCAGCCCTTCCTTGTCAACTTTGGCTCATTTCTAACTCTTTTGCCTGGGTTCCTTATGCTCAAGTCCTCCCTTGGGGCTTTCCAAGCCGAGTGGTGCTCTCAGTTTATTGGCTTCTTTTGGTTGAAGTTTTGTTCAAGTTCTTTTGAGTCTTCGAGTTCTTTTGCCTAGTAGTAGCTTTGCTTATTTGGTTCTTTGCGATCGCGTAGATTCCGATCTCGAGGAGTATCTGGACCCGGCAGTTTCAACCGAAGGTCCTACACTGCTTGACGAAGGCAAGTCACAGCCCTTGATCATGTTGAGCCTAGTCTTTGAAATATATATTTTGTTTTACTTTACCATGCATGGCTACTTTTATATGAAAATGTTTGTGCAGTAGTTACTCTTCCTCACTTGATATTATGCCTCCTTTGAACTTGTTACTGGACATGTCGACATACTCCCTTGGGAAACTCTAGGTTGGGTATTTTAGTTGGCACCTTTTTGGTATTGCCAACAGGGGACCGTAAGTTATGCTTAGTCCTGCTTTAGGTCCGTGGGTTTCGAGAATCTCGTCTCATCAATTAATAATCTTGACTAATGATCTATGTAACCTGTGGTCGGTGCCACTGTTAAGCAACTATGGCAGGATGCCATATGTTGTGTTGATGGTGGTGTGAGACCACTATGTTTAAAAACTTGTGTGCCAAGGCTGGGTGGTCTTTTGGCAGGGGTAATCACCAAATTGGTTTGGCTTGAGCAAGAAGGTAGGGAGTGAGAAGCGGGTGCTATGCACGTGGGATGTGGAAGTCTTGCCTAAGCACAACTAAGGACCTAACTTTGTGTCTGTGGATCCGGGTAATCCGTGCAACCACAAGGTCATTTTATGGGGATGGCCTAGGCCGAATAATTAGCAATGAGATGGCTTGGTGCTGCTGTGGTTGAGCGAGTTTTATCATAGCAATCGCAAAGAGGGGCACGAATCTGGTGGCTTTGCAACCCATCCAGAAGCGAAACCTTAGCGGGCCGCTCCTAGACAAATCAAAGCTTTGTAAAGGCCTTGTCACGCTCTCTAGACTGCTCACCATTAGAAGTGAGCAAGGGTCTTTCCGGAACCCGTCCCGCTAGAGAGATCGTGGATTGTGAGTAAAGTTGTACACCTCTGCAGAGCGTTAAATCTATTCGAATAGCCAAGTCCTTGGTTATGGGCATCTCCCGTAGAAGTGGTGCAAGGGGTAGCTTTTGAGAAAATTGTGTTCCCTGGGCACTCCTGCAAGAGGCCGTGGCCTTGCCTCGAAAAGACCTTGGCCGGCTTTAGAGGGGTCATGGCTGGCTTGAGAGGTGGTCCAGGGGATGGGTACGAGCTCTAGAGAGGTCTTGAGAGAGGACTTGGTTGTGGGTGCAACCAGACCTCCCCCAAGTGGTTGGGACGTGAGTTGGCGCTCACTCCCCTCTTTTTAAGCAAAAGTATGTATGTATTATCGTTTTAACTCGCTGCCTTTCAATCTATTATGTTATTTGCTGTCAAACCATGCTTTGTGCAACTAACCATACAGCTTCTCCATTGGTAAGCCATTGCATGAATATTAATTGCATAAGTGTTCCCTGTGAATTGCTGAGTACATTCAAAGTACTCATGGCTCTAAGCCCTGTGTCAAAGCAGTGTATGAAGATGACCAAGTGCAAGGAAGCTTAGACCTCTTTGAAGAGGATCTCTTTGATGATCCTGCTGCCTAGGACGTCCTCCACTCGACAGCCTGTGGGCTTGCTGGTGGGCATCTGTGCGTTTTGGGGTTTCCAGCTGCCAAGGTTCTTTTGTTGCGGTTTGTAAGCCCAAGTGGCAAAACCCCTGTAAACAAGCTTGGACCATAAGGTCCTGTTTAATACTAAGTTTAATTTGTCTGCTTCATCTTTGGTCTTGACCTTGGTGCTATGGTTGTACCGAAGTGATTCTGTGCGAGCTAGCACCTGTATCCTGGGACTAGCTCGGTGTGCACCGGGCGAAGACCTCCAGGAGGTCTTGTGATCTCCTGGGAGGTCCTGGCGGACCTCCTCTCGGACTTGCTGTGTGGTCCTTTCGGACCGCGGTGCTACCGAACGCTCCGGGCGGTCTTTCCGGACCTCCCTGAGCTTCGGGCAGTGCTTGCCTGGCTTAGCCAGCGGCCTACCGTTCCTTCGTGCGGTAGTACCGGTTGTAGTGAGGTACCATCGCTGTCCTTGACACGACAAGATACAATGCAACACTACTAGTAGTTCTATCTGTGAGTAATCTGGGTTGAAAAAAATGGTCCTTCTGGACTCCCCGCTTTAACTGAGAAGAGGTCCTCACAAAGGTGGTATCATAGCCCTGGTCGGCTGTAGGACGTGGCCATAGGTAGAAAGAACGTTTTAGTTTTGATTCAAAAGTTATTTTCTAAATTAAACCAACTTTAAAACTTGGTTAGTGACACTTTCCTTGTTCTGATTCTGTTCTGGTCTTATCTTGTCTTAAGCTCCCCATATCTTCCCTTTAGTTCTGTGATCTCACCTCCTCTGGAATTTTATTTTCAAGTTTAACTTGCCCTCCTTGCCTCTGTACTCTCCAAAGGACCGACTTTGTAAGCTTAGGTTGATAGTGGACCTTTTTGCCTAAGTCTCGTTTAGCTTGGTCATTAGGACCTCTGGTTGTGGTCTTTATTGCCTCTTTTGGGTCTTCTGGCCTTTTGGCTCTTCAGGTTTAACCAAGTCACCCCTAATAGGTTAATCTATCTTTCTTCCCCTTGCTCTAACTTATCTTTGTGCTATTCCCTCTTATCTTTTATGCTTTCTTCCTATCTGTTAAACCTCAGAGCTCTGTGCAGATGGTTCAAATTCGACAGTCATCCAGTCATAATGAGCCTCCAGAGCAGCTGCCTCCCCCTCCTCCTCCTCCTCCAGTGCAAGTGTCAGACCCCGAATTTGGACAATTTATAGCAGCCCAAGCTCAAATGATGAGTTCCATGATGCAAAACATGAATCAAATGATGCCCCAGCAAAGTCAGACAGCTAAAGCTTGCTATGATGAGTCGAATGCGATAGCGATGGTTGTGCCTCCTCCACCTCCTGTCCATCCTCAATCAAGATTGTCTGAGTTCATGAAGACTCGCCCAGCCACCTTTTCAAGCTCCCCTGAACCGCTTGATGCCGATGATTGGTTAAGATCCACTGAAAAGAAGCTTGAAATTGCTCGCTGTGAAGACAAAGAGAAAGTTTTGTTTGCGTCACATCAGTTGGAAGGTGCTATAGCTGAATGGTGGGATACATTTTGCGCCTCCCATGCTGACCCCCAGAGGATCACTTGGGCAGAGTTTTCGGCAGCTTTTCGTCATTCCCATGTCCCTGATGGCAAAATGGAGATGAAGAAGAATGAATTTCGAGATCTTAAGCAGGGCAGCATGACTGTGAGTGAGTACCTCACTAAATTCACTCAGTTGTCGCGCTATGCTTGAGAAGACGTTGCCACAGATGATGCACGTCAAAAGCGTTTTAAGAGAGGATTTCATCCCAGTCTAAAGGTCCAGGTTGTGGGCAATAACTACCCTGATTTTCAACACATGGTAAACAAGGCGATGCTTATTGAAGAGAGTCGTAGAGAGCTCTCAGAGTCTTTCAAGAGAAAGATGCTAGCCTCCAGTGCTCAACAAGGACCTCCCCAGCACGGACCTTCAGGACCTCCCTCTGCCAAGACCTCCCGATCAGCAACTCCAAGTTAGCGCCGCATTGCTAGCAGCGAAGACCCACTCTCAAGGACCTCCCAAAGAATGGGTATCACGTGTTTTAAGTGTCATCAAGTGGGACATTTTGCCAACCAATGTCCACTGAAGACTGGACAAGCCGCTAGGACCTCCCCCTACCAGGACCCCGCAAGCAGCCACTGGACCTCCTCAAGCGAAGACCTCAAAATCCTCTGGAAGAGGCCATGTAAACTATGTTGCAATGGAAGAAGCCCAGACCTCCCCAGACGTGGTACTAGGTACGTTCCTAGTAAATTCAGTACCAGCTGCGGTTTTGTTTGATTCTGGGGCTTCCCATTCGTTCATTTCTCAGAGTTTTACTGTTAAGCACCAGTTTAAGGTTGTTGCTCTTAAGTTCCTCTTGCTGGTTCAATCCCCCGGTTCGGAGTTAAGCACGAACCAGGGTTGTCCGCAAGTTAAGTTGGTCATCGAGGAAGTAGAATTCCTGGCCAACCTTATTTTGTTGGATACCAAGTCTCTAGATGTGATCTTGGGAATGGATTGGCTGGCAGACCACCATGCCATGTTGGACTGTAGTAAGAGAAGTATCTCTTTGACTAGCTGTAGTGGTGTCTCAGTGAAGTTTGAAGCCTCCTCAGAAAAGCTTGCTGGAGCTTTAGTTTGCAGTACTCGAGTTCTAGCCTTAAAAGATGTCCATGTGGTTCGGGACTTTGAAGATGTGTTCCCTGATGAGCTCCTGGGAATGCCTCCAGATAGAGACCTTGAATTTGTCATCAACCTTGTCCCAGGGACCTCCCCTATCTCTAAAAGACCTTATAGGTTGCATGTTGATGACCAGGTGGAATTGAAGCAACAAATTGAGGATATGTTGAGCAAAGGTTTTATTAGACCTAACTCCTCACCCTGGGAAACATAATGATAAATATATTTGTGAGACTAACTCTTATATTTGCCTTATCTCATGATTAGTCTCGTTTGGATATAAAGAACAAAAGAGGTATGCATTTGACTTCATAGTTCTTATATATTGTTGCATTCCTCGGATCCAAAATATAGATTGAACTCCACCAAAAGGTTATCTTGAATATGTGCATATGTTTGCATTACACATTCGTGTATGCACACATATAGGGGGAGTTCATTCTATATTTTGAGGTTTCATTAGTATTGATCCATATTCCTGTTTCCACGCATATTTGGGATCTTTACTTTAAAACATATCCTTTGAATATATTTAACTTGCATAGTTAATATATTCATATGAGTATATAAGACTTGTGTAGTCTAAATACACTTATATGTGGGTATAACATAACTTGTGTAGTTCATGTGTACTCACATATCCTTGAATATATATAACTTGTGTAGTTAATATATTCATGTGTGTATATGAGACATGTGTGCTCATATATCCTTTGAGTATATATAACTTGTGTAGTTATATATATTCACATGAGTATATACAACTTGTGTAGTACTTGTATACTCATACTAATCTATATTCAATTATTTGTTATTGAAGTGATTATCATCAATTATCAAAGAGGGAAAGATTATGAAATCTTGTCCCACCATTATAAGTGAATGGTATGTCATGGTAATTAATGATAATCATATTGTGGAACTAACTTTTTTCATAAGTTGGATAAATAGGTTAGGTTCCATGGTAATGAAGACTTGGGATGACATCATGTGTGGATTGTCATCAAGTGAAGAGGAGTTCCATCATGTGATGATGGAAGTCAAGTGAAGGAAATCATCGTGTGTCGATGATATTCAAGAAAAGAAAATGATCATGAGTTGATCATCAAGTCAAGATTCTTGAAGAAGAGGAAATCATCGTGTGTCGATGATGTTCAAGAAGAGGAGATGATCATGAGTTGATCATCAAGTCAAGAGAAGATCATCTTGTGTTGATGATATTGAAGATCAAGAGCTTGAAGCAAATGATGCATCATGTGTTGATGCATGTCAAGTTCAAGGAGAAGAAATGATTATGTGTTGATCATCAAGTGAATCTTCATCATGTGTTGATGAAGATCAAGTGAAGAGTGCATCATGTGTTGATGCACATTCAAGTTAAGAACTCGGACTTGAAGTGAAGATGTGCGTCATCAAGCTTCAAGTGTTTGCGCAAGGCAAATGTATGACTAGCTAGGGCTAAGGATGTGTTCATATTCTTTTGCCGGTCTTGGTGTTTGGTTGGGAGACCGGATTGCTAGTATAGGTTGCTGTACTATTAAGAGGGGTCTTTGACTAGTAGCTTGAGTTAGTCATGTGTTGATAGCTCGTTGTGCTTGCTCTAGCTCGTGTTAACATGTTGTCAATATTTGCGAATGTGTTTTGCAAATAGTTGTGGCTCATGGATAACCCTTATAACATGTGACTATAGTTTACAAATGGTCTAAGTCCATGCACCTTCTCCTTGTGGCATTGATTCTAAAAGTGTGCAAATGTGTTTTGTCACTTATTGAGAATCTTGCCTCTGAACCCTTGTTTGCATCTCTTGTTAATTGTCAAATGTGTTTTGCAATTGAATTTGTTTTGAATGCAAACTACTGTTTTTCTCTGGAAAATCGGTTGTACCGACGTGTTATGGGCGGTTCGACCGGATTTTGGTGCGGTATAATCGCGCATCGGTTGTTTCGATTTCCAGTTGGCGGTTCAATTAAAACAGTACCGGTGTATTTTGGTTTGGTGACTCTCTTGAGAATCGGTAGTACCGCGCTCCTTGAGCGGTACGACCGGACCAAGCAGTAGTACCGCATGTTAGTTGGCGGTTGTACCGCACTGGTGCCCAACGGCTAGTTTTATAACCGTTGGAGGAAGTGCGGTCGTACTGCACCCTAGTTGGTGGTCGTACCACATGTGCTGATTTTTCAGCAGACTTTTTCACAACGGCTAGTTTTTATGTGTGGGCTATAAATACCCACTTTGGCCGTGTGTGGGCAAGGTGCTGGTAACATATTGACTTCCATTGAGCAAAGAGCAAGCCCTCTACTCTCATGTGTGCATGTGTTGCACTTACTGAGATTGAGAGGCAAACCCTAAGTGCATGTGTTGCCCTAGGTAGTGGATTGAGTATCCACTTGAGCTTAGACACTTGATTGGTTCAACTGAAAGTTGGAGACTTGTTACTCTTGGTGTTTGCCGACACCTAGACGGCGTGGAGGCGTCGTGCGTCGGTGATCTTCTCAAAGAAGCTTGTGAGAAGACCCGATCGGTTTGTGAGTGGTGTGGTGCTCACCATCTCCAGAGTGGAGGAAGGAGCAACTGTAGTGGAGCGAGGTGTTGGTTCGATTTGGAACCGGTCCAATTGGTTTGGACTTACCTCGGAGGCGGGTGCTCAATTCGTGGAACCAGTCCAATTGGTTTGGGCTTGCCTCAACGTGATTAGGGGAGACCGGCAAGTCTCCGAACACCACGGTAAAACATCGCCAGGTCATCTGGTGGTTTGATCTCTTGTGCTTCATTATTTCATTTATATTCATTATGTATGAATGCTTGATTTACTTAGTGCTATTCATATTGCTATAATTGAATTGATTACAAGTCATATGCTTAGTTGTTACTCTTATCAATAGACTTGTATTGTTGGTGCACTTAGTTGAACCATAGTTGATTTAGGCTTTAATTGTGCAAAACCGTATTTGTATTAGCTTCCACATTAGAAATTGGTTTTAGCCGTAAAGAAGTTTTTAAAACGCCTATTCGCCCCCTCTAGTCGGCCTCCTCGATCTTACAACTGCGACGAGCTCACGATGCCGAAGGTGGAAAGCAAGAGGCCGGAGGAGGCTTATCGGTGGTGCTAGAGGCGACGGAGTGAAGCTCGGCCGGCGGCGAGGAAGCTCGAAAAACGGTGAGTCGGGGGCGATAGAGAGGGGGGAGCAGAGGGGAATGAGAGAGGAGCTCGAGGGGCACCTGGTGCTTGCCTTAAATAGGCTCGGGGAAGAGCGGGGAAGGGGGATGGTGGAATGGGCGCATGAGCGGCTCCGGCCGGCGCAGGACATGGGCGCTCAACGGGAAGGAGGGGCAAGTAGAGGGGGAGTGGGTGGCTGCAGCGGGCGCGGCGGGGACAGGCGATGACACGACGTGGCAGGGTGTGGGCGAGGGGGTGTGACCAACAAGAAAAGCGCTGGCGTTAGCGCCGCCGCCAGCAGATGGGCTGCCAACGTGGGAGGAGGAGACAATGAGCAAGGCTGAACGGTGGTCGACAAGAGGGCCCTTTGTGAGTGGGTGGCGAGAGAGAAGACACGGAGGCGAAGCCGCAGTGAAGCGTGCCGGTGGAGCTGGGCCACATGGGTGGAAAAAGGAAAATGGGCCGAGGGATTCGACCCAAGGTGAATAGGAAGATTTAAATGAATTTTTTATTTAAGAAAATACCAGAAAATGAAAAGCCTTTTTAGAAAATAGTAAATAAAGTCCAACAATTCAAGAAAAATACACAAAAATTACTTGAATTATTTGGAATCTAATAAAAATAATTTGAACTTAACTTTATCTTTTGATTTTGCAAATAAATTATTTTTAACTTTGGGGACAAAAGGAAAACATCTTTTTAAAATCCAAGAAAATACTTAAATAATATTTTTGACTTTAAATCCAAATAAAAACCAGAAAACTTAAATAAACCAACTTTGAATTAATTGAAGTTTGATTAGTTCAAATTAAATTGCTTTTAATCCTAAAATTTCAAGTTAAGCTTTAGCAATTCAATAAAACCAAATGGTTATTTTTAAATTTTTAAATTTTTTAAAAAACCCAGAAAATAGGGATGTTACATTCTAGCATATGAAGTGTTAGTGTCATTACCATCCAATTGCTCTGTACTGAAGCCTGTCAAAGCTCAAAAACCTGGGATGAACAGGGGAAGTTTTGCACTACACAGAGCTAAAAAAGTGACATCATTTATTAGAGAACCATCAATGGTTCTCTCTTCTTGCTTCCATGCATTGCTACGCGCTCTAAAATTTAAGGGAACATCGACAATATATAATACAGACTACAGAGTACATACACCCTGATACTTAACTAAAAACAGTAGGTTTTTCCAGATGAAACCACTCTTAACAAACTAGCAGTCAGTGTCACAGACATACCTTGAAATGTCCTCTTGCAACTCACAAGCACTATATCCTTCCATTGCTTCTCCTGCATATTGAATCACAAGAAAATAGTTCATATTATTGGAAGGTACAACTACTACTTAAATTGAAAGTAAAATACTCTAGTAATTATGAATTTACCATCATCATCATTAAATCCAATAAACCAATCTTTGCTGCAGATTAGAGCCTCAAGGCTTTTAGGGGATAATGAAGTTCTATTTTTACCAATAAGTCTGCCAGCATCACTGAACGCTGATTCAGAGGACACCGTACCGACATGAATTGCTAGAAAATCTCTAGCCATCAAAGACAAGCTTGGGTAGACATTTGTGTTTCTCTTCCGCCAACCCAAAACATCAAAATTCTCATTAGAGTTCAAGGGGGGCCCTAGGATCTTGTAAGTATGTGTCCAATTCAGATAATTGTGCACGTGCTTCTAGATTTTGTGAACTGAACTGAGCGAAGGCAAATTCTATCCATCGTTTACCAAAAAATGCACCTTCTAGAGAACTAGGCTCACTAGCAACCATATGTTCACCATCGCCTGAATCCACAGACAAGCAAACCAACCATCAACCAACCAGATCACGAACCGCCCGATCGAACCCAAGAATTAAAGGAATCGAAGAAGAACCCGCATTATCCCGTCCTGTCCCATCTTCGTGTCTAAAATCGGAATCCCAAATAAACCAAGAACGCCAAGAAGGCTCACCGGAACGTAGTGCCGCCTGGTGGCCGCCTCCTTGCCATCGCCGCCCCCTCCGACGGTGCCACTCACCCGGCGTCCACTTGAGGTAGCGCAGGCGGCGTTTGTCGGGGGGGGGGAGGGTCAGGAGATATGCTTCGACCGAGGAGGCGACCAGGCGATGAGTGAGGATTTCCTTCGCCAACCAGCCGAGAGCCAACCCTATTCCGTCCATCGGTTACGAGAGAGGGTTGGGCCCTTACATGGCCCAAAATTACTAATACATATGAATCCTAGTCTAATCCTATTTAAAGTCAGTCCAATCATATCCTTACCTTTTTTTTAATTTCTACCCTTGAGTATAATCCTAAATCAGCCCATTTATCGGGCCAACCCTTTCGGCACAATAAACCCTGACCCAGTACTAGACCTACTCAAGGTACGATCCAAAGGTTTCAAGGGAAAAAAGAGAGAGAAAAATAAATATCGTCCAGCTATACATGGGGAATTTTTTTATTTATTAATTAACCTTTTTTTTAATTTTATTTTAAAGTTAACCTCTGGCGCACTTTATTTCTAATTCTGACCCCTTTGGTCACGCCACCACCCGTGGCGTGACAAAACAACTTATCCGCCACCCAAATTTACGGTCAAACTTTTGTCACGCCACTGGAAATGGCGTGACAGTGTTATTTGGTCACGGCATAACCAGTGGCGTGACAAAAAGTGCTATTTTGGGGACTTATTCTAGTATGTGACAGTGTTGTTTTGTCACGCTACCACTCGTGGCGTGACCAAAGGGGTCAGAATTGAAAATAAAGTGCGTCGGGGGTTAATTTTAAAATAAAATTCAAAAAAAGGTTAATTGATAAAAAAAAGTTCATACATGGGTGAGGTCCAACCCGGTCTGTTGAATCGAAGACTTGAAGAATTGCTCGTGACTGAAGCTCTTTAATTAGATCATCCCCCAAAAATCTCTTCGATTGGAAACGAATCTGCAAAAGAAAGGAAGAAGAGAAACCTAGAGCTAGGCTGTAAACGAGCCGATCTTCTGGTCTACCAAGCTCGAGTCTTCGTTGGTCTTCGAGCCCGCGGCCAAGCTTAAGGTCGGCTCGAGCTTTGAGCCGAGCTTCTGACCTACCAGGCTCGAGCTCGAAGCGGCCAGGCTTAAGCTCGGCTCTTGAGCAAAGCTCGAGTAGGCTCGACAAAACTCGATAACACAGTAACCTTAACAAACGTCATCACATATTTCGAACAAAATATACAAGTACAACTAATCCTAACCTGTCAAACTGTTCGAGCTCTCTCGATAAAGCCCGCGAGCCAAGACAGGCTCAAGATCGGCTCATTTTCCAGTCCACCCGAGCACCAATTGAGTCCAGAGCGAGTCGAACTCGAGCACCTCGCGAGGCTCAGCTTTTTTTTTATAGCCCCACCTGTGAAAAATGTCTTTCTGTACAATCGGAGTATTTGCTCATCGACATGAAACGTTGACAAGAAAATGAAAGGACAAGAACTGACAAGGTTAGTGTGCTAGCCTACTAGGCCTAGGGGAAGCTATACGCTAGGGGCATGGCGCACATTAGAGTACTGTGATAAACAAAAAGGGAGAAACAAGAAAGTGACCGAAGTGATATGCACAGAAAAGAAAGAAAATGGTGCTTCGCAGTATGATCGCTCCTGATCACCCAGTACAGCTGCCGGCTGGATACCGTAACTAGATGTAGCCAAATTGTGAAGTACTAGTTCCAAATTGTGAGGTGATGCATTGTTAGTATCCTCGCAACTCAAATCAACAATGCTTTCAACTTGCTTAGACTGTTCACTGTCACAGGATGTAATGAACCAATCAAAAGCTTAGTTGTATCTGTGATGTGCTGTTAGTGGTGGAAATTCAGATGCGCAAGTGTCTGCCCTGGATTCAGCGACTAGACCAAGCAAAGGTCAGAAGCTTTATTTCTGAAGAGCCTAAGTTTAGTTTCATTTTCCAAGGAAATTAACGAAGCTAACCCCAATATTTAGCTTGTTCAAACCTGCACGGCTGTTCCCAACTTCCGAGTCTTTCGACATTTCTCATCCCACGCAAACCATCCCATTTTCGTAGAGAAATTGCATGTTCTACGTAATGAAACCATCCCTGCATGCACGAGGCCATGAAGTCTCTTTTTAGTTTTTTTTTACATTAAAGTGTACTCGTGACATCTACGGAACAATCGACGTACATACCACTACCGGTTGGGGAATTTTTGGTAGTGTTGTCAAGTTTTTGTTTTGTATTTATGCATCTGGTGGTGTACAAAATTTACTTATAAATTTAGCCGCTTACCGTGTAGCCACCGTGCGGCATCCCACCATCGACCGCCAAGTGTGCACGACGCATGGCCGCCGTGCGGTGGCGCCCACGATCCGTCACGTGTCCCCCCTCTGGAATTAGGGTTAGAGTTTAAGCGGTTTTCGACGATTTTCGTTTGAATTTTAAAATATAGCAAACGACTTAAAAAATTGTGAAATTTTACATGGAGCCTCCCGAAACAGTGTACTTGCTTGTGTAAATTTGCCATAATTTTATTCGTCCAGAATTTTTTCGCAATTTCATATAAGTGTACTGTTTGTACGGATTTGTAAATATAGAAAATGAGCTCCAAAAAATTATGATTTTTTTTATTGTGTAATGTTTCGACAATTTTATATGTGTTTTGGAATTGTCTCGGAAATTTAGGATTTAGGTCGCGAGAATTTGGATTTTAGGTTTATGAAATTAGGGTTTCGTGATTTCATGTGACTTGGAATGTATTTGAGATTTCCATGTTTCAAAGGAGGTCTACTTGTATGTAAACATCCTATGTTATATTTTGGTGATATACATGTTATGACAACAAGGTATATTAGCGGTCTAGAGGAGGTTGTGTGATATTCCAAATATGCTATATTTTTTTCCTATTTCTAGAAAACTACATGTTAGACTCGCAATAACATTTTGTGATCGTCATGTGTTGTTGTAGTGCGCTAAATTTCTGAAGAATTTTGTGTGGACGATAGAGGTATCAATGATTCGTAAGTACGAAGGTAGGTGATATTGCGATGCGCTAGGAAATTCATACACGATGGAGAACTTTGGAGAAATGGCACAACGATAACAACACGACAGTTGATCCGACAAGGGGGTTACACGGCACACGGGCTAACGAACCAATGACGATACACGTATGTCTTTAGGGAATTAGAAATACATGGACATATGGATGAAGAGGGTCGGACTACTGCGTGGACCAGGGCCATTTGCCCTTCCTTGTGAGCTCGGCGTTGTACTCCTCGCTAGCTGCCTTGGCTTCGGCTGCCATTTCCCTCTTTTTCTTGCGCTCTCTGTGCCTGCACGCCTCGAGATGGGCCCGCGTCTCCCGCTGGATATGCTCGTTGTGCTCTTCGGTGCGGCGCTCCTCCTCCCTCCTCTCGCGGTCCCTATTGACATCCTACTCCTCGCAGTCGAGAGTCCATTGGTCATGTGGGTGGATCTTTAGGTTGATCCACTTGCGGTAGCCACATAGTGGATCAAGAGACTACGAATAGACGGGAGAGGTTGTTAGTGCGTACTTTCAAAGAGAAATGGTAGGGGAATATACTGTAATCTGTCCTTACCAGCTGCCAATAGAGGCTCGTGTCCCAACGGCGGTCGGGATAGTCGTAGGAGTAGTTCGCGCAACCCCAGTAACGCATGCCCAGGCTGAGCCGGTGCTTGGACTTGAAGAACTTGCATCTGTCCCCGCACCAACATAAGGACGGCATCTCTCCCTCGGGCGGGTGTTGCGGCGAATGCTCGATTGGGATGTTGTGGTAGGGGTTGCTGCTACGGGGGGCGGGGGGTGTCATTGCAGGGAGGTGTCCTTCTAGCACGCTCCCTTTGTTCCTCCTGGGCCGTATAGTCCCTTTGCAGTTCGCGGATCTTTTCCAAGTGCTTCTCAATCTGAGCGAGATTGTGTTGAAGTCTGGATGCAGGAGCACTCGGCGTGGAAGGGGTAGTTCTTATATGCCGAGCCAACGTTGCATACGTGACTGAATTGTAATTTGGTTGAAGGAAATTCGCGTCCGTGAGGCAGCGGCCCTGAGGAGACTCGTCGGGTCACGTCGTTGCGCAAAGCTGACTCATCGGGTCACGTCGCTGCGCAAATCTAACTCGTTGGTTAATGAGGCACGGGAAGCAAACCCGAGGAGGAATCATGTGGCAGCGCTGCGTCATGTCTCTGCGGGAAGCAGACTCGTTGGGTCACGTAGCTGTGAGAAGCGGCCTCGTCGGGTCATGTCGTCCTGAAAAGCTAGGGAGGTAGAGTTGTTATTTCCCTCTGAATCGTGTAGTCTTGTCGTTCGGAAAAGTTAGCGTCATAGTGTGTTGTCGGGTCCTTCTGAAAATTCGAAGACATTTTCATACATAAAATTTAAAGCGTTACAAGCATTACATGATACACGCGCTGACTCCCTCAGGATTTACAATCATTACATGAACCAATTTAAAACCTTTTCATACATAAAATTAGAAGCCCGAGTTCACATGATACAATATGGCTCACTCGTCTAAGCCACTACCCTCTGCTCGTTGCGGCGGCCTCCGCGTGCGCCTAGATGTCTTGCGTCGGGCATGCCCCGTGGAGTACGTGATGCGGTCGAGTAAGCGTGTGTCTGTTCGGAAGGGGTATGGAGACCGT
Source organism: Phyllostachys edulis (assembly GCA_036346405.1). Classification (NCBI taxonomy): domain Eukaryota; kingdom Viridiplantae; phylum Streptophyta; class Magnoliopsida; order Poales; family Poaceae; genus Phyllostachys; species Phyllostachys edulis. Next base: position 8,216,600 of record CM070554.1, on the reverse strand, counting down.
TGAGGTGGCGGAGGTGCACCGATAGGCTTAGTATAGTCCAGCAGAGTCTGGTAAGCGTACATGTTGTCGTGATGAGGCATGCCGGCCTAGGGGCACCTCCGAAGAAATCATGAGCGACGGGCTCAAAATATTCACTCTCGGGGTACGATGCCTGCAACTCCAGTTACGCGGATGAGTTCTGCCCTTGGAGGTAGGAGGTGCCAGCCAACCCGGAGAAGCGCTGCCCTTGAACTTATGGTGGGGACAGCGAACCCGGAGGAGCTCTACCCTGTGTAAGCTCTAAACCCTGGCTGTCATGCTCCATACCCTGACGGCATATATTGCTCCTTGGTAGGAGCTGGGAGGGCCGTGTCATCGTCATCAGTCATCGTGAACTGGCCGTCACCCCCACAGTCAACGAAAGGCTGCAAGACAAAATGATATTAGTACAGATAAACACTCGGGACGTGAACTGAGAATCTCATACCTCCCGGATGTCCAATGCATATGACCGACGGGGAGCGCTAGTCTGTGTACCGAACGCGGCCAATAGAAGTGATTCATCCTGACAGACCTGTGGCTAGAGAGCGACATGATGTTAGCGCAACGTATGGCATAACCAAAAAACGTAACGTAGATTTGTACATAACTTACCTCCACGCCGACCTGGCCTGTGGATGACCGACGGGGAACGCTACGATGCCAGCCAGACTCGCTAGGACGTGCTGACCTACCGGGTGAGCACACCCCCTCCCCCAACACTTGGTGCTCGATGCGCAGGACGTCGTCTGTTGAACGACCGCAGCTCAGGTTCGTTACTATCTTCTTCAACTCCGCGTCGACGTACCTCAAAGTTTTCAGCATCCCCATCGGTGTTTTGTCTGGGTTGCCGATGGCGGCCTTCGATGCGCCCAAGATGCGGTGTGTCTGCTCTAACTATAGTGACGTACATAACGAAGTGTACAAATATCGTCAATGAAACGATCAGAGGTTGTAAGTGTCCTACGCTGTCGTCATGCCACGAAGTGTTGTGACGATCGAACACGCGACGGAGGCTCTCTTGGTGCGTCTCCTCTGACACCAGCTCCGAACGCTCCGGTGGAGGATTGGTGAGTCTTGCGCACGTACGTGGCACATACCACTTCAAGTACGCACCATACGTCTCAGGGTCGCATGGACGCCGCTCAATTAAGACATCCATGTGCGCCTCCTCCGTCTATGCCGTAGTCCACTCCTGCTGGACCGGGCGTCAATCCTTTATATGCCTACCCGCCCTCTGTTGTTAGCATTTCCAAAAGGATTGATGTTAAAAAGGAAGACATAAGAACTGTAAATATTACTCGGATGAAGTTTTGACTCACAGGTGTACGGTTTCTCGCAGAGAACTGCCGTCGGGGGACATGACCTTGTACGAATCAAACTGGCGTATTACACGCTGCGGCACGTAAGGCTCCACCATATGTGCAAACATCAGGTGGCAGGTCGTCCTCCATAACTCGATGTCCTAGGTGCATTGCATGGACAGCCCGTGTGGCGCTACCGTGCGCACGAAATCTGGGTACCACAGACACCAGATGGTGTCGCTCTCGTGCAACGACTCGAACTCGTTGTGGTACAACGAGTAGCACCTCACCGGCTTGTCCTTGGCCTAGCACAAACGGCCAACAGTCCACCGTCTGCTAAATTGGCTTATAATGACGGCGGCGGTTAATAAGGCTAAAATATCCCCGAAAATATAATTAACACAGAGAGCAACCAAAAGAGAGAGTGAGCGAAAGAGAGAGTGAGCGAAAGAGCGAGTGAGCGAGCGAGCAACTGCGAAATGAAATCGCGTTCGTCGCTCGCTAATTTATAGCCGATAGGGAATCCTTCCTCGCGCTCGATCAATTTTAATTTACATGCGGCAGACAAGGATTAGACGGGGGAGACATGGAATAGAAAGATGTGACGAGGTGACAAGATTGCTTGGTGGAGCTTTAGGTGGAAAAGAAATACGGGAAAAATTTAATCAATACTAAGCTTATATGAAATTGTGAGAAAAATTCTGGACGAATAAAATTATAGCAAATTTACACAAGCAAGTACACTATGTCGGGAGGCTCTACGTAAAATTTTATTTTTTTTGAAGTCGTTTGCTATATTTTAAAATTCAAACGAATATCGTCGAAAACCATTTAAACCCTAACCCAAATTTCGGAGGGGGGACACGTGGCGGGCCGTGGGCGCCACCGCACGGCGGCCGTGCGCCATGCGCACGTGACGGCCGGCGGTGGGATGCTGCACGATGGTTCTGCGGTAAGCGGCTAAATTTGTAAATAATTTTTGTATACCGTGAGATCCATAAATATGAGACAAAAACCTGACAATACTGTCCAAAATTCGCGGTCAGGGCACGGCATGCAGATATTTAACATAGTGCAGACACGCAGACGCAGAGGCGAGCAGTCACAGTGCGAGTTAGACATGTTCAAAAGGCGGGTCGGGCTGGGCTTTGGGCCAGGCTTGAAAAGCCCTACGAAAATGGATGCATCTGAGCCCAAATTTCAAAAATCAAATTTTGATTTAAAAATAATATTCTAATCATTTTTCAGAATAAAAAAGTGATATTTAATTTATTTTCAGAATTTTTTTAAAAATAGACTTGAACACCTCTAGTGCGAGTGCATCTACGCGCGTGACGCCACATTCTACTTTGACGAAAAAGCGGTACCGCGGCGCAACACACCTGAAGAGAGGCGGTGGAGGAGAAGAAAAGAAAGCGCCAAGATCAAGACTGCTTCGCATGCTTGCCATTGTCTCAGATCCGTTACATTTACCCTGCTATGCTGCTTCGGCCGTCAAGGCGTCGGCGTCTTGAACGAAAGCATAGGTGGGGCGGGCAAAAGACGTACGCTATCTTGAGTAGCAACTAGTAAGCATAAAGCAAGAGCGAGTACAGCCTACTGACAGCGACTGAAAAATGATGCAAATTGAAGACAGATTTATGACCAGATCGGGTACGCACAAATCGTAATTCGCAAACAGAGCAGGAGAGGAGGGGCGATACGAGTAAGGGTACGAACGGCTTTGCTTTTTCAAAAACGGTTTTTGGAATGTGCTGCAAGGCCGACCGACTGGACTGAAGAGATTTTATATTTAGCTGTTTGAATAGATTTTATATTTAGCTGTTTGACTTTTCTATAGATTGGCTGTACCTTTTGAGATGAAAAATGTCTGAAATGCCTATAATGATAGTTACGGTTTGTTTGATGCCGTTTAACGCAATTAACAACATTTAACGAGAACTAACGACAATTGGCGATTATTAACGACGCTAAATGCAATTAACGGCATTAAACAACTAACACAATTAACGATAACTACCGCAATTAACAACGACTATCGTAATATAGCGCAATTTAGCACAATTAGCGCCATAAACCGCAATTGATGATATTTAACGATAATTAACGATGACTATCGTAATATACGGCAATTAACCAATACAATTACTGCAATTAACGACAACTACCACGATTAACAACAATTAACGATAATTATTACAATATAGAATTATTACATAAATAATTACAATAAATAATCACTATAGTAAACAATTATTACAATTAATCATTATTACATAAGTATTTAATTTACAGAAAAAAAAAAGAAAGCAAAGCAAAAAAAAAAAAAAGGTTAGGGCTCAGACGTGGCAAGAAGTGGTAGAGGGAGCAACAATGGCGAGGGGAGGAGGAGAACGGGAGGGCGCCGCGCATAGGGAAGATGAGAAGAATGAGGCCAGGCCACGCCTCTTGGGGAGGAGGGAGCCGGGGAGGAGGATGGCGGTGGCGTGAGTCGGCGAAGAAGGAGGAGGCCGAGGCGAGGAGGCGGGCGTTAGGCGTCTGGAGGTCGGTCGTTGGGGAGGAGGAAGGAGGGGGAGGAGGACGGCGGTGGCGGCAGCCGGCGGAGGAGGAGGAGGTCGGAGGCGAGGCGGAGGCATTCAGATCTGGGCGGGGGAGAGGCGATGGCGGCTCGGGGGGGAGGAGGAGGGAGCGCGACGGGGGAGGAGGAAGGGGAGGGCGGCGGTGCGTTGGGAGGTGGAGGGAGGGGGAGGAGGAGGGCGGCACGGCCACGCCGCCCTGGGAGGAGGAGGCGCACGGGAGGAGGGGCTGAGCTGAGCGGGCGTGCGAGGGGGGCAGCCAGTGGGGGTTTTATTCGATGGCATTTGGCGGGTAAATACCCCAGAAGTTCAGAGCTAAATTGGGAATGAGGGCTTTGGGAATTCGCCGAAGCTCCATGTGTGCAGTTTCCCACTCCCAGCTTCCGCACGTTGTATGAGAAAGCGGCTTCGATGAAAAGTGGCCCGTTTACGACGGCTTCCAGCTTTTTCGGACGAAAGACGAAAGCTGAAGCTGTCCCAAACACCCCCTAAGACACGCTTGGCGCTTTCGTTGACCGCTGGGTCCCAGATTAACAAGTGATGACTGATGAGAGTGTGAGAAAACCTATGTGCCCATCGTAGAGATGGCTAGATGGGCGGCCCGGTACGACACATCTCGGCACGGCCTATCATGGCCCGACTTACGAGACTTGTTCTTCTCTCCTCCAATATTCTTCTAGAAAGACTGAAAGCAGACTTAGAGAAAACCGTCAAGACGGGAACAGTTAACACATCATGTGCAAGTATGGATAGCACGGGATATGTTAACTTATGGGTTTGCCACCATTGCAAAATTTCGAAGTCTTCTAAGTTAAAATCCACAGTATCGCTGTCCAGATAGATGGATAGTTCTCTATTCCTTGGGGTTGTTCTTGGCTGAGCAGGCGACGCTGTAGAAGAAGAAGACCTGGATCTGGAAGAAGAGCCACCGAAGATCTTGCCCTACATATTTGTCTTACTACTTAAGGCGGGGGCTATTGGATGTCGTTGTAAGCAGACCCTCTGGAACTTATTTTCATACCCTTTGTAAAAACTTGTGTAATCGAGAACGAACTTCTGCAAAATAGTTAGAATAGTCTAGCACTGTAGCATCACTAAGAAGATCAAGTACATTACCAAATGCTTCAATTTTAGCTCTAGGATCTAAAACAAATGCAAATGCACATAAGAAAGGGATTTCTCCCCAATATTTAAGGTATTTACTTTTCATATTAATAATAGCCTCACGTAAAACTAAGTCATTTTCATACATTTTCAATTGAGTAGCAATTTGTAAAATACTATGCACAATGATAGGAGATGTTGGATAGTAGACAACGGACAAAGCAACAATGGCCTCAAAAAAATTCTAAAAACTGTAATATCTTCTCAGCAATGAACCAATGTTGCTCCGTCAATAGTATACTACCGTTAGTGCTCTGATAGTGCGTTTGAATAAAAATAAAAATAAAAACACTCTTATATGGTAAAAGACTCTTAAGCATCAGGTAAGTAGAGTTTCATCTTACTGACATATCCAAACCGAACTTTCTTGGACGTACTCAACACTGGAGTAAGAATATCCATGGCCCTAGAGTCCGAAACAGCATTGTCTAAAGTGATTGAGAATATTTTGTCTATAAGACCAAAGTCTTCCACGACTTTAATAATACAGTCTGCAATATTCTCACCCATGTGTGCTACATCAATTAATTTCAAACCTTCAATTCTTTTGTCCATTACCCAATCGTCATTAACATAATGAGCAACTACACTAAGATAATCCTCCCTAACCCGACCACTCCATATGTCTGAGGTCAGGGCCGCAAAAAATGTGCACATACTAAATAATTCTTTTATTTTATTACGACGTTCATTGTAGTATATGGTACCTGATTTCCCTGCGTGTCTGGCTTCATTGTCCTGTCGAAATTCTCCCACACTCCCGATGTAGATGGCCTCGACCTCTTTGCTCCGGTGGTCACCGACGAAGATGTTGCTGTGCAGCCTGATGACAGAACTCCGCCTTACTCTTCTGGTTGGCTTGAGGCAGCCGCAGCCGCTTCCACGGATGCAACTTCCTCCGGTGAAAATCTGTAATCCCCAAGAGCAAAACTGTCGTAACTCTCCATAACAAAAATTGCAAAATCGAAACTAACACTATTATTACTTTCATCTTAACATAGCAAGCAGTAACAATAAAAAGTATGCAAAAAATAATTGTACCTCTTTTGCTGACTTGCTGTCGAAAATTGAATTTACCATAATTTGGCAAAGTTTTTTTGAATTTTGCGAGATTATCTCACAACGAATTTGAATTTGCACACTATAATTTGAAAGAGAGACCCAGGAACAGATGGGTGTTTAATGAGGGGGCATGTTGGCTATTTATAGAAAAAAGGGATTTTTTTTGCTAATTTTAAAGAGCCAAACGGGCAAAAAATGCCCAGAAGGCAGAGTTTGGTCAGGCCATGCCATGCCACAGGGGCGGATCCTCCATGGGTCAAGGGTGTTCAACTGAACACCCAGTTTTTTTTTCAAAATATCTGGTATATAATTGGTACATTTGATGTATATGCTATTAGTTAGGCCAAAATTATATATTTGTGTCCGCAAATGAATTCAGTCTGCACTCCGCACACCTCGTGCGCGCTCCTTGTAACACATTAGACCCATTTTCCTTCATACTCCAGCCCACCAAACCCTAACCTCTATTCACTCTCTCATCTTGTGGTGGTGTGTGTGTGTGTGTGTGGGGGGGCTCTGGCCTCCAAGTGATGAACGAGCGGAGGCACAGGCTACAAAGGCGAGCGACGGTCGATGGACACGGCGCTATGACATGGCGGCAAGCAGGCATGAGGCGGCTGTAAGTTCAAGCTCCATTAAGTTTAGTTTTGGTGATTAATGACAAATATATGTGAGACTAACATGTTTATTGACTATGATATTATTTAGTCTCATTCGGATTAAAAGGTTTCTCGAATCCAAAATATAGGCAAATCATGGAGGTATGCATTCGACGTCATATTCTTATATCTTGTTGCGTTCCTCAGATCCAAAATATAGGTTGAACTCCACTAAAAGTCTAACTTGAATATGTGCATATGTTTTTATTACGCATTCGTGTATGCACACATTTAGGGGGAGTTCGCTCTATATTTTGTGGTTTCATTAGTATTGATCCATATTTTTTATCCACATATATTTGGGATGACTACTTTGAAACGAATCCCTTGAGTATATAAAACTTGTGTAGTTCATATATACTCATATTGCTTTATATCCAATTATTTGCAATTGTGTTAGGAGACTAATGTGTGTGCTAAGTTGTTTTAAATGCTTAGTCTCGGATTATGGATGACAACATGGAAATGGCAATGCAAAGTCAATAGAGGGATCATGGCTAGTAACTTGAAAGTTTATTTGTGTCATTTTGATCAACCAAGTGTTATGCATTGCATTTACTTTTGCTCCTGGAAAGTCTTCAGTGAAAATCAGTATGACCGCATTCTATGAGCGGTACTACCGGTGTACGGTAGTACCGGATTTTACATGGCGGTATGTATTTTTCCAGAGAGCTTGTTTTTAGAAGGTTTTCTTGAAATCCCAAAATTGGTATGACCGCATTTGATGAGCGGTATTACCGCAAGTCGATAGTACCGAAATCTAGTTGGCGGCATGTTTTTAACAAAGAGGTTGTTTTTGGGAGTTTTTCTTAAAACCTGAAATCGGTACAACTGCAATTCTTCTGCGGTATTATTGTAAGTCGGTAATACCGAGTTTTATTCGGCGATACGTTATTTTCTAGAGAGAGTGTTTTCTTGTTATTTTGATTCTCTAGAAAACAATAGTACCGATTCGTCGAGCGGTATTATCATTGTCTTGGTAGTACCGATTCTAGTTGGTGGCAAGATCAAGACCTTTCTGCAACGGCTTGTTAAGAAGCATTTGATGCAGGTATATCTTGGTAATTAATGTCAATCATATTGTGGGACTAATATTTTTCATGAGTTGGATGAATATGTTATGTTCCATGGTAATGGAGACTTTGGATGGCATCATGAGTTGGTCATCATCAAGTCAAGGTTCAAGAAGAGGATGCATCATGTGTTGATACATATCAAGATCTCGAAAAGGAGATGATCATGAGTTGATCATCAAGTCAAGAGAAGACACATCATGTGTTGGTGGAGGTCAAGTAAAGGATGCATCATGGGTTGATGCATATCAAGACGATGACCCGGACTTGAAGTGAAGATGTGCGTCATCAAACTTCAAGGTATGACTAGCTAGGGCTAAGGATGTGTTCCTAGTCTTTTACCAGTCTTGGTGTTTGGTTGGAAGACCGGATTGCTAGTATAGGCTGTCATACTATTAAGAGGGGTCTTGTCTAGTAGCTTGAGTCTCTTCATGTTTTGCAAATAGTTGAGTCTCATGCATTTAATCCTTGTGGCATGTGACTATACTTTGCAAATAGTTGAATTCCATGTACATACTCCTTGTGGCATGATACTAAAGTTTGCAAATGTGTTTAGCAAATTGTAAAAGTTCATGCATCATTCCTTGACATGGTCTAAGATTGCTTGTTGCTCTTTTCTTGGACTTAGACCATGTGTCGGCTCTTTGGAGCTATGCTTCTTGATTTGATCAAATGCATTTGAGATTAATCAAATAGCTAGATTATGTAGCCGTCTGAATAAGCTTTCCATAGAGTCAAAGATCACTCAATTCCGACATCGGAGTCAAAAGTTATGACCTTTTTTCGAGTGTCGTCTGTGTTGAAATTGGGCTGCGGTAATACCGCATAAAAAGAGTGGCACTACCGTAGAGCGGTAGTATCGGCCTCTGTGAGTGCGGTAGTACCGCACCAAACTTTCAACGGCTAGTTTTTGAGCATTTAATGCACCCTTTCCAATCGTTGAATAGTAAAAACGGCAGTACCGGGTTTGTACAGCGGTACTACCGCAAATCCTAATTTTTGGTGATTTCTGCTCCCAACGGTTAGTTTTTATGTGTGAACTATAAATACCCACCTTGGCCGGTTGGGGGAAATCTTTGACATCGTATTTCACTCTCTTGAGCTAGTGTGAGCTTCTCCTCTCAATTGTGCATGCTCTGCACCTTGTGAGTAAGGAGAAAGGTCTAGTTGCATGTGTTGCATCTAGAGGTGGATTTCGTATCCACTTGAGAGCTTGTGCATTTGTTGCACGCGGTGAGAGTCAAGCAAGGGGATTGGCTCGTTACTCTTGATGTTTGCCGACACCTAGATGGCGTGGAGGCGTTGTGGACCGGTGATCTTCTCAAGAAGTTTGTGAGAAGGCCCGGCGTGTCGTGAAGGTTGGAGTTCACCTACCCCGAGCGGGAAAGAGCTACAACTAGTGGAATTGAGGTGTTTGACTTAATTTGTGGAGTCGGTCCAATTAGTTTGGGCATACCTCAATGTGGATTAAGAGACCGGCAAGTCTCCGAACACTACGGTAAAACGTCCATGTGTCATTATGGTTTGCTCTCTTGTGATTTACTTTGTGTAATTTACATTCCTAGAATTAAATTGCTTACATGTCTTTGTTTGTTTGCTATCATTATCAATAGTCTTATATTGTTGGTGTACTTAGTCATGACTAGTTGATTTAGGTTTTAATTGAGTAAAACCGAATTGATTTACAATTCCGCATAAAACTCAGTTTTATCCAAAAGAATTTAAAAATCACCTATTCACCCCCTCTAGTTAGCCTCCTCGATCTTACAGCAGCGCAGGGCGAGCATGTGGTAGCGCACCTGCACGGGCGAACAGAGATGCGACGCGAACAAGTAGGTGGCGGTGCAAAAAACAGGGATGTAGGGTGCAACGCGGTGGCCGGGAGGGAGCGTGACAGCATGAAGAGAGCAGCATATCCAACTCATTGTCATCGTCCTCTTTCCAGGTCTAGGTGTGTTTCGCGTACTCCACTTCTTCTCTCTGGCTCCCTCCCGCAGCGGCTTGCCTGTTCCAGACGCGGGCCTGATGGGCCGTGCCGAGCTCATGCCGTGCCTGGCATAGCCCGACACTGTTTGTACCGAGTCGGGCCGGCCCACCATGCCAGGGCAGCGGCTCAAGCATGGCACAGACTCAGCATGGTCCATCAACAGTGTGAGCCATATCATACTTGAACGAAACCTACAATATCGTACCTCGGATACAGCCCATCTAGCTAGCTCTAGCCAATAGCCACCAGTACGATAAGTGTACGTACCACTCTAACTCTCAACTTCACTTGGAATTCTTGCCACAATCAACGACATGGCTTTGCATATTGGCATTACGAGTTACAACAACGCAATTACATACAGAGAATCAGAGATCAACCAATGCAAGTGCACAAACAATCGCATGCATGCGAGTTCAGAGCAAAAGGCAGCAGCACAGCGCTACAGAAGCAGGCCTGAGCAACCCAGACCAGATGCCCCTCATTACCTGTCCCCTGATCACTCTACCAACTGGGCTCTCCGCGGCGGAGGAGCTGTCGCCGTTGCCGACGCTGCCGCGGCAGACGTCGACGCCCACGTCCGGCACGACGACCCGGTCGTCCACGCACAGCCCCGGGTTGTCGCTCAGGTCGAGGTTCAACCCGAGCCGCCTCAGGAACGCGCCGTCGAACGGCACGACGCCGTCCAGCCCGTTCTTGCTCAGGTTCAGGTGGTACATCCGCTTGAGCCGGCTCAGCCCCGTCGGGATCTTTCCCGTGAGGTTGTTGTTCTCCAGCGACAGCGTCGTCAGGCTCGCCAGGAGCCCGAACGTCTCCGGTATTGAACCCGAGTAAAAGGAGTTGGCCAACCGAAGCTCCTGGAGCCGCGCGATGTTGCCCAGCTCAGACGGCAAGGGAACGCCCATCGGGTTGTTCTCCATGATCAGGTACTGGAGGTCACGGAGGCCGGAAAGGCCGGCGGGTAGGCGCCCGCTCAGCCCATTGTTGCTCAATGCCAAGAAGGTGAGAGACGTCAGGCCGGTGATGGTGCCCGGGACGCCGCCGGTGAGGTTGTTCGAGCTCAGGTCCAGCTTCTGCAGCTGGGCGAGCCCGCCGAGCCGGCTCGGGATTGGTCCCGAGAAGGAGTTGTAGCTGAGGTCGAGTCCGACCAAGCTTCGCAACTCGCCAATGCGGCTCGGGATCGGCCCGGTGAGCGAGTTGTAGCTGAGGTCGAGGTGCACCAAGTTGTTGAGCTCGCCGATGCTCTGCGGGACCTCACCGCGGATCAGCGCGTTCTGGGAGACGGTGAGCACCTGGAGGGACCTGAGGTTGACCAGCTGCGGCGGCAACGTGCCGGACAGCGACGGGTTGGAGCGGATGCTGAGCTGCTGCAGGCGGGAGGCGGAGAGGTTGGCGGAGGGCGGCAGGGTGAGGGCGGTGGTGGTGGCCGGATTCTTGAAGCAATCAACGAAGAAGAGGGACTGGAGGTGGCGCAGCGCGAAGGCGTGGTGCGGGAAGGCGGCCGCGTCCTTGCAAGTCGGGTTGGGCGCCACGCCGAAGTCGAGCCGCGCGACGTGCAGCCGTGACGCCGCCTGCGAGGCGGCGCCGATGCCGGGGGCCAGCTTGCACTCGAGCCCCGGCCACGGCGCGCTGCAGGGGTCGGGGCTGGCCGAGCGCCAGTCGCGGTCGGAGGAGACGGCTTCCATGACGCGCAGCAGCGTCTCCCTCTCGGCGGGGTCCATGGCCGCGGCGGCGGCCATGGAGAGGAGGGACAGGAGGAGGGCGACGGAGGCTGGCATGGTGGCTTCTGTGCTGTGCGCGCGCGCGTGGGTTTGGCCGCTGGCTCTGCGGCCTGGGGCTCGCGGGTTACGCTTTTTGGGGTCGTCGATGGTTTTGGAGGGGAGGGAGGGGAGCCGGGAGCGAAGCGGAGGTGTTTATGTCGAATGGGGGTGGTGGGGACGGACGGGGTATCTGATGTGACGAGACTGGGGCCTACCTGTCCGTACAAACAGTATGTGCGTGCGTGCCTGCCTGCATTCGCGAGGTACGCTTCTTTTCTTTGGAGACGGGGGCGGTGTGACCCAGACTTTTTAGCTTAATTGAAATCGTTTAAATAGCAAAATAGTATTTTACAGGTGAATCGGTAAAAATAGCATCCTGGGTACGTGCCTCTTGTCACGTCTCCACCACCCGGACCCTCTGTCACGTCCCCACGGCTGCGTCCTCATCGTGTGAAACTTATTTATTTTAACCGACAACTCTGTGATCCATTATCACTGGGGCCTCTGCATGTTTGGTTCAACTCTAGATTTCGTTCGGAGTCATGAATACCAAGGTGTGATCCATTAGCATTTGCATGTTTGGTTCATCACCCAAACGTCGCGAGACGCTTTAAAACATTTCCTTTACCCCAATCGTACCCGCCGGAAGTTTGATGGGAGAAAAAAAACTCTCACGACGCCGGTCGGCAGGGGGAGCCTGGGACTTGGATTCGGCAGCAGTTTGAAGAACCCGACTTCGTGCAATGTTTGCGGTTTACGTCAAGATAGCAAAATTTGTTAACAGAGGCAACCATTGCTACGTACACGCGGAGGTGCATTTACGTGAGTTTTTCTTTCTAAATGGCACTACTGGGATCGGTATTAGCAAAAACGACACTCTCACGATGTAATGCCAAAAATGGCACAACGGACACAGCGGCCATCGACATGTGTCCACGTCCGTATCCCTGTCCCGTGGAGGTGATCTGCACCTTTCCTAGGTGGCCTGGACACTTCCCGTGCTGCCACGTCGCCGCGTTCCGCACCACCGTAGCCCGGACGCCCCCTGTCCATGCCACCCTAGCCCGGATGCCGCCTTGTCCGCAGCACCCTGGCCCGGACACGCCAGCTGGCGTTCGGTCGTAGCTCCATGGCCCGAACAAGCCTTGACCATTCACCAGGCGCGCCTCGCCCCTCGCCGGACACGGCGCTTCGCCGAATCCACCGGCGTCGCGAACAACCTCCGCTTCCCCGCCCACGCCGACGCGCTTATGCGGCAAGCGCCACACATTGGCCCAGACGTGCCGCACACCATGTCTCCCGTCCATCAATTTATTCCCTGTCTCCCGTCCATCAGTCGTGTCTCCTGTCCTTCAATCGCATGCATGCTGCCTACACGCGGGAGGGAATCCGTTTCCCTCCCGTCTCTCGCTCTCTCAGTCTCGCCATAAATTCCAAGTAGTGAGCGAGAATCTTCACTCTCATCCTCACTCACTCGCTTGCTCTCTCGCAGTCCCGATCGATTTCGTTTTCGTAGACGATTAAGGATTGTTTAGAGGCGTCATTAGCGGGCATATTAAATGGTAATTTTGTCTCGTATGTGTTGTCTTTATTAACTGCGTAGTTAGTTAATTAGTCGTAATTAATAAGTTGTAGTTATTTATGCGTAATTAATTTAGTCGCTACCATTTAGACATGATTAAATTTGTGTTATTTAATTAGTTACTATAAATTAGGTCGTAATTAATTAGTCATAGTTAAATTAATCTTACGTATTTAATCGTAATTACTTAGTGTCGCTTAATTAATTAGTCGTGATTAATTAGTAGCAATTAATCAGTTGTAGTTAATTAAGCCTTAACTGATTAGGCGTACTTAGTCATAATTAATTTAATCGTAGTTAGCCAGTCGAAATTAATTTAGTGGTATTTAATTCACTATTAAGTCGTAATTCTCTTTTTATAATTTATTTGCGGTAATTAATTATTCCACATTAATTTAGAGGTATTTAAATACTTGTATTAATTTAGTCATAACTAATTTAGTCCTAGTTATTTAGTCGTACTTAATTAGTTGTAATTAATTTGGTCGTAGTTAAATAGTCCTTATTATTTTGTTGTCTGTGTTTAGTCGTAATTTTTAATTTCTAGTAATTCATCGTCATTATTAATTTGTTCACTAATAATCTGTGTCTTGGTATTGTTCGTTATTGAGCACGTGTTGTATGCCATTTCAATCTAAATTTTGATAAATAAAATTAACGACATTTCGGAATTCACATTGTGATTTGTGAATTACATGTCTCACGTTGTTTGGTTACATGCATTACAAATGACAGCATGGATGGTTAAACAAATCGAAAAACACCTAAGATACACGTGTGGCTATTTTGGAATCGGGAAAAAAGGAGGATCAAAACTAGTATTTGCGGCACAATAACCCCTTTCCCTTGTCTTGGGTCTGTCCACGATGGCGGCGAGTGTTGAAGTCATCCACGTCCTATGAGTCCATGATGTATGTAGACCGTAAGACCAAATACATAATCATGATGCAAATTGTACATAACTCACCTCTTCGATATGGACTGCGCCTGGGCGACGGGAGAAGCTATGACAGCCACCGATCTCAGTAGGAGGAGCCTTCCCCTTGTCCGTCGTGCGTTGTGCCCGGTCGTACTCAGCTTCCTGTTCGGGGGTCCTCCACTAGCACCAGGCTATTCTGGGCTCCTCCGGTGCCTTTTCAATAGGTCTGGTATGTAAGGCTTTCATCGTTGTAACGTCTCGGCTCGCATCGTGTAGTTTAACATGTAGTTTTGCTCGATGAATACCCTATCGTACATCTCCGGACTGTCGATCTATTGGAAGAAGGTGCAACGCATCTCGGGCTATCATTACACGTGGATAAAGTTAGAAATTTGTGGAATTTAATGTAGGATATTAAAAATCGATGTGTGCGTAAGATTTCTTACGAGGATGTTCTTGGAAGTGTAGTACGCCCGGGCGGTGGTGGCCGGGTGTGTCGACTGAATGATATTCGCCGGTTGTTCGCACACACATTGTGGGTGTGGAAACTTTGGTGGTACCAGCGAATCCATCATTGAAAAATCTGGGCAGGATTTAGCCCTCTTCGCAAGCCACTTGCGTTTCTGCAATATCATTGCATAAAAGTTTGCCGACGAATCCGGCATATTCTAGACCGACCTAATATTTTGTTATTGCGCACAAAACAAGGGCAAGTCAGTTCGGAACAAATATAATGCCGAGATACGTACGTGTTAAGAAAGAATGACGTAAAGATATGCATAAATATAGACTACCAATTTACATGACATGACGGTCCCCGTACAAGCGGTCAATACAATAAATACGACACTGCATGACGACTAGATGACCTCGGTGTAGGATCAAGGATAACCGACTACAGGGGGGTGAATAGGAGGTTTTAAAACTTTTCAACCAATTAACAAATTTAAACAAGAATGCCTTAACAAACCTTTCTAGAACAAATGAACTACTAAGCTATTTAAGACAATTAAGCACTTATGTCAAAACAAGATACAATTCTAGCTAGGCAATTTTACACAAGTGAATTACTAGAATTATAAATGCGGAAGAGTAAAGACAAGAATAAACCACAATGGAGTCAATGAAGTTTTTCTCGTGGTATCGAAGATTTGCCGGTCTTCACTAGTTCACGTTGAGGAAGCTTAAATAAATCAAGCCGGCTCCACGAATTAAGCCTTGATCCTCAATCACTATTGTTGCTCTTCCTCCACTCTGGAGATGGTGAGCACGCAACCACTTCACAATCCCTTGCTGGGTCACTTCACAAATTTCTTTGAAGTGATCACCTCATAACTTCTTCTCCAAGTCGTCTAGGTGTCGGCAAGCACCAAGAGTAACAAATCGTAGTGCTCACTTGAAGACAATCAAGTGCCAAAGTGATCAACATTATGCAATGCACTTGAATACTCTCAACTACCTCAAGACGAGAATTTAAAGCAAATGAGTGGTAGAGAGTGTATATGGGCTCAAGAGACTTCAATGCAAGAGCACAATGCTTAATGATCTCAAGAGTTGCTGCTAGAAGGCAGGTGGGGGGGGTATTTATACCCCTCACCAACAATTCTAGCTGTTACAACCACTTTCTTGAAAAGAAATGAGGATATGCGGTAGTATCGTCGTTGAAAGCCCGGTACCGTCGATTTCCGCTCAATGGTCGGAACAGTGGCATTTAATGCTCTGAACTAGCCGTTACAAAAAGATTGCGGTACTACCGCTAACTGAAAAATCGGAACTACCGTTTTCCAGAGCTCAAGAATTTTAGAAAATCAGGCAGTACCGCTCAAAACATGCGGTCATACCGATTCTCAAGGGAGATCAAAACTCCCAAAAACACACTCTCTGCTATTTACATACCGCCATATAGATATCGGTACTACCGACATACGGTAGTACCGCAGCTCAAATGTGGTCGTTCCGATTTTCAGAGAGAAACAACAACACTAAAAACATGCTCTTTGAAAAATTCATACCACCATATAAATATCGATACTACCGACCTGCTGTAGTACCGCTTCTTTCCTTGCGGTCATACCGATTTACAAAATATTTTTCCAGAGGCTCAAATCAAAACAATGCATGAACCCTAGTTGATCATTATAGCACAAGAAATAGTCTCTCAAGCTACTAGCCATAATCCCTCTTTATAGTACGGCGTTTATCCTATAAACCTAGTCTTTTCTCCAAACGCAAAGACTGGTAAAAACTATAAAAGTGTTCTTAGGTTATACAATACATTTGTCTTGATTCATGTTGATCTTTCATTCTATTTACATTGCCAATAGCCTTGTCATCAATAAATCATTAGAACTTAACCTTTAACAAGTCTTAGCACACATGTTAGTCCCTTAACAATATTGACATTAATTACCAAAAATAAAACTGAGGGCCTACATACTTTCAATCTCCCCCCTTTTTGGTAAGTGATGACAACCCAAACGATATAAAGGATATGAAAGATTTTGAATCTACACAATGTTGCATATTCTTGTTTTTGACATTTGATGAGCAAGAAATTCTTGATTTAAGTTCAAAGGAGATGAAGAATTTGTTGCTTTCAAAGTCAATCAATAAATAGAGAAAGCTCCCCTTAAATATGTGCATCAAGGTTCATGAAGTGATTTTCATGCACATGTGGATAATTGAAAATTTCGGCGGAGTTTCCTTTATTTATTCGATATGTGGAACAAAATCCATAAAGACCATTCAAGCAATAATAAATGATAATTGATAAAAGATGCTTGAGATAATGATAGCCATAGGCATTGAGTAACCAAGTTCAACATAACAAGTCTTAGAAAAACTAATAAGGATCTTAGAAAAACTAATAAGGTCTTTTACAATCTGAGACATAAAACATATTGTTCCAAACATAGATAATAGATAGGTAGATTTCCAAAAGCTAAGCTCCCCCTAAATCTTTCACTTTTAACTTCCAAAAATTCTTCTCCCCTTTGGCATTGCATCAAGGACCAAAAAGTATCAATCTTGAGCAGGAGGATCTTGAGGAGTGTTGAGGTGACGACGACATCCATAACGAGCTGGAGTAGATAAAGCTTACTCAAGAGAGTGAACCTGATCTGTCAAAGTTGTAATCTTGTTGTTAGTCTTTGTCTGAGCTTCCTCCAATCTTTGTTGATTTTGCTCCATTCTCTACTGAGAGTCTCTAATCTCCATGACAACTGAGAGTAACTGAGAGAGTGAAGCTGGATCTGCTGGAGCTGTAGCTGGAGCCCGAGGAGGTGATGCTGGAGCAAGAGGTGGTACTACTGCAGGCACTAGGGCCCCTTCCTTGGGCCTGTAAGCCTAGTGCACTCCTGGCCACCCTCCTCTGAACTGAGTCAGTCTCGTTATGAGAGCCATAATATATTGTGCAAAGTAGATTCTCTTGACTCTGTTATTCTTGGATGAGGTAATCTCTTTTATAATCACGTCAACCACATCAAACTTTTTTGCCATTCATGATATTGTCTATTATGTTCCATGCATGCCCTCAAATGGCATCAAAGTTCGCACTTTTGGGAAAGAAAGTATGATTGATAATCCTGTTGATGATGCTTGGCAAAGGGAGTAGACCTCCAATTTTTCCAGGTACAAAGTTCACATTTTGGTCATAGAACAAACTCCATGCTGGGACTCTGAGGGCTTCTCTGTCATCAAGTTTTTCTTGTGTTCCCATGTACGTTCTCAAGGCACGTTCAAAGTCTGCCTTGGTGGCTTGATACCTTTGAGTTCCCGTCATCCATATTAAGTGATCAAAAGATGCTAACACATGGACAGTGGCATAAACTTGTCTTATAATCTCTTCATTATAATCACACTTTAATGCCACAATGTCGTGAAGACCAACTGCATGAAACAATCTGTAGGCTCCATCATATTTGTCAAGAGAGTTCAAATGAGCCCAGTCAACATACTTATGATCGATGAACTGTCGGTGATGACTATAGAGCTGAGCATATACTTCCTGTTGAAATCTAGTGTGGAACCTTGCATCTGTGGAACTATTAGGCTTCTCATATTGATTGACATGTCTAAGTAAAGTATAGTTATCGCTGTGAATCTACATGAGGTCCACTATAGGCTCTTCGGGTACAGCCATCTCATCACTTTCAGTTTATTCCTGAGAGGTGTCGTCATCACCTTCATCCTCTTCATTTTCAGGTTCTGCAGCTTGCTTCTCAGAAGATGTCCCTTGATCTCTCTTCCTCATAGCTAGACTCAGTCTTCGAGTCACTTTCATCCCTCGGAGATCTTCTTGATGCTGCCTTCCTTAAGGGTCTCTTCTGGTGAGACGGTCCAGCGCTCGAGGCTGGGGGATCATAGCGCTCCTCGGGATCTCCATCGGGAGTGGCCCCTTTGCGAAGAGATGGTCTTTTCATCCTTGGCATGATTGCTAAGACAAGAGGAGATAATCAAAATAAGATTTATGCAAAAAAAAGTATGATTAAGTCAACTTTTCTCTTCTGGAGCGGTAGTACCGCCGTTGATATCCGGTATTATCGCAAGTCGGTAGTACCAGCGTTGATGTCTGGTATTACCGTACGTTGATAGTACCGGTGACCATGGAGCGGTAGTACCGCAGTTCCGGAATTTTTTAGGGCAATCTTTCGATTTTGATTCTAACTAGTGTTTGACATGAATTAATCCATGGCATCGACATGATATGTCATCAAACACTAATTACCACCAATTTTCCCAAGAGAAATCGACTTAATCATGCACATTTTGAAACAATCCCTAAAAAGGAAGATATATGCCAAAAGTAGATGAGAGACAAGTGAAACAAGGAAAATACCTTAGGGATTGTATGAGAAGAGAGAGCTAAAGTCAATCTCAACCAAGATATCTAGAAAAACTTCACTCAATCAAAAGATTTGAGTTTAGGGTTTTGAGTGGAGCATGAGAGGAGAGAGAGAGGAACTGATGGTGGTTTTTGGAGAAGAGGGAGCGGTATAACCGAAAGAGAGAGAGGGACCAGGGATAAGATTTCGGCCATAACCATTTTTGGAACCACCAACTCAAGCGGTAGTACCGCCGTTTTAAGTCGGATATTACTGGTCATGGTAGTCTGGCGTTAAAAACGCCAGATACTGCTTTTTGCTCGAGAAACAAGAGATGAACATGAATGCAAATGATCCTTGATTCAATCGCTCAAATAACTAATTTTTGGATCATGATTCATGAGATAGATAATGTAAACTCCAATGAATATAGTTTTCATAAAAAATAGAGATTTTAAGAAGGATTTTGAAATTATTTTCACAAATACTTCAAGAAAGCCAAATGAGAGCAATTTTCACGAGACATGAGTTTCAGGCAACATTAGAATGATCTATGACATTGAAGTCATTCCACAAATTGCAAAAGCGGCTTTCATCTAATGGTTTGGTGAAAATATCGGCTAATTAGTCATCGGTCCTTATGTGGCTAATTTTGATATCTCCTTTGCTCACGTGATTTCTCAAGAAATGGTGTTGGATATCTATATGCTTAGTTCTTGAGTGTTGGACCGAATTATTTGCAATCTTCACGGCACTATCATTGTCACACAAAAGTGACATATTATCAAATTTAATTCCATAATCCATCAAGTTTGCCTCATCCATAGCAATTGAGTACAACAACTTCCCGCGGAAATATATTCGGCTTCAGCGGTGGATAGAACTACGAAATTTTGTTTCTTGAATGACCATGATACTAAAGATCTCCCTAAAAATTGACAACTACCTGAGGTGCTTTTTCTGTCCACTTTGCAACCCGCATAATCGGAATCCGAATATCCAATTAAATTAAATTTTGCACCTTTGGGATACCATAAGCCAATGCTAGAGGAATGCTTTAAATATCTAAGAGTTCTTTTTACGGCCACCAAATGGCACTCGTTTGGTGTTGCTTGAAATCGTGCACACATGCAAACACTAAACATAATATCGGGCCTAGATGCGGTAAGATAAAGCAAACTACCAATCATGGATCTATAAAGCTTTAAATCAACGATTTACCTCCCTCATTAAGGTCGAGATGACCGTTGGTTGCCATGGAAGTATTGATGGGTTTTGCATCTTCCATGCCAAACCTCTTGATCAAATCTTTAGCATACCATGTTTGGCTCACAAAGGTTCCATGTTTGAGTTGCTTGATTTGAAGTTCAAGGAAATAGCTAAGTTCTCCGATCATGGACATTTCAAATTCCCTAGACATCATATCACCAAACTCTTTGCAAAAATCTTGATTAGTAGATCCAAAGATGATATCAACAACATATATTTGACATACAAAGAAATCATCATCTAAAACTTTATTGAACAAGGTTGAATCAATTTTTCTAATTTTGAATCCTTTTCAAACTAAAAAATCTCTAAGGCATTCATACCATGCTCTAGGAGCTTGTTTAAGACCATAGAGCCCCTTGGGGTGTTTATAGACATGATTAGGATTATTAGGATCTTCAAAACCGGGTGGTTGCTCAACAAATACAAGTACGAATATTTTTTCATTTAGAAAAGAATTTTTAACATCCATTTGAAATAACTTAATATCAAAGTATGATGCAAAAGCAAGTAATATCTGAATTGATTCAAGTCTAGCTACGGGAGCAAAAGTTTCACCAAAATCCAAACCTTCGACTTGAGAGAATCCTTGAGCGACCATTCTTGCTTTGTTTCTTACAACCATTCTACTTTCATCTTGCTTGTTTCTAAAGACCCATTTTGTACCGATTACGTTGTGTTCCTTGGGCCTATCCACAATTATCTAAACTTTATTTTGGATGAAGTGATGCGGGGTGCCCGATCTTCTCGACGTAGAACCTCTCGATAACTTGTGTATCCTGACGAACCACCAGCTGATCCCCCGCGCCAATGCACGGACTTGCAACTCTATGAAAAATTCGCCCAAACACACACTTGATTGGATCCTTGCTGACCACAAGCGAAGAACGTCGAACCCTCAATTCCTAGCAGAAAATCAAGAACGACCCCGTGTTCTCAATGCCCAATTCCCTCTATTTTGGCTATAAGCACAATAGGAGAAACAAGCATAAGCTTTGAAAATATATTAAACGTGGTCTGAGATTACAATGGGGGTCTACCCCTCAATATATAGTCTCGGCCTAGGGGCTATTCATGTTTATTGTTCATGGTGGTACTATTCATGCCTGTGCACTATTCACGCACATGGGCTTCATTCGGTTTGGGCTTTGGTCATGTAGATGGGCTTTGCTCCTTGCATTATGACATGGGCCAGCCCCTTAGTTGACTTCTTTGTCTTGATCTTGGGCTTGATGGCTTGGTCGCATGGGCCTTGGTCCTCCTCTCCTTGGCCGAATGGGTCATGGGCCAAATTGTGGGCTACTTGGTCCATGTGCTCCTCATTGGACGGCCTTCCTTCAAGAACAGCCTCATATCCTTCATCTCCGTTCATTATTGAATCTTCGAATCTGAGCACAAGCAAAACACTATTTTTAGGTAGTATGAAGTTGTCATAGATAACATTATGTGATTCAGCTAGAAACAAATTCACTTGTTCTTTTAATAATTTGGCTTGTGCTCTTGTAATAGGTCCAGATGGCAGATTTGGAGATTCAACACTTGTAGCTTGATCTGTAGTAGCAGAAGAGGGTAAAGAGCTAGGGATGCCCTCATCATGAAGTTATTGAGTTCTTCATGCATTGAATTTACCCAATCCGGATCATCGAGTCCTTCTTCTATATGTTTTGGATCAATAAAAGAGATAAAAGAGTAATGTTCACAAAAAGAGGCAACACGAGATCATGTTTGAACACCCTTACTAACATCACCCAATATTTGATCTATTGGATGATCTTTTACAATTGCAATATGAATTCTTGGTGGTAGGTTCGATGGTTGATCATCTTCCTTGTTGTCTTCTTCTTCAACTTGAATTTGTCTTGTCATTGAAGATGAAGGAGGCTCGACTTGAGTAGATGATATATCAATTGGGTCGTCTTTAGGCTTGATGTTGCCTAATTGCATGTTCTTCATGGCTTTTCTTTAGGCTTCATCACCTACATTATCCAAATTCTCATGCTCTTCTTGAGAGCTATTAGTCTCATCAAATTGAACATCATGTCTTTCTTCAACTAAATCAGGATTTTTATTGAGGACACGATAAGCTTTGCTATTTGATGAATATCCAAGCAAGAAACCAACA
Source organism: Phyllostachys edulis (assembly GCA_036346405.1). Classification (NCBI taxonomy): domain Eukaryota; kingdom Viridiplantae; phylum Streptophyta; class Magnoliopsida; order Poales; family Poaceae; genus Phyllostachys; species Phyllostachys edulis. The sequence continues at coordinate 8,194,282 of CM070554.1, read as the reverse complement.
TCACATCGACTTGCAAACTTTGAAAGACGAACACTCTTTTTCAAAAGACGATGCAAATAAAGACGATTTATGGCATGACAAGCGGTATTAATTGCTTTCGCCCAAAAACTATCGGAAATATTATATTCATGAAGCATTGTCCAAACCATTTCAATTAATGTTCGATTTTTCCTTTCTACAACCCCATTTTGCTCCGGAGTGTAGGTTGTGGAAAGTTCATGTTTTATTCCGAGTTCATCACAAAAATCATCAACTTTAGTGTTTTTGAACTTAGAACCATTATCACTATGAATTTTCTTAATTTCGAAATCAAATTCATTTTGAGCTCTTTTTGCAAAACTTTTGAAAATGCTGCAAGTTTCGGCATTGTCATCTAGGAAGAATACCCATGTATATCTAGAGTGATCATCCATAATGACTAAAAAATAGCTATTTCCCCCCATACTCTTATAGGTTGTTGGCCTAAACAAATCCATATGTAAGAGTTCTAATGGCCTAGAAGTTGACATGATACTTTTGGAATGATGATAATTTGTGAATTGTTTACCGACTTGACAAGCACTACAAAGTCTTTTTTTCTCAAACTTCACATCTTTCAAGTCAACAACTAAATCATGTTTGAAAAGTTTTTTTAAGTTGAATTATACAAACATGACCAAACATTCTATGCCAAAGCCAACCCAAAGAGGTTTTTGCAATTAGAAAAGTTTTCAAGCATGAATCATTTGAAGAAAAATCAACCAAGTAAAGATTTTCAAATCTAAATTCTTTGAAAGCTAAAGAATTTTCTTTTCCATTTAAAATGGATACACCATTTTGAGAGAATGAACAAGTTAAACCAACATCACATATTTGAGCAACGGATAACAAATTGAAATTTATAGATTCAACTAAATATATATTAGAGATGGAAAGGTCATTTGAGATAGCAATTTTACCTAATCCTATTACCTTTCCTTTGCTATTATCACCAAATGTGATCTTGTCAATTCCTTTTCCATTCTCGAATGTGGTGAACATTCTTCTATCGCCGGTCATGTGTTGAGTGCATCCACTATCAAGCACTCAATATTTTCCATAGGTTTTGTAGTTCATCTACAAAACAAGAATTAAGTCCTTTTAGGTACCCAAATTTGTTTAGGTCCTTGGAGGTTAGTGACCAAGGTTTTAGACACCCAAATGGCGTTCTTTTTGGCGTATAAAATTGAAGTGCTGATAAATTTTGCTACTACTTTGCCATCTTTAGACTTTCTAAGCATGTAGCAAGACTCATAAATGTCATAATACTTAACATTTACAATTGAGCAAGCATTTAACAAATGTCCTATATTACGACATTTATTGCAATATTTGTCATTCTCTTTTACAAAACATTCCGGGATTGTAAATTGGCTTCTTACCTTTCTTGGGAATGAACCCAAGTCCTTCCTTGTTGAATGAATATCTTTGCTCACTCAATAGCTTGTCAAGAATTACTTTACCCTTGAAGCATATTTCTAAGCTCTTACTTAGCTTGGTGACTTGCTCTTTCAGTTCATGATCTTCAACAACGAGCAATGGATCACATGTATTAGCCATATTATTAATTGAATCATTTATAGAACAACATGGCATGGATAACAAATCATCACAAGATGTAGAAGTGATAGACATTGTCGACGATCGAGTTGCCGATCTTATGAAATAAATGTTGAAAATATGCCCTAGAGGCAATCATAGAGATGATTATATTTCATTATGTTCACAATATTTGATAATATGTTATCTTGTTCCTTGAATGAATCATCAGTCATAAAGATTAACGAGTATGTGACTTGTTGGTGAAACTCTTTTTAACTTAGGATGATGTCGTTCTAAAAATATCCCTGGTCGAAAGTCACTGGTCGGAACTCTAGTGACTCTACGATCAGCACATGTATTGATTGATGACCATGTTTCACCGGTCATGGATATAGGGATATCGAATCAATAATGTGGACACGTGTTAGAGAACATGGTGTTGGATAAGACCCACCTTGAGACACTATTGAGATTGTTATGATTCTATGTGTCGTTAGTTGGTCTCAAGCAATGATGATGTATAATCCTTAGACCTGAGATCAGCATGGTTTCCTACATGTGTAATAGCACTCTTAGGGGTTGCCAAACGCTACTCGTAACTGGGTGGTTATAAAGGTAGCTTTCGGGTATGCTATGAAACATACAGAGGGATGTGACTGGTCGGATATGGGATTTGCCCCTCCTAACATAACAGGAGAGATATCTCGGCCCTTGAAGTGGTCGGATAAAGAAAGTGCATGGCCATGCATCGATGGTCAAGAGTTCGACCACATAAGGTTATCCGATACTCGATCGAGAAAGCATTGAACACCCATGGATGACACAACATCTCACCCGAGTTCAACCAGATATCGTGAGGCAAAAGGAGAATACATGAGTAGGTTAGTTCGTTCGACCCCATTTAACCGTCGTATGGAGATACAAGCAAGTCGAGACTGGTCTAACATAATCACAGAGTGGTCGAAACCAAGTCGTAAGGAGTTACGAGTTGGTCGTGATCAAATACGAACCGTCAGATAGAAATAGGACACGGTCGTAAGTGATGAGGACCTCGTCGAGATCATATTGCATTAAGGTTCGCTCGATATAATTTGTGTGTATTCGTGAATCGTTATGTTCGCTAGGAACCGCTTTTACTCGTGGCCCTAAAGGGTTTCGAGTCACAACCGAACTACACATGAACCTAACGGGTCACACACTTAACGGGTTGAACAAACCAAGATTTAATACGATTCAGAAGCGTGTATGGATAGGATCCGTCACGGGCCTATATAAGGAGATGCATGAGGCTGTTGGTAGGGGTGAGTGGACACGAATTGCCCTACTGAAACCCTAGCCGCCATCTTCTTGAGAGCCTTGCCGTGCGATTTGGTGCTAGCACACCGGCGTACGGTTGTTCCTTCCCTGGACGTGTGGATACCATAGAGGCGCTTCTACGTTGTTGCGCTTAAGGACGATCCGCGATCTTCGCAAGGAACTGCAGAGGTGTTGGAGGAGACGATCAACTCACGAGGACGCTGGACGATCGACCACGACCATCGTGATCAACGCAGCCGACGCCGGACGATCGACTACGATCAAGACATCGACGCGCTTTTGTCGGACCAGCCGCCCGACACTTCTTCCGCTGCTCTGCGCGTCTAGTGGTAACGATCTGTGATCATCTTCTTGCTTGGCTTCCTGGTTTACGTGGTAGAAATTTTGAATTGTTGCTATCGTAGCCTACCTGTATCCCTTCAATAAATAGAGAAAAATGGCCAAGAGTTCTTGGGAGAGAATGAGACAGCACTTTTATTGCTATGAACTGGCTATTACAGGGGGGTGCCTATGACAAGGCAGTGGACTAATCCTAATTATACTGAGTGTAATGCTTTCTATCTTGTGGAATCAGACTTGAAACATGATTCTAATACCGATTGCAGTGCTTCAATCCGATGCAGTCTGATCCCCTCGTTCCTCCGCGCTCCATCTTTAAGTAACCACCATGGAAGAGGTGGCAGTTATTCCTTGAAGAGACGCCTGTTGGGAGTGCCGCTACTGGTCGGAGCGAGACAGCGGTTGATAAAGTACCAACCGTTTGGCGGTTGTGTGTCTGTGAGACACTCAATCCGTAGGGTGGTTGTTGTCAGTGTCTTAGGACCATAAAATGTTGCGTGGTATGGAACAAATACGACATGTGTTCCATTCATCACATGGTAAGGAATATACTCGGTGTTAGATCTGAATGCCAGTTCATCGCTTCTACGAGTAGTTATCTGGTCAGGGACTAGGTACAGGATCTCATCCGACCAGGATACTTATTATGTAACCTCTGGAATCCTTACGACTATAGGGGTTGTTAGCCTTAGGGCTTACGACCATGAAGACATATGGTATTTTATTATGTATTAAAGTAATACATAGAGATTTTAATCGTCGTCAGCTAGCCCCCGAACTTTAAATGAATAGGTCGTGTGAACACTTTCTTTCGATGAAGTCGTATCGGGCAGACCCTCGTTTAATCCCGTGATATACGAGATGGTCCGTATTCACTTTAAAGTTGAGAAACTACCTTGGGACTTGAATAGTTTTCATGTCTGTTGGACTTTGGTTTGTGTCCGTTAGACTTTGGGTAACTCCTCCGATGCAGTTAAAGAATTGCGGCTATAAAACCCCTGTAGTGCAGGGCTTTAAGATTTTATGCCTCTTGCTTTCCCTTTTCAACTTCTGAGAGAATAATCGCCTCTGACCTCCTTTTGTCTAGAACTTTCTACGAACTCTTTTCTTTCTTCACCCAAAACTCAACCATGTCGGATCTTATCACCAACTGGTCGGCCTCCGATTTGAGTGAGAAGAAGCTTGAGAGCTTGGAGAAGATAGGGTTGCTTCCTGACAAGGATTTGGTTTCTTGAAGATAAGTGGCCGGAGAGCATTCTCCGAGCAGCGAAGATGGGGAAATTCCTGTTTTCCTCGCATACATCGAATGCGGATGTAGGCTGCCACTTCACTCCTTTCTCCCTAAGGTTTTGGAGCATTATGGAGTCGAATTGGTGAACCTTTCCCCCAACGCCATCGCCAACCTCAACGTCTTCGTCTATCTTTGTGAAGCGTACTTGGGATTCCCGCAGATCTGGATCTCTTCAAGTACTGCTATAGAATGGTGAAGACAGGGAAGACGACCGGGACACCTGGAGAGTGCACCTTGCGCCTCCACGATGGGAAGGCCGATGAGTACATTCGCATGTACTCGAAGTCTTCATGATCGTCATGGAAGAAAAGATGGTTCTACATGACGATTACGCAAAAAAACAACCTTTATTATGCTGGTAAGAAGGCGGTCGAGAATCTAGAATGGCGCTCCTCCGTGGAAAAGGAGGGAAAAATAGGGAGATGTGTTGATGCCATCCAACTCCTTAGTGTCAAGGGTTTAACCTCCTGGCATGTGGTAAGGGATTTCTCCATGCGCCGGATTAGCCCCCTAAAGGCCCGAGCACCGAAGAGCCTGGCGAGAAGGCTGATTTCCCCCGGATCTTTGCGGTTATTTCCGTAGAAGAGAGGGTTGAGAGACTTAAGGTAAAAATATCAACCACTTTTCATATTTTGTATGGTTTTCGATCGGTTCCACCGTAAATCCGCTTTGATGCGCAGTCGGTCGGATTGAGGATTGATGAGGCCACTGAAAGTTGTGAGCCGATTTATGCTCCGACCACTTCTACGACCACACGGGATGGTGGTCTTATAGAGGTAGGTAACCGAACAGAAATGTGTATGCTAGATGAAGAATTTTCATCACCTAACTAACTTTGATTGTTAATTTAGGCGGTTATTGTGGACCCCAATGTGGTCGCTCAGGACCTGCTAGTTGCTACTGCAGTAATTGTTTTGGAAGTCGACAAATCCACACCCTCCGATCAGATGGTCAGGGATCTTGTTCTCGATCAACTGGTCGAGACTATTTCTCCTGACCTCCAATTAGAGGATGCGAGGGGTCTGACCAGCCCTACCAGTTCAGGACCGGTGAAGTTGGTCGAATAGAAGAAAAGAAAGGAGAGCGCAACTGACTTCGCTTTAGCGCGCTTCAAATTAAAAACCAAGAAAAGACCAGGTGCGTATACATGAAAGGACGTATGTAAGTACTTACCTTTGGTGTTTTCAGAGTCTTGAGCTTCTTTTCTTCTTGTCATTGTAGATCCTCTGGTATTCCGGTCGATTTTGACCAGAGCACCCCTCAAGAGAAAGCTCCTGAGGACGAAGAGGTTGAGCTAGCCCCCGAGCAGGTGGTAGCGCCAATGCCTGTTCAAGAACCTGTGGTGGCTCTATCCCCACTCGCGGAGGCGATAGTTCCTGAGGAATCTCAGCAGGTTCTAACCCTTGCTGGGAATTCTCCTCTCCGAGTCGCCTTTCATTATTGCTTCCGAATCTTTAAAGACGAAGAGCTTAATGAAGCATGGGGAAGAATTTCAAACCGTCAAGCAAAAACGAGTCCCGACTCTATTTTTACCGAATATAACGACATGGCAATCGAGGTAATCTTCTATGACCACTTTTAATAACCTTTCCCTTAGAAAATACTTAAAGGAGTTTGCTTTTTTTTGTAGCATTTTGCAGAGAATTTTGCTGTGGTCGGAGGACTGACCCAGCGAATAAAGCTCTTGGAGAAAAAGAACACCGAATTAGAAAGTAAGCACCCTTTTAGTGTCTTCTTCTCCCCTTTTTCTATTAACTAATTTCTCCCTTTATCATGTCTGATAGATTCGGAGAAACTTAAAGAAGTAGTTATGGTTAAGGAAGCCATAATTGCCAATCTTAAAGAAGAATGTGAAAACAAGGACCGGTTGATCGAATATCTGACGACCAGGCACAAAGAAGTCCTTAATACTATTGAAAAGAAGAGCCAAAGTAACCGGTCGTAAACTCGACCAGTATGCTTCCTTTTTCTAGTCGTATGTACTTATATTTTGGTTTACTCATGTAGAGCAAATTCAAGCATTGAAGAGAACTAAAAAATCTCTTGAGTTCGAGCGTAGCAAGAAGGCAGCTTTTGGGCAAAATCTTGAAGACAAGGTCAATGGTCTCAACAAGATGCTCTTTGATATGGGATAGGGAACGCAATTGCCCAATTTAGGACATCCCACAGAGAAGATCAACTACCTTGACCAACAGCTCAAAAACCTGAGGAGTGTCCTCAAGACAACTCGAGAGAACCATGCGCGGACCTTGTTCGAAGCTATCAAGAATGGAGTTATTTTTGCTTTGGCAAAACTGAAAGTCTCCGACCCCACCATAAATCTCCAAGCTATTGAGGAAGACTTCAACTGCTCGGGAGAGGAATCAACTAAAGTGTTCTAGGAAATGGCACCTGTCGGATACAAGGTTGCGGAGAAAATGGAGGTTGGGTCTCCAATGCGCGGCGACCAATCTGGTGGTTTCGAGAAGTGAATTTGTAATATTTAAACCATTGTAAACAAAACTTACCTTTTATCATCAATGAAGTCTTTGTTTTGTCTTCCTAAATTTGCTAAGTGCTCATATATTTCCTAGCCCCCGACTGCTTATATAGTAGAAGAACTTTATTAAAGAAGTAGTAGACCAAGAAGATGGGCAATAGTTACGACCACGGTACAAAGTATATGCTGAGTATGACATCAAAATAATCTAAGTATCACTAGTAAATCAATGTGGTCGGGACCAGTATATGAATCCGACTAGTTTTAGATCGTTTTCATAATCGAAATACTGTGTAGTACCTTATATGGTTGGAAGATGTATAAGACTTGTATTGATGATAAGGAACCATGCAAAAATGTATGCAAAAAACGACAAGTGAACTTGTTTATATATCTTATCCAAAACCGGTCGTAAGGGTTGCTAAAAAAAATCAGAAACTAAGAGTAACACTTCGCGAGACGTGCTCTGGCTCAAGTTCCAGCTGACAGCGAGGATCGTAAGAAATGGACCGTCGCTAGGAAGCTACTTCCAATAGGTAGGACCACGTGCGGGGAAGGAGAGACTTCGACTAGGAGACTTTCTGTGTCCTGACCAGTAGTCAATACAAGAGTAGAACAAAATGTTGAAGGTAAAAAATATAGTCTCCGAAATTTTAAGCATGTAAAGTACTATATGTAATTGTCTGTGTGATGCTCCTGTTACTCATATATTTCTTTAAGAAAAGTGTGTTGGTCGCGCGCGAGAGCCATTGTTTGAATGGTCACGACTAGGACCCTTACGGCGTTTGACTTGTATGTCGTAGCCATAAACGATATCGGAGAGAATTTGGTCTTCTCCGACCAATTAGACTACAATAGTATGTAAACTAGATGATGAGATAGATATAAACAATATCATTCGTCGCAAAGGAAAGGAAAAGCATCTTTATTAAAAAATTAAGAAAAGAATAAAAATACATTTACACAAAGAACTACGCAGTTGGTCAATATTCCAAGAGTTTGACAAAACACGCCCGTCTGACATAGCTAGTCGTACCAAACCAGGTTTGGTGACTTCGATCATAGTGTATGGACCTTCCTATTTGGGAGAAAGTTTATTGCGATTAGCCTGATTATGAATTCGTCATAGAAACAGATCACCTACAGTTAGGCTGTGAGGTTGCACCTTATGACTGTGGTACCTTCGTATGGCTTGTTGGTAAACCGCCAATTGTATGAGGGCTTGGTTTCATCGTTCTTCAAGCATATCGACGTCATCGAGTCTTCGTTGTATCTGATCGTTCTCACTGAAACATTCAGTTCGAGCAGAGCCGATTTTCAGTTCTGGAGGAAGCATAGCTTTAGCACCGTAAACCAAAAAAAGGGAGTTTCACTGGTCGCATGACTGGTCGTGGTTCGAACGGCCCATAAAACAGAAGGAAGTTCTTGAACCCAAGCTCCTGACCGTTTGATTAACAGGTCGAACACTCGGCGTTTTATTCCTTGCATCATGATACCATTTGCCCGCTCAAATGCTCCATTGCTCTGCGAAGGAGCGACAGAAGTGAAATATATCTTGATACCTAGATCCTCGCAGAATTCCTAAAAATTTATGCTGAAGAATTGGGTACCGTTGTCTATGATTATACGACTGGGTACGCCAAATCGTGTGATCACGTTTTTTGTGAGAAACCTCTTAGCGGCTTTATTCGTTGTTTTAACAACTGGCACGGCTTCTATCTATTTTGTAAACGTGTCAATCATGACGAAAAGGAATTCGAAGCCACTGGGTGCTCTTGCGAAAGGTCCCAGAATGTCTAGTCCCCAGGTTGCAAAAGGCCAAGAAAGAGATATGGTTTGCAAAGCTTGTGCCGGCTGATGTACTTGTCGACTATGAAATTAACATTGTACGCACTTCGTCACGAGCTCTTTTGCTTCATGAAGGGCAGTTGGCCAGTAGTATCCTTGCTTGAAGGCTTTACCGACCAGTGTTCTGTAGGAATGATGTGCTCCACAGACTCTTGCATGAATGTCGGATAGCAACTTAATGCCCTCCGTTTGAGATATACATCTCATCAACACTCCATGAGATCCCCATTTGTACAAGATACTTTCGATTAGAGTGTATGATTTGGTTTTTTGAGCTATACTATCAGCCTCTACATCATCTTCAGGAATAATGTCATGCTGAAGATAATTGTAGATCGACGTCATCCAATCTCTACCGTGATCATGCTGTACGACCTGTGGAGCATCCATATTCTCAGGATCGATTTGTACGACCTCTAGTAGAACATCTATGTCCCCGGAATGCTCGACCACCGAGGGTAAATCGAGTTGCTCGAGGAAAACGACTTAGCGCTGCCATACAGCCGGTTAGTTTGTGGACTTCCTTCTTTGTGGTCGGTGGGCGCGTTTGGTCAATGGCCACAATTTTTGCTGGGTTTGCTTCAATCCCTCTAGCCGAAACTAGGAACCCAAGAAGCTTTCTAGAAGAAACTCCGAACACACATTTTTCTGGATTGAACTTAAGGTTATGCCTTCTTAAGTTATTGAAAGTCTCGTACAGGTCGGAAATATTTCAGCCGGCGTTGATGCTTTTTACGACTAAGTCATCAACATAGGCTTCTAAATTTTGACCTATCTGAGGATTAAAGGTTTTCTGTATCAACCTTTGGAAAGTCACACCAGTGTTTTTTAGACCAAATGGCATCTTAACATGGCAGTAAGTGTCATATGGAGTGGTGAAGGAAGTTTTCTCTTCATCATCTTTACTCATATTAATCTGGTGGTACCCTAAGTATGTATCTAAAAAACTTAACAACTCACAGCCGGAAGTAGAGTATACAAGTTGATCAATGCGTGGAAGGGGAAAGTCATCCTTCGGACAACCTTTATTAAGATCTGTGAAGTCAATTCACATTCGCCATTTCCCATTGCTTTTTCAAACCATTACAAGGTTGGCGAGCCACTTTGGGTGGTTGACTTCGCGAATAAACCCAGCCTTGAGGAGCTTGTCGATTTCTGACTCGATTGCCTCCTTTCGATCAGGTGAGAAACGCCTGAGCTTCTGCTTGACCGGTTTTTTATCAAGCTGGAGAGCTAGCCTGTGCTCAATCACCTCCCTTGGGACTCCGAGCATGTCAGACGCCTGCCAAGCGAATACATCCTGATTTTCTCGGAGGAAGGAGACGAGCTACTCTTTCTATTTGAGGTTGAGTCCTGCCCCGACCAGTACCTTTTGGACATACGCATTAGCGTTTCTTGACCCAGACGGAATGTTGGTGCTTTCCAGAGGACACCTTTGCCGAGTGGCACCTCCTTGGTCTGGTCGGAAGGCTTTGGCACCATCTTTGGCCTCGAGTGCTTGACCTGCATGGTAGGCGGATTAGTTTCCCTGATCGAAAGCTCATCGACCAGTTCTAAGGACTTCCGATCACATGCATAAGCTATTTTTCAGTCTCCTCGAACTGTGATGACACCTTTCAGTCCTGGCATCTTTAGACTCTGATAACCGTAGTACGTGGCTATCAGGAATTTCACTAGAGCCGGATGATCGAGGATTCCATTGTATGCGGTTTCGAAATCCACCATACCAAATGGAATTTTCTCTGTTTGGAAGTTGTCAAGTCTTCCGAATGTGACCGATAGGGATAACTGTCCTATCGGTTTAGCGGTAGAACTAGGAACTATGCCGTGGAAGGCATATTTCACAGGTTTTACTTTGGACCTAGGGATCTGCATCTCTTCCTTGCTCCCACAAATAAAATATTTAAAGAACTACCTCCATCTATTATGACTCGATTAACTTTACAATTGTTAATAGTAGGTTCAACTACGATAGAAAACCTACCTGGTCATGTTGATGGGATGAGACAGTCTTCTTTGCTGAAGGAGATTACAGTTTCCAACAACCTGGATGGCTTGACGGTGATTGGAGACTCGGCAAGATTGACCTCCTGCTCCACGGCCTTTAGATGACGTCTCGAATCGTATGAGGAGGATCCTCAGAAGATCATATCCACCGTATGCTATGGCTCCTGGTAGTCCATCTCTTCGTCGCCATCTTTGTCCTTCTTGGATCTTGGTTCTCTGAGTTCTGTTATGGTGGGGAAGGGTCCTTTACCTGAATAGTAATCCTCCAGTTTACTTTGCCAGGCCCGGTAGGTGCGCAGATCTTGCCCTGTTGCCTTGTGGAGTGGACACCACTTCTTAGTTTTCTTGAAGTCACTGGTCGGAGCCTTAGCTTTGTTTCGACCAATGAAATCTTTCTTGCGCTTGGTATACTTTTCTGGAATCGCAAGGGCTTCCTTGTTGTCAGGATTGTGATTCTTCTTGTTCTTGAGAGACTTCTTGTTCTTCTTTTCTTGTTTCTCCAGACTCGACTGGGGATCTTTATCTTTCCGATCAACAGCTTCATACAATTCGACCGCTTCACTAGTGGTTGCATACTTGTCTGCCATGTCGAAAAGTTCGACGGTTGTTCGTGGAGGATTTATTGCAATATCCTCCGTAAACCGGTGATTCCTCAGCCCTGCTTCGAAAGCCTAGATGACAGAAGATTCTGCGATCTCTGGGATGGAATTTCAAACCTAACTAAATCTCTTGATATATTGTCGAAGAGTTTCATTGGTTTTCTACTTTATCCGGTGAAGATCATCATCCTTTCCGGGGCGGTCGTACATCCATTGAAAGTTGGCGATCAGAGTATCACAGAGCCACTCCTAAGTATAGATAGATCCGATTGGTAGGTTAAGTAACCACGACCGGGCAGACCCTTCAAGGACCGTGGGCAAATAATTTGCCATCACGTTATCATTACCACCAGCGACCTTGATGGCGATAGAATAAATTTGAAGAAATTCTAATGGGTTTTGAGTCACATTGAACTTCTTTAAGTTGGCTGGTCAGAACCTGTTCGGCCAACGAACAGCTTGGAGACTTGCCGAGAACACTCGGCAGCCCGTAATGGAGTCGTGGTGCCTTATCTGAAAAGGAGCCGGATTATAGTTAGTCGGGGATCGATTCCTTAGATTTGCATATCTAGGATCTAGTGTCCCAACCCGGTCGTGGACGTTATGATACCATCTACCTAGTTTAGATGATCTTTGAGATCACCTGAGTCAAGTGGTTGTTCCTCTTGGCGAGGAGGAGGAGTGGTTGCTGTGAAGAGCTGTTTTCCCTCATGATTCCCTAGTCGGAACCTACAAGGGAGTCTTGGTGTTGATTGATCCTCTACTCGACCATGTTGTCCTCTACTTGGAGAGGAGCGCTGGGACGAGGTCATCGTGTGACTTTGCGAATTCCTCTGCTCCCGATACATTTCTGTACGCTGCAAGGTTTGTTGGAGGATCTCCGACACCTAACCTGCAAGCTGAACATAACCTGGAGTCCTTGCTAAAGTAGGGTCTGGATTATTCAAGATATTCCAGACTCGTTGTAGGTTTTGTATCGTTATCGAAGGTTGTGGTAGATTTCCTCTTGCAGTGAGTGTCCGATGAATCGAGTTTTCCCTCAACCTTCCGGTTGGCCTTGCCTGATTCCTTACTCGCGATGAGGTAGGAATAGGTGAATTAACTAATGCACTTCCCTCCACTTGGTTGCCTCTGGTAATTGGTGCTTGAGTGCCCGTACCATCTCCACCAGCAGGTGGTGGTGAGTTAACCCGCAGAGGATCGTACCATCTTCCAGTCGAATCAGTTTCGTCATCCCAAGTCCCTACCATGTTCGCATGAGCGATGATGGACCAAAGGAACTGGATGATGAATGCTTGAGCGAAGTAGTCTTCAAGAACTCAACGCCTTCTACCCCACGGACGGCGCTAGCTGTCGACGATCGAGTCGCCGATCTTGCGAAATAAATAGAGGAAAATGGCCAAGAGTTCTTGGGAGAGAATGAGACTGCTCTTTTATTGCTATGAACTGGCTATTACAGGGGGTGCCCTCGACAAGGTAGTGGACTAATCCTAATTACACTGAGCGTAATGCTCTCCATCTTGTGGAATCATACTTGAAACATGTAACATCCCAAAGTTCTGTTACCAAAATAAAAATAAATAAAGTTATTATTTTATTGGATTTTTTGAAATTTGAAAGAGTTTGATTGCTTTATTTTAAATTCTTGAGTTTTAAAGGTCAAAAATAAAATTTAATAAAGTTTTTGAAGTTTTATTTGATTTAAGTCGAAAAAAGAAAAATTTAATTAATTTTTAGAATTTTTGAATTTTAAAAGCTTTTCCCTAATTATTTTAAAGCCAAAATAAATTATGTGCAAAAAATATTACCAATTTTAAGTTGGAAATATTTTATTTAAGTCCAAAATAACTCTAGGAATTTCGTGAATTTTTCGAGAATTTTTTGATTTTATTTGCTATTTTCTATAGCCAAAATGATTTAACTGATTATTTAAAATTAGAAAATCATTTAAAATCCCGTGAATAGCGTTTGGGCCGAAACCTCCTCCGGCCCATCATCTTCTCCCGCACGCGGCCCATGGCCTGCGGCCCATCCCACCGAGCCAGCCCACCCACGCGCCCTCCTACTCTTTCTCACTAACGTGTGGGGCCACACTGTCAGCCTCTCCCTTTCACCTATCTCCCTCTCCGCGTCACCGCCATGTGGACCCCGGCCACATCACCTCCTTTCTTCCTCCTCCCATTTTCTTCCTCACCCTCGAGCCGCCATTAGCGCTCCATCAAGCTCCCTAGCCACCGCAATTTCCGCCTCCATTCTTTGCGCGATCGCGCGCATTAACTTCCCCAATCGTCGCCTCGCCCATTTCTGGCATTTGCCCCCTCATTCATGCGCTTTTACACCGGATTTCCACCATCGCCGCCGTAGAGCCCACGCCGTTGATCTCCTCCTCCCGGCCTCCCCAACCTCTATAAAAGGGAGCACTGGGTGTGCAATTCTCCGCTCATCTCAACGCCTAATACCCCTTCCATCCCCTTCCTCTCAATCGCTCGAATTTTGAGTTTTCGCGGTGGCACCTGAAGCTTCATTCTTCGTCTTCTCTGGCGCCATCAAGCCCTATCTGGCAACCACGACCTCGTCATTGGCATCGTGACGTCACCGCTCACCCAGTGCTTGCACTCACCCGAGCCAAGAACCGCCGGAGCTACTTCGCCGCCACCAACCGCTCCACGCCGCCACTGAAACCCTCACCACCAATGAACCGTGCAAGCTCTTGCGCCGCCTTGGTAAGCCCTAGACTCCTAGCAATCTTCTCTACCCGATGGTGTACTCGCCGGCCGCCGCTGCACCACCAATCGCCGGCGAGCCCTAGGCTCCCATGCCTCCGCCGTTCGGTGCCGACGTGGCGTCCATGCCATCGCCACCGAGGCGCCCCATCACCCCTTTGGCCTACGTGGCTGCCCCGTCAGCAGCCACATGGCACACCCATTAAAACCCCGTTCCAAAACCTCGTAGACCAGATCCACCGTGCACCACTCCTATGACAAGTGGGTCCCACCTGTCATAATCATTTCAATTTCTTTTATCATTTTTTTTCAACCAAAAAAATCTTCTGATGACGTCATCTGACGTCATATTTGTCTTTTCCTTTTCAAAAATAAATCAGGAAATTCTGAAAAAAACCCTAATTCATCATTTCATGTAATTTCAAAACTTCCTAGAGTTCGTTCTCCTTCATACGAACTCCGATTTCATCGATTCAAATTCCTAAATTCATATAAATTCAAGATATAGCTAACTAAACTAAAATTATTTAATTTAGAATTCATTTGAATTCCATTTTGAATTTTGTTTGAATTTGGCTTATTTTCACGTATAGACTTCGACGACTTCGGAGAGTTAGATTTCGACACCGCTTTGAGAGCAACTAATTGAGCAAGGCAAGTTATACCTTTGATCATATTTGAGACCATTATTTAAAATTATTTAAATTCTATTTTTAAATTATTATTGCATGCATATTTCTATTCAGTCTAATTTAAATACCTGTTTTTAAATTATAGTTATTCCTAATTTCCTTTGTACATCCAAATCTTGACATTGAGATAAACCTACCTTGTCACCCTAGATAAAACCTAGTTGATACGATAGTATAAACTAGGACCATTTGGAAAAATTATGCTTAGTGATGCTTAGACCCAAAAATATTTGATTTGGGGAATTTCAGCCAAAAATCAAATATTGTCTAAATTGTATCCATGGCATTGGTGTGTTATGGAAGTTTATAAATGATCTTGAAAAATTAAATAAAATGATGGTTTGTGCTTGGGTGAAATGGTTGATTGGATGGTGCATGTTGATGCACGGGATCGAGTCATTTTTATGATCGAGGCCCATAGGTTTTGTGCAATGTTGCCCAAGTCATTTAAGGCCGGCCTTTGAGAGTTCCTTGCTACGTCTTACCGTACTACCACATGTCCTGAGAATGGGGAGGGGACCTGGCTGACTAATTTGTAATGTTCCACCATGGTTGTTCCATCCGGATGTGTGGGTGTCTCTCACGACCTACTTTTATACATTCGTACCTGGCGCAAGAGGGGGCTCTACGAACCCAGCGGATTTCTATCCAAAGGGGGATGCGAAACCTTAGCGAGAGGGAACTGCGGTGGAATGGCTCTTTGTAAAGGCCTTGACACGTGCTCTAGACTGCTTACCTAAGGTAGTGAGCGGTGGTATCGACGGATGCCAAATAAATTAGAGAATTCATATCATGTGGGTAAAGTTGTGCAACCTCTGCAGAGTGTAAAACTATTCGAATAGCCGTGTCCATAGTCATGGACATGCCATTCAAGCCAATCAAAGTTAGACTTTGGTTTTTGTTTTCAAAAGACTTCTTCAAACTGGTTTATCCAAATGGGAATTGGGCGGGAAGCCATGTGATAGCAGGGTATCCTTCACCATTCTTGTGTGAATGTTATCTGACTATAAAATTGAGAATTTATAAAATGAATTTTAGTTATAGAATAACCGCTTTGGAACTTAGTACAAGTATTTAAAGAAAACATTGCTTTATGCAAACTCAACCAATAAGCCTTCCTTTGATATATCCATGCATGCATTAACTCTGTTATTGGGTGTAAGTTGTGAGCACGGTAGTTGTGCTCATCCTTGCTTTATGCAAATGAATTTCAGAGGAGAAGGACTTTGCTACCGGTGTGGATCTCGACGACTAGGCCGCTACCCCAGTCGATTGCCCGTGCCAGATCAGCTGGACTCCACTACTTCTTCGTCTTCTGCTGTATTCTTTATTGTTGGCTTGTAAGCCTTCCTTGTAATAAACTCTGTTGATTATTAATAAAGTTGTGCAATTTATGGATGTTACCATATCTATTTAACTGTGTGAACTAGCTACTGATCATGGGACTAGTTCAGAAATGCATAGAGGATTTGGGGTGTTACTCCTGGGTCTGATAAAACATGAATCTAATGTCGATTGTAGTGCTTCAATCCGATGCAGTCTGATCCCCTCGTTCCTCCGTGCTCCATCTTTAAGTAACCGTCGAAGAGGTGGCAGTTATTCCTTGAAGAGATGCCTATTGGAAGTGCCGCGACTGGTCAGAGCGAGACAGTGGTTGATAAAGTACCAACCGTTCGGCGGTTGTGTGTCGGTGAGACACTCAATCCGTAGGGTGGTTGTTGTGAGTGTCTTAGGACCATGAAACGTCACGTGGTATGGAACAAATATGACATGTGTTTCATTCATCACACGGTAAGGAATATACTCGGAGTTATATCCGAATGCCAGTTCATCACTTTTACGAGCAGTTATCTGGTCTGGGACTGGGTACAGGATCTCATCCGACCAAGATACTTATTATGTAATCTTTGGAATCGTTATGACCACATTGGTCTTTAGCCTTAGGGGTTACGACCATGAAGACATGTGGTCTTTTGTTATGTATTAAAGTAATACATAGAGATTTTAATCATCGTTAGACATAGATAAATCATTTGAAGCAACTTCTACCCTAGGCATCTCATTCATTAAATTGCAAGTAATTCCAACATTTGAATGAGATTTTTCAATATCTTTTAAGAGAAGAGAGTCACGAGCTTCCTTAAGCTCCTCATAAGAGTTTTTTTTAGAGAGATGTGTTCCTTCTTTAAGACTTTATACATTGACATATCTTTTCGAAGATATTCATTTAGTTCTCCAAGCATATTTATTAATTCATCATATGAAGGTTCATGATCAATAATGGATTTTACCTTATCATCTTTTGCCATGAGGCAAGTAGGAGTGGAGAATATCGACGATGCTTCCTTGATGGCGATGCCGATAAGTCCTCCTTTCTTAGAGGACCCTTCATCATTGGAATTGGAGTCAGAATCCGAGTACTCTTCACCGGAATCCTATTCTCCAATATGAGCTTCATTTTTGCCATCTTTGTGAAGCTTTTTGAAAAGCTTCTTCTTGCTATTGTATTCTTTCTTCTTTGACGATTTGCCCTTGTCATCCATCTTGTTGGGGCAATTGGAGGCAATGTGCTCCTTCTCATCGCACTTATAGCAACGAATATTGCTATAGCGCTTGTTGTCATTTGAGAACTGTCCTTTCTCACTTTTATCAAAATCAAAGGTTCTGTATGGGCGTCTTCTTATGAAGTTCTTTATTCTCCTCACAAGGAGAGCAAATTCTTCTTCGAAGTCTTCTTCTTCTTCCTCTACCTCATCACTTGATTCCGCCTTTGCTTTAAAAGCGGTAATCTTCTTCTTTGAGGAAGATGACTCCAAAAGATCCTCATTGTCTTTCTTGTACAACTCATTTATTATAAGATTGCCTAAGAGTCCTGTTGGCGTCATTCTTGGCAACTCAGGAGAGTTGATAAATAGCGTCACCAACGTCTCATATTTGTCTGGTAGAGCCCTTAGTATCTTGCGCACAATATCAACATCAAGTAAATTAGTATCAAGACCTTTGAGTTCATTTACAATGTTGTTGAGTCTAGAATACATCTCGGTGATGTTTTCATTAGGCAATATTGTAAATGTCTGATATTTGATTCGAAGCCTATGCAATTTGGCTTCTTTAACCGTGGATGTGCCCTCGTGAATTTCCAAGAGCGTAGTCCAGATCTCATGAGCAGTTTCAAGATTGCTCACTCGAATGAATTCATCCGCGTTTAAAGCTCCAAATAGAGCGTTCATCACTTGAGCATTGAGGTGGGAGTTTCGTTCCTTAAGATCCGTGGGGTGTGTAGGATCAAGTGCCATAACGAAACCCTCACTAACAATTCTCCATATGCTTGGGATCATGGCCTTTAAATAAATAGACATTCTAATTTTTCAATAAGCATAATTTGATCCATCAAATAAAGGTGCTTTGCCTATTGACATTCCCTCACTAGCCATTCTTTCTCTTTTAGACGATTAAGTCTAAAATTAGAGAGACCAAGCTCTGATACCACTTGTAGGATCAAGGATAACTGACTAGAGGGGGGTGAATAGGAGGTTTTTAAACTTTTCAACCAATTAACAAATTTAAACAAGAATGCCTTAACAAAGCCTCCTAGAACAAATGAACTACTAAGCTATTTAAGACAATTAAGCATTTATGTCAAAACAAGATACAATTCTAGCTAGGCAATTTTACACAAGTGAACTGCTAGAAATGTAAATTCGGATGAGTAAGATAAGAATAAACCACAATGGAGACATTGAAGATTTTCCTGTGGTATCGAAGACTTGCCGGTATTCACTAGTCCACGTTGAGGAAGATTGAACAAATCAATCCGACTCCACGATTTAAGCATTGATCCTCAATCACTATCGTTGCTCTTCCTCTACTCTAGAGATGGTGAGCATGCAACAACTTCACAATCCCTTGTCGGGTCACTTCACAAACTTTTTTGAAGTGATCACCGCACAACTTCTTCTCCTAGCCGTCTAGGTGCTAGCAAGCACCAAGAGTAACAAATCGTAGCGCTCGCTTGAAGACAATCAAGTGCCAAAGTGATCAACTAATGATGCAATGCACTTGAATGCTCTCAACTACCTCAAGATGAGAATTTAAAGCAAATGAGTAGTAGAGAGTGTATATAGGCTCAAGAGACTTCAATGCAAGAGCACAATGCTTAATGATCTCAAGAGTTGCTGCTAGAAGGCAGGTTGGGGGGGGGATTTATACCCCTCACCAACAATTCTAACCATTACAACCACTGTCCTGAAAAAATCAGGATTTACGGTAGTACCGCCGTTGAAAGCCCGACACTACTGATTTCTGCTTAACGGTTGGAACAGTGGCATTTAATGCTCCGAACTAGCCATTACAAAAAGATTATGGTACTACCGCCAACTGAAAATCGGTACTACCACAGCGCGATAATACCGCTTCGCTAGAATCAGAACTACCGTTTTCCAAAGCTCAATAATTTCAGAAAATCACATTCTCTAGAAAAACATACAGCCATTAAAATATCGGTACTACCGCACTCCGATAGTACCGCTCAAAATATGCGGTCATACTGATTCTCAAGGGAGATCAAAACTCCAAAAAATACACTCTCTGTTATTTACGTACCACCATATAGATATCGGTACTACCGACACACGGTAGTACCATAGCTCAAATGCGGTCGTTCTGATTTTCAGAGAGAAACAAAAACACTTAAAACATACTATTTGGAAAATTCATACCACCGTATAAATATTGGTACTACCGACCTGCGGTAGTACCGCTTCTTTCCTTGCGGTCATACCGATTTACAAACATTTTTCCAGAAGCTCAAATCAAAACAATGCATGAACCCTAGTTGATCATTATGGCACAAGAAATAGTCTCTCAAGCTACTAGCCATAATCCCTCTTTATAGTACGGCATTTATCCTAAAAACCCAGCCTTTTCTCCAAACACCCACACTGGTAAAAACTATAAAAGTGTTCTTATATTATACAATACCTTTGTCTTGATTCATGTTGATCTTTCATCCCATTCACATTGCCTTGTCATCAATAAATCATTGGGACTTAACCTTTAACAAGTCTTAGCACACATGTTAGTCCCTTAACAATGTTGACATTAAATACCAAAAACAAAACTGAGACCCTAGATACTTTCACTCGATCTGTTGGGGCAATCCTATATGAAGTGCCCAAGAGTCTTGCATATCCTGCACTTCATCATGTGGCTCAGGCCCCCTCGCTGGCTGTCATCTATGTCATTCCTTAAGCGCCGCGTCTACCGTCGTCCCTTCCAAGTTGACGTCAAGGCCTTGTTCAGGCCCCCATTGCACCATGTCCAGCCAATGATCCCTATAGTTCATGTCTGAGTCGTACGAGTGAAATTCTGCACTCCATATACCGAAAAAGTGTTGCATATCGTAGTACTCGGAGATATACGACATAGGCATTTGCCTCATTTGCGCACATGCCTTGTACACATGCGAGCATGCTTGTGCAGGAGTTTCGACTTGTTGCAGGTGCATGTAGCCACATCATTCAGGCGCATGCATGTTTCCTTTCCCCCCTGGCATGACTGTTGATATATTTTTTTCGCAACCTAATCTCATACTTCCTCCTATGGTCATCAATCACCCGGATGTCGTGCATTCGGGCCTTCAACATCTTCTGGTCCATATACCTTTGCATATTTTTGGACCACTGCTTCCCTTCTTTCAGCTGTTGCCTCGCTACGATGGATCTATCGACAAAGTAACCGACCATGCGAGTCCATGTCTCCTCAATGATTGTGGTGATAGGGAGGCACCGCACACCTTTGAGCACATTGTTGTACACCTCAGACAAGTTGGTCGTAATAATTTCGTACCTCGCACCGTCTGTGTCATAGATTAGAGATCATTTCTCTAATTCAGGAGCGTGGAGATTAATCCATTGCGTGAAGCTTATAGTGCTCCTGGATTGTCCGCTCTGGTTCTGCAGGCACAACGTCTTCGTAAGTTCCTAAATGCGGAACCGCGTGGAGAAGTTCAATGCAAGATGCCTCATACACCACTAGGTTTCCATGTTGTTCCACTGGTGAGGGGGTTTCGTCCTATTCTTCATAGTGTTCAGAGCCGACAATAACCCAACATTACGGTCTATGATAAGGCATGCATTGGACAGGTCTCCCACAATCGCCCGCTTCACATTCGCCAGGAACCACAGGCAATTGGATGTGTTCTTATTCTCTAAACTGGCAAAAATAACCAGGAGAAGCTAATCATTCACGTTGGCCACCACCGCGGAGAGAATAGTGCCTTTGTACCTCCCAGTGAGGAAAGTGCTATCTATCGTGAGCACAGGACGACAGAACGTGAAGCCCTCTATGGCCTGAGTGAATACCCAAAACACCCGGTCCAGTATGAAGCAGTTGGGGCCTCTATCAGTATCTTCACTTTCAAGCTTATTTATGAATGTGTTGGGATTCGCTTTAGCAATCTGATGAAGCATTCTTGGCACAAGATTATACGTCTCTTCCTATGCCTCGTACATGGACTCGATAACCTTCTGCTTGGTCTGTCGGACCTTGCTATAGCTAACTGGATAACCAACCAGATTGGCGACTTCTGACAGTAGCATCTTGGGAGAGATAGACATGTCCTCCGTAACCAGGTGGTTGATGAGGCTTGCCATATATGCGGAAGTCACATTACAATGCTGGTGCAGTGGCTCGCTAAGCTCGCAAGTATGGTCGGTCACCGGCTTGACCGTGAAGACTAAGTCAAAGAACTTTGCTCGGTGAGTGCTGTCCTTGTCAGGGTAGTCTTCTACTATGCACTTCACTGTGTAATTTTCTAGGTTAGACCGGTGCACCCAGTACACACGGTTGATGGACAAGACATACCATGCTATTGCTTGTTGTACGACCACCTTGTTATGGAAGTGTTGCCCAACTAAGAGGGTGTCAGCATCAAACCCCCATTAGGACCCTTCTTCTTGCGGTAGTACGAACGATCACACTACGATATCATCAAGTCTGGATGCCACGTACGACACCTCCGAAGACACAATTCCGCTGGTAGGACCAGCACCTTGGGGTGTGTTCTCCTCGCTAACATCCGAGCCTGGGTCGACGTGATCGTCGGACTCCGACCCAAGAGGCTAGTCTGGTAGATAATCGTGGTAGTCAATGCGGACTGACCATCACAATTCCACCCTCTCATTTTGCACAAAATTATGCGCAACTCTTCTCTCGTGGACTTCCTCCAAAACAACACATTTTGTGCTATCGGCTTCAAGCTCCACCTGCGGTTGCCCGCTTCTCGAGGTACCATCATCATCAAGGTTTCCCAGCGGTCTGCGTGTGAACTTCATGTACACCATCGGCTTCCCATATATCGTCGCCTTGGGCTGGGAAGCAATCTGCATGTACTAGCCCCATGCTACGAATCTGTTCACCTTGACTAGGTCCCATACGCCTTGTCGTCCCCTACTCGTGCAGGTGATCGTCTCGATGACAAGTTTCTTCTTCGTTGGCTCCGTGTCAAACTCACTCCAAATGCAGCTTCTAAGCTCGTTAATATTCATCGCATCGAGCCCCTCCGCCCGGACAATCTTGTACTGGCATCTCGATAGGCCTAACCCATCGGGGCTGGCCTGTACGAGACCGTCGCCATAAAACACTCCCACTATTCGTGTCCGACTCCGAGGAAAAAATATGGAATATGGTACGGGATGAGCGATATCCGTCTGTATGTATCCGTATATCAAGTGGTATGAGGAAAACTTGTTGTGACTTCACTTAGGAACAAGATAACATATAGGTGGGTTGCTGCATCTAAGCAGACAAGGGATACTGAATGTTTTCCTTCGACATCTTAGCAATTAGTCTATCTGTGTTTGCTTTGATTGCACCCATACTGTCTAATTTCCTATGTAGGGGGGTGCAAAAGAAGCGGAATAATATCCGTCCGACCGGCCATCCGAAGGCTCGCAGGGCAAATACGGGATGAAGAAACGGGTATCTGACTCTGACTCTGAGAAAAAAAATACCGAATAGGATAGAAAATGAGCGATATCTGACCGGATACAGTTGGATTGCATCCCTACATGTAGTCCACCAAGTCCTACGTATTATCACTACTATCTCAGTTCTCTGAATCATTGTTGGAATTTTTGGCCGAAATGGCTAATTTTTGTTTGGTATTTATAGAAATGGCAGTGGTCAAACGGTATTAGCAAAACAGCGACCTGCTACATGGCGGCCGTGCGACAAGGCCTCCCCGGCCACCATGTCGCCTGCTGCCGCACGGTCGCCATGCGGTGAGTTATATATTGTCTGTGAGTTATATATTGTTGAACTTTTTTGTTCTTTTAAGTTATATTGTCTCCTCTCTAAGGAATTCCTTCAGTTGAGCTTCGCCGGCACCCTGATCGGCTTTCACAAGGAGAAGTTTGAAAAAGCGGTAGGAGGCCAAATCAGAGGAAAAGGAAGAGACTATTGCAAGACTTCAGTGTTCATTCTGCACTTGCCACCATGATGCAGGTGATGTTCTTGCGGTGTCGACCCGAGCGGTGAAGATGGAGGGGGACTGTAGTGGTTCCAACAACAATGGTAAACTAAAGCCAGCGAGGGATTTTGTGTATGTCGGCGTCGAAGTTGTCGGCACCGGTGAGGTCCTTGTGCCGTTTGCGCAGGTGCATCGTGTAGTTAGTGCTATGATTGGTTCAAGGTTGTGGCGATTGCAAGAGGGCAATTCCTCTGATGACGAGGATATTATCTTATCAGAGGTGGCTGTGGAATCAATGGTTTCATAGCGGCGGTCTGATCCTTTAGATGATATTTCAAAATCTTCTCAAGGTAATAGACAAGAGTCTCTCATTTCATCTAATTTTCACAAACCTTTGCTGGTTGGATGTAGGAGGGGCATTGGTTCAGAGTTCTCATCCAAGAAGGAGGTGCTGTTTGGAGACGCCCTTGCAGCGGGATATACTCCAATGGAGCTTCGAGGAATGGGAATATCACCGGATAAGCGGAGTGAGCAGCGGGAAGATGTTGGAAGGCCTTGGCAGGGACCTCTACCACCTCCTCGCTTATCGCCGCCGGTGACAGTGGGTGATATCATCGATCGAGCTCGCTGGAAGCTTTCAAATGGGACAGTTTGAGCGGAAGGTTTGCCGGCTCCCATGTCGTTTCAAAATTCAAACGGTGAGGATCGAGCAGAATTTTTTGCCGGCTTCAAAGCCGTTTCAGATATCAAATGGTGCGGTAATTGCGACAGTGCAGTTACCATCTCCAAAACCGATTAACTCGATAATTTTGTCAGCGCTGTTACCCTTTCCAAATCTGGTTAGCTCGGCATCCTTGTCGGATTTGTTTCAATCTCATATCCGGTCGAGCCCTATGGGCAATGGGACGGGTCCGTCTGATTGGTTGCCTATTAAAAATGGGAAACATGCCAACAAGAAAGGATTGCCCTAGGTTAGATGTTTCTTTCAGCGGTCCTGGAGTTCAGCAAGGCCGAATCTAATTAAGTCTGCCGACGGCTGGGATGGGGCAACGAACGGCGGATGGTCTGGGATGACAAACGGTGATCGTCGCTTTTTCGTTGAAGTTCTCCGTCATCGTAGTGCCATGGAGTTTGGACGGGGACGGGGAAGTGATCAGAGCAAGGGCCTAGGTAATGTACCCATTGCCGGTGTAGGTGGTGGTCATGGCCCACGCAGTGGTGGTGATGGACAATTCCCTGTCATCCGTAATGCTGGTGGACAGGCTGCAGGTGGGCTCTTCGGTCAAGCTGCGGTCAGAGAAAGGGTCTTTAGTGGTGGAGCTAGTGGATAGGTTGGGGGTCACTTTCCTACCGTCATTAGTGCTAGCGGACAGGTTGCACGTGGTGGGCAGGTCCTGAGCTCCGGAGGAGGTCAATCCTCTGTCAATGGTGGTACTGGGGGACAAGCTACTGGGCCGGGCAGTGTTATTGGTGGGGTGGGAGTGGCACCAGTCTTTGGCGGAAACAATCTCTCTAACCAGCATCAGGTTTAGGCGCCTAGCTTTGGTCGTGGGAGGTTCGGAGATGGCAGTTTCAGAGGTTGGGGTTGTGGTCGGTTCGGTGGGGAATCCTCGCACATCACTACTGGTTCCACAAGTGACACTTCCAAGCTAATTTTCTTTCGGTGCAAAGGGAAGGCGCATGGAGTCGCCAATTGCAAAGCAAATTTGTTGTGTGCTATTTGTGAGGGCAATGACCATTTGGCTAATAAGTGTCCATTGTCAATGTTGCCGAGACCTATTGCTAACTTGTGTGGATTCGGTGCTGATGGATTGGTATTTTACCACATTCCAACAACGGGGCCGAAGAAGTTGAAGAAAGAAAACAATAAGATCGGGCCGTTCGGATCACAGGTGATCTACTATCTGAAGACATTTTGATTTCTGAGTTGAGAAGATTAATGTCTATGAATTGGCAGCCAAAGGTGGAGACTCAGGGGGAAAATGCTTTTCTGGTTCATTTTCCAACTAGGCTGGATATGCTTCGTATGGCGGCTATTGGGGATGTGCATATAAAAGAGCATAAAGTAATCTTACAATTTGAGGAATGGAATTTGAAACCCACGCCTAAATATTAGCTTCAGAAGGTTTGGGTTCAGGTGCTAGGAGTACCTTATGAAGTTCGTGACTTCCTGAGCCTATGTGCTATAGGATCGATCATTGGATTAGCAATGCGAGTGGACATGGAAAAGGTACGCAAGAATGATATAGTTCGCATGCTGGTGGGAGTACTGGATATAGAAGCTATACCTTCGAGTGTAGAGATTATGGTTGGTGAATATGTCTATGATATTTTTTTCAAAGTGGAAGTTGTTGCGGTGGAAGTGGGTGATGATGACTTTGAGCGGGGAGAGGATCATGAGGGTGAAGACAACTCGGGTAGAGGAAAAGATGTTGAGATAGAAGATAGAGATGCTAAGAGGTTGAAAAATAATTCGGTTCTTAAATCGAATGCTTTTGAGAATTGTAAGGAACATTATACCTCAAATACCAAGGGGAATACCTTGGGGCTTTTAGCATCGGATACCGTCTGGGTTACATTGAGGGCGGTTAGAAAGGAGTTGGAGACTGCTTCTCGTGGGGAGGGGATGTTGTTTTTTAATGAACATGGACATAATTCAGCTGAGGCCAAGGATGGTTTACCCACTAATCATAATAGTGTTTCAAAGAAATGTGCGGGTGCTATTTCGTGTTTGACGTCAGTTGGCGATCCGGCAAAAAACCGGCTGACTCTGACATGCTAGGAGCTCATGTTGTTGTGTCGAGCCATTCGGCCACCGAGTCTGCTCCTTCCAACAACACACCAGGTACCTTAGCCTTTTCTTCTGATGTGAGCTCGGTAGTGGAACCTGTTTTGGAGGCTCCAGAAATGCCGAATGCAGCTGAGACTACACCCATGAGACAGGACATTGCTTCACTTGATAAGGGGATGGGTGATGTTCACTCAGACCGAGTTGATTGCTTTGAAACCAAGGCGGCTAGTGTCCCTCGGTTGGCTGATCCCACGGTTCACCGATGGGGGATTGAGGACTCAAGGGTTGCTAAGGCTATTACAATCAAATCAGATGGGTTTTTTTTGGAAGGCAATGAGTCACGAGGTTGATCCGATGGAACCTAGGCAGAGTGAGCGCATTAAGAAGCAGTAGACTAGTGATGAGGACTCGATCAAAAAGGCTATGCGGCGTGCACAAGTTCGTAACCTCGAACTTAATCCAAGTAAGTCTAGTAATAGATTTTCTTTTTTTTGTCATTTTCTGATGAGCAAGTTGTTGAAAAAGTTGCTAGCATTGGAATCTCTTTAGGAGATGATAGTATAAAGATTGCTAGTACTATTAAAAGTATTAAGAATCTTGAATTCGGAAGACTTAAAAATAAAAGAATTTTAGATGTTGATGAGCTGGAGGGTGAGAACCAGGATTGTAGTGATTTCTCAGCACTTAATCATTTATGTAGTGATCTAGATGCTGATTTCGTGGAGGATGACCACACTAATTTTACATTGGTAACAAATAAAAAGAGGTTATCTAGCTCTGGTAGGAAAAAAGGAAAAGGTTCTCATTTTAGGCCAATCAAATTAAAGTTAAAATGAAATGTCTTTTTGGGAATAGCAGGGGTCTAGGTGACTTAGCTAAGCATCGTTTCATTTGTGATGTGGTTAAGGAGTAACACTTAGATTTTGTCGCCATTCTTGGAACCGGTAAAAAAGATTTTTCAGCTTCGAGTCTTAATAATATTTGTGGTGGACGGGATTTTTTGTGGCATTTTTCACCCCCACAAGGACGGTCAGGGGGGTATCCTTTTGGGGGTGGACCTCAGGGTTTACGATATTGGTTCTATTGATGCTGATGATTTTTACGTGAAGTTTCATTTAAAAAATAGAGATGATGATTTTCAATGGGTTCTTGTGGCTATTTACGGGGCAGCTCAACCGCATTTCAAGAAGAAATTCCTTAGTGAACTCGTTCGTGCCTGTAGGAAAGAACCACTTCCCATTTTAATTGGGAGTGATTTTAATATCATCAGGCATTCGGTCAAGAAAAATAATGATAATTTTGAGTATAGATGGCCTTTCTTATTTAATGTTGTGATCAATAATTTAGATTTATGGGAAATAGAGTTATCAGGCAGACAATTTACTTGGGCCAATTCGTTAGCTAATCCTACCTTTAAAAAGCTGGATAGAGTTTTAATGAGTACAGAGTGGGAGCATAAATTTCCTTTGGTCACGGCTAATGCTCTTGAAAGATCTTTATCCGATCACACGCCGTTGCTTATCAATACGAGAGCGGCCTCTCATAGAGGTTATCAGCCTTTATTTAAATTTGAATTAGGCTGGTTGTGTAGGGAGGGGTTTAGAGAAATGATGACTGAAGTGTGGAACAAGAAATTTAGAGGTTGTTCTGCCTTACAAGTTTGGCAATGTAAGGTCCGATCTCTTAGACAATATCTTCGCAGATGGGCTAAAAATAGCAGTGGGACTTATAAAAAAGGAAAAAATAGAGCTCAATTTGATAATAGATGAGCTAGATAAAAAAAGCGAAGGTTTCGAGTTTGTCTAACAAAGACCTTTATCTTAAAAATTCGGCTAAAGCGAGATTGGCATATCTTTTAAGAGAAGAAGAAATTAAATGGTACCAAAGGTCCAAAGCGAAATTTCTTTTGGAGGGAGATAGAAATACTCGTTTTTATCACTTGATGGCAAATGGTAAGCATAGAAAACAAATAATTTTTCAACTCGAGCAAGAGGAGGGGATAATTTTGGGTGATGTACAATTAAAAAAGTATGTCACCAACTATTATAAAAGGTTGTTTGGACCATCCGAAGAAAATCATTTATTAATGACTGATGGTTTTAGGAATGATATACCTCAAGTGTCGGAGGATGAAAACAATTTCCTTACAGACCCGTTCACGAAGAAGGAGGTGAAAGAAGCAATCTTCCAAATGGAACATAACAAAGCACCTAGGCCAGATGGTTTTCTAGCTGAGTTCTATCAGGTGTTTTGGGAAGTCGTTAAAAATGACTTGATGGCCATGTTTCATGATTTTCATAGTTGCTCTCTGTCTCTTTTTAGCTTGAATTTTGGGATCATTACACTGCTTCCCAAAAAAACAGATGCTAAACAAATACATCAGTATAGGCCTATTTGTCTTTTAGATGTGAGTTTTAAAGTGTTTACTAAAGTGGCTACTAATAGAATTATTGGTGTAGCTCAAAAGATTATTAGATCTTCCCAGTCGGCGTTTATGCGGGGGAGATTTATTCTTGATCGAGTTGTTATTCTTCATGAAACCATCCATGAGCTACATAAACACAATTTGGAAGGAATTGTCTTCAAGGTGGATTTTGAGAAATCTTACAACAAAGTAAAATGGTTGTTTCTACTTCACACCTTGAGGAGGAAAGGCTTTTCAACTAAGTGGTGTTCTTGGGTGGAGAGTTTCGTTAAGGGAGGGAGTGTTGCAATAAAAGTCAATGATGATCTTGGATC
The DNA here is from genome assembly GCA_036346405.1 of Phyllostachys edulis. Classification (NCBI taxonomy): domain Eukaryota; kingdom Viridiplantae; phylum Streptophyta; class Magnoliopsida; order Poales; family Poaceae; genus Phyllostachys; species Phyllostachys edulis. The sequence continues at coordinate 8,165,427 of CM070554.1, read as the reverse complement.
CTTTTTTCAAACTCAAAAGAGTCTTAGGCAAGGTGATCCTATGTCCCCTATTCATTTTAATCTTGTGGTGGACATGCTTGCCATCTTTATTGCAAGAGCTAAGGAATATGGTCTTTTATCCGGAGCAGTTCCCCACTTAATTGATGATGGGTTATCAATTTTACAGTATGTTGATGACACTGTTCTTTTTCTGAATAATGATTTAGAACAAGCAAAAAATCTCAAACTTATTTTATGTGTCTTTGAACAATTATCAAGTTTAAAGATTTAATTTTTACAAGAGTGAGATTTTTGTTTTGAAAATGCCAAAGAAGCTGAAATGCAATATATGGAGTTATTTGGTTGTGAAGTGGGTGTCTTTCCTTTCAAATACTTAGGTATTCCAATTCACTTTAGGAAATTAAGGAATTGTGATTGGAAAGGGGTTGAGAATAGAGTTGAAAAGAAACTTAGCAGTTGGAAAGGAAAAAATATGTCCGTTGGTGGACGATTAGTACTTATCAACTCGGTACTAAGCAATATGCCAATGTTTATGTTATCTTTTTGTGAGGTTCCTAGACAGGTTCTCAAAAGATTTGATTTTTATCGATCTAGATTTTTCTGGCAATGTGATAGTCATAAACAAAAATATAGTCTTGCTAAATGGAGTTTAGTATGTACACCCAAGGAGTAGGGTGGTTTAGGCATTCAGAACTTAGATACAAAAAACAAAAGTTTACTACGGAAATGGTTGTTTATGTTGCTTAATGAAGAAGGGGTTTGGCAATCTTTGCTAACAAGAAAATATTTGGGGGAGAAGAGTCTTTCGCAGGTCGTCACTAAATCTGGGACTTCTCATTTTTGGTCGGGTTTAATGAAAATTAAAGATCAATTTTTTCGCTTTGGTTTATTTCAGGTTAAAAATGGGACACAAACCAGGCTTTGGGAAGATATTTGGTTAGGAGACTCTCCTCTCAAAAACCAATATTCGATTCTTTATAATGTGGTGAGGAACAAGGATGACTCAGTGGCACATATTTTGAGATCGGATCCTTTACAGATTTCCTTTTGAAGACCTATTATTGGGTCTAAGTTACATGCGTGGAATGAGTTAATTCTGCGCATTGCTAATTTACAGTTGAACCTTCAACAAGATGTCTTCAGGTGGATTTTGAATAAGTTTGGACTTTTCACGATACAATCTTTTTATGTGGCACTAACTGGAACTAATGGAGCCCCAATTAAGGATTTTTTTTGGTTCATTAAAATCCCATTAAAAGTGAAAATATTCTTATGGTATCTCAAAAGAGGGGTAGTGTTAACCAAAGATAACTTGTTCAAAAGAAATTGGAGGAGAAGCAAGAAATGTTGTTTTGTATTAAAGAGGAAACAATTCAGCATCTTTTTATTGACTGTCCCTTTGCATGCTTTGCGTGGTGGGCTGTCCACTGTGCGTTTAATTTATCTCCTCCTGAAACTATAGAAAGCATGTTTGGAAATTAGCTAGTCGATATTCCAAAAAATTTAAAGTCACAACTCCTAGTGGGAGCTAGTGCCTTATGTTGGTCTATTTGGTTATGTCGGAATAATGTGATTTTTGACAAAAAGATTATCAATAATACCTTGCAGGTTATTTTATTGAGTGAGCATTGGCTGAGGACTTGGGCAACTTTGTAGAATCCGGCCCAAAAGGAGACCATGTTGGCCGGAAGCGTAAGGTTGGAGACAGTGGAGAAGTAAATCTTACACAATCTTGGGAGGTGGTCTAGTCCCAGGATTTGTGCTGCTTGAGTTTAATTTTCAGTGGTCTTTTGGTTGTAAGGCTTCACGCTACTTTTAACCTCTCGCGGTCATGTTGGTACTATCAATTTTGTAATAAAGAGGGCTGTGTGCATCATTGATGCACAAGCCGGGAGACCTTTTCTCTTCCATTATAAAAAAAAATATGTATATATTTTAAAAAACCGCTATCGCACGGCCGCTGTGTAATTTTTTCAAAATTTTAAACGTTCTGAATTTTTCTGGAAAATTCATTTAAACGTACTGATTGTATGAATTTTTTTAATGTAGAAAATGAGGTCCAAACAATATGAATTATTTTAAAATACTCCTTACACGGTGGACTTGATTGTGTAATATTTTTCAGAATTTCGTATGTTCTGAAAATATCTCAAAAATTAATGGTTTAGGTCTCGAAAATTAGGGTTTTAGGTTTCGAAAATTAGGGCTTCATGATTTCATGTGACTTGGAATGTGTGAAATTTAGTGTCACATGGACCACTCTAGGTAAGAGACACTTATTAAGGGTTTAGGCCAGCGCTCGGCCTCCCTCCTCCACACATTTGTCGTCCCGTCATTGATGTCCCCCGCTTGTCCGTAGTGTTGCTCCTCGACAACGCCTCCGGAATTCCCGGCGCTGTGACTACTTTAGGAATTCCTGATTGGATGCGATGGGCCTAGTGAACCATTTTATTTAGTTCCTGTGTGATTGATGGGCAGCATAAAAGAGGGCAACTTTGATCGTGCCTTTGAGCTAATGAGTAAGATGATGCATGAAAGCTTCTTGGGAGAGCGGCATGACAGAGTGTTTTTACCATACCGTGAACCATTAGTGAATTGTTTGTTTCCCTTCCTAACAAATGATGACAAGATTTCATGTGACTTGGAATGTGAGAAGTTTAGTACCACATGAAATGACGGCATGATTTCATGTTCACCCTAGATAGTAATAGTAGTAGTATTACTCCAATCGAGCCCGTATAAGGCCAACTTAACTCCTATATAGTGGCATCTACGTTCCTACCTCTAGTGCGTGTCCTGCTGCATCTTGCGGTGTTGCTGTAGTACAGATTCGAAATAGGCCGAAATGTTTGCTAAAGACATTAGGAGTTCAAATTCTACCACTACTGCTATAGCAATCTTACTGGGTGAAGAACTAAAGAAAGGGGCCACGTTATTCACTACAAAAATCTAAATAATAGTATTATGATTAGTACTACTATGGGAGTTCAAATTCTGTCACTACTGCTATAGCAGTGTTGCTGCACCTAGAGTGGTCCATGTGGTACTAAACTTCACATATTCCAAGTCACATGAAATTATGAAGCCCTAATTTCTGAAACCTAAAACCCTAATTTTCGAGACATAAACCCTTAATTTTCGAGATATTTTCAGAACATATAAAATTCTAAAAAATATTACACAATCAAGTCCATTGTGTAAGGAGCCTTTAAAAAAAGTCATAATGTTTGGACCTCATTTTCTATATTAAAAAAATTCCTACAATCAAGTATATTTAAATGAATTTTCGAGAAAAATTTAGAATGGATAAAAATTTTAAAAATTACACAAGCAAATACACTATGTCGAGAAATTTGCACAAACAATTTCATAAGTTTTGGTACTCATTTGCTATATTTAAAAATTCATACAAAAGTATATTTAAATATATATTTTTTAAAAAGGAAAAGGAAAAAAAATGCTACGGTGCGCTGCCGCGGCAGCGTTTTTTTTAAATATTAAAAAACTCACCGCACGGGTTTTTTTAGAAAAAAACTCATCGCACAACGATTGTACAGCAGAGGACGCTATTTTTACAAATATCGTTTGGCTATTGCTATTTCTGTAAACACCAAACACCAAACGAAGACTCGTTTTTCGGCCAAAAATTCATCATTATTGGTCCAGGAGAGCTAGCACAGCAGCGCAGGCGAGAGGGTTCTCTGTAGCGCTCGGTTCGTGTCCACAAAACTTTTGGAGCCCATCTGATGAGTCGAACATTCCTGGAGCAGGTGCAGTACTGACAAGTATATGGATTATGGAGTACTCTGCAGGAGAGAGGTAACTCGAGTTCCAGTAAATGAAGCACATGGTTGGTGGTTTGGAGAGTGGATCTTCCTCTGATTACAGTGTCAGCTTGGTGTGCTCAGCAGCCAGCGGAAGACCGGAAATCAATGTGGTACTGCAAAGAGAAGACTAGATAGCATCAGTGACAGATTGCACAGATACATACATGGACGGGTAAATGTACATTTAGACTCGTACAGACAGGAGACAAGAGCATCTACGGCGAAGGAGCTGTACTAAATTTTGGGAGCAAAATTTAAAAATTGGGGATCATCCTCTCTTGTAAAGCGAATACAAGATGAAGAAATAGGTATCCGATACTATTCGTGTTCTACTCCGAGAAAAAACAGAATAGGACACATGATGAACGATATCCGTCCGTATGTCAGGTGGTATGAGGAAAGTCTGTTATGACTTCACTTAGAAAGAAGATAACAGATAGGTGAGTTACTGAATCTGAGTAGGTAGGAGACACTGAGTATTTTTCCTTCAACATTTCATCAATTAGTCTCTCTGTGTTCACTCTGATTACACTTCTACTGTCCAATATCATATATACAGGTGCAAAAGAAGAGAAAAATTTCCGTCTGACCAACCGATGAAGGCTAACAGAGCAAATATAGGATAGAGAAATGAGTATCTGATAATATCCGTGTCTAACTCTGATTTCGAGAAAAAATACAAAAAATAATACAAGATAAGCTATACTCATCCGTATCTGCTTCAATTTTTAGCTACCGTCTCTTCCCAAGACAACTGAACCAAACCAGTAGTCCAGGAGTAAACACAAAGAACCTAACCTAAGTTCCCCCATGAATTTCCAAAGACAAATCATTGCGCATGTGGATCCACCCAATTTCCTGAGAATTATTCAAAGACAAATCATTGCGCATGTGGATCCACCCAATCTCAACAGGAGGCGCGCAGCGCAGTGATTAGAGTTGCACTGCTCGCTCCTCGGTTCAGAAGACACAAGAGAACAAGAGCTTCGAGCTCGTGTGAGCGCGAGAGGAGCGAGGGGGGCGGGGCATCCATAATGGCATCATCATGCATGTATAAGGGTAAACTCTCGTTCTGGTGGCGACATCTCTGAGGTGATGTGACAAAAGATACCTGACAGACCCCGGCCCCTCCAATATCTGGGGTAGGGAGGGATGAAAGTTGATCGGACAGTAGACTCCTTGCAATTATTGAGCTGGGCAATGATCCAGTGGTAGAGTCAGGATTTTGACGATGAAGATGCAAATTTAAGACACACAAGTTCAAATGACATAGCATATAAGTTCAAATGTGTTAAATTATATGTTCGTACTATAACCAACATTACAAAATATTTTAGTGCTCTACGAACCTACATTTACAACAAATTACACGTTCGCACTATAACCAACATCACAAAATATTTGTGCTCTACAAACCTACATTTACAACAGAACAACATTTGTCATTTGATCATAAGTCCATAACTATGAACTAAGCTCTAAATTTTAAGAATTAGCTATTGTAACCATAAATCAATCAACTCAGTGAGCCAAACAATAACATCACCCATTCAGGCATTCACAGAGCACTACCAAAGGGTCCAAAGCATAGGACACTAACCTCAGTACAATATCCACATCACAGAGAAGGGGAGGGAGCAGCATGGAGAGGGGGTAGGATAGTGGTACCTCAGTACACGCGGACATCGGTAGCATCACCCCAGAACCCATGACAAGACGGCAATGAGCACACATACGCAGCCGTGCGGTGGGTGGGCCGAGCCGAGCCATTGTGGTGGGCCGAGTCGCTAAGGTCAAGGGAGGCGGCAAGGCGCGCAAACAAGGAGGTGACGCCGGCGACGGCAGAGGACAAGCAACCGGTGGCCGGTGGTGGCGCCCCTTGTACAAGCCCTTCGGCCAAGAGCCAAAGACCTGAAGACCACCACAAAGAGAAATAAATGGAGAGAGAGAGATAAGAGGAGAAAGACAAAGCAAGAAGGAAGCACCAGGCACCAGGCACTGGGGAGCTACAACCGAAAGAAGCCTCTGGACTAGTTGGGCCTAATGGTAAATCATAAATGGGCTGCCACAAGTATGACAGTATGTATGTTAGTATATGTAGTATATACTTTATGTATTAAGGGGTGTATATACTAATTTTTTAGCAAAAAAATTTGGGGGTGCAACTGCACCCCATGCAACTACCGTGGCTCCGCCACTGCAATGACCGGGTCCGTCGTGCTTCGAATCGTGTCATGCTGTACCGACTTAGTTTGGTCACCCTGCGATACCGTGCCGTGCTAGCCCGTCTTACCTCCGGTCAAGCTCAGGCATGACCCAAAGCCCGTCGTGCCGGGACCGTGTCGTGCCGGTCCAAGTTCAATCCTAAGTAACTATAGACAATGGAGGTGGCGGCGACGATGGTGGCGACGATCGTCATTTTCATTCCTCTCATGCCCGTCTCATTAAAAATCTAGTTAAAATTGAATAAATTGTGTAAAAATATGGACACGTAAATATTTTATGGAAAAAGTAGAATTTTTTTGATAGTTTACAGATACAATGTTACTGCATCGTTAAAAACCTTACGCCTCAGAGTGGGGTTCCCCGAGTAAGGAAAAGAGTACAATAACAACATGCGTACATACTAACTACTCATCAATGTCGAGATCATTCATGCGTTCGAGGTCAGCGTATGCCTGCACGATCTCAAGATCCTCCAGTTGATGTTGTTACCGTTCTTTAGCCAATTCCCAGTCCTTAGCGCATGTGATTGCGTCCACCATCCTAGGCGTGAGGGATGATCTTCTTTCTTCAATTATTCTCTCTACCATGCTGAACGTTGCTTTAGGATCGATGTTTGCAAAATCATGCTCCAGGTAGTGGCTTAGCTCTGAGACAGAATTCCACTTGGGGGGCCGTCTAACACTGAGAGGACGAAGAACTGGACTTGCCCTTAACTACTTCCACAAGTGGGATGTCAAGCTTGTCTTTTCTTGTTGCGTCTGCTGTGTGGCCTCCGATCTCGCGCTACTGCTGAATTTATCATGATACATGCGGAAAACACAAAAAACTCCTCTTTGACATGTGCGAAAGCTTTCGAGTAATCAAGACCGAAGCATTCACCTATTCCCTCCATACCGATATGCAAACCTGCCAACTGTTTCGTAGGATCTAAAATGATAGCAAAGCAATACATGTGGTGCCCCGTGTCATTAGTCAAATGATTTAAGTTGTTTATGAAGTCTCAGATAAATTTTACGTGTTTCGCTCATTTTTATGTTCTACTGGTCTGTCTATGGCTATCTATCCGTACACGACATAAACAATTATTTGCTCCAATATATACACAGTGCCGACACGTCTTCTTAATAATTCTCATCTTTTATACGGCTTAATCTATTGCTATTAATTTTTATTGGAACTTTTCTATATACCCCTTTACTTGATCCCTCTTTTTTCACTTAACCCTTTACTTTATTGCTTTCTCCCATATCCTCTCTTTACTCTCTCCTTATCTCTTCACTCGGCCGAGCCTTTCCTGGTTCATCTTCTTCTTGCTTTCTTTTCGTTCTCTATTTCTCCTCTCTCCTTCCTTGCTTCTCCATGGAGCTTCTCTCCACCGAGGCCTACATATAGCACCGTTTCCTTCCAGCGCCACACTGGCTCCCCGCGCACTCGGCTCGGCCCTTTGTGGCGCCGCCTCTTGCCCCTACTGCTGGCGCGCCGCCGCCGCCTGCTCCCTACCCCTGGCGCTCGCCCACGCCTCCAACTCCTCCTCGGCGCCTCCTGCCCCCCCTCCCCCGTGCACCTGGCTCGACCGTCCATCCAGGAACAACTTCAAGCGGATGACATTAACCTGCTCGAAGAGAAGAGAAATCAAGCCTTAATCCGTTCAACAGTCTACTAGTAAGCCCTACGCAAATACTATAATCATAAGGTCCAACCTCGCAGCCTTGCTGTAGGTGACTTGGTATTGAGGAAAATTCAATCCCAGTTTAATCGGAACAAGCTTTCCTCCAAGTGGGAAGGTCCTTACACAGTGGTTGAAATCATGCAACCAGGTTCGGAACGACTAGCAATGGAAGACGGCCGAATTCTCTCCAATTCCTGGAACATCGACCAGTTACACAAATTTTATGTGTAACCGACCAACTCTACAATAAAACATCGGGTTCTTTCTATCTTTATTGTCTTACTTTGAGTAGCGCTTTGATAATTTTTCGATCATTACCTGGTCGTAAGTTCTTCTACGACCAGAACCCAAACTTTCTTTACATTGGTCAAAAGGATGGTGACATCACCTAGTCGAAGCCTTTCCTTTCTGCACGTGGTCCTGCCCACTTGAAGGAACTTCCTAGTGTCGACTCGTCCCTTCCTTTTTGCTGCCAACACAAGGAGCTCGGGTCCAGTACACATGGTCGGAATATTTTCAAGCCAACTCTTAGTATCTTAGATTATTTCTTCATTCATTTTTGAAAAATAAACTAAGCAGAGTACACTTTAGCAATTTGCTCGACTACTTTTGGTAAACTCGTTTGGTTTCAATTGGTCGAAGGAAGATACAACACCTAGTCGAAGTCTTTCCTCTCTGCACGTGGTCTTGTCCACTAGAAGGAACTTCCTAGCGTCGTCCTGTTTCTAACTCTTGCTACTAGAGCGAACCTACCGAATGCACTGGAATAGGTCAAACGAATTCTCAAGACACTCCAAACATTTGTTTAACTCAAGTTGGCCGTTCTTGATTTGATTAATCTGGTTGGAAAAGGTAACATCACCTAGTCGAAGACTTTCCTTTCTGCGTGTGGTCCTGCCCGCTAGGAGGAACTTCCTAGCATCAACCCGTTCCTACTCTTTCGACCAGTGCAAGATAATCGTGATCGAAAAACTACATGTTAGCTAAACCTCTCTTTTAAAAAAAACACATTTCACACTATTTACTTAGTTTATCTAAATAAACTAAGCAAATACTCGGAGGCTAGGATAATGTTATTAATATGACTTCAATTCTTAGTCTTAATCTCTTTGCCTGCTCGCAGAGTTCCGCTTTCTCTTATCGCAGTTGAACCAGTTGTCGGTTGTACTCTACAACCGTGATAATTTTCTCCAAAGCTCTCTGCATAAAGAAAGACAGTAAGAAGCAAGAATATTCACATATGTTAAGGTTGAGTAACAAGCACTTACATTAATGCTCGTCCGAGCAAACATGGAGAGTACGTTTGTAGGGTTCTTCAGCTCATCAAGCTCTCGAACCCGATTCCACTACACCTTTTCGAGACGTTCGTCATCAAAAATATTCTCTCTGTTAGGAATATCCTTGGGGTGGGGAATTCGGTTACGAGACCTGAAAGCAGAAGTCTCCTACAATTGAAGCTGGGCCGAAGAACTCGGAAAAGAAGTTAGTATATTCTTCATCTTCTGATTTGGTGATGCCAGCTCCTTCTTGGGGGCTGGGAGGAACGTCAGTAGTGACTTCCTTCCCGGTGCGGCGGCCTAACGATTCACCACCTTGGCCTGATGCCTCCGCTGCATCATGCGCCGACTTCACCTCGGCCTCTACGATGACTCCCATGGTCGCAGTGGTTTCGACAGCAACGACTTCTTCCACCACTCGAACGGCGGACAATCCTTCGACCACCGCCACTGTCATTTCTCTGATGGCCGGAGAAATGGCAGTGGGTTCCTCGACAGGAACGTCCTTGATGGTTAGAGGGGTCGGGCTAAGATCATAAAAAGGGAAACACGTCAAATAGTAAAAAGCAAAAGGTAAATGATGTTCTTACACTTTTGTCTTTCTACATACCTTCGTGTGCCAAACTTGATCTTGAATTTGGAAGAAACCTTCCATAAGGAAGATTTCTTCGAATTCTTCTCAACCATATCTAGTTGAGACTCGAGTTGAGAAACGGGATCAGTCACGACCACGTCTAGTCGTGGGTCTTGAGTGAGCACTACCGCTCCTTGAGCCTCTTGGCTCTCCGGATGGCCGAGACCTGTCTCGACCACCTCAAGGGCAGCACTGCTCCCGACCACAGGCATTGTTGGTGCAGCAGTTTCCTTCACAAAAGACATGAAACTCTTCCAGCTCTTCTTTTCTTGTTGCTTGATTAAGCCACGGGAGGCAGAAACTACGAAAGTCTTATTATCGTAGTAGAAAGGTACCTTGATCTTGGGGGCTTTGCGTTTGAGTGCTTCTGCTGCTTCGGCCTACCTTGCCTCCGCGGCAGCCATGTCTATAGAAAATTTTGCAAAGGGTCCGATCGGAGCAGCAGAGCTTGAACTTGCGCCTCCCTTGTCGGCGACTTTCAAGAGCCGACGCTTCTTGGCCGGAGGAGTATCGACTTGCCCCGCCACCGCGCCAACGACCATCAGTTCGACTTCTCCGTCGTCTTGATGGTCTTCTATACCTACTTTCTGTAGAAGACAAAAAAGCAAATATTACTGAGCGGTTGTAAGTATTTCTACGACCAGTATCAAGTCGTAAGTTTTTCTACGACGATCCTTTGGTCGTAAGTTTTTCTATGACAACACCCTGGTCGTAAGTTCTTCTACGACCAACACCCAGTCGTAAGTTTTTATACGACCACAAGATCCTAAAGATGAAATCAGTTCTTGATTACCTTTAGGTGCTCCATCTTGTCCTCTGCGAACAGGACTGCCAGGATTTGAGTAGCCACCACATTCGGTGGCGGGGATTTCTCACAAATAAGCTTAACTCGAGTGTCAATTTCCTCTGTTGAGAGGTCTGCAGGAGCAAGTAAACTTTCAATGACCCAAGTTCAAAATTAATAGAAAGAAGGCTAAGACTGGAAGTTTACTTACCCTCCTCGTAATATCTGGTCGGGTCTTGCGGCCCCGAATACATCCACATGGGATGAGCCCATTTCTTCAGAGGGCTAATGCGGCGCGTGACAAAATCCTTCACCACGCGCCATCCGGTAAGCCCCTCTTCCTTCAAGTCTTTGATGGCTTGAATGTAGGGGCAATCCGACCGAGATCCTTGAGAGTCGAATTCTAAGAAGAAATCTTCTCAGTCGGACTTCCGGTGAAGGAGAGGCTGTCCTCACTAGTCGTCTCCCAGTAGAATCACTTATTTTTCCATCCCGACCACAACGACCGGGTGAACATCTGAATATACTCCTTTGACTTCCCATTGTGGGGCTTCAGACTACAGCTATCGGCGCCTCCAGTTAGCCTGGTCATTCCATAGAAGTACTGGAACAACTCCAAGTTGGCCGGAATCCCTAGGTAGGCCTCGCAGAAGTAAATGAACACGTCTAACATCGTGATGGAATTGGGAATGAGGTTCACTAACTCCACCCCGAAGTGTTTGAGTACAAGAGTGAGGAAAGGGTGGGTAGGCAATCGAAGACCATACTCACAGAACGCTTGAAAGACGGGAATTTGCTTAATCTCCCCCGACGGCTAATGCTGCCCAGCAGCCTCGATCTACTTCACGAACTGCCTCTTCGGGATCTTCTTGGCGGTGACCAGAGCCTTAATCTTGGTCCCATCCATCTCCGATTCGGCCCAATGGGAAGCAGCTCCGGCCATCTTTCTTGAGGGACGAAGATTTGGATTTGGAAAGATTTTGGGAGGACGCTCGATTTGGTTGGCGGCGGAGAGCGCGAGAGCTTGATGAATAGTGGGAGTGATTTGGGGAAAGGTAAAAAAACCTAAACCTCACCCACGGTAAGTATTTATAACCGCACACCTGGGTTAAAGACATGGCAACCCAACGGTTGCCACCACTTTGGGAACTGCTCCAATAGACAGGTCTATGAGAGTAGATTGAGTTTCTTTAATTTGTCTGCTCGAGAAAACCGAGTTTGTCTTTACAACTCAAGCGAAATTACCTTCTTGACCAAGTCCATTTCTGGTCAAATGAAACAACAATCGAAAAGGTTTTGCTTCCGATTACAGTACTGCGAGTCTGCGACCACCTGGTGATCGTAAGATCTCCTACGACCACCTTGTAAGTCGTAAGATTTTATACAAACTTCTTGACCAAGTCAATTTCTGGTCAAATAAAATACCGGTCGAAGAAGTTTTCCTTCGACCACCATTCTACGACCACCCACTGGTTGTAAGATCATCTATGACTCCTTTTTCAAGTAATTTATTTTCATTTGAAACTAGGGGCCTAGATGATGAGGATATAATAATCCTCATTTTATTATTTATCTGTAATTCATATTATGGATAACAATATAGTCATATGGTTCTTGAGTATACCCCTTAATGTTCATAAGGAAGAAGCTGGGGGTCGTAAGTTCTTCTATGACCATCCCATAGTCGTAAGTCCTTCTACAACTATCCCATGGTCGTAAATCCTTCTACTATCCTATGGTCGTAAGTACTTCTACGACTAACCCATGATCGTAAGTCCTTCTATGATCAACCTGTGGTCGTAAGCTTTACTATGATCACCACCTGGTCGTAAGCTCTCCTACAACCAGTCCCAAGTTGATAAAGCTTACAGACATGTGGGTCTAGTCGATTAGGGAATCTTCTGCACCATAACTGAGGATATGGGCAGTTAATTACGCTATTATTCCCAATGATAATGGCACGATTTAACTCTCTGTTCTGGTGATAACTGCCTATAGTGACGTGGGAACATTACTACTCCCACAATAATCTCTAGTAACGGCTCCATCATCTGAAGCATTAAGGTGTCATTTGGACTGGAGAAACGGTAGCCCACTCTGAGGACTGTATAAAAGGCAGGATCATCAGGAGAAAGGGGGGACAACGCAATCTGGAGCACAAGACTTCACACTCGAGTCTTTCTCTTGATTTATAAACCAACATACTCAATACATACACACATGAGTAGGGTTGTTATTCTCCCCGGAGAAGGCCTAAACCTGTATAAAAATCCCCGTGTCGCTCTCTTTGCGTGATTTGAGTCTTGGAGACCCCCGAATCAAACAATATTTACGTAAGTTTAGTTCTAAAACACCGACATAGGTCATTTCACGTGCGTAGAAAAGGCAAAAGAAAAGAAAATCCATTTAATAATCTAGAAATGGCAAAATATCAAGGACACAATGAGAGGTGTGTTATATGATCTATTACATTGTACTTCGTGGTATTTTGTAAAATGTGAACCAAAGGTGTGGTATTTTGTCAAATGTAAACCAAAGGTGTGGTATATGATCGATTCGTCTGCATCCTGCTAGTACCCAAAAGTCTTACGAGAGGCGTAGATGCAAGTATTCTTTGTAGTGAAATGCGGTGAATTGGCTGGTGTCTTGGTGATAGGCTTCTTCTGGGTTCGGACGTTGGGGGATGCAATGGATAAAATTTTAACAATCTCCACAGTAGAGGATGTGGATAGATTGTCTTTTGCCCAAAGTTTCTGGTTGGTTCAGAGTAGAGATAGAAGTATAAATGTTCGCTGGATTCTTCAGAATCAATAAGCTTGGACTCACTGAGGAATACTAGAATGTTAGGCTAAAAAAACTTCTGTACAAATATTGGGATCAAAGGTACCAATAATTTGGTGACGAACACCAAGTTGGTCTTCTCTGCTCCAAAATTGCAATTTCAGGTCCAGTGTGCCACCAAAGTGAGTGTATCTACAACGTGTAGTAGTGTATATTTAACGCTATAGATGTTGAAACAGGACCAGCTTATTTCAAAGCTCATGTCTACGGGAGCCTGTAAGAGCTGAAAGGGCATTCACTCGCTATGTTGTTGCAACTGTGGTAAAGAAGTTCTACTCTATTGGAATAGATTGTAACAACCCCGATTTTCGGGACCGTTAAACTCTTCATAACCGTCTAGGATATGCAGTTGTGAAGTAAGCAGTGTCATAAGCAAGCTTTCGATTACAACAAAAGCCAATATTTTATTACATAAGATTAAGACTTAACAGCCAGTTTTACACTGACACGGGTATCCAAGCCCAAATTTAATATAATACAAGACAAAAGAACTTCAAACGACACGCACGCTTGAGCGTGGTCGAGACCTAAAAACTGAAATCACCGTCGTCTGATGATCCTGCCAAAACCTTCTTCATCAAGATCCTCGAGATTTTCCCAGATTTCCTTTGTAGATGATTTTGCAGATTATGCAAGAATTAGTACAACTTTCATACTCAACAAGCCACATAGAAAAGCTAAATAATTACATGCAAGGAGTTCAATGGATGGTTAGGGTTTACCTTAACAGGCATATGTAGATGCATTTTGCAGTTAAAGTAGTTTATCTTTAAAACAGTAAAACAATAATAAATAATAACAACAGGGGTTTCTCAACAAACTCAATTACTAACTTACCATTTCAAAAACTCTACTTATGCCTCATGTACTGGAATCACCCATTAACACAGCTTCATTAACCGGAAGCGCAGCGTATTCGAATACCTTTAATTAATCACTCGGCAGAGCTGCCCAATTTTACCCACAAGATATCTCAAACTCGTATTGTCAAGCTATAGACACGTAGCACGTTAGCGTGCGACTGAGTTTGGGATAACAAAGCCTTTTAACTGCTTAACCTTTCTAGCCTCTACTCGGTAGGTTTTAACTCCATACAGCCCTCGAGAGACTCCACCGGCCCCAGTGGATCTTGCACCCCTATGCTGATGGCACCTACCGTTGTGTTGACTAATGGCGTCTCTTGAGCCCGATCTGTCACACCCTTCACCTTACTCTATCACGCAAGAGCAGTTACTTGACCTATAGATATTCAATCGGATGAGCAGTGTATTAAGCTAGGGAATAATGACCAAGCTTGTGGTTGAGCGGTTTTCTGTGTCGGTCACTTGGCACAAGTTTTTTGTCCTTACTTGTCATCCAGTGAGGTGATGGCCCAACACCAACACGTGGCAGTCCACCTCCAGATCTCACTGATGACTCACTTTTAACACAAGTCTATTGGTTGTCCAACTTCCTGAACACAACTCTCAACTCTCCACCAAAACCATTGGCAAACCGCCAATACTGCTTTTCAGGATTATACACATTTGTGATAAAGCTACTTATATAGATAATATTTTATGTGAACTTGTTAAGGTGAATATGGCCTACGAGTGCTGGGTATTTGTCAATGTGAATATGGCCTACAAGTGCTAGGTGGGTTTGTTTCTGGAGTAATAGGATTTATCTAATTATCATGGCATTCAAAAGTATTACTTGAATATTTAAAGTAAATGACACAAATACAATAATGAAAGTAATAATAAATATATGAAATGTGGGTTCAAAATGATCAAGGAATGCAACTTGCCTTCTTGCACAAAGTTTTGTTGATACTGGTCTTGTTCGGTGTCTTTTGGAGTCTAGTCATCAAAATCGTGACCTAACGAGAAGCAATACAACAAAATAAACCAAATAAAAATCCAGCTCGACAGGAATGAGCTGAGAACAACATGCAAGTAAATAAAAACAGAAAATAAACATAAAGGAAGGTGGTGTGGGATGATAGGTATTTATTTGGAGCTTCATTGGACTGAACGGAGCTGAGAAATGGACTTACGGGCTCGAAACGGTCAAAAAGGGTATATAATGTCGAATTAGGGTTTTGGGCAAAAACAGGGTCGGATAATGAATATTAGTTTTTTTTACTCTTCATGAAAGAATATTTAGCGAACAATAATTAGGGTTTATTGTGCATTTTCGGATTTGTGAACAGTAACTGGGGTTTACTGTTTTG
Organism: Phyllostachys edulis; assembly: GCA_036346405.1. NCBI lineage: Eukaryota > Viridiplantae > Streptophyta > Magnoliopsida > Poales > Poaceae > Phyllostachys > Phyllostachys edulis. Next base: position 8,149,954 of record CM070554.1, on the reverse strand, counting down.
GTCCATGAACAGTAAACATGTTACTGTGCATTTTCCGGATTTAGGAACAGTAATTATTTTTACTGTGTTGTGAACAGTGTTCGGGCAGAAAAATGGTGTGAACAGTAAAAGGCCGACCCATTAACTCAACAGGCCCAAAGGCCATTTCGCCTTTTCTTCGCTTGCTGCTCGGTTTATCGAAGCGGCCGGAGCTCGCTTCGCTTCTGATCTTGATCAAGCGAGGAATTACGCGACGGTGGTGATGGCCGGCGGCGGGAGTGAGTGGTGCGGGGAGCACCACGGAGTCAAGGGGATCCCATTTTGGGGATTTGGACAGGTTGTGGAGGTACGGAAAGGGGTGTGCGGCGGCGGAGGTGCCCGGCCGAGACAGGGCGGCGGTGCGATGGCGCTCCGGCCACGCTTTGGCCAATTGGAGGGGCACGAGAGCATCAGCAGGGTGGTAGGAGCTCGTGGGTGGTGGTGTCGGTGCTCGGGGAGGTCCGAGGCGGTGTGGCGGCGTAAGCTATGGAAGAGGCGACGGTGAGTAGCGGTGCCGGTGAGGTTCCAGCGGGAATTGGGGTGGGGCAAGGTAAGGGAAAGAAGCGGGGAGGTGAGGCGGTGCTTACTGCGGGCTCAAATCGGTGGTGGAGCGGACGGAGGCGGCGAATTGATGTTGGGCTCACTGGGGAAGAAGCACAGTGGTGGCGGCGATTCGCCCAAATTCGGCTGGCTTCAGCGATAGGAGGGAAGGGGAGGTGGTGGGGGTGGGAGGTGAGGAAGAATGCAGGTTGGGGGTGGCCTTTTATAGGCGGGGAGGAGGCGGTGGGAGCAAGGTGCAGTCTTGTGGTGGGCGTGCGTGTGCGGCCGAGCAACTGCAAGGCAGCAGAGAGAGAGGGAGGCGGCATGGGCGGGGTGAGGTGGCGGCGGTGAAGGTGGAAGGCACCGGAGGCGGTGCGGTGGCGCGAGAGGTGGCGCTGGTGACGGAGGGAGGCGGTGGCGGGGTGACGTCGCGAGGAGGAAGAAGAAGAAAGATGCCTAGGGTAGGAAGTCTTTTTCGGCTGAGAGAAAACGGAATTGTCCAAAAGGGAAAACTGTTTTTGGGCTGGACTTTCCAAAAAGGAAAAGAAATCCGGAACTCAAGTAAAACTTCAAAAAGATTTGAATTTTTTTAAAAAAACTGGGTTGTTTCGTAGATGACCTCAGTGCTCCTCCTGGGGTAGAGATCGTATACTTCCTCGAGAACCATCATCACCAATTCCCTAGATCAGTGAGGAAGAACTGGGCCAGTACGCTGACAAGTATCAGAAGTCTGGTTTCACCGGACCTCTGAACTACTGCCGCACTCTGGACGTGTAAAGTTCCGTCTTACCTTCTGCTCTGTGTGTTCCTATTGTTTGATTTAGCACTGCAGTAATGTGTGGAAAATGCAGGTTTACCCTGGCAAGTCACGAAAATTGCAGTGGCAGCAAAGTTCATTGTTGGTGAGAATCGGCTTCCAATCCTTTGGAACTGGAGGCACGATGTTAGTCTAAATCGGGCCTGATGAAATAGATGTAGATGGTTTGAGATTTGTGGGAGTTGGCTTTGTGACCTGAAAAGGGTGAAGCTTGTAGACTTTTCTGCTTGAAAGTTCTTCTCTCCAAGATAATCAGCAACAGCTTACACGCTGTGTCCTGTATTCCCTGATCACTCCGTTTAAGCTCTCGTGCTGGAATATTCTACGATGGTAGGCCACTTCTCTGTTTCAATTCAATCAGATCAAAAGCAACAAATTACTTTTACAAAGGTGGTTTACGCCCAGTTTCTATTGAATATAATCATATACTACTGACTGGTGTACCAATCATAAAATTGCCAATATTACATCTGTGCTTGTAGGCTCGGTGCCTGCATGCCCGCTTGCGAGACATGATGCTTCTCTTCTGTTGTTGGTTCGTCCCGCCTATCGTCAGTAGGGGTGGCATGCACATATGTACGACAGCGTTGAATGGTGATTCCTCAAGATGGGGCATTTGATGAAGCCTGAACCAGAGCAAAAGCCAGGGGAAGGTGTTTGCAGATGATGAGCCCTGACCAGGATTTTTTTATCGGGATAAATTTTTTACCGGGGTGATCCGATACAGCCGAGATTACTGATAATCGGAAAATTTCGATCAATTTCGAACGAAATTTTCATTTTTTTTTTGAAATTTTTGGATTTTAAATTCAAAAAAAAGTCAAATTTGAACAAAAATCATCAACTAAGCTAGTTAGCATGGTAGCAAGATTCACATGGGCTTATATTACTTCACTCATTCATCAACTGAACAAAATTCAAAAAATTTGATTGTTTTTGGATAAAATTCATTCAAATTTCAAATTTCGAAACCGATTTAAATTTCTATCAGGGGTCGATAGAAATGATAATCGCCGATAATCGGCTGATAAAAAAACCCATGGCTCTGACACAAGGGAGTCGATGAAGCGGTGCACTGGGACCCGCAGGTGCATTTCACTAGCTATTCACGAGCTCGGATGCGCTATTCATACGTTGCAGCAGTATTTTTTTTCTTCATGGAACCGTACTTTTGGCGCCGGCAATGCACTGTAGCAGTGGGTTTTTTCCCTCCCCGAATCCGCGTTTTGGGCACCCGGCAGGTCGGATACACTATTCATGCGCTGCGATTTTTTTTCCTGATTCCATGCTGTGGGAGCGTAGACAGCTGGTCCGCCCTCGTAGCGTACGGATGAGGATATGTATCGTCTGTCGGTGAGTCTGTGATATTATTTTTTTACTTTAATCTTTATCTTTGAAGGGAGCTAAAATTTGCTATTGTGAGCCTAGATAGTCCCTATATATATATATATATATATATATATATATATATATATATATATATATATATATATATATATATATATATATATATATAAAAACAGGTGATTGGGTGACCGGGGATGATTGCGTGGAATGAGGATCCAGATAGCTGCTGTGGCTATAGGAATTATTGGATGTTTCGAATGCGCATTGCCTGTTGTTTAGGCTTGATCTGTTCATTAAGCTTTGCTAAGGCATTTTCACATACTCGATTCTGTATTGTAACACAGTCCTTTACCTCACACACCATAAGAACAAGGACACGCCTGTTTGCTCTGTCCATACAGGCATGAGGTTATAGTAAAGCACAGAGCCATAGAGGGTACATCAGCCTAACACGCCTGTATTCTTTGACCATACAGCATAGGGGTGGATAACGAGCTCGGTTCGGCTCGACTTGACTCGGTCAAGTTTGTTAAGAAAACGAGCTCGGCTCGGCTCAGCTCAGCTCGTTAAGGAAATGAGCTCAGCTCGTTATGAACAACAATTCAACTAGTGTTGTTAATATGTACAATGTAGAACATGAATATGAACTCATAATTTGTATCCAAACTCAATTGCATCGAAACAATAACAATAACAAATAAATTATGCTAGAATTTTCGTAGCAACATGCCAACATACTTCTCTATTTCACCACAACACACAATAGTCCACAAGAGTACAAGACCACAACCACAAGATCACAAGTTCACAACCAAAAGTTCATAATATCACTTAAAATGGTTTATGGTGCACACAACACTGGACAGTCCCTTTTGTGTACAAAACATACAACCAATTAAAAGCTGCTAAAATCTAATCCACCAATTAGCATGATAGTTCATGAAGAGCTAGTAAAAACATGAAACATAAGGTCTCGAGTATTCTTCAATGAACTTGCCCACCAAACAAAATGTCTTCTTGTCAACTTATCCTCCACCAAACAAAATGTCTGCTTAACAAGAGGAAAAGTAGGTCAAAATTTTGCATTGGTGATGTATGGATCACAAGTGAAATAGAACGATTAAGAGTAAATAAGATTTTGTGAAATTTTGTGATTGTTTGACTGCATGGGCCGTAGCCATCACAAAAAAAACTGCAAGAGATTGGGGTGTGAGTGTGCGACTGCAGGCTGGATTAGGGTTGCGTAGGCAATGCAGAGCGCAGTTGGTACTTAGGCCTTGGCAGCTGCGTGGGCTGGAGTGCTGGACCTTGTGTGGACTGGACTGTGAACAGTGGCCTTCTCTAGTTCTCTTCTGGGTTTATTAGGTAAACGAGCTACTCGCGAGCTAACTCGAACTCGGCCCGTTACGATGACGAGCAGAAATGCCAGTTCGGCTCAGCTCGTTTATGGACCGAGTTCGAGTCGAGTCTTTAACGAGCCAAGCTGGCTCGTAAGTTTCGAGCTTTTTTTCATCTTTATACAGGCATAAGCTATAGACAGTGACAGAGCTAGAATTCAGACCTTCAGAGCAATGGCCCGAGATCCAGATAAAAAATTGCCACATGAATACTGTTGAAAACTTGTACTAAGTCTCTACCTTTCCGAGAATAAGTTCCAGCTCAGCCAGCCGGCTAAGGTCTGGCAATGGGCAGCTACACTGCCGGCTTTAGACGCCCTTCAGCGACTGTGGTACCGAGCATTGTGAGGTTTTCTTGCCAGCGATACTCCTGCCACTTGTACTGAACGGAAGGCGTCCCAGAAAAACGTACTGACGAGGCCTCTGTTCAGATATTGCAGCCACGTAAGTTTGGGCATAGCTTCTGCTGACTGCCTGACTCACACTCCACAGCATCCTGAGTTGGTAATGGTGAAGCTTGAAACGACAGCAAAATGACGACGTTACGTTACCAGGTCTCTTTTACCAAGACTGCGTGCAGAGGTTGCCGGCCGCCATTAAATCGCCGGAGCAGAAGCACCAAAGGCTGAAACAGCATTATTGAGGCCACGTGTCCAACTGCTGCGGTGAAATTGAAACCTGATCACGACCTCGATCCTAGTCACAGTTAATCGGGGTAGTAAGTTTCATGCGCAGATACGTACGCCATACGTGGTGTGCCTTTGCGACGCTGCAACACGGCATGCATGTTGCGTGGTTAGTGGGGGAAAGCGTGTCACAGTTAATCGGGGTCAGTAAGTTACACGCGCAGATACGCCATACGCGGTGTGCCTTTCCGACGCTGCAACACGGCATGCATGTTGCGTGGTTCGAGGGGAAAAGCGTGTGTTCCCGGCGCCGCGTCCGGAGCCCGCGGCGGGATGGCGCGAACGCGATCCACACTTCTCACCGCCGTTGCTTTCGCGAGGCGTGCGGAGTTTGCCGAACGAGCGATCGTTTTCACCAGAGTTTTCGTGATCAGACGCGGTAGAAATGTAGAATCCCATCCATTGCCCGGTATATAAGTACGGAGGCTCAAGAACGACTCTTCTCGCTGCTCTCGGCGCACCTCTTGCTAGCTGCCGCCTTACCCATGGCAATGGAAGAACTCGACGAGTTCGAGGTGCTCTGGCCGGACACCTGCCACACGCACACCGACCACGAGACACCGCCGGTGCCGGCGATCACGCCTATCAGCTCGCCGGTGCAGCCATCCGAGTCGCTCACGCCGTGCCCCAAGCAGCGATGCTGGGCGCGCTCTCGCCCGGTGGACGTCCCCGGGGCAGCGCGCTTGCGCCGCTGGAAATACGGTGATGAGGAGGAGAACGACGGCGGCGACGGCAAAAAGATCGTGCCGCCGCACCTGCTGGCGTCCGGCAGGGGGCGGTCGGAGGGGGAGACGGCGGCGGCGGCGGCGTCCACGCTGCGGTCGGGGCGGCCATGCAAGCGGGCGCGCGACCTGCACCACCTGCGCGACTCCGTGCTGCGGACGACCGGGTTCATTGAAGGATGACATATTGACATGCGTGGCTCGATCAGCTCGGTGCCTGCATGCCCGCTCGCGTTAATTGGCGCTCATATATAGGGGCACAACTGTATCCACGGTAGTACTTCAGTCTGTACTCGAGAAAATGGAAATATAAGAAGACGATCTGGGGGTTGGATTCGAACCGTTTTCGTTGCACGTAAATTTTGTTGAAAATTTTGCCGTGCTTTTATCGGAGAGACCTAACACCAAAGATGCTGTGAAAATACAACTTATCTTGCCGTGTTACAATTCTATTATTTCTCAAGGTGAGAATATATTAGGAGTATACGTACGTACAAAAAAAAACAGAATTGCTACAAAAACAGTATACCGTTTTGCACGAAATCAACGGGATAGCAAACGCCCATTCAATCTCACCCCTATTGACGGGATAGCAAACGCACATTCGATCGCACCCCTGTCGCACGCATCCTAAAGCTCTGCAACCACTGGAATTTCTCGATCCCAATTCGACCCCACTCCACTCTCTCTCGCTCGCTCGCCATCTTCGACTATGTTTCCGTCGCGAGTGAGCCCCTCCTAGTGGCGGGCAGCGCTATCTTGACCAGCAACCATATCCCGACGACCGGCGTGCGGACACGGCGAGCGAACACCACAAGAGATCTCTCCTCTTCGGCACACTCCTGCACGACGACCACATCTTGGCGACCGACTTGCGGACGGGACAAGTGAAACAACGCGAGCAAGCCTGTCCTCCTCGGTGATCCCCATCCCTGTTGTCATCTCTCTCATTGCTCCAACATAGGAGCTCCCATACATCTATTGTTTATAGGTAATCCTTATGTATTGTACTATTACTCTTATGTAAGCTCCCATACCACCGCTGTTTCTAGGTAATCCTTGTGCTTCCCAGAGTTTGACACCGGACTGGTTACACGGTGAGCTTATAAAAATGGATCAACCAAAGTATTCGCTCAATTGTTTTGACAAGTGTCATATATGTTTCAAGAAGTTTCGTTAATCTGGACAGTTCCTTTCAAGTTTCAACAGAAATCCCATACAAGTTTTGAATATGTTTTCTACACGCTTTAAAGAAAATTCATGAAGTCCCATTTACAAGTTTTAGACAGTCTCGTTTTAGGAGTTTCAATCCTAGATTGATTTAAGTTTCAAACAAGTATCAATAGTGACCTTCAAGTTTAAGACAAGTTTCATTAAGTATATCAATATTAACCTTCAAGTTTTATTAAGTACCATCAAGTTTCAAACAAGTTTTATTAAGTATGATCAAGTTTCAAACAAGTATCATCAAGTTTAAGACAAGTTTCATTAAGTATCAATGGTGGCCTCCAAGTTTTAGACAAGTTTCATTAAGGTTCATTAAGTATAATCAAGTTTCAATAAGTTTTCATTAGGTATAAACAGTGGCCTTCAAGTTTGATACAAGTTTCACTAAGTTTCATTAAGTACCATCAAGTTTCAAGCAAGTTTCAGTAAGTATCAATAGTGATCTTCAAGTTTCATTAAGTTTCATAACAGATTCACTAGTTATCCCCAAGTTCCACACGAGTTCCATGAAGCTTCCGATGGATTCAAGAAGATTAACTAAGTCTCACACTCTTCAACAAAGTTTCAAAGAGTTCCATACAAGTTTTATCGAGGATGCATTAAGTCTTACACACATTTTTTTTTCAAAAGCTTCAGATATGTTCCAGTGACAGCACACAATTTTCATAGGTTTTAACACATAATTCCAACATTGTAACACCATATATGAACAGAGCATTACAAACAAACAAGCTTTGCAAATTTGAAAAAAAATATCAATCATAAAGTTCATAAGCACCAAGCTTGGGTGTATAAGCAGTCACAATGTGGCAGTTTCCTTTTGTGAGACTTGACTGGGCTGCTTTGTTGTTTGCTTTGCCTTCGAGTTTTTCGGCCGCCTTTAGATCAATCTTTTGTGCAGGAATCAACCCGCATGAAGGCTTGTCATCGCCCTCGACCATGGACAAAACTGGCTGCACACAGGTGGACAAAAAAATAGCACTAGTTTCTAACTCAAAAAATCCAACAAGAGAAAGCAGTAACATATTTGCAAGCATGTCATCCAACATGTTGCATGCACTAGTTTCTAAATTAAAAAAATACAACAAAACAAAACATTTAAGCGAAAGAATTTCAAAAGACCATAGCTAGCCATTTTGTCGAATAGGTTACACGCAAGAGCTAGGTAGCACATAGGGACCAAAATAAGAAACTTGCCAGAGACACCGGTGTTCCAATACACACGGAGGGGAGACAACATAGATGTTTCTTATACCCTGATGCTGGAGACAGGTGACGATGTTTCAAGTTGTAGACTAGAAGTGAAGAGACAAGGTAGTTAGACGATGAGGTTTCTCTCCGAGGAAGACAACGTCGCTCCCACTCCGCGCGCGTGACGGAGGATGATGACGATGTGGTTTGCCAATGAGAGGATGCGGCCGACAAGGTTTCACGCGTGTTTGTCGACGAGAGGATGCAGCCGGACGGTGAGGTCCAAGGAGGACGACGTCGCTCGCGTTCCACGTGCGCGACGGAGGACGGCGCAATTTGGTGACAATGGGATGTGGCCGCACGGCGAGGTTTCGCGCGAAATCAAGGAGGATAGCGGCGAGCTCCCTGGGCTTGAAAGGAAGGTAACTAATCTCAGAAGTTGACGATGACTACGTTTTTTACGAAGGAAAGAAACTAGGCGCGTCTGATTAGGATGTGAGGATCTGACGGTTGTATGCTATACCGTTCGAAGCATAGTTGAACGATATGGTGTGGTGTAGCCGCATCCAAAAGAAAAGAGAAATACTAGCAAATGGTATAGCGTTTGTTGGGAAACCAACGGTGTAGCAAATCACCGTTGGATTTCAGCCTCCTTAGGATCCCCTCTATGTGATTTACGCCAAGTCTCGATCCTCATGACCTGTTGCGTCCCTTTCACTTGAAGCATCGTTCCTTTTCCCGTCCCCTTTTCACACATAGCTTCGTTCCCTTCCACTCCTCTATTTCTCTTTCTCATCCCCGAAATCAAATGGCAGCGTTGCTAAGAAAGTGAAGAATGAAGGACGGAGCAAGATGATTCATCCAAACCCACAAATGATTGGTGGGCGAGCTTCTACGGGTGACAAGCGAGCATGACAAAGCGATGGCAACGAGGCCTTGCTGAGGCGGTGAAACACACGCTACTACGTCTTGACTGAGTGCGGTGACAGAGCGCATCCGCGTTTGCGGGGCGGCAAGCACAGACTTCCCAAGTGTTGCGACAGATGGATGGTGGATGCTAGTACGACTGCTGGGCGACGAGCGTGGCGGTCATGGGTTGCCCTGAGCGTGGCGGTGGACGGTGACCGAGGCAGCCATGGCCTCGCCCGAGCAAGGCTACGAACGCCGGACGTGGAGTAGGCAAGCGGCTTGGTGCTCGTGGCTAGCGAGGCCGGCGAGTATGCCCAGATTTGATTCTCCGAGAAACTCATTTTTTGCTTTTGTTTGATTTTTTACACAACTTACTGAAACTTGAAACTTTTTTGTCTGAAACTTGAGTTCTAAAATCTGAAACTTGTTAAAACTTCTTGAAACATGTTGAAACTTTTTGTCTAAAACTTGTTGAAACTTGAGCTCCCAAATCAGAAACTTGTTGAAACTCTTTTGTTTGAGACTTGTTGAAACTTTGGCTTGAAACTTTCTTGGAATGTTGTGGAAACTTCTAGAATACACGAACACACATTGAAACCTGAAACTTTTAAAATGTTTTTCACAATACTTCTTGAAATTTGCTAAAACTTTTTAAAATTCTTTTGTCTGAAACTTGAGTTTCAAAATCTGAAACTTATTGAAACCTGGGCTTAAAACTTTCTTAGAATCTTCCGAAAACTTGAAACCTAATCGGAACTTCAAACTCGAAATCTGAAACTTATAAGCAATTGAAACTTCACAAAACTGTATGAAACTACTATACCGTTGGAGATGCATTCCAACTGTATTGCACGACTTAGGCAGAGGACATGAACGGACGTGCATAACTGTATTAGCCCGGTGGTCTCCACGTGGCAGCTCACGATAAGGTGTACCGCACTCCAGAAACAACCCCTTCCTTCCAGCATGAAGCCACACTGTGCGATCATTACCGTCTCCCCAAGGAAGTGTGCTTGCTCACCAAGACACGCTAACTTCTCCTTCCGAAGCACACCACTATTATATATAATATCCCCCAACAATGGACGCCGAGCTCTTCCCATCCGTGACGGCCGGGGAGGCCATGGAGGAATTCCAAGAGGCAGAAATCCTGTGGCCCGACTCCGCCGATCATCGTCACGACGACGTCGGAGGTGACATGATGATAATTCACGTGCCTTCAGTTCTTCCCAAGGTCTCACCGGAATTGTCTGCTCCGGCACATGTGTCCTGCCGGAAGCGGCGGTCTTGCTCCTGGACGTCGGAGCACATCACGTCCGATCAGATCATCGGGAGCGATGACGACGATGACGACGTTGGCTGTGATGACGATGCGAAGAAGACTACGAATGGTATTGTGATCGTGCCGCCGCACGTTCTTGTTGAACGGAGGAGGCATGGCGGTAGCGCGGCGGCGTACTCCATGTGCGCCGGGAAAGGGAGGACGCTCAAAGGGCGGGACCTTCGCAATGTCAGGAACCTCGTCCTCAGGATGACCGGATTCATCGAGAAATGAAAACCAAGGGATTGCTCGTGAGTCGTGACCGTCAATGGGTTTGTGTGAAGTTTATGGAACCTGAAGTTTTCAGTAATTAAGAACCTAGCTGAAGAAAGACAGAAGATGGAATAACTCCTATTTGATTAATCTCTAGTATGCAACTTGCTGGTTCGTCTGGAATAAATGTACATAGCTAATTAAGAAACAAAGAAAAAATAGGAAAAGAATTATAATGCCAAGTGGTAGTGAACTGTATACAAGATTTTTTGCTGCATTATTCTAGCTTGTAAGCGTTTGTGCTAAACAAGAAAAGTAGTTATTTCCATGTTGAAAATTCAGAAAAGGCTGCTGAATCAAATAACTAACCTAGCATGCAGCTGGTGCTTTAGGTATCAGTAGCTGGTGCTTTAGGTCTCAGTACCCTTTTTTTTGTCAAAAATTTAAATTGCATATTAACATACAAAATTATGGAGAAGATCATACGAGCTGGAAGCAGCTTCAAGAATAACTATCATGCATGTTGGTTGAAACTTGAAACTAACCAGGTATTCAGGTGTGCATAGATATATGCACTTGTCCAAAAAGAGCATCGAATAGATTCTAAAACACCAACCCGTTCGGCTGTTACTAAATTATTAATAGCTGGCCCCTCTATGGCTACTTCAGCGCTTGACGTCTCGTAATATTTTTTTCTTCCTTTCTTTCGAGAGAATAAAATACCTCCCCTTTAAAAAAAATAAAATACTTCCCGAAATGGCAAAATGCCAAACCCTCAATCACAACTATTCCAGTAACAATTAATTTAGGGGTAATTTGCCCAGTAACACTACACAGATATCACGAGTTGAAAAATAATATCGATGTGTCACTGACATGTGGCCCACCTGTAATCCTTTACATTGAGTATTATTTTTTACTTTATACATCGTTACAATGTTACTGACCAAATTTTTCCGTTAATTTAGGGGAAATGCCACCTTTTTTAAGAACATAATTCTTGCGTCCAGAAGTTTTCTTGCCCAAGGTAGCTAGTCGTTATTCGAGCAACTATTTTCAAAGAACTCCTCGTTTTCGCTAGCTTGCCTAATAATTTGGTGGGGTCGTTTTCGCTAGCCTGGCCATGAGCAGCAGCCTGGTTAGCCCAGCTTGCGTGTACGAGAGAGCATTGGAGACAGGAGATGGATTGAAGGAATAGATTTTCCCAAACCCGGAGGGAATTAAAGGTCAGGGCTTGATAGCAACTTCGCATGCACTTCCAGCAGCACAGATGTAGCAATGTTCTGTTGGATTCTCAACAGAGGTATGAGCTAGCTAGGTCACTATCGAGTGCAAGTTATGTATCACCAAAGACAAAAACAACTTCCTGCTGAAATTTTCGATGTGTATTAATCTAAAAGTTTTACAAGCTTGATATACTAATGCATTAATTACTCAGCGACACGAGGGATTCAAGTTAGTTACCCAGTTTCGTGTCAAACCTGTCCCACATGGCCAATGGCTCGTACAACACTGCATACACTCTTTTTAGTTTTTTTTTTGATGCATAAAGGATTTTCATCACAAGAAAAGAAACTATGCAGAGCTGAGTTCTTAATTTTATCAGGTTTTTTTAGTATACGCGGGACGTACTCACGTGCACACACACCACACCACACATACATGGGTGCACCTTTAATACACGTCTAAATTAGAGCAGTGGCTAAATTTTATGGAGTACGAGCATATGTTAGGAGCACATGTTAGGCCTGCTACGTGGTACACGGTACGGTACACCACTTATATGGGCCGTGGGGCGCGTGTCCTTAGAGATGCGGGCCTAAAGATTCAAGGCCCAAGTGCAAACTCACCGAGGCAAACCGAAGCAAGTTTGCCTTGGAGTTGGAGGTTGAATTGCTGAAAAAAAAGAAGATTAATGATCGACGGACGCACTCGATACCGGAAATCAAGGGAGCCAGGAGGCCAACTTGCTTGCCTTAGCAGCAACTCCACACACATACCCAGTACAAAAACAAGTAATCTTTCTCCTGTCAGAGAGATGAGTGCAAACAAAGGTCGCCGTTCCGCGCAAACCTCGGAGCCGCGCTCCCCAATGACAAGACTAATCTTTTAGTGCCCCGAAGAGCATAGCTTCTCCCTCTGCTCTGGTAGTGCAACCCTATAGTGAAAAGAAAATCTAACGGATCGAGCAGTAGAAATTTTTTTTGGGATGCGGGCATTAAGATTCAGCTAGCTATTTTCATCCTTGACTAAACTTTGTCAAAGCAAAAACTCTCAATATCGTATGGAGTATAGTTCTATCTTCTGCCGCGCTTTAGGCTTAGCAACAAGACGGAGCACGGATGCTGCAAACTATGGCGATAAAGAGTACGCAGGAAATGAAGCCAGATATGTAGAACAATCAAGCAAGAGTCAAGCCTGCAGGGCTCTGGATTACATCCCCAGAGTGATGGTTCCTGCTTTGTTGCAGGCATCGAAGACTTGCTGCAAACTTGCAGCTCACTACTCCGCAAATGCTACTTTGGAAATTGGAAGCCTGACGCGCTCTACACTGTCATATATACTTCGTAAGAGAGCAAAAGCATTAACTGCAACGGAATCTCATTTAATCGATAGCTTGACCAGTTGTTTGGTCACGAAGCAAGCCGAGCGGAAACCCTAGCTACCTCTATAAATTAGCTCGTGCATGTTCTACAGCATCTCAAACTCAGTACTCACTTCCCCATCTCAGTGCTAATTACGAGCTAGCATAGCTCGTTCGAGAGGCTGAGGAGTGAACAGGGGAAAGATGGTCTCCATGAAGATCCATTGCACCGTAGCAGTTGTTGCGGTGCTCTTCCTTGGCGCTTTCGTCGACCCTTCTCGTGGATCGACTGAAGAATCGGCAAACTACATAACTAAAGCTCCAGCTCCAGCTCCAGCTCTAACGCCTTCGCCTTACTCCTCCTCGCCCCCGCCGCGCCGGATCCAGCCGGTCATCGTCGTGCAAGGCGTCATCTACTGCAAGTCCTGCAAGCTCAATGGCTACAATTCCTACATGGACGCGTCCCCTCTCCCCAGTTAGTTTTGAAAAACCTACATTCACTTACAATGTAGACGGACTCCCCAATTAACATTTCGCTTTGATATGCAGACGCGACGGCGCAGCTGGTGTGCTACGGTGACAGGCTGCGGAACATGACGAGCACGGCGACCGACAAGAACGGTTACTTCTTGGTGATGGTCTACGACCTGGCCAGCTTCCACCGGAACAGCTGCAGGGTGTACCTCGGCTCGTCGCCAACGCCGCTCTGCAGCGCTCCGTTCATACCGTCGAACAGGTGGCTCGGGATCACGCTCGAGAGGCAGAGGGTGGCATCGCTACCCAAGGGCGTGCGAGGCGTCTACCGCCCCAGGAGCGTGGTCATGTATGGGCCGGGCAGCGGTGGCAAGTGCCCGCACTACTAACGTCAGATGAGATGTACGTTGCACAAGTGCATGGACGGTGTTTGGTTAGGATCATGAGTGCGTAGTCAGAGCCACGGAGGCAATAATAAGTAGAAATGGTAGTCACGTACGTGTCGTTTAGTTGATACTCGATGGAGTACCCGTTGTAGTTTGAGGATGTCGAAGTGGTTTGCTCGTCTGTGTAACCTTTTTTCAGTTAGTCCTTTCGTCGAATTAATGAGTTTGGGAATCCCTTTTGTTGTCAAAATACAGAAGTCCCCAATTCATATGGGCCTGACATGTGTTAGCCGAGTATGCTTTTAGGCCTAGCCAGCTCAGCCAAGGGAAGTTGGGATCGAGTCCCAAATGAGACCATTTGAAAGCATACATAAGCCTAATGACCCCGTCGCGATGAAAATCAAAGCGACGCGATGTCATTTCCAGTTCCACCTTCCGCGATCCGAAATCTCCATGCGCGTTACGGCTGTTTTTTTCTCATCAATTCTCTGCAGTCAGACCATGCCATGCATTCCCCTCCGTGGCCACACACTGGGGCGGAGGGAAGGGGCCGGCAGGATTTAGTCCTTAGTAATTAATTAAATTGTCCTCCTAATAATTTGTCCCTAAGATATCCAACGAAGAGCGTGTCATTAGTGGGCTACCATGTTAGTGTTCTTTTTTATTCTTCTTCGTGGTGTTAATCTGTCTTTTACTATGTACGAGCACTCATTCAATTATAAAACACATGCACTTGCTTATCTGTGTATATCAGTAATTTTAGTCTCGTCAGTAATTTTAGTTTCGTCGTAACGTTAATGATGCTACGCTATGGGTACAGACACCGCGCGGGAGGCACGAGCTGTGTTCCCTTCGCATTTCGCAGTAGCTTTCGGTGCTATCACAAGTTCATAACCCTTCCGCAACACGTCCCGCCCGCTCATCGCACCGGCCGGCACCGAACCGCGCTCAATTCCTCGCCAACTACGCGCGCAGGGGCGCGGGAACGCGCATCCACGAACGCCCAAACCGGCTGCCTCCACCGCGCCGCTCGATCGTGCGCGCAACAACGGCGCAAGCGATGGCCGGTCGGCGCTGCTGCCCTGCCGCACGCGCAACGCTAACGCTGTCGCACCGACGAGGGTGTCCGCGGGTGTAATTCAGCACGTAGGATAAATCATATGCTGTGACGCCCCGCGAAAAGTTTGGGCCGAAAGGTCTATAGGCCAGTTGGATCTTCACCCGTGGCCTAGACTAGCCGGCCGTCTGGTGCATCATTGCATGCACAATCCATTCTCGCGAGTCGCGACAGTCTCGTCGTTGCCTAGTCTGCATCAGACATTCAGACGATTCAGACCGGCCGGCGGGTGCTAGTTGCGCTGGGTATCAGTTTGGCAGAAATGTTGGACATACTGTGCAAACTATGAACTCTGCAAGGTTGCAAGCGAGGGAACTCTCAGCTGCATATGGTGAATCTTCCATTATCTATCTATCTATCTATTATTATTATTTTATTAAAGCAGAGTCAAAATAAGTCACCACATTCACTCTCAAGGCTAGAAATTCTCATATTAATCGGTGAAAAAAAAAGATCTACACCGTCGATCATGGTGAGTACAAATTATAACGGTTTAGATTTTATTTTATTTTGAACCATGTAATTTTACCATAGATTCACTTTGCACCACCATTTATAAATCTTTTCACTTTTCACTTTGCACGCATCTTCTTACTTTTTGTTCCACTTTGTACCACCTCTTCTTACCTTTTGTTTCACTTTATACCACATCTTCTTATTTTTTTTTTCGCTTTGCACCAAGGGAACATCCTATCAGCGACAGAAAAACAAAGGAGACGTGTAGGGAGCTTACTGGCAACGAGGTATGGCCGGCGAAGTGGCTGCAACCCGAAAGAGAGAGAGAGAGAGAGAGAGAGAGAGAGAGAGAGTCATTTTGACGTCGCCACCATTGCTATGACCGTCGTCGGCGATGCTCCGGCTATTCTTCTCCGCTTTTGATCCATTTCTTAGTTCCATCTACCTCCCCTCTCTCCATCCCAAGCCTCATCGTCACCTTCCGCGCCGCCGTTCATCGTTGGCGAGCACCAAAGAAGGTGGCCAAATCCTTACCTTAGTGCAAAGTGCAACACACGGTAAGAAGAGGTGGTACAAAGTGAAAATATTTGCTAAGAGTGGTGCAAAGTGAAATCATGGCAAGATTATATGACCCAAAGTGAAATTTATTCTTAAAAGAAAGAGTTGATGTCAAGTAAAAGGAAACTAAAATTCGGAATAAGAAATGAAAGAAAATCAGTAATTTGATTTCCGTACGAATTCCTAAGTAAAATAGTACATGTCAAGTATAATAAAACTAAAATTAGAAATAAAAACAAAATAAAATAAGCAATTTGATTTCCATATAAATTTATAAGTAAATTCCCTAAATAATATCCAACATATCATAGACGGTTAGTAAAAATAACCATCTGTGATATCCGACATATCACAGACGGTTGTTAGTGAAAACCATCTGTGATGGTAGGCCTTCACAGACGGTTTATACGATAAAATCGTCTGTGATAGTTCATTATACCTAACTATATTTTTTCTGATTTTCGGCCAGCCTCAAGAATTGCTAGCCATGCCCTTTAAAAGCAAGCAAGCAGAAAATAGATAAACCACAAATGAATCAATTGTTGACAACTCAAAGTAATCATTTACAACTCAACCAATTACAAAATAATATGTTCAAGTATTGTCGCTAGAGTTACAATTGAATTACAATTACTCAAAGCGAATTACAATTGAATCAATTGTTTCAAGGTCATTAAGTGGTGTCGATGGAGTGAAACTCTCCATTGTTGTTAACGATCTCCGTCTTGATGAAGCCGGAGAGCAATCATCGAAGCTCCGAGATCTAGCCCATAACGAATGAATCTAAATCGAGACTCATGCCCTGTCGCTAGGAGGATTAAAGTAGTAAGTATATATATTTAAATTTATAATTAGGAAATAATTATTGCAAAATTGACAAACCTCTGGATCATTCGTCTTAGCACTCATGATTTGCTGTATATGACGGCAAACATAGAATGCACATAGATGATCTTGTTTTTGCTGGTGGCACTGCAAAAATAGAATTACATATATAGGTATAGTCAGTTCGAGACGCATTATTATGAAGTGTGATATAGAATTATTGTGTTGTAGCACGTACCGGAAATCGCATCATGTGTTGCAGTGTGACGCTCAATTCCTTGAGTGTCCCTCCCTCAGCAACATAGGCGTTGAACGACCTACGTGATTCCAAAAAATTACCGTCGGCCATTTCAAACGAAAGAAGACTACAATAGAGTTATGTATGGAGGAAATGAGCATACCTGTCGAGTATTCCTTGCACAAGGGTGAAATCGTAGTTTTTGTTGAGTATGGAATCAAGCTATATTACCTTATTCCTCTTTGGTACAATGACTAAAAGGAACCAGTGGAACCTACTCATGTATGTTGCTCTAGTCATTAAACCTAAGTTCGTGTTGCGTATAAAGTACAAATGAAATTTGTATAGCAAGTAGCGAAGCACTTATTTCTGGTTGTAGGGCACTAGTATGTAGTCCTTGTCGTCCTGAGCAAGCAATCCCATCGTTACGTAATTCACGACGTAGGATGCGTCTTGGGTGATGCATTGCTCAGATCAAGTGTGGGTCGAGGAAACCCACCGGTTCTCGCCATCCCTAGGGCATTTTTCATCATGTATCTATACATAAGCAATGAGTTGTGACATTTATCGGTATTACGTAAATGTAGAACTTGATTGTACACACTTACAGTGTCCAGCATCGTAGAAGTGAGGCATTGAGGTTGAATAAGTCGAATAAGTCTTCTAAGCCCACGACGGAATGGCTTGACTCGTGGAAGAAATGCTCCTTCTTGTATCTGACAGTTATTCCAGTATCGTACCCCTGCTCTTTGGTCTTCCACATGTACCAGACATGCAAAGACTGGTAACCTACTCCAGCGTAGGCTAATACTTTGTCGAGGGCCAACGGACTTCCGAGGGAGTATTTCGATTTGGCCTTAACGACTCGCCCACTACACATCTTCCCGTGAGACGACTCGAGAACCGATACAACGACACGCTTTTCTTGTTCCTTCGGCGTCTTCTCCACGAGAACCGATGAGGTGGCCTTCTGAAGCGAAGGATGAGGTGGATTCATCGATGGTCCTGTTGGAGAGGCATGGTCGTGTTGAGATCGCGACACTGCTGGGTCTAGGGCGATGTCCTTCTTGGGCCACTGGATAAAAGTGTACATAACATCCCCTAGTGTTCTGATGTCTTCGTCCGGGTGAATCTCCAGCAAGACGGCCATGAAATTGTCATGTACCATATCCACCTAGACCCTGGCATAACCCTGCACCAGTTGGGCACCGTGTAAGCTTCGCATTAATCTCCTCTATCAATCGGTCCTCATGCTCGGTCTTGGATCTCTTCCTACTCCTATACGTCTCAGAGTCGTCTAGAAATCCCTGCCCCCAAGGTACATAAACCCCAAGGCCTCGTGTGTGACCCCGGGTGCTCCTTGTTTCCCAGAGTCGTGGATAGTATATCCTTCTCCCTAACTGCTTCGAATGAGTCTTGGGAAGATTCGGTAGTCAATGCTTGCTGCAAGAGGCCATCATGTTATTTTAGACACTAAGAAGTTATGGACTTATTAACAACTAGGTAGTTCAACATACTTACTAGACGTTGGGACACTTTCCTGTCTGCCGGGTTTGTGAAAGAGATGCCGCCCGAAGACGTGGCTGATGCCCTCGCTCTTAACCAGTTTCGGACACGCTCATCTGTGATCTCAGCAAATGGTGGAGGGCATCCCATCGGGCTGCGTTCTCATCGTACGTCGCCCATTCCGGGAGTTTACCTGCGTACCCAGCAGTGCCGAGTCTGTGGGGGTGAGAGTTTTGTGTCTAGAGAACCTTGTGTGCTACACTTTGCTCGTGAAATTCGGTTGTCGTCTTCATCTGTACAAAGGCGTCCCATATATCCCACGGTAAGAATTTATATTTCGCGAAGGGTGTCCGATCCTCGTTCACGTACTTCGTGACAAGCGTGCTCTTGAAGGTCTTCCACATGTGTCCCAACGCGAGAAACGCCTACTATCGCACATGTTCCTAGAGTTCTGGTGGGATCTCGAATGAGGTTTCAATTTCAGTCCACAGCTGGTCTCTCTGTATGACCATCAGAGACTTTCAGCTTGGTGTAGTGATGAGGACCCGTTCCCTTCCAAGTATCCCGCAGGTGGTCCGGAATGCTGCCGCTGCTTTCTTGGGACTCAGAGGGACCCCAGTGGTACTGATCTCCGTGATGGTCATTCGACCCGCAGGCAATTTCGATATTCCTCTGCCATCTCGCTTGTGTACCACTTTCCTCGGAGATCCAGACGCATTTGGCGATGTTGATGACGGCGGCGAAGACGGTGCGGACGCCATCTCACTTACTTGCTATCTATATAAGTTACATACGCAATGAAATAAAACTTCAGAATTCAAAACGCTGAGAGTTTAAATAAAATGGATTGCAAGTTGATATCACTAGATATTTTCAAAGATAATTTCCCTTGGAAACATATTTTATACATAAAAAATAGAAGTTACCTAACCAATGAACTAAAATTGCCTTGTAAATAGATTAACTATATAAACAAATAGAAGTTACCCAACCGATGAACTAAAAATGTAATAATGCATAATAACATAATAATGCAGAATAACATAATAATGCAGAATATAACATCTCAACTTATGCTTTCAGCCAACAGAAGATCATCAATGTAAAATGATCACAGAATTCAACACTTCAATCTATAAGCCAACAAAACACTAATAAACTCAAAGTAATTATTCCAAGTCATCTAAAGAGAATAATATGCTTAACATATTCATCAAGAGAACATAAAAAATCAGCATAAAGCTTAGATATAAGATGATGATGAGTGCTCTCAGAAGACGAGCTGCAAAAGAATTAATCTTTGTCATCTCAGCCCTTTAGATTATACTCTTCACAAATTGAATAAGATAACATGCTATCAAATTTGAGCTCTAAATAAACCTTGCCTAACTGACAAAAGAAACCTCATGCAAAGAGTTAAAGCTTAAACTTTCTGTCACAAGATAACAAGAAAAAGATTACAGAATTCACTACTTCAATCCAAAAGCTAGCAAATTAGTAATGAACTCAACATAAGACCATAAACAGATCACAGAATTCACTACTTCAATCTATAAGCCAACAGATTATTAATGAATTCAATAGGCAGCCAAAAATAGATCACAGAACTCACAGAGTTCAACCAAAGACCTTTGCCCAGAAGAACCAGCAGCAACCAAACTATCCAAGTGATCAAGTTAAGCACAACAAGGTAATAGAACCTCTAGAGAATAATATGCCAGTAGCAAGAAGTTCTATTAGAGTTCAATCTAATCAAGTTATCATACCAATTTCAGTATAAGACCATCAAAATCACAAAGCAGTATACCAAGCCCACATAATTCACTTTGCTATATCTCACAGTGTATGAATCAATTCAGAACAACACACACATATATAATCAAAGTGAACTGCAATTGAACAAAGTAATACTCATAGAGCATGTGATATTCCAAACCACCGTGATGAACAAGACAAGGATTGTTCTTCGGCGTGGAGGAGGAGGCCGAGTGGTGTGGCTTTGGTGTGGAGGAGGAGGCCGAGCGGCGTGGCTCCAGCGTGGAGGAGGAGGCCGAGTGCTGTCGGGGGAGGAGGCTTCGGGCGGCAGCGATGACGGCGCTCGGGTAGGAAGGAGAACAGACGAGAGTAAGGACGCTGGGTAGGGGAACAGGCGAGTGACAAGAATAAGGGTGCAAACCCTAGTGGTTTCCTACTAATAAATGGATATCACAGATGGTTCTATTATGGAACCATCTATGATTACTTATCACAGACGGTTTGTTGTACTAAACTGCCTGTGATAGTTCATTCTATAGCTACAAAATATTCTGTTATTCGGCTAGCCTTAGGAAATGCTAGCCATGCCCTCTGAAAACAAGAAATTTAGAAACAATCACAGATGAAATAATTTCTTAATTACTGAATTAATTACAACAGAATAAATTCTTAATTACATGCTGAGTTTCTTAATTGCAATGGAATAAATTCTTAATAAAAAAGTCCTTCATGATGATCGACGCGCATATAGCTAGCTTCCTCACTGGGTTCTTCCTCGAGCCTGATGCCGTCTTCGAAAGGAGGCAACTCGTCAAATTGATTGTACTCTTCCTTATCCATGACATTCTCAACTCTGCAATCCTTCTTTTTCCATGAAGAACTACGTGGTGGTTCCTATTTGTCTGGTCCGTTGCATAAAAAACTTGAACAACTTACTTAGTGAGTACGAATGGTTCGTCCTTGTATCCGACACATTTGAGGTCCATAGTGACGCCGTACTTGTCGACCTTCACACCCTGTGGAAGTTTAACCCAGTGGCTTCGAAACCGGGGGATCTTGAAAAGTATGTAGTCGAGCTCCCAAATCTCCTCTGTGAACCTATAGTAGGAGTTCAACCCACATAGCCTGGCGGTATTGAACTGCTCGTGAAACGCATCTATGCGGACACCGCTATTCTGGACTGTGCTCTTCCTATCCTGAGCAGTCATATAAAATGTGTACCCATTTATGTCGTATCCTTGCCATGTCACAATTATAAATTTTGGCCCTTTTGCCAACCATAGCAACGTATCATCACTTGATGACCTCCTAGTGAATCACACCTTTAACCATTCGTTCAATCGATAATTGTGCTTTCTCGTGATCCAAACCTCCGACCAGCCTGGATTCTATTAGTGTACCGTGTCTTTGTGCTCGTCGATGTGCTGGAATAATTGGGTCATGTGTTGTAAGACCTTGAAATGGGATTAAGCGTACGTATCCAGATAAGGAGTGATTACTTTCCTTCCAATGGTCCCGATACCCTCCAGTCTCTCCTCATGACGAGATAGAGGCACACCTATCGATTCCACCTGAGCCATGTAGTTGACGCAGAAGTCAATGACCTCTTCGATTGCATGACTTTCGATGATGCTGCCCTCCAGTCGAGATCGATTCTGTACGTAGGACTTGAGAATTCCCATATACCTCTCGAACAGGTACATATGACATAGGAATACAGGGCCACATATCTTTATCTCTTTCACAAGGTGAACAACAAGATGGACCATGATATTGAAAAATGACGCAGGAAAATACATCTCAAGATGACTTAGAGTCGTCACCACCTCGGCCTGCAGAGCATCTAGTCCTTCGAGTTCGATGACCTTCTGAGCAATTGAGTTAAAGAAATAACACAGCCTCATGATTGCCACTCGGACCTTGTTCAGCAAGATACTCCTAATTGCAACAGGAACCATTTGTGTCATCAGCATATGACAATCATGAGACTTCATACCAATTAATTTCAAATCTTCCATAGAAACAAGTTTCTTAATGCTGGCAGAGTAACCGAACGGAACTTTCACATCATGCAAGCTCTGGCACAGTTCATTTGTCTCGGCCTTGGACAGAGTGTAGCAACCTGGGGGAAGGTATGTTCGGCCTTTATCAGTCTCTTTCGGTGCTAACTCGGTCCTTATGTTCATATCAACCAAGTCACGCCGTGCGTTGACACCATCCTTTGTTAGGCCATTAATGTTCAGTAAGAGAACAATGAAGCTATCACATACATTCTTCTCCACGTGCATGACATCGATACAGTGACGAACTTCTAAGTGCTTCCAATAAGGCAAGTCTCAAAAAATTGTTCGCTTTTTCCAGTTGTTCTTCTGACGAGTCCTCAATTTACGTCTCTTTCTAAGCACAACATCGATATCCTTGGCCATATCATAGACCTATTTTCCTCTAAAAGCCCTTGGAGCTGAGTCGTCCTCCTTATTTCTGTCGAATTGTTTCTTCATCTTGCGGTACGGGTGAATCCTAGGAAGGAACATACGGTGACGCATGTACATATTTTTGCACGAGTTGTTCAGCCATACACTCTCGGTACCATTTAAGTAGTGCGGACAGGCTTTGCTCCTTTTGTACTGAACTTCGACATGTTACCAAGAGCAGAAAAATCATTGATTATGCAAACAACATGGCGCATAAAGTGAAGTTCTCTCGTTTGTACGCATCCCATACTTGTACCCCTTCGTCCCACAGTGTCACAAGATCTTCCAGCAATGGTGCTAGGTACAAATCAATATCGTTCCCAGGTTGCTTTGGCCCTTGGATAAGTAGTGACATCAAAATATACTTCCGCTTCGTACACAGTCAAGGAGGAATGTTGTACATACATAGATTCATAGGCCAAGTGCTATGTCGACTATTCATGTTACCGAAAGGATTCATTCCATTTGTACTCAACCCTAACCTTATGTTCCTCGGTTCCACACCGAAGTCTTCGAAGCTCCAATCGAAGTTTCTCCACTGGGCAAAATCAGCAGGGTGTCTTAGCTTTCTATCTTTTGGTTCGCAAATAAACGCTTTAAACGTTGGATTACAGGCAGATACCACAACACCTTAGCAGGAGGTCCTTGCTTCATCTTAGCAGGATTCTTACACTTGTATCGGGGTGCTTTGCACATCGGACATACATGCATGTTTGCATGCTCTTTATGTTAGAGGATACAATCGTTTGGACATGCATGCATTCTTTCTACTTCCATTCCCAATAGACAAAGAATCTTCTTGGCTTGGTAGGTGGTTCTGGGCAACACATTTCCCTCCAGAAGGATATCCGCTAGGAGACCTAACAACACCGTGAAACTATTGTTGGACCAACCATTGCTTGCCTTCAATTTCAGTAGTTCAAGCACGGATGACAACCTTGTGTATTCCGGCTTGCAGCTAGGGAACAAAGGTTTCCCTGAGTCTTTCATTAAGTCCTCGAATTTTCCAAACTCTCTCTCACTGTATTTCCAGATCCGGCATATCGTTGACTTCCTCGACGTAGCATCTGATACAGATTGTCATCGTGCGACCTATCCTCATCAAAAGCACTGTCCACATCCGGCATATCATTGACTTTCTCGGCGATGTCGTTATTATTAACTTCATGTATAATCTGCTCTTCACCATGACTGGTCCAACATGTATACCCCTTTTTGAAACCTCTTCGAATCAAGTGTGTTTCGATCTGCGCTGGGTTGTTAAACATCTTCAGATTATCGCAATCAATACATGGACAGTACATAAATTTTATTCCCTTCTTCAACATATCCTTCTCGGCGGCTCTTCTAAAAGTAGACACGTCATTACTGTACCCTTCACTCACACGGTTCTCACCGTACATCTAGCTTCGATCCATCTACTCTATGCGCATAACAAATTAGTGTTAAATTAGATTAATGCACGCAACTACTCTTCCTATTGACCAAACATACTAAAATTGATTAGCGATTAACCTACGGAAAATATAAAGGGTTACAGATCGTTACCAGTGGCGGACCCAGGATTTTCAGGATGGGTGTTCGAAATTACAAAAATATTGATCAATATAGAACATAAAGATCCACAATAGTAATAATGGAAATGCTAATTGTTTGTACCGGAGATAACATCTCAATTCTCAAATGATTCAAAGAAATTACAAAATAATTAAGAAAATTACAATTTAACTCGATGGTGCTTCATGCTTGGAAGCGAGATCTGACTCATCATTCAACTACTAGATCGTTGCGGTTCTTACACTGCTTAAATCTTAAATGAAACATAAGCTGAACTAGCATTTATGTTGTTAAAGATAAGGCATATTTGCACATACCTTCTTGTGCTGCTTCCTGTATATTTTTTTTTTAGAAAATGGAAGAGAAAAAATCTCTCCCGGCCTCTGCATCGAAGATGCACACAACCCATTTTTTAAAAAGACAAAAGTAACAATAGAACCAAAGATGCTAAACTGCTTCCTGTATATGTCTGTCCATGTAAGCTTAGCCAGCTTCAGATGGTTGTGGAAGTAGCGCTTGCACTTGGAGTTAGCGAAAAGGAACACCTGATATTTGGTGTTCGGAATACGCAGCACAATTTAGTGAAATTACATAGATTTTCATCCTAAGCACACAAACTATAGGTATCCAAAGAAGATTACTTGAGTCTCCATGGATGAATCTGATACCCTTTCTTGGGTATATCTTGGCACCACTGAAATGGCAGAGCTCTGTCCTG
Organism: Phyllostachys edulis; assembly: GCA_036346405.1. Classification (NCBI taxonomy): domain Eukaryota; kingdom Viridiplantae; phylum Streptophyta; class Magnoliopsida; order Poales; family Poaceae; genus Phyllostachys; species Phyllostachys edulis. Next base: position 8,124,918 of record CM070554.1, on the reverse strand, counting down.
TATTAACACAATTTTCGGAATAAGTAACCTATGGCACCTTTGTACAACAATGCCAAAAAGAAGCATCCAAATAAGTAGGAAGTCTATAATATGTGAGACAACAGCGCCACCGAGATTTAGCCAAACTAATACTGTACGTAAGCCAATCTAACAACAATTAGCTTAACATAGGATCTAATTGCGCTGTGCACAAGCACAAAACAACATGATTGTATCTTTGTTAAACAACACACTCATGGAACAGCAAATCATCTCCAAACCATCACAATTTACTCACCCAACGTGACCGCAAAATCCTACAAAAATCATATTACTAAGCCTACATGTAACATCCCAAATGTATAATCAGGGTTTGTTTCAAATGTAATTAAATGTGTAGAAATTAAAACTTTTTCTCACACCTTGAAACCCCTAAACTCTCATGTAATTATTGTCCAAGAGTTGTGTAATCCAAAAACATAAAGCTCTTGTGACCAAAAGTCAAACTCATTTTCCTTTTGTCCCAACTCTTGTGCCAACCCTTCGGAAATATTTTTCCTTGGTCCTAGAGATGATGTGGGACCTCTCTGAAAAATATCATGAGTTATAAAACTTGTTTGATAATTTTTGGAGGTAAAACAAATCCTTGAACAGCCTTCATGAATTTCCTGAGAAAAATGCATTGCATAATAACCTCTGGAAATTTTATGTAAGGTGAATCTTAATGTCAGCAAGCTCTAGTTAAAATTTCATAAATTTTGGAGTTAAATTGCTATCCCAATCAATTCTGCGAAATCTCAGCTGTTAAAATTAAATTTAAGAGCTTACACTGTTCCTTGGGCTGAACCGCTTTGCAAAGCTGGTCCAACCCAACCTCTTTCGCAACCCATCAGACCTCCCTTCCCACCTTGATGAGGTCGTAACCGTTGGATCAAGATCCAACAGTCCCGACCTCCTCCGCGGTCAACACCGCAAGGACCTCCCCACCACATCTGGTCATTGCCGTTGGATCAAGGATCCATGGCCATGACCTCCCCTTGTTATCAAACCTCAAAGTCCTCCTCCCGCCTTGTTGAGGTCGTAGCCGTTGGATTCAATCCAAAGGCCACGACCTCCTCTGCAAACTATCACAGCGAGGTCCTCCACCCATCGAGGTCTTGTGCTGTTGGATCAAAGATCCATGGCCATGACCTCCCCTCACTGTCAAAACCTTCAGACCTTCCACCTTGTGGAGGTCGTAATCGTTGGATCAAATCCAACAGCCCACGACCTCCCAGCGATATCAAGCGCACAAAACCTCCCCCATCTCATGTTGTGCACCGTTGGATTAAAATCCACGGTCACGACCTCCTCCTCGCCTTGTGCGCATCAGACCTCCAACAAGACGTGAGGTCGTGAGTCCGTTAGATGTAAATCTCACGGCCATGACCTCTCTTGTGCGTTGCGCAGCGTCTAAGTCCTCCCCTTTGGTTGTGTGCCCTTGGATTTAAATCCAAAGGCCATGACCTCCCCCTCACTTATCAAAGCCGCGTGCTCAACGTTAAGTCCTCCCAGGAGGTCCGCACCGTTGGATTTAGATCCAACGCCTTGGACCTCCTAATCCCATTTTTCCTCGTGCGCATCCGCGTTAAGGAAATCGTGGGGCCACGACCTCCCCGTCCAAGATCGTGTGGCTGGGACCTCCTCCCAGTCACTTAAAATGTAACAATTCAAAAATAACATCCGAGGGTTAGGACCTCCCTGTAGTCTTATCCAACGGTCAAAATGAACTCCCCTGTTCTTCTCCTTCCTCGGTCACGCATGCGTGCTCCTGGGCAGAGAGAAAAAGCGTGCCTGTCAACTTGTGTACCTTACAACGACTCTTTGTCGACCAAGACAAATGCTTTGGTCACCTTCCGCCTCTCAAGTCGCAGACAGCTCGTCACCATGTCAACTCCACGTCTTGTCCAAGCCATGGACCGAGCCATGGGCTAAGCTCACCATGAGCTTAACCCTAGCTCATGTGCCCCGCTTCTCCAAGTTATAAAACCCCATTGGGTTCCTCCTTAGCTTCTTTGGCACACTTTCAAGCTCTAGCTTGCACCTGTCTTCCGAGCTTTCTCTCCTCGACCTTCCCCCAACCGCCATTGTTGAAGCTTGGAGCCCTCGGTGGCACAGGTGCTCCAAAGGGCTCTCTCGCTCAACCTCTGCTCCATTTTTGCTCCTCTAACTTCCCGGAAGTTTAACCCTAACTTCACTTGGGGTTGACCTTTTCAGTGAGGGCTAGTTGGAGCTTGGAGCTTGTCGGTCGTGGAGCACCCATTGTCTTCACTCAGCCGGTCCTCCTCGTCCCCAACATCCTCAAGACCTCCCGACCCCGGGTAACCCTCCGGTAGTCCCGTAGATGTTGGCACCCGCGTGTATGTTGTTGCGGAGCTTTTCTTGGGCACCCGCTTGAATGGCTACTGCGGAGCTCCTTTTGCTTCTTGCCTTTTGACCATGTGGTCACCTTGCTCCTCTCCGGCTCGTCGGCGCTCTAGGCCGCCGCCGCCGTTGAGAGTAGGTCCATTAGGAGCGCCTGGCTATTGCGGTCCCGACGGTGCCCTCGGTGTGCGCCGCCGTTCTAAATCGCCGGCGATAAGCCGTGGGGCGCCCTCAAATTTTTGTCGGACGTCCCGACCGTGCCATTGTCGGTTTAGGACATAGATTTGCTCAGTAAATGCTCAATCATTGGAGCAATTACTGCTATCTTTAGTGCGCTCGGACCTCCTCGTTGTCCGCGCATTGACTTCGCCAGCAGCGTGCGTGAGGTGCGTGGTCGTGGGCCGCCCATCTTGCGCATCAACGGCCACGACCTCCTCTCTCGATCACAAGATGAGGTCCAAGAATAAGCTTGAGCGGCAGCAAGAAGATCTTGAGGTCATAGCCGTTGGATCCAAGATCAACGGCCACGACCTCTATCTCGCGCGGACGCGTGCGCGTTTCCGCTGGGAGGTCTTGGGCCGTCTGATCCAGGATCAACGGTTCATGTCCTCCCAATTTGTTCTAGTCCTTAGGACCTCCCGTGAGGTCTTAATTGTAAACTGAAAAATGTATGAACTTTAAAATTGCATATCTTTTTCATTTTAAATCCAAATGAAATCATTCAAATTTTGTTAGCTCTGGTTTGATCAGGGCTCCAATCTAAAAATGGTTAAGAGCCTAGTTCAGCTCCAGAACATGGTTTTGCAAATAGATTTTAAAACTAACTTTAAATGTACACTCAAAATAGTGTTTAACTTGTAAAATGCATAGGTAATGCTCTGTAGATTATTTTTGAGTGAATCCAACTTTGTTGGTTTCCTCTATTAATGAACTTACTGTGAAAATTAGTTTTGAACATGTTGCTGTTGTCAAAAAGAGTACTTGTGCATTATAATTTTGTTCAAGTTCTTGTTTTTGAAAGATTATAGAAAATGCATAATAGCTCCAAATGGGATGAACTAAATTGTGTTATTCATCTCATGAGGTGCTGGTTTTACAGTAAAAATATCAGTATCACCACCCTTCTAGAAAATGTTGCCTGATAATTAAATTAGTGAATAGTGGTAGTTTGGTATTTTTAGGGCTGAGCAGATTTGTTTTGCTCATAACTTTTGCATTGAGAATCCAAATCAATTGGTTCTTGTTGCTAAATTCCCTAAAAATTATCCTCTTACTTCTGTAGAAAATTCAGAGTATTTGGAGTTTGTTTGCTGTGCTGTCTTGGTCGTTTTCGTCGTTCTTATCGATTCTTTTCGTCTTTTTGATTAGGTGTTGACGAGTGTGTTGATCCCGTGAGCGATCCTCAGCAACAATTTGACCAGCAACAGCAAGGCAAGTAGTTTGATCATATCCCCTCTATCGTCCCATTACTTTAAGGTTAATATATTGTTTTACTTGTATGTATGCATGCTACTTTGTGTTAAAGTATCGCTAGCAAGCCTATAGTTGCATAATCTGTAGGAATTGTTTATCCTCTACTACCATGAGCCTAGGTTATTTGCTGTGGTTTGGGCTCGTTGGATGAGCTCTTATCACTTAGTAGTTTTCGATTCCAATTGCTTAGACATGCTTAGTATCGGTAGTAATGGGCGATCATCGACTTAGTCGATGGTCTTGATCACACAAATCTAATTATTACTCCTTTATGTCCAGCACTTGTGCTTTGTTAATTTGTAAAGTCAAAATCTGAAAATAAAAGATTGAATTGGACTTGGGCATATTGGATGGATGGTGTGGTTTTGGAATGTGGTAGTATGCCTAAGTCAACAAGGACCGAGTTACTTGCGCCACCGTCTTCGAGCATTATTATGCACTAACCACACGAGGGGATATGGGACCTCTCTTGACTAAGTACTTTGGGAGGTGTTAATTATGAGCTGGTCGGTGGGTATGTTTAAATAAAATGTGTGTGTGGTGTTGGGAGGGAGCATTAGCAGACCGGCTAGGTGTCTAATGTGTCCTTATCCCGTGGGTTGCGGCTCTTAATTAGCATCGCCCATTGGAAATGTCTCGTAGGATTTAGCCGTCTTGCATACCAAAGGAAGTGTGCTAAATCATGTGGCTAAAAGGCGGTCGGACGTGTGGGTACATTGGTACACCTCGCAGGTTAAAACTATTCAATAGCCTCGCCCTAGGTTATGGACACGCCGGATACGCCCGTGAGAACTAGACTACAACCTTTAATTAAAATTTGACATGGGTGGTATGAATGGGTAATTCATGCTATTGTTGTGGTGGCTATTGGGTTAGTCACTTCCAGGTTGTTCGTGTCGTTGTTATTATGTTATTATCTCGTTGTTACTTCAACAATTAAAAATGCTTTGTCAAATCGCTTTCAATCTATTACATTATTGCAAATGAAAACTTGCTTTATGCTAAAAATGAGTCCAAAGCCTCATCCACTTAAATAAAGCTTGCATGTAGTTAAACTATAGTTCTGTTATACTACACGTCAGTCTTGCGAGTACATTTTTGTACTCATTTGCTTTGCTTAATAATTTTGTTGCAGAGGAGGTAGAGCCCAAAGGGCTTTACTTTTGTGAGATGTGCGGTGGCTGGGAAAGCGACTAGCTTGGCGGTCCGGTCAGTTACCTTGTGGGTTAAGGCACACTGGTTGGCTCTTGTTATGGCCATCTCTATGGCACTTTTGCTTCCGCTGTGTATCTTAGTAGGTTTGTTGTTATTTGGCCGGTCGGCCTCTCTTTTGTAATAACTATCCTTTATTTATATTAACTTCTGGTTTGTTGCTTGTTCTGTTCTATGTGTTTGAATGTAATTGATGCAATCTTTTGTAATGAGTTGTGTGTACTGCATTTCTGGGAAGTACATATATCTTGAGGCACGGTTTATTTAGTTGATAATACTAGGGTCAATTGGATGACTAAGTATTATGAGCCTAATAAATCGGGGTCTCACAAAAGTTGGTATCAGAGCCATCCTGACCGTAGTAACCCAAGCTTGGCCATCTTTAGGATATTTTAGAAAAACTTATTTTCAAGGTATTAAAGAGTTTATGAAAGCTTAAGTAATTCTCATATTTTACTCCTTACCTATCTTGGCTTTCTATCTCACCTTACTCCTGTGAGATCCTCCTCCATTTATTCCTCCTTTCCTTCTCCTCCCTTCCTCCTCTCTTTATTAGCTTCCTTCTTTCCTTCTCCTTTCTTCCTCCTTCTCCTCCCTGCCTCCTTTACTCCCTTCCTTCTCCTTTCTAAGGTGGCGTAATGGGGGAGAAGGCAACAGGGGTGGCGGCTCAAACGGGGAGGGGGTAGAGGCGCCAAGGGCAGGGGGTCTATTAGGACGGCCGGGTATTTAATGCATGCATATCACAAACGGTTCTTATTAAGAACTGTCTATGACGTTTGTAATATCACAAACGGTTATTGTTGAGAACCATCTGGAAAGTATGACAGACGGCTTTTAATAACAACCGTCTGTGACATCTGCGATTATCACAGACGGTTCTTGTTAAGAACCGTCTGTGAATTATCACACACGGTTCTATTTACAAACCGTCTATGATAATTACGTATCACAGACGGTTCTAGGCATCGCTACATATCACAGACGATTCTTAATAATAACCATCTGTGATAAGTATAACATAGACGATTCCTTTGGAACCGTCTGTGATGAAGCATCCAGTATAGCCTGTTTTGTAGTAGTGTATGGGGCCATCGGGTAGCTAGGGGCGTATCATCACTGGTGAGAGGCACGTTGTCACCGGCGATGGCGAAAAGATTCTCCATATCGTTAGACAACGACTAAAGTAGACATGCCGATATTAGTGAAGATGAGAGGTCGTCACGATTGGTGAGAGCGATGGCGAAAAGATTCTCCATATCGTTAGATAACGACTAAAGTAAACATACCGATATTAGTGAAGATGAGAGGTCGTCACGATTAGTGAGGAAGCTATAATGTTGGGTTGGCCAATGTCGAAGAAGAGGAGCAACTAACATGAGAGAAGAGGACGTCGAGCATGTATAACATCATACATGCGTATGTACATCTTGCATCTACATGAATAGAAGCACAGACATAGAGAAACGGATGAGGAAAAAGCTTGGAGTAGAGATGACACAACCGTACAGAATATACTTGGGTTCACCGGAGAGAGCGTGACACATGTCCCTAGCTGGGATCGGCAACGGTTGCATGTGTATGCGCGTTGATATCGCAATTGTTAGCATTAATCAATAATTGGGAAGAAGTAGAAGATAATTGTGGTAAAGTATTGTATTGGAAGGGGTGGCAGCTGAGAGGGGTCAATCAGGATTTAAGCTTACTGTTGGTGGTTGAAGCAAAAAAACTATGACGACAAGAAGAATTAGAAGCAACACGGTTTAGTGGGGTAACCAGTGTGTGAGGGAAGATATGTTCGTCCATAGTGCCTCGTTGTATGCGTGAGCAAGGTACTCTAATACATTATACCATGTAAATTAATAAGATAATTTATCACATATATAATCCATGTATTGCTTGAAATTAAATAGAGGTACATGTGCATGCGTACAATTTGGAAAAAAAAACTAATAGAGTAAAAGTAGAGGCATGCAACTACATGATCTATGCATGATGATGAGTAATTAGTTTATAAGAACTCCAACAACTTATTATGATCAATAATTTTCTTCCATCAAATCGTATACTTCAATTATGTTCATCATATTGTAATTTCTTTCAAGCTTTTATTGTCGTTTCTAATGTTTAGGATATCTTAAAAATCTAAATAGCAGATAAGATATGTAAATATATTATCAATTATTTATACAAAACTTCAAGATAAATCTAGTCGTGTAAATACACGAAACATCGTGCTACTTAATTATAGTGCCAGTGTAATGCCCGTCGACAAACGTTGAACAGTTACTTCCGTTGATGAGTGGACTCCTCAAATTCTGCTCCCGTGGAAATTTTCTACTAGCGCTCACCCTCCCTTGGATCTAGGCGCAACGGCTGAGCTCGTTGGAATGGCGCTGTCGTTAGCTAGGAGTATACTCTACTTACTCGATCGTGTCACTGTTTACCTTCAGGCTTCAGCTACTCTAAAAAAATACCTTGAACTCATCACCAGTTAAGAAGCTTACATTCCCGATTGAAATGGATCCGAAATACCTTGAACTCATCACCAGTTAAGAAGCTTACATTCCCGATTGAAATGGATCCGATATGCCTTGAACACTACGTATGCCGAATTATTCTGATGTATACTACTGTATGCTTTCAGGTTATCCGGACACTTATTCATCCCATGCGACCTCGGTTTGGTCAGATGATTAACCTATCGAGGATGGTGTTAGAGTGGACAGAATTGAAGGTGTACAGTACTACTCAACTGATTATCTCTTCAAATCATATGATATAGATGTGAGTAGATTTTTTTAATAATCTATTTTTATTCAGAATTACAGAAATAATACTACTTTATTTTTTTTGACAGAAATAATTATCTATCGTCGTACCGTTGGGCGACTCGGCTCTATCGCCCAACGGTTGAGCGACAGTTGTCTAAATCGCTCAACCGTTAAGCTACTAGACGCTTCAGATCCTATTCGCTCAACGGTTGAGCGACTAGGACTCCTGTCGCTTAACCGTTGCGCGACAGAGCCAAGTCGCCTAATGGTTTGACGACAAGATGGCATATATGGGCGCGCCTGGCATTTCACCATTGTCGCAGAGAGCAGAGAGAGGAGGTGCAAGGAGAGGGAAGGGAAAGAGAAGAGTGGGAGAGAAGAGTGGGAGAGGGAGAGGGGGGAAGAGAGGGTCTCCGCATCGACGCCGGTGAGTTTTTGCATTATTTTGTATATTCACTTTTAAAACCATGGTAGGTTAGCAACCCACATCACGTGTAGGGATATATTGTTAGCAAATGAAATAGTTATAGGTTAGCTTCTAAAATATTTAGATGCGTAGATGCCGATGAGTTAAAATTTGTATTGGGTGAACAGTAGTGATGGTAAAGATTAGGCAATTAAGCAATCATCGATTTAACGCATGTTAGCATTGGGTAAACCAAGCATTATCAATATTGTCTTCACATGACACCTAATGTTTATCTGTATTTAGTTGCGTTTTTTTTCGAATGAACTAACTACTATAGTATTTTAGTTGTGAAAACAACTTAATTTTATGGAGTATTGTTGATAACAATTGCTAACATTGGTAAATAAGTCAATATGTGTGAACATGTCATTAAAAACGTGTAGTCATTCCATTATTTTTAGTTAGTACACCACACGGCTTGCATGACAGTTAACGTACCCTACCACACGAATATGTTGTTTATGCTGGAATGCCACTAAATTTTACGAATTTCAGGAGGTACGCTATTAATAATTTAACCAGTAATTGTGTCGTAATTGCTAACTTCAAATTGATTTGCAGATATGGCTCGCGACCTTGGTAATTTGGACTGGCGTTTCGGCCTGCTGGACTGGCACGACGACGAACAACATCACGCCAACCGTCGTGCCCCGCATGCTGAGGGGGGCAGGCGACTGACTTGGGGGTGGTCCATATGCGGACACCCCGACGGGCTTGAAGACTACACCCATGCTAGATAGACAGGTTTGTCTGCAAACTGTATCATTTTTTTGTGTCATATGTCTACTATATACTTACTTCTTCGTGCTTTGCAGGCTGAGCGCTGTCGGTCTTCTACCTCTCGCGCGGATGGTGGAGGCCACCGACCAGGATAGCGCTCCGGTTGAGGATGATGGGGAGGTCCATGCTGGTTTAGAGCGGTCACGGTGGTTCCCGTTCAATCAATCACTACTGACAGCTTTGGTGGACCGTTGACAGCCCGAGACGCACACATTCCACCTCCCATTCGGGGAGATGGCCCCCACTCTCCAGGATGCCGCGCTGCTGCTCGGTCTACCTATCGCGGGAGCCGTTGCCTCCCGGCTGGGCGTGCCTGTCCACTAGCGTGACGCCCTATTGGGCAGATTTGAGGGGGTTCTTCTGGCCTAGTCCGTGCATGCCTTCTTCGTATTCCCGACCCAACAGCGGCATAGGCCGTCCCTACGGTAGCTTTCGTAGTTCCAGGTACGGATACTATACATTTTTCATATTAAGCAATGAATTATCCTTGCTATACGACAGGCTTACTAATTATTCATTTGTGCATAGGTTGAACGGATGGCCGCAGAGCCCACTGATAAGTAGGTGTCGCGGCACCTCGAGGCATTCTTGTTGTAGCTCTTCGGCTAGGTACTGTTTACCAGCAGTCACGGTGACTTCGTCGATGCCCACCTCTTAGGATACGGGAGGGCCATCGCCGACGGGGAGGAGGTGCAGATTAGCTGGGGATCTGCCATACTTGCCACGACATACCGCGTCATGTGCGAGGCGTGCTGTCAGACGAGGTCGGCCTCTATCCTCATAGGCTGCCCCCTCCTGCTGCAGTTGTGGTCATTCGAGCACTTCTCCCTCAGACAGCCTATGCTGCTAGACTCTAGTCCATACCGGCGGACATGTACCATGGCGGCATGGTGGACTGGCCAACGGCAGGGTCCCTTTGGTGCCGTAGATGGGTACATACTCTCGTCTATCTTTACTTCAGTCGTATTATGGGTCATCCCTTATAACCAATGTCCCGGCTCATGAGCACGCTTTGTACACGCAAAGTCACACGCGTATACGAAAGCACTTCGTCGAGCAAACTCGACGCCTCCATCGATGATGTTCGTTGGGAACCGTACTCTGATCAAGAGATGGAGGACTGTGCTCCTCCCTTGTCCGCACTGTGCTGGCGCGACCGCGCGTACTGGCTAACACGGAAGAAGCTCATCTTCAGCATGTTCGTCAAGGACTACGCGGTGCACAGGCTGATGTGCCAATTCGGCCTCCGCCAGATTGTTCCTGTTCTAGTTAGGATGCGGGTGCCCGACTCGACCCACACGTGAGTTAGACACAACACATGTTCGTATATTTTTTCCAGTTGTGCTACGATGGCTTCTAATTGTAGAGGTACGTTTCACATGTATAGTTGGAGGGGTGGCTACAGGACAAATTGGATGGTGAAGATAGAGTCGTGGCTGGCGCAGTGAGCGGACGCCCTCCAGGACTGCGTGCAGGAGGGCTCCCCGTACGACCCCAGCGTGTACGACGAGTACCTACGCTAGTACACTCCGAAGACAAGCACCAGGCTGGTGCATGTCATCGACCCTCCCCTCACTCAGGTACCAGCACCGACCGATGCGTACCCTATACACTTCGCACGGAACGTGCACCTCGTGGTACGTACTCTCGTGATTCAACATGTTTGAGTAAGGTCACGTCAATTACAAGTTTGGCGCTTTCGTGTACTCCTTGCAGACGAACATCAACGTCGCGATGGTGAGGGAGTCCTGGTCGATCCTGGATAGGCTCGCCCACAGTACGGAGGTGACGCGGGATGAGATGGCGCAGTTTACCCGTCGGGTCTACGGTGGGGTGAGGAGTGCAGTGACCCTGACGTCGTGTAGGATGGTCCAAGAGGTGGCCACATCGGCGCATACACCGAGGCCGGCATGTCCTGCAGCCCAGTCAGGAGACTCAAGAGGGGCACGTTCATGTGCCCCTCCTACGCCTGGGCAGGCTGGAGGGTCAAACTGGACATGTGCCCTGCCTCCGTCTGGGTAGGCTGGAGGGTCAGACTGGACACATGGCTACCCACCCCTGCCTCTGCTGGGACAGGCCAGAGTGTCCGGGTGGGCACGTGGGTACGCACCGCCATCGCCACCGCCGTCGTTCTTGGACACCTACTAACAACACCAGGGCAGTATCCTTTCTTCCCCCCAACCTGTATGGATAGTACGGTGGGTATGACCCTTTGTCGCGCGCCATGGCCCACGATGAAGGTACGTTTCCTCTCTTCAAGTTTGTGGTCATCGTCGATATATTGTAGGGATTAACATTATTTGCCCTACATGTTTCGCGCTGTAGGCGGGAGTTTAGCTCTCCCCGCACGATGACGCCCACGAGGCCGTGGACGCCTTCTTCGCGGATTACCCCGGGGAGATCAGGGGAGCAGCTGAGCCCGCACCCATCGAGGCTCTTTCCAGGTCGCAGCTCAACGGGCCCCCAGTGGACACGCAAGCACAGGTGGAGTCGACCCCTGAGGCCTTAGGAGCATGGGTCAACAGGGCTCCTAAGCGGCTTTCCCTGTCTGGGCCCCAGCCTTGGCACCCCGTGCTTCGGGAGCCCAAGTGAGGCCGTACTGGTGGGCGCGGATCGGGTGTGGGACGTGGCAACGACGAAGGAGGTGCTGCGGGTGGCGTGGCGGGTGACCAGTAAGGGGTCTTCGTTGTGCTCTGTGTACTTGTATTATGTGTTAATCTATTCTAGTTCGTAGTTACTATGACAGGGTTGTCTATGCATTCCCTCTTGCATTGTACTATAGCTTATGGTATTAATTACCAATCATTCGTGCCCTAGTCGCTGAACCATTGGACGACTTGGCAGCAAAAAGTGGCCCACTACTAGCTGCCAAGTCGTCCAACAGTTTAGCGACTAGTCAACGTGTCGCTCAACCGTTGTCCACTACTTGCTGCCAAGTCATCCAACGATTGAATGACTAGACGAATGTATAGAAAGCCATACCCGGTCTTGTCACGGTTTCTTTTGCCATTTCTCTCGGCAGACAACGAGAGCAGATCGGGAGAGGACAAAAGGGGAGGGATAGAAGGATAGGGGTAGTGAAGAGGGGAAGAAGGTAGGGACAGAGAGAAGTAGAGGAGCTCGAGAGAGGAAGAGAAGGGGAGGAGAGGAGTTTGGGGCAGGTAGAGAAGGGGAGGAGAGGAGCTCGGGTGAGGGGGATAAGGGAGGAAAGGAGCTCAGGATGTGAAAGAGAAAGACGAAGGAAGCTCGTTGATAAGAAGAGAAGGTCTCCACATGAAGGTAATAGTCTTGTTTGTTCTTGTTCTCGGCTGAATGTAGGAGACATGTAGCTACCTGTTGGTTTAGCACGTATTTGGTGAATGTATGTTGAGAAATCACTGGTTGCAATGTTTAAAATATTTGCAGTGATAAATCAGTCATGTCGGAGCCCACAAGATTGAAAGTGTGTTATGATGTTGGTACGGTTCGTGAAGGTTCATACGGTGTTGACCTAAGTGGTTTCTAGCAAGTAAGTATAGTACACCCGGACGTGAAGAATGCTCGAACCGGAGATGTCCTACACAGGCTCACCAGAAGCTTCTGATTGGACCCCGAGGTGTGCAGTGTCGTCGTACATGGGCTTTGAAGTCGGTCTGCCACGCACATTCGGTGGGAGTTGACCAGACTGATGCGCACGGTTGTATGGAAGGGATTTCTCGAAGGCTGTCGACGTCGTGGCTATGAGTGCATGCTACTTGTGCAAACATATCGAAGGGAGTCGTCGGAGGCCCTGCCGATGGCTATTGTCGGGTTGGTGAGAGCAGCTCAGGCGCACAGCGCGTGGTTCATGAAGAAGCCACTGTGGCCGATGTTGCCGAGACAGAAGAGGACGAGGTGACCCATGTTGCCGAGGCAGAAGAGGACACGGTGACCCATGTTGCCGAGGCAGAAGGGAAATATCGCGCACCGCACGCTCAGCCCAGTGCACAGCCGAATGCAGGGGAGCATGTCGATAGCATAGTGCGTCAGATAGAGATCGATGACTTGATAGTTTAGGTGGAGGAGGAAGCTTTAGAAGATGATGGTGATGACTCTTCTGATGAGGACGAAGGTCCCATCCTACAGGAATAGAATAGGGTGGACGTTAAGGGTCTTGCTGTGCACGATGAGCATGAATCACCGTGGGAGTACCATGGTACGGAGGTTCGGCTTCATGCAATGTTTGCTGACAAGGGATCACTGCAGGATGCCATTAAGTTATGGGCCTTGTCCATGCAGCAGACGTTTCGGGTCCTCAAATCCAGCCAGGAACTGTACACCGTGGTCTGCGAGCAGGCTGGGTGTCTTTGGCGTGTGCACGCACGTAGACCCAAGTATGAGACTCACTAGATTGTCTCCAAGGTGGAGGCGCACTCCTGCTTACTCAGTAGTGTTTTGCCGAGGCATCGCTGTAGGGTCACGGGTAGGCTACGATAACTACAAACAAAAATTTCTACCACGCAAACCAGGAAGCCATGCAAGTAGATGATCATAGATCGTTACCACCGAACACCAGAGCAGCGGAAGAAGGGTTGGAGCGGCTGGTCCAGCGAAGAGCGTCGATGTAGTGGTCGTAGTCGATCGTCCAACGTCCGACAAGTCGATCACGGATCGCGGTCGATCGTCTCCTCCAAAGAACGTCTGCGGTTCCTTACGAAGATCGCGGATCGTCCTCAAGCGCAACAATCGTAGTAGCGCCTCTACGGTATCCACACGTCTAGGGAAGGAACAACCGAACGCCGGTGTGCCAGCACCAAGTCGCACGGTGGAGCTCTCAAGAAGATGGCGGCTAGGGTTTTTGGTGGTGTTTCACGCGCCTCCCCAACAGCCTCATGCACCTCCTTATATAGTGCTCGTGACGGATCCTATTCGAACACATTTACGAATCGTATTCGTACTGGTTTGTTCTAACCCGTTAAGTGTGCGACCCTGTAGGTTCATGTGTAGTTCGGTTGTGACTCGGAAACCATTTCCGATCACGAGTCGTAGCGGCTCCTAGCAGAACATATCGATTCCCGAATACACACAAATTATATCGGACGAACCTTAATGCAATATGATCTACGACTATGTCCTCATCACTTACGACTAGGTCCTATCTTTATCTGACCAGTTCATATTTGGTCACGACTAGTTCGTAATTGCTTACGACCAGATTCGACCACTCTGTGACTACGTTCGACCGATCTGACCAGCTCGTATCTATATCTGACAACGATTAATCTGTTCGAACTAAGCATTTACCGTGTATACTCCCTTTGCCTCACGATGTCGGTGAACTCCGGTGAGATGTTGTGTCATCCATGGACTTCAATACTTTCTCGATCGAGTGTCGAGATAACTTTACGTGGTCGAACACTTGACTACTAGTGGCATGGCCATGCACTTTCTTTATCCGATCTGCGAGGGGCCCAGACATCTCTCTGTTATGTTAGGAGGGCAAATCCCATATCGACCCGGTCACATTCCTCTCCATGTTTGAGCATACCCAAAGCTACCTTTATAACTACCCGATTCACGGTGTAGCGTTTGGCAACCCCTAAGAGTGCTCTTACACATGTAGGAAACCATGCCGATCTCGGGTCTAAGGATTATACATCATCATTGCTTGAGACCAACTAACGACACATAGATTCATAACAATCTCAATAGTATCTCAAGGTGGGTCTTATCCAACATCATGTTCTCTAACATGTGTCCATATTATCGGTTTGATATCTCCATATCTATGACTCGTGAAACATAGTCAACAACCAATACATATGCTAGTCTATTCATATGTGTCATATGTTTACGATCAGGGATCGTGTAAGAATAATTATCGCAGAAATATAGAGTTTCACAACCAAGTCACATACTTGATAATAAATATTAACAATATTATTCTAGGAACAAGATAACACATTATCCAATGTCATGAACATAATGAAATATAATCATCTCTATGATTGCCTCTAGGGCATATTTTCAACAATCGCAACCTAACGTTCACCTTCATAGCCATTCTGATGTACGGAGAGATAGTGAAGAAGACAGACCTGGAGGCCAAGCACATCATGGTGGCTATCGAGCAGAAATTTAAGTACAAGATTAGCTACGCGAAGGCATTGTGTGCTAAGCAGAAGGCTTTGGAAACAAGGTTTGGTTCTTTTGAGGCGGCTTACGACAACCTTCCTCATATGCTCCAGGTGCTATAGGACAAGAACCCGGACACATACATTGCTGTGAAGGACAAGCTATCCAAAAGACCACCGCTAGGTTTCATGGTATTGCAGAGGGCCTTCTTAGCCTTCGGTCCCTGCATCGATGCATTCAGACACATGTTGCCCGTCATCTCAGCGGACGGGACGTTTCTAACTGAAAAATACAAGGGCATGATCCTGACAGCAATTGGCGTTGATGGCAATAATCAGATTCTGCCCTTAACCATCGCTTTCGTCAAAAGTGAGAATTTCGACAGCTGGTTGTGGTTCCTTCGACATCTGAAGGAGGGAGTAGTTGGGGCACGTCTTGATGTCTGCTTAATCCGTCATCGCTACCTCGGGATGATGAAGGTCATCTGAAAACGTCAGTAAGACCCCGATGAGCTGTTCCCTTGGACAGACGTGAGGAACAGATGGTGCATTCGCCATCTAGGGGCCAACTTCTTCAAGCAGTTCAGGCAGCAACCGTTGATGAAGTTGTTCAAGCGGCTTGCTATGTAGAACCAGTAGCGTAAATTTGATGTGTTGTGGGATATATTGGAGGAGCACACCAGGAAGCATGCCGTTGAGAGGAACAAGCGTCCGCTCATTCTTGGGGTAGCGCAACCCGAACGCCTCATACCACTGCGGGAGCTCGACCCTCCCCATTTGATGTAGAGGATCACGAGAGACATCTGGTGCTTCTCCCGTTGGATTGAGGCTGAGCAATTAGAGAAGTAGTCCTTGCTGCACGACACGGACGGTGCAAGCTACGGCATAATGACCACTAACCTTTCTGAGGTGTACAACTGGGTTATTAGGGGCCTTCGTTCTCTGCCCCTCGTCACCATCGTGGATGATGTTCTGCATAGTACAATCGGATATTTCAGGAAAAGACATACAAATGTGGCACTTCATGGAGCCAACCCCCATACACCGTACTGCTCGATACTTACAGCGTACATACAGGCCAAGACCGAGAAGGGTCAGTCGCACACGGTCTTCATGATGGGCAATACGGAGCATCGTTTAGACGTGGTATTTTGGGACAGAGCCAAATTTGGGATGGCTTGGTCTCTTGTTACCCACGAGGTATGCCTTGGAGACCATGTGAATGAACCTAGATGTACATGCAACAAGTCAAAACTCCTTCACAAGCCATGCTCTTGTGTCTTCGCCACATGTGAGACCATCCACATGGACCCATCGAACTTCATATCAGAGGACTTCATGAAGGTGTGGGTGCAGCAGGCATGATGCGGCGAGCTAAAAGGCTTCAGGGTTGTGGGCAACTTCGCCACATTGGATATTGCACGAAGGACTTGGATTTCAGATCTTGACCTATTGAAGGGGGAAGGGCCATCAACAGAGTCGTCGCATTAGGAACGATATGGACAAAGGGGAAGCTGGAGCGGCTGGTTGACGTTGTGGCCGCTACCGCCAGGAAGGCCCCACTGCGAGAACTTGCAAGGCACCTACCGACACGGAGGAACACTGGCATGAAGTGCAGCACCGCTCCTTGTTGGGTGCGTAGTGGTATTAAGATTAGAATTGCTAGCATGTTGTAACTTGGACTTCAGTAAGTACCTTGCTTGTTGTAAGTTCAGTGAAACTAATTGTATCGTAATTGTAAAGTTTAACTTTATTTGAAGTGTCAATCTCTCGTTGTAATTGCAATGCACGACGTGACCTCACTCGATAGCGCACACATGACCTCGCTCTGCAAAGCAGGACGTGACCACTCTCTGCAAAGCAGGAAGTGACCACTGTCTACAAAGCACGACGTGACCACTCTCTGCAAACCAAAACATGACCCGACGAGTCAGCTTTTCAGGATAACGTGACCCGACAAGGCCGCTTCCTGCAGCGACATGACCCTACGAGTCTACTTCCCGCAGAGACGTGACGCAGCACTGCCACATGATTCCTCCTCAGGTCTACTTCTCATGCCTCATTACCCAACGAGTCAGCTTTGCGCAGCAACGTGACCCGACGAGTTAGCTTTGCATAGCGACGTGACCCAATGAGTCTCCTTAGAGCCGCTGCCTCATGGACGCGAATTTCCTTCAAACGAATTACAATTCAGCTGCATACGCAGTGTCGGCTCAGCATATAAGTACTACCCCTTCTACGTTGGGTTCTCCAGCATCCAGACTTCAACACAATCTCACTCAGATGCTCAAGCACTGGGAGAAGATTCGCGAAATGCAAAGGGAGTATGCGACCCAGGAGGAACAAAGGGAGTGTGCCAGGAGGTCACCTCCCCGCAATGATGCCCCCCCCCCCCCATAGCAGCAATCCCTACCACAACATCCCAACTGAGCATTCACCGCAACACCCGTCCGAGGGGGAGACGCAGCTCATGTGTTGGTGCAGGGACAGAAGCAAGTTCTTCAAGTCCAAGCACCGGCTCAGCCTGAGCATGCGTTACTAGGGTTGCGCGAACTACTCCTGTGACTATCTCAACCGCCGTTCGGATACGAGCCACTATCGGCAGCCAGTAAGGATAGGTTACAGTATGTTCCCCTACCATTTCTCTTTCAAAGTACATACTAACAACCTCTCTCGTCTACCTATAGTCCCCGGATCCGCTATGTGGCTATCGCAAGTGGATCGACCTAGAGATCCACCCACACGACCAGTGGATTCTCGACTACAAGGAGTGGGATGCTAACAGGGACCGTGAGAGGACGGAGGAGGAGCACCGCACCGAAGAGCACAACGAGCGTATTCGGTGGGAGACGCTGGCCCATCTCAAGGTGTGCAGATGTAGGGAGCGTGAGGCTCACGAGAAAAAGAGGGAATTAGTGGCCAAGGCCAAGGAGGCCGACGAGGAGTACAACGTCGAGCTCGCAAGGAAGGGCAAATGGCCTCGGTCCACGTAGTAGTCCGACCTCTTCGTCCATATGTCTCATATATTTCTAATTCCCTAAAGGCATGCATGTACCATCCTTGGTTCGTTAGCCTACTTGCTATGTAACCCCTTGCCGGATTAACAATCGTGTTGTTATTGTTGTGCCATTTCTCTAAAGTTCTCCAACGTGTATGAATTTCCTGGCGCATTGCAACATAACTTACCCTCGTACTTACGAATCATTGCTATCTCTATCATCCTCACAAAATTCTTTAGAAATTTAGCACACTACAACTACATACGTCGATCACAAAATGTTACTGCAAGTCTGACAAATTTCGTACCCTTCAGATTCTATAAAAATCACAAATAGACCAACCAACCTTATCACCACCCTTTTATTTTTCAAAAAATAACATCCTAGAAATAGGATTTGCTAAATGTATTACCTACAAAATTTGACATTTATTCCCACACAATTGTTCCAATCGGATTAATAAAATAGTAAAGTTATTACTTAAAATAGCCCAATGGTTCGACAACTGATGATTATTCTATCAACTAGAGGGCGACTAAACCTATGTCGCTTTGTCGTTGGGCGGCTTTTTCTAGTCACCAACGGTACGACGACTGATGATTATTTCTGTCAAAAAAGTAGTATTATTTCTGTAATTCTGAATAAAAAATATATTATTAAAAAAATCATGCAAACTCTTTCTAATAGTCGAATAGATCATTGGCCTCGTCGGCCGCTCGGTAATGCCACGTCGGTTTCTTTACGAAAAGCCCCATGTACTTTTTGAAATCACGTCTGGGTCCTCATGTCAAGTTTTTTTGCGAAAAGCTCCCTGGTGTTTCTGAAATTGTGTCGATGTCCACCACGTCTTTTATTGCAGAAAGCCCCATGTTGTTTCCGAAATCACGTCTAGGTCTTCTGTGTCAGGTTTTTTTTTAGCGAAAAGCCCTTGGTGTTGCCGAAATCACGCCGAGATCCTCCACATCACTTTTTTTGCAGAAAGCCCCATGTTACTTCCGAAATCAAGTCAAGGTCCTCCGCATCAGTTTTTTTTAGCGAAAAGCCCCCTGTGGTTTCCGAAATAACATCGAGGTCAGATACGGGGTGGCTCGATCTTGTCGAATAGAACCGTGGATAAATAGTGCTTGACGACAAACAACACTCGTTGTACACCACGCGCTAGTGCACGGACTTGCAGCTCTATGGATATTCACAAACACGCGCTAGGATGATCGCCGCTAGACCACAAGTGGAGATTGTCAAGCCCTCAATTCCCAGCGAAAAAGCAAACTTGACCTTGATTTGCAGAACGAACAATGGATCGCCTAATTCTCTTAGAAATCCTCGCATGAATTTCTTGATTCGAAAGAACAAGCAAAATTGCCATGTTTCGATTCTTTCATAAAAGTGGTCTGATGGCCTCACCATCCGCTAGACATTTTTTAATGGACCAAGGCCACAGCCTTCGGCTAATCGACAGGGACGTACAAGGCAATCTATCGGCTGATGGAGTTTGTTTCCAAAACCTTGGCTAAATACTACTAAAAATAGAAACTTGCCTAATGTGTGTCCAACCGAACAACAGTTTGACTCACGCAGACTACATGTGTTTCAACCGAACAAGTGATTCGGTCATGTGCATACAAATTCCATGCACATACTAAGCAGGCCACCAATCAAGTATTTCCTTGCATGCAGCGACACCAACAGTAACCTTCTTTTTACCTCTCCATTAAATCAGCTATGCATGGAGCCTCCTTTATTCCACCCGAGACTGCCATGCGAGAAATTATCTTTCGATGCAGACTGAATAACAATTTTGGTCGCCTCTTTTCTAGTGGTGCCCTATTATTCAGGCGCAATTACCCTCGTACTTAGCAGCAACTTCTCCTTCAATCGTTGAATCTTCAAACCTGAGCACAATCAAAATATAAAATTCTCGTTAAAATTAAATTAAGGAGTAAGTTCACCTGATCTTGTAGTTTCTTGGCACGTGCTCGTGTAATTGGTCCAGTCGGCAACTCGATGACTATATCTGGAGCATTAGGTGGAGGAGAAGGTGTCGTAGGGATGCCCTCATCAAGGTCCCACTACATTTTTGCAAAAATCCCCTGCAATTTTAGAAATCATGTTAAGGTCCCTCAAACCACTCTACAAACACAGCGTAGCATGCTTATCATTCTAGTTTAGTTGATCCTAGACGAATTAACACCGAGTGGTGTAGTGTGTTACTGGGTACAAATTCTAATGTACCTATTGTTGGAATTAATAGGTCTTTGGCTCACTCCTTTATCAATAATTCCTAAAAAAATCCCAAAGACTCACTCGTGCATGGTGGCATGTGCGATACTTTAGTCCCATATTGCTAGCCAAGGTAGAGAGACACCATCTTATATTATGGAGTATGTCTAGCCTTGGTAAAGCAAGAGAAAAGAGGACTACATGCGTGCGCTCGCTCGCCTCGCCATGTCTCGCCTTGCCTCGCCAGGCCAGGCTAGGCTTCACAGGCGCGCGAAGTGCGTGTGAATGGTGCAGTCGTTCCGAGTTCGGCTGTGGGTCTAGACGCAGCTTTCTTTTTGCAATTTTGTTTTGCCATGCAATCCTGTAAGGATGGAAAGAAATGCTCTGATTACACGACTTTAACTGCGAATTAATTACGATTAATGAGCCTTCCGTCTCTAAAAAAATCAGATTGTGTTTCCTAATCTCAGCGCGGCTTCCTTCTGCGGTCTTTAAAAGGAAAACTCTATATGTCTTCTCTGTGGATCAAAAAACACATTCGTGTGAGTTGAACTGTTCTCGAGCGCTGTGCTATTAAGAGCTACTCTGTCCCTGCGCCCGGCTTGAACCAGAGGTGGGGAGAGCAGGTCTCCGGAATCGTCGTCCTTGGGTTCCTATATGGGAGAGGGCAAATCAGGTTTTTGGGAAGCGACTGCTCGTTGTTCCCTGCATCTTCTTCATCGGCGACGTCCTCTTCTTTGTCTCTGCGACACTCTTCGCTTCGCATCGGTAACATTTAGTACTCAAAACTTACTTGTAATTGTCAGTATGAACATATACGTTATGTTGTTCATATTTCTTATCGTCTTAGTTCATCTTCTGGACATGTTTAGTACTTATGTTATCTCTGTTGTCACGATTTATTTGCGGAATTATGTAATCACTAAAGTACTAACTAATCTAACAATCCAAAAACTTGATGATGAATTTGATAGGCACTTTGTAATGAAAATGGTTGGCTTTGCCGAGGCAATGAAACCAGAGAAGTTCAGTGGAGTGAACTTCAAAAGATGGCAGACGAGAGTTACTTTGTGGCTCACGGCTTTGAACGTATTTTGGGTTGCCTCCAGGAGACCTAAGGGAAAAATCACTCCCGAACAGGAAAAGGAGTTTAAAGCAGCCAGCACAATTTTTGTGGGATGCATTCTTAGTGTTATTTCCGATCGTTTGTGCGATGTATATATGCACATGATGGATGAAAAGGAGCTGTGGGAGGCACTCGAACATAATTTTGTTGCCTCGGATGTTAGCAGTGAGTTGTATACCATTGAGCAATATCATGACTACAAGATGGTTGAGAACCGTTCTGTTGTTGAGCAGGCTCACGAAATACAATTTATTGTGAGGGAACTCAACCACCTCAAATGCACATTACCTGATAAATTTGTGGCTGGTGGTATTATAGCCAAACTACCCTCTTCATAGAGGAATTTTGCCACATCTCCGAAACACAAGAGACAAAATATTTTCGTTGAGGATCTAACTGTGTCCCTTGATGTTGAAGAGAAAGCTCGGGCGAAGGATGTGCATCCTAAGGTGGCCGAAGGACATTCCAGTGCCAATGTCATATAGCACCATGGTAACGGAAAGTTCAAGGGAAAGGCCAAGGTCATACAGACCACTAACTTTAAGAAGAATAAGAGGCCAAACAAGGGAAAAATTGCCTGCTATGTTTGCGGTAAGGATGGTCACTGGGCCAACAAATGTCCTAATCGTAAAGGCAGAAAGAATGAGCATAGCCAGACCAAGTATGTGATTGTGACTATTGGCGATACCGGAGCAGGGACATCTGGGTATGGTAATTTACCTACTGTTCTTTTGGTCTGTCATTACACCGACTGGTGGATTGACAGAAGGGCTAATATTCACGTATGTGCTGATGTGTTTTTGTTTTCTTCTTATCAAGTCGCTCAGGCTTCCTCCGTGTTGATGGGAAACGGTTTGCATGCCTCTGTTCTTGGTGTTGGCATGGTAGATGTCGGACTCAGGAGTAACACCCCAAGTCCTCTGTACATTTCTGAACTAGACCCATGATCAGTAGCTAGTTCACATAGTAAACAGATATGGTAACATCCATAAATCACACAATTTTATTAATAATCAATAGAGTTTATTACAAGAAAGGCTTACAAGCCAACAATAAAGAAACACAGTGGAAGACGAAGAAGTAGTGGAGTCCAGCTGATCTGCCACAGACAATTGACTGCGGTAGCGGCCTAGTCGTCGAGATCCACACCGGTAGCAAAGTCCTTCTTCTCTGAAATTTATTTGCATCAAGTAAGGATGAGCACAACTTCCGTGCTCGCAAGCTACACCCAATAACAGAGTTAATGCATGCGAGGATATATCAAAGGAAAGATTATAGGGTTATTTGTGCAAAAGCAGTATTTGACATTTTAAATACAATACCAAGTTCAAATGTTGGACCGAAAAGGCGACTAGAGGGGGGGTGAATAGGAGCACACTCACTTTTTCACTTTGATCAGATTCAACAAGAAATTGCACTCCAATAACTATGGAAGCTATGAAGATCAATATACCAGTACAACGAAATACTAGTATTGAATCCAATCCAAAATCCCCAAAGCAAAAAACCAAATAGGAACTCAAATCCAGAGGCGGTCAAACCGGCGTGTATTGCGCGGTCGGACCGACGGGCGGTCTGACCGGCGGCAAAATCGCGGTCTAACCGCTAGGCAGTCTGACCAGCGTTGTAAGATCGGTTTGACCGGACCTGACACAGAACAGTGGATATAGCCCAAAAAATCAAACTCAAATCGGTCTAACTTTTGGTCTACACGACCAAACTCCACAAAACTTTAACCACACCTTCTTAAAGATATTAGGAACCTATTCTAATCAAAGATTGCAGAGATCCATCCCAAAGTTCCTATCTTTTTCAGTTTGAATGAAGGGTGCTCCAAAACCGAGTCAAAAATGAAATATGATCTAGAGACTTGCTCGTGGATGATTGATGATTAAGATGATCCTAGATGGGTTCCCATATGTCACAGCAAGTTAGATCAAGGCAAGAAACCAAGCAAAAACTCGCGGATCAAAGAAAGACTCAAAATCACCAAATAGAGAGAAAGAAAGCAAATAGACTCATCTTTGAGAGAACTTTCTTTGGATTGATTTGATATGGTATTGGTTTACAGCCACTCCATCAATGGAGGACAAAGACTCAATACATGAGCATGAAATCAAATCCAACTCTCTAGAACCCTAACCTCCAACTATCTTCTCTCTAAGCACAAGAGCAAAACTAGGGTTTTCAATAATGAAAGGGTTGAGGGGGTGCAGCCACCTCCCTCCTTTATTTATAGTGGAGGCTGAGACCTTCTAGAAGCAAGACCCTAATGGGCACTCGTTAGGCCCACACACAAATGGGTCACACACGCGCGTATTTTAAAGCGTCGTCTTCATCTCCTCTTGACCTAATCCGCTTCACCTTGCGCCATCTTGTGCCGCGGGTTGGCAAAAGGTCACCAAGGCGGTATTTGGTAAAGTTACCAAAATACCCCTTCTCGATCTTTTTCGAAGACCGAGTCCCATCTTCGTGACGCACTTCCATGCTTCGCGACGTGTAGGTTGATCCAACAGCTCTCATCATGTCAGCAGGTCTCTCCCATCCGGCTCCCACCGAAACCACCATGGCACTTGCACCGACCCCCGCGCCGCTTATCCAACCCGTCGCACCGAACTGCCCGTTTGGTCATCCTTGTCCAATTTGCGCCATGCTTGAATCCATTGACCTCACTCGGCATCCCCGATCGTTCTGGACCTCAACTCTCCAAGCCTAGTCCCGATCATCCTCGCCGTTGACCGTCGTTGACCTCCAAGCAACCTGCACAACAATAGACAAAGAAATCGATTTCGGGAACAAGTTCTTCATAACTTGACCCACGTTAGTCAAAACATTCATCATGCAACACATATGCCATGGAACCCATGAACTTGACCTAACCCAACACTCATCGCCACTTTTGGCCGATGAACAGCAAGAAATCGGTTAGACTGTCAATGGCTGGTCTGACCGCCGTTTACAGGCCAGTCTGACCACGCGCCCAACGTCGGTCTGACCGCACAAGCCCTGACAACATTCCAAACTTCGACGAAAACGCGTGTTTCGACAAACCGTTAACGACATTGCCAATTGTAACATCATCCTATGATCATGAGCATATCCCCATTATATCCCCAATCTCCCCCTCGATGAACACATTGGCAATTTCCAACAAATGCAAATTTAGAGGTTTGAAAAGTAAAAACTCGACGTTTTCGCACAAAGGTACAACTTGGTCCAAAAGCAAGAGAATGCAATGAAAATGACCAAGTTAGCTTCAGAATAGCATAGGCAAGTGAGATAAGGCAAAATAAAGTGAGAGAGCTTCATTCCATAAAAGGGTCAAAATCTCACTTAAGGTCCAAATGAAAGAACAATTGATCAATTTGACCTTTGATCATTGTGAGGTTGCAAGAATTACAATTCAAGTTCAGAAATAGCAATAAGACCATAAGTATGCAAATAAGAAACTCCCCCTCACTATTATCCTCAAATTTTAGAAAATTTCAAATTCTCTAATTTTCTCCCCCTTTTTAACATTTTTATATCTTCTCCCCTTTATACATCTTGGATATATCTTCTCCCCCTTTGACAATGGAGTCATCAAGGAATCATACCTTTCACTCGTCCAGAGATGACAAATGCAGAATTGAGGAAAAAGCATAAGAAGGAGCATGCATGAAATGCAATGGAGTGGCTTCATTTTTTTTAGTACAAGAAGCTTTGGAGATTACCCAAAAGAACAAGCTAGCATTTCTAATATTGCACAAACAACATATCAAGCCTAACAGCGCTAGCAAGATTATGATAAGAC
This sequence comes from Phyllostachys edulis, assembly GCA_036346405.1. Classification (NCBI taxonomy): domain Eukaryota; kingdom Viridiplantae; phylum Streptophyta; class Magnoliopsida; order Poales; family Poaceae; genus Phyllostachys; species Phyllostachys edulis. The sequence continues at coordinate 8,099,601 of CM070554.1, read as the reverse complement.
ATATATATATCTATCAAAGCTAAGCTAGAAGGCTCAATGTAAAGCAATGAATTTTATCAATTTAAGCAAAGCTTCAAATTTAGCAAGTTCATCAACAGGGATCCTAAAATGATAATTGTCATGTCAAAATGTCAATGTGAGATCAAAAAGCTAACAATGACCACATTAAGAGACAAACAGGTCCTGAATTGAATAATTTTGCTCAATTTTCACAAACGCCCATTTTTCAACAGTTTTTCATTTGCAATGAATATTGAAGTTGACTAATGGTCTAACTTAGTGAAGAAGATCCTGGACTAGGAGCCATCCACAAACTCTTCCTAAGCTTCGACCAAAAGTTGATTAAAGATATATCTTAGTGAAGAAGATCTTGGATTAGGAGCCATCCACAAACTCTTCCTAAGCTTCTACCAGGGCGACAAATCTTGAGGTTCATATCAATTTTGACAAGCAGTCCCCATGAGATCGTCTGGATCATCAAACTATCTCCATGTTCATGTCTTTGACATGCAGTCTCGTGAGAGTAGTTTGGCACATTTTAAGCACATGACAATCTTGAAATTGATTTTTTATTTTTCATTTTGCACAAGAGCAGTTTTAGATTCTCATAAGAACAAGAAGCTCAAGCAATGATCAATTTTAGATTCAAGATCTAACAAAGCAATTTCGATAGGGTCAATGTCACAAAAGGAGCACTAATTGCGCAACTAGCTAAAACATCCACAGATTGTAGTTTTAGTTAAGTTGTTTTTTAGAGTTCTAGCTCATTTAGCAAAAACTTAGCTACACATGTGAAAGCATGATAATTCTAGCACGTCAAAGAACTAGACATGGCATTGAGCAAGCGTGGGGTGGGTGTGGGTTGTCTACAACCTGCCCCACTTACACCTCTAGTCTAGAGCACATGACAAGGCCTTTACGATGCGTCATTCCAACGTAGTTATGCCTCGCTAAGGTTTCGCTTCCCTTAGATAGAAATTCACCGGATTAAAGCCCCCTCTTGCGCCATGTGAGTATTAACAATAAGTCTTCACGACACCCACACCACCGGATGGCACAACCACATTGAAACATTGTAAATTAGTTAGCCAGGTCTGTCCCACTCCGGACTTGTGGCAGTACGATTTTGGCTTAAAAATCCGCAGCTCACAGATCGGTCCTTAATTGACTGAGCGACTTCCAAAACAATCCCTGGGCCTCAAACATTCGCTGAATTGAGCCTATGCATAAACTTGCACCCACCAAATATCCATTTCGCCCAAGTCCAAACCAGTTTTTGAATTTATTTTATTTTTCAAAGCATTTACAAACTTTCATGACACACCAGTGCCATGGATACAATTTAAACAACATTTGACTTTTGGCTGAAAATTCCCAAATTGAAATAATGTTGGGTCTAAGCATGACTAAGCATATATTTTTCCAAATTGTTCTAGTTCATACTATTGTATAAACTATATTTTCATCTAAGGTGACAAGGTATGAATATTTCAATGTTAACATTTGGCTATATAAATGTATTGGGATTAACTACAATTTAAAAACAGAATTTAAATTACATTGAATAGAAATAAGCATAGAGTAATAATTTAAAATAGAAATTAAATAATTCAAAAATAGTGGGATCAAATATGATCAAAGATGTAACTTGCCTTGCTCAATTAAATGTTCTCAAACGACGTCGAAATCTGACTCTCCGAAGTCGTCGAAATCTATACGTGAAAATAAGCCAAATTCAAATAAAATTAAAAATAGAGTTCAAATGAACTCTAAATTAAATAATTTTAGTTTATTTAGCTAGATCTTGAATTTATATGAATTTAGAAATTTGAATCGACGAAATCGGAGTTCGTATGAAGGAGAACGAACCTGGAAGTTTGGAAATCACATGAAATGATGAAATTGGGATTTTTGGAATTCTGGAATAATTTTTGTAAAGGAAAATCGGATTAATGCGTCAGCATGATGTCATCGCCTGATTTTGTTTACGGGGTGCCACGTAGGTGCTGACGCCGCACTAGGGCGGAGGTGGCGATGAAGTGGCTCCGATGTGGCAGCCATGTGGCGGTGCCACGTCGGCAAGGGCCGGCGGCGCTTTGGCCTACGGCTCGCCGGCGAAGGGCGGCACGGCGGTGGCTGGCGAGGGCACCAAACGAAAGAGGAGGCGACGGGGAGCTCAGCGCTTACCGCAGCGGCGGTGGGACGGGCAGAGGTGGCCGGTAGCGAGGAGTTAGGCGGCGGCGAGGTCCGGGTTTGCGGCGGCGCGGTGATTCGGCGGGTCTCCGATGGAGCTAGTGTGCGCACGGGGTCGGCGTAAGATGTAGCAAAGCCAATGGTGCAGTCGGAGTCACCGGGGCGTTGTCGACGGCGGCGCTAGAGGCGTCGGAGGGAGCTCGTGGCCGATGGTGAAGACTTGCGAAATCCGGCCAATAGAGAGCGAAGGAGGAGGGGTGAGTGAGGGGGAGGGAATGAGGAGGAAGAGGGCTACCTCGTGCTCCCTTTATCTGGATAGAGCGATCTGGGTGAGGAGATCGTGGGGGGCGTTCTCGTGACCATTACTCAATCCGTGAAACGCAGAGAAAAGGGAAACCACGTAGGGAAGGGAGGCGGCGGTGAATGGGGGTTTGAATGCGCATAAAGACGTGAGTTAAGGGGGAAGGAAACGTAGCCAATTTGGAGCTCTGGTGGGCGCTAATGGTGGTGGATCGAGCTCGGCTGCGCGAAGAAGAAGCTGGGAAGGAAGAAGATGGGCGGGCCCACCTGGCAACGAGAGGGAAATGAAAGGGGAGCGGTTGGCCGAGCGATTTGAATCTAACGGCTGAGAACGCCCGAGAGAGTGGGCCGAACGGGTGTGCGTGAATAAGAACGGGCCGAGTTAAGAATTCGGCCCAAGAACTGTTCACGGATTTAATTTGATTTACCAAATAAAATAATTCTAGTAATTCAAAAAGGCTTTAGAAAATAGAAAATAAAATCCAAAATTCTAGAAAAATTCACAGAAATTCCTAGAGTTATTTTGGACTTAAATAAAATATTTCCAACTTAGAACTGGTAATAGTTTTTGCAGATAAATTTATTTTGGCTTTAAAATAGTTAGGGAAAAGCTTTTAAAATTCCAAAAATTCTAGAAATTAATTAAAATTTTATTTTTCATTTTAAAACCAAGAAAACTTCAAAAACTTCAATACATTTTATTTTTGACTTTTAAAACTTAGGAAATTCAAGAAAAACAATAAAACTCTTTAAAATTTCAGAAAATCTAATAAAATTATAACTTTATTTATTTTATTTTGGTAATAGAACTTTGGGATATTACAGTAAATCTGAAGTTTACTTCGGAAAAGATCATGCAGCATGTCCTCTCAATAAATAAGAATCTCATCAGCGGCTCCCTTCTGTGTAGAGATGTGTATAAGTTGGTTTTTAGTCAAATAAAGTAGTCATTTCTAAATTTGGACTATTTATTGGAAAATACTATGATTTTGGAAGCTTGTTTCGCTTGTCCCTTTCAGATTTCTGTAATAAGGTTGTGAACCATACTTGTGTTCCAAATAATGGGGATGAGGCCAACATTTGGCACTCACGTTTATGTCATATAAATTTTGGTTGTATGTCTCGGCTATCCAGCCTGAATTTAATTCTGAAACTCTCTATAGTCAAATGTTATAAATGCCAAACTTGTGAGTAAGCCAAGCAACCTCGCAAACCTCATAAATTTGTGGAGGAAAGAAATTTGGCACCTTTAGAACTCATACATTCAAATCTCTGTGAAATAAATGGCGTGTTGACAAAATGAGGAAAAAGATATTTCATGACTCTAATTGGTGATGCTTTTAGATATTGTTATGTGTATCTATTGAAAATAAAATATGAACCTCTAAACTACTTTAAAACTTATAAGGATAAAAGAAAAACTCTGCTTGTCTTTTCTCTAGATCGAAAAACCCATCCGTGCAAGTTGAACTGTTCTCGGGCATTGTGCTGTTAAGAGATACTCTGTCCCTGCGCCCGGTGTACACTGGTGGTGGGGAGAGCAAGTCTCCGGAACCGTCGTCCTTGCGATCCTGTACAGGAGAGGGCGAATCAGGTTTTTGGGAAGCGACTCCGCGACTGCTCGCTGTTCCCTGCATCTTCTTCATCGGTGACGTCATCTTCTTCGTCTCTGCAACACTCTTCGCTTCGCATCGGTAACATCTAGTACTCCGCACTTACTTCTAATTGTTAGTATGAACATATGCGTTCTGTTGTTCGTATTGCTTATCGTCCTAGTTCATCTTCTGAACATGTTTAATACTTATGCTATTTCTATAGTCATGATTTATTTGCGGAATTATGTAACCGCTAAAGTGCTGAATAATCTAAAACCTAGAACCAAGTAACAGAGTGCTTCAAAATTATCCCCAGCACTAACAGGCTCTACCATTAACGAAGCAGCTAGCGTACACGCTTGCGATGCACTCCAAGCCACATGCGAGTTCATCATGTTTGGCATCCCATTCCCCGACGAACCCCTTGTATTTTCCGCACGACCTGAACGATCTCTGCTAATCCAAAGCCAAAACAGCAATCACGAACCATCTTAATTACCACGCAGCTCAGAACCTCACAAAGAGCTGCTACTATAAATTGTGACCACTCGCTTGTTTTCTTCGCAACGTATCCTAGTCTTGTCCTAACCAAGCTGCTTCTATACCATACTGTACGTAGCTGACTAGCTAGACTTTCTAGCTAGGGCAAACAACTGAGATGGCTTTGCTAGTGAAGTGCCTTGTACTCTCCCTCCCCGTCGTGCTCCTCTCTCTAGGCGGCGTCGCACCTCGCGGCGCCTCCGCCATGGGCCTGCCGCCGCCGCCGCGGCTGACGGTGAACTTCAGCATCGGCGTGCAGGGCATGGTCTGGTGCAACACGTGCAGGTACCGCGGCTACTACCCGCCCATGGACGCGTCCCCGCTCGCAGGTCGGACCTTGATTAGCTTGCCCCCAAAGATTCTGATTCTTTCAACTGTTGTCGTATGCTCGTTCTGATAACATCGCGGTCAATCGACCGACTCCTTGCGAGTGCATGCAGGCGCGGTGGCTTACCTGCGGTGCCGGCACGGGCGGCGCGCGGTGTCGTTCCGGGGCGCGGCGGACAGGAACGGCTACTTCCTGATCGAGACGTCGCAGGTGACGTCCTTCACGAGCCAGGACTGCAGGGTGTACGTGCCGCGGTCGCCTGCGCGCGCGTGCGGCGTGTCCGCCTACCCCGGCGGCCGCAAGGGGCTACCGCTCAAGTTCGAGGAGTTCGTCAAGCGCGACAATGGGCTGCAGGGGCTCTACTCCGTCGGCAACTTCCTGTTTCGCCCGAAATACCCGAACAAGTGCCTCTGAGCTAGCTAGTTGTGCCAAGGATGTACTTGCAGGTGCAGCAGAAGCTGGGTAGGGTTTGGTCTTTCCATGCCAAGGCCAGACTTGAATAAATCGGCTAGCTTTATTTGACTGTTTGGAGATGAATTAGTCTGGTCATTCTTGTAACGTACTGTTGGTTAGTTTCTTCTGTTACCGTAGTTCTGTAAGCTGTAGCTGCTCTTAGCAAGTGGATGGTTGTGATAAGTCGAGATGAATTGAGCATTTTAATGTACGTTTATCATGTGATTGGTGTTACAAGAACTCTGTTTCTTCAATCTTGATCATAAGTTCAGTCGTGTTTGTCTTTTCCTCCAGAGTGGAGAAAGGCATTAGTGGAAGTTCTTTTAGAGCATTTTTTTGAGAGATTTTTTAGAGCATGATATATGTGACCAACCGATCAGTGCAAGGTAACTAAGATCGGTTCATAACTTGGCCGTTGAACCTTGTAAGTGGTGGATCAGCTTGAATGTCAGATTGAGCCGGGCTTGTAGACGGGCTTAAATAGGCTCTGACTTTAAAGTTGTCACGCCCAGAAAAGAATAGGCATAGCAGAAAAGGCCACCAGGAAGACCAAATTTTGGCCCTAAAGGCAACAAAATCGCGTGGTACTTTCTTTTTTCGGACTGTATCGTAACAACGGTAATAAACTAATAATGTCAGTTTTTCGGATAATTGCGTTTGATCCCTGTTTGAACAGAGGTTCATAAAGCACTCACAGAATTCACTTGTGCCAACCAGTTGCCAAATCAAATCTCTGACCATCCAACTTTCACACTCTGATGTTAATCATGTTGGGAAACTATGGACTTGCCCAGCAACCGGCTCATAGGTGGGAGTCTTATTCAAAACTCTAGTAGTGTCTCTAGTCTATAAATAGGAGGCGCTAGTCATTGTAAAAGGTTAATTATGAGAAGAGAAATAAAGAGAAGAAAGAAGCCTCCATATCTCTGTGTTCAATCTACTATTTATTCTTGTATTGTTTTGTATGATTCGACTTCCGTTTACGAAGTGATCGCTCGGACTGAACTCACCAGCGACGGTTCCTCAACACATTATCAGCACGATCGACTCCGGCCTACCTCTAGGCCTACTCTACTCGGATCGAAAGGTAACCATTGTAGCATGACGCTTGTAGATCGAATCGTATTTTCTAGATCGCTTTCAATTCCGCAAATTTGACTTTTTAGATTATTTTCTGCGGTGCAAATCAGCTCTAAATCTACCGCAAGCCGACTTGAAGTTGACGGAGCAATGCCGATCAGTATGTTGCATGAAGGTGTAGATGTCGATTGCACTGTGATTGTAGATTGCAAATCCGCTCTAATCTACCGCAAGCCGACTTGAAGTCGCCAGCAAAGCCGATCGGTAGATTACAACAAAAGAGTGGATGATGATCGCACTATTCATGGACAAACTGTAAAAAAAATGGGCCGACGAGCCCGTGCGGCAGCGTCATTGCCGGTGCGCCGCCGACCACCCGCCGCCCGACACCGAGCCACCACCGAACTGCGGCCGTCGCCAACCCCCACTCGGCCCTCCCGCATGAGGCACCGCCAGCTGTAGGATCAAGGATAACCGACTAGAGGGGGGTGAATAGGAGGTTTTTAAACTTTTTGACAAATTAACAATTTTATCCCATTATTAACTTAGTCTAAACAATATATGATTTTAGCTAAGCAATTTACCACAATAGACAAGCTAGAATTATAAGTGCGGAAATGTAAAGACTAGAAATAACCACAATGACACAAGGAAGTTTTTCCCGTGGTATCGAAGACTTGCCGGTCTTCACTAATCCACGTTGAGGAAGCTTGATCAACTCAAGCCGGCTCCACGAATTAAGCCTTCCCTCAATCACTAGAGGTAGCTCTTCTCCTCTCCGAATAGGCGAGCTCCAACCTTCACAAATGCCCGGGCCTTCTCACAATCTCCTTTGAGAAGATCACCGAACCAAACTCCAAACCGTCTAGGAGATGGCAATCTCCAAGAGTAATAAAGCAAGAATTCTTCACTTGAAAGCGTTCTAATGCCACAAATATCAAACTCAATGAATGCTCTTTAGAACAACCTCAACTACCTTTGCAAATGGAAATGAATACTCTCAATGAGTAGGAAACAATGCAAAGGGCTCAAGAGATGTTAAATGAGGCTCAACTACATTTCTAGTTGCAGTGGGTGAGGTATTTATAGCCTCCACCCACTGCACTAGCCGTTGGACACGAAATTCCCAAATTTTGATGAGCCGGTCGATCCATGACAGCAACAAAGGCGGTCGATCCGGCCTCGGTTATAACGACGATCAGAACGCATTTAATGCACTGAAATAGAGCCGTTACAGGGGGGTCCGGTCAGTCCGCAGGCAAACATGCGGTTAGTCCGGCCTACAGAAAAACGGAATTCGTTTTGGAGACACTCTGGAAAAAGCTGACCGCAACCAAGACCCGGGGGTGCGGTCAGTCCGGCCAAATACCTGCGGTCAGTCCGGCCTGGCAAAATTCAACTGAAAACCTTCTCTGGAAAAAGCTGACCGCGTCCCAGACCCGGGGGTGCGGTCAGTCCGGCCAATGGCCGTCGGTCAGTCCGCACCAGAGGAATTTAGCAAAACCAGAAAACAGCACCTCACTGGAAAAAGCTGACCGCCGTTTTGGTCCGGCAATCCGGTCAGTCCGGCCAGGTAACGTCGGTCAGTCCGGCCTCCAAAGAAATTCAGCAAATTTAAATTGAGGCAAAAACAAAAACAAATCCAAGATTAAACCAATTAAGGTTTGAGCAGTTGTGGCATCGTTCACTTTCAAGGTACTCAATTTTTGCACCCTCTTTATAGTACGGCTGTCTAGCCTATAATCCGGTCTTCCAACCAATTCACCTAAGACCGGTAAAATGAAAAGATCCTAGACTATTGTACCTTGCCTTTGAGCCATAAGATCTTCATGTAAACCTTTTGCGTGCAATTCCCGGTCATCAAGAACGCCAATGGGACTTAACCTTGTACATACTCAATAAATGCGTTAATCCCATATTCACATATTGTCATTAATTACCAAAATATTTTTTAGGGGCCTAGATGCTTTCACCAGCCCGTCCGCAGATCCGCCCCGCGCCACCCTCTGGCGCGCCGCTCACTTCGCCACGCCACGACCGGATGCCACCGCCCATCGCACCGCCGACCAGAAGCCACGCGACCCCACGCTCGCCATCCCAAAGCCGGCACCTCCGCGCCGCGCAAGCTCGCCGGCGGAGGTGCCGGCTGGATGGCGAAGCAGGCCGCCATCATCCCATGCCCCCTCTGCTGGAGCTCAGCGCCCGCATCTTGTGCTTGACGACCACGTTGCCCGCCTCCACGAGCCTGTCGCGTCAAGCCACCCTCGCGCCGCCAGACGTCGCAGGCGGCCGCCACCACCTCCGCATGGGCGGCGCCATCGTGACCCTACATAGCGCGCCGTCGGCTCGCATCAAACACTGACCACACCGCCATGACGGGCACCGCTATGCGTCATCAGATCCCGCCACGTTGACCCCGTCGACCACGCTACGCCCACCACCGCAAGATAAGTAATGCGCCGTCGCCGCCATGGGAACAGGGGCAGGGAACCCTAAATTTCCCCTACTCCTTTTTGACCCAGCCGAACTGGGCCAAATAGGCCGAATCGGGCTGAAGAAAAGAAAGGCCCGGCCCAAGAAATTTTAGAAGAAAAAAACGAGAGAGAAAAGAAAATTCCCAAAAATTGCAAATAAACCCTCGCAATTCTAAAAATTACGAGCACTTTTCGCGGATAAGTAAACTTTGCATAAACCCCCCTGAAATTGAAAAATTACGCGAGAAATTTTCTTAGAACTAAAAATTGACAGTTTAGCCCCTGAAAATTGTAGATTCGCCGAAAATTCATATTTCAGCAGAAAAGGGCATCGGGGATTCATTTTTGAATCATTTTGAGCATTTGAAGCATGTTTAACTATGTTTTATTTTTTCTATGCAATTTATATATTGTATTTGTTGTTTTGATTATCTGTGATAGTTTATATTACTTTTAATCACTGAAAATAGCAGTAAATCATGAAAATACATAGAAAAATACGAGATCACGAATCGGGAGTTCAAAAAGCATTATGAGAATTTTACAACTATTTTATGCAAATTACCAGCAGTAATCTTATGAACTCTTTGCATGAATATAGAAATGACTAGCATCACGAACTGGGAGTTCGAAGAGCTGGCCCAGCATGGCCATAATTTGTACAGAATTTCTACCAATCTTCAACTCTGTGGTAAGGTAATCATGGATGAGCAGTAGATTGCAAAGACTCTCTCTACCTTTCACCCCGAATGCGGTGCAATCCGCACGCAACTATTGTCAAGACACAAGGAGTATGCCGAATTGATTGACATCATGCAAGTTGTGAAAACTCAAGATGATGTTCTAAGGAAGAACTAAATCTCATGGCGTCTAGTAGCAATGTTGGCCATGAAGCAAATGCTAGCAGCTACAAGGTGAGGAAGCCTCTCACAAAGGAGAGGGGCAAAAAGGGTAAGGTCGTGGGCCACAAGGTCAAGCCAAATGCTCAAGCCAAGAAAGGCAAAGGACAGCCTGAGGCACACCTCGCCATTATAGGCACGGAGATCATTAGTTGCACTCATGGATGTGAACAACCCAGTAGCAGCTCCCATCACCACTCCTTTGGACATCGCAGCGGCCGCAGTCGTAGTTGCCCAAGAGGAGAAGATCGCCATGGAGCAGATTGAAGCAGAACATTAAATTATTTTATCCTTTGAATAATGGTTGTAAACTCTAGGAATACAAAACATTTAATTCTTATCATGAGCCCTGCAAGGCTTAATTTTCCCGTATTTATAATAGCAAGTTATATTCTGCTTTTAAAGTATTTTATTTATGTGTGGATTGCTTTCTACCTCGTATTAATAAATACTTTATATCAGAACGTGTGTGGCGCCCTATAGAGGAAGTGTGCTTAGCGGATAGCGACACAACGAATACTATCTTGAGAGAGACGAAATTTTTTCAGTCGATCAACAAGCATGCTGGTAGCCTTATGACAATCGCAGGCAGTGATACTTATATAATACGCTTAGGAAGAGCCATAATTATACTCCCGATGGGCACAACTTTGGTCATTAAAAAAGCATTGTTGTACCCAGAATTGACAAAAACTCTTAAGAATATTCAAGCTAACGGTTTCCACATAAAGACTAAAGAAGAGTATGGTAAAGAATACCTACTCATTACAAAGCGTGAAGAAAGTGAAAATATATACATATATATATATATATATATATATATATATATATATATAAAAATGACTTCCTTTATATGAAACTGGACTATACTACACAAATATTAAGGCACCCGTAGCCTATACTGCCCTGAAAACCGTATTTAGAAGGTTTGAACTTTTCTGTCTCTGGCATTATAGATTAGGCCACCCAGGTCTTAGGATGATGAGAAATATAATTAACAATTCACAGTGACATAATATCGATGTAAAGAATTTTCCAAATCAGAAAGATTTTGTGTGCCCCGTATGTGCCACCGGAAAATTAATTATTAAACCTTATGCTCTCAAAGTGAAGGATGATGTCCCTACATTCCTGGACCGTATCCAGAGAGACATTTGTGGTCCTATACAACCCCTGTCAGGACCATTTAGGTATTTTATGGTGCTTATCGATGCTTCCTCGAAACGGTCACACGTATGTTTATTGTTTACAAGAAACCATACTTTTGCAAAGCTAATCTCGCAGATAATTAAAATTAAGAACAATTTCCCTGATCATCATGTGAAGTCTATCAGAATGGACAACGTCGGAGAATTTACTTCGAAGGCATTTGATGATTATTGCATAGTAATGAGAATTAACGTTGAGCAATCCGTACCGCATGTCCACACCCAGAATGGACTAACAGATTTTTGCATAATTGTAATTTATCAACTGCGTGTTGGGGACACGCAGTCCTGCACGCAGCAACTCTCATCAACTTTAGACCATCGGCATATAACATCCATTCACCTATGCAACTAGCGCAAGGGTCAGCACCAGAAATTTCTCATGTTCGTAGATTTGGTTGCAAGGTTTATGTACCTATACCACCACCATAGTGAACTGCAATGGGACCTCTCCGAAATTCTGGGATATATGTTTGTTATGATGATCAGGTATTTGGACCCCATGACTGGAGATTAGCATATAGCCTGCTTCGCTGATAGCATATTTGATTAGGATTGTTTCCCGTCATTAGGGGAGGAAATCAACATCTTGATGAAAAATGTCGGGAAATAACATGGCAAGCCACGGAAATCCATGCACATAACCCGCGCACTAGTGAAGAAAATGTTGAAGTCCAAAAGATAATTGAAGTCCAGAAGATAATTGATTTGCAAGCATTAGCGAATCAACTACCTGACCACTTTAGTGATTTGAAGAGTATGCCCAAGTCGCATGTGCATACACGCAATGCACCAGAGAGGGTTAAAATACCGAAGAAAGAAAAAAGTATCCCTAATCCTGTCTAGAGGCCTCAGAAAATGACGAGACCTCTGGCCCCTCGAATCCGAAGTAATCGAGGATGCCTGGTGAAAAAGAATAAGAATGACTTGACATAGCTAGTCACCAAAGTTCCCTAGAACTAGAAGGGAAGTCAGTTGAGACATGACACCAGTATGGAACCTTCAGGAAGAGGCATACCAGATTTGAACACTTTCACAGAGGGAGATATCAACATGGATGTATGCGCACACATCGGAGCTGAAAAACTAAAGGGACTTACCCCCGTAATTGGAAGCAGTGGTGAGCAAGTAGAAGCATTAGAAGAATCGCCCCATGAAGAAATAACTATAAAATATGTGACCACAGAAGAATCTATGAATATAACAACAGCCAATGTCGACATTTTTTTGCAAAGAAAATTGTCACAATCATCGATCTTGATCCAGAGCTTGCATCCCTCGTTGAATGTAAGAAAAGATTAGATTGAGAAGATTAGAAGAAGGCAATAGAAAAAGAATTATTGTCTTTGAATAAAAGAGAGGTATTTGAGCCTGTAAACCGCACGCCTCCCCATGTGCACCTCGTAGGACATAAGTAGGTATTTGTTCGAAAGAAAAATAAAAATAACCAAGGCTCGTTGCACAAGGTTTCACTCAACGCCCAGGAGTTGATATGAAGAAACATATTCCCCGGTTATGGGCGGAACTACCTTTAGATATTTAATCTCAATGGTAGCAAACTTGAATTTAGAAATAAAATTGATGGATGTGGTAACTACATACCTTTACGAAAACTTGGATTCAGACATTTATATGAAGGTACCTCAATGTATCCCTGTCCCGAACCAAGACAGGGCAAAAAGAAATCTGTACAGTGTGAAACTCAGAAAGTCACTATACGGACTTAAACAATAAGACAGGATGTAGTATAATCGCTGGAGAGACTTTTTATGCAAGAAAGGCTACACAAACAATGAGAATTGTCCCTGTGTATTTATACGACGATCTCAGAATGGATTTTGTATAATCTCAGAATATGAAGATGATCTGAATATCATCATAACCTTCGAAGAAATTAAGGAAACAAGCTCTTACCTAGAGTCGGAGTGAAAGATTTGGGTGAAACTAAATATTGCCTAGGCTTACAGCTTGAGCATGCCCCTGAAAGAATATTAGCGCATCAGTCAGCCTTCACTCAAAAGGTGTTAGAAATGTTCAGCTTTGAAAGGCATACCCTTCGAAAGTACCAATGGTCGAGAGATCTTTGCAATAAGACAAGGATACGTACAGACTAGAGAAGAGGGGGAGGAAGTCCTAGGACCAGAATTCCCGTACATAAGTGCAATAGGAGCACTCATGTATTTAGCAAATTGTACTAGACCAGATATTGCATTTCTCGTGAACCTATTAGCAAGGTATAGTGCAGAACCTACTAAAAGGCATTGGTAGGGAATAAAGGACATCTTCCGATACAAAAGGAAGCAAAGACCTTGGTCTATTCTACAGAAAGAACCAAGGCCTGTCTATAAATGGCTATGCAGATAATCGATACCTATCAGACCTGCATACAGCCAAGTCATAAACAGGCTATGTATTCCTGTGTGGTGGAACTGCATTTTCATGGAAGTCGTCTAAGTAAAGTCTTGTATCGACTTCGATGAACTACTCGGAAATCATAGCATTGTACGAGGCCTCACGATAAGTTGCTTGCCTTCAACAGATAATTCACCACATCCAGCAGTTGTGTGGATTGAATACCGCGCAAACCCCCACTATTATCTATAAAGATAATACAGTTTGTGTTGCACAAGTGCAGATAGATTATGTAAAGAGTCATCTCACAAAGCATATCAATCCCAAGTTCTTCTATGCTCTTGAATTGCAAAGATAGACGAAATTAAAGTACTACATACTAAGTCATGTGAAAATCTTGCAGATTTATTCACTAGGTCACTTTCAGCATCTAGCTTTGAAAGATGTATACGTGGAATTGGAATGATGAGACTTATAGAAGTGCAGAATTCAGGGGGAGAATCTTCACGAACTCATTATTGAAACTTGATCATGAAGATCGAGTACCCAAAGAGTAAATCTTGGAGATTAAATGAAATTGGGTGGATTGTACTCTTTTTCCTTTGACGAGTTTTCATGAAGTTTCCCAGCTAAGGTTTTTAATGAGGCAATTCGTGCAACGCAGCAGAACGTGTATCATTTACTCTTTCTTTAAATTTTTTCCATTGGGTTTTTATGGAGTTTTGACGAGGCATGAATATGTGAGGATGGGTGCCCAAGGGGGAGTGTTGGAAAACCATGGGCTTGGCCCAGCAGCCGGCCCATAGGTGGGCACCCCATCCAAAACCTTAGCATGATCTCTAGTCTATAAATAGGAGGTGCTAATCATTATAAAAGATTGATCATGAGCATAAAAATAAAGAAAAGAAAGAAGCCCCCCCCCATATCTCCGTGTTCAATCTACTATTTATTCTTGTATTGTTCTATGTGATTCGACTTTCGTCTACGAGGTAATCACTCGGACTGAACTCGTCAGCGACGGTTCCTCAACAAATCCCATATATTTTTTATAATAGAAGTACAACTCCTGGCCTCTGCACCAATTAGGGATGCACACAGCCATTACACCACCATCAGCTAAAAGCTTAAAACAAAAAACGGCCAAAAGCCAACAATGACAAACAAATTGTCATACAAAGGCTAGCCTAAAAAACCCACCTAGCCTCGCCTCCAGGACCAACTAGGAGATTGTTCACACGCAAACAGCAGCTGTGCAACAAAGAGGTGATGATGGGACAGTCTCCGTAGCGATGCCTCCAAAAAGAGATACGACTCACGTCGTCGTCACCAGATCCAACCAGCGAAGGTCTGATCAGGAGTTTTCACTCTGGAGCTCAGGTACCGGTGCTCCAAAGCAATGCCATCAAGAAGGTAACGCTGCTCAGGTTGACGTCGTTGCTGGATCCAACCAGCGAAGGCCAGATCAAGAGTTTTCACCTCGGGTCGAAGGTACCAGCATTCTAAGACCACGCCACAGCACGACCTCGTCACTGGATCCAACCAATGAAGGCCAGATCGCCAAGATGACAACTGCAACATCCCCAATGGCCAACCGCCGCCAGCACGAAGGAAGGCGACGTCCACCGCAGCCCACGCATCGACATGTTAACAACCGTCCACCGGGGAGGAGCCGAGCGCTGCATAAGCCACCGCCACCGAGCCGTCGCGATCTCTACCAACTGCACCGGATCTGGATCTGCACCACGCCACCTTCGTTGTCATGACAGCTGGCGGAGAAGGGCCCCGGATCACCACGCCCGAAGACGAGCCAGCGGAGAAGGGCCCCAGATCCAACCCCGACGAAAGTCCACACCGTTGGAAATCGGCGGTTAGACGTCAGGCGTCGGGAGCGCGATGCAGATCAGGCGCCACTACCGAGAAGAAGAAGCCCTACCGTCATCGTCGGTCGACCAACGGCCGCAGACAGCGGCAACGAGGAGGAAGGGAGGAGGAGAGGGGGGCTTGTTTGGCGGCGGCTAGGGTTTTTAGGAGGAAGGCAACGGTTAATCCCATACATACATCACCATTGCCATGAGAACAAATATGTCAAACCTTCACTTAGATATCCAATCAAATAGAGAAATGGGCCTAACACCGGCACACACACACACAAAATATTGACATGCCAAGCTTATGTCTAAGCTTAGGACGATAAGGTAAAATAACCATTTTTACTTCAAACCTTGAGGATGAAAGGTTTTTCACCTAAGTGGTGTGCCTTGGTGGAACGTTTTGTTAAGGGAGTGAGTGTTGGAATAAAAGTCAATGAGGATCTTTGGTCTTTTTTCAAACTAAAAACGGTCTTAGACAAGGTGATCCTATGTCCCCAATTCTTTTTAATCTTGTTGTGGACATGCTTGCTATCTTTATTTCAAGAGCTAAAGAAGAAGGTCTGTTATCGGGAGTAAGTCCTCACTTAATTGATGATGGGTTGTCAATATTACAGTATGCTGATGACACTATACTCTTCTTGAATAATGATTTAGAACAAGCAAAAAAACTCAAATTTATTCTTTGTGTCTTTGAACAATTATCAGGTTTAAAGATTAATTTTCACAAGAGTAAGATTTTCTGTTTCGATAAGGCCAAAAAAGTTGAACAGCAATATACTGAGTTATTCAATTGTAAAGTGAGTACCTTTCCTTTCAGATACTTAGGTATTCTAATTCATTACAGAAAATTACGGAATTGTGAATGGAAAGGGGTTGAGGATAGAGTCGAAAAGAAACTTAACAGTTGGAAAGGAAAAAAAAATTATCTATTGGTGGACGAGTAGTTCTTATTAACTCGGTGCTCAGCAGTCTGCCAATATTTATGTTATCTTTTTTTGAGGTTCCTAGAGAGGTCCTCAAAAGGCTAGATTTTTATCGTCTAGATTTTACTGGCAGAGTGACAGTCATAAACAAAAATATAGACTTACTAAATGGAGTGTAGTATGCACACCTAAAGAGCTAGGCGGTTTAGGCATTCAAAACTTAGACGTTAAAAACAAAGGTTTACTAGGGAAATGATTGTTTAAGATGCTTAATGAAGAAGGGGTATGGCAATATTTGCTAACAAGGAAATATATGGGCGAGAAGAGTCTTTCGCAGGTGGTTAACAACCCTGGGACTTCCCAGTTCTTGTCAGGTCTCATAAAAACTAAAGATCAATTTCTTCACTTTGGTTCATTCCAGGTTAAAAACGGAATGCAAACCAGGTTTGGGGAAGATATTTGGTTAGGCGAATCTCCACTGAAAAGTCAATATCCTACTCTTTATAATGTAGTGAGGAGAAAGAACGATATGGTGGCAACGATTCTGGGATCGGATTTTTTACATTTTTTTTTTCGAAAATCTATTATTGGATCTAAGTTACATGCTTAGAATGAGTTAATTTTGCGAATATCGACTTTGTAATTGAACTTTCAAAAAGATGTTTTTAGGTGGAATTTGCATAAGTCTGGACTTTTCTCGGTACAGTCTTTCTATATGGCACTAATTGGAAATACTCGAGGTACCATTTTGGAATCTCTTTTGGTGCATTAAAAATCCATTAAAAGTGAAAAAAAATTCTTTGGTATCTCAAGAGAGGGGCTTTATTAACTAAATATAACATGTTTAAAAGAAATTAGAGGGGGAGCAAAAAGTGTTGTTTCTGTATTAAAGAGGAAACAATCCAACATCTATTTATTGACTGCCACTTGGCACGCCTTACATGGTGGGCTATTCAATGTGTGTTTAATTTAAGGAAAAAATTGATATATGCCACTACTTAGTTGATGTCTCACAAATGTGCCACTGAAAAGTTTTTTTTCGAAAAAAAAAACTTTTGAGTGGCACGTACCAAACACAAGCACTAAGCAGTAGCATATAGGAAAAATTCCCTTAATTTAACTCCACCTGTGAGTAGAGCAAACATGTTTGGGAATTGGTTAGTCGGTATTCCAAAAAAAATTAAAAGTCACAACTCCCAGTGAGAGCTAGTGCCTTATGCTGATCTATTTGGCTATGTCAGAATGGGGTTGTTTTTTTTTTACAATAAGATTATCACTAATCCCTTGTAGGTTATCTTCTCGAGTGGGCACTGACTGTGTACCTGGGCAAATTTGCAAAAATCAGCCTAGAATGAGGCTATGTTGACCGGAAGTGCTAGGTTGGAGTTTGTGGCGAAGCAAATTTTAAACTTCCATAGGTAATGGTTTAGTCACAAGATTAGTAATGATTGAGTTTAATTTCTAGTCATCCTTTGGTTGTAAGGTTTCAGGCCACTATTAACTATTATTGGTACTTTTGGCACTTTAATTTTAAATAAAATAGACTGTGTGTATTTTGGATACAGAGTCCGAAAGAGTTTTTGCTCTTCTATTACCTAAAAAAGTCTAAGCTTATGAAACTAACCACGTACTCATATAAGCCCAACTTTTACTCATATAAGCCCAACTTTTTGCTAAAAGGAAAACTAAGGTTGATAAAACGTCATTTCAGAGAGGCACACGCAAACCCACTGAAAAGCAACAAAAGGGGTTGTTTATGCCGCTCCCACTTCCAACGCTTTTGCTTCCGCATTATACATTTAGACGTGCTTTGGTTTGTCAAGTACTCCTTAAACAAATCCCCCTGCAATTTCACCTTGCCAAATGGCACTGTTAATCGAGCAATTTCTCTATCAGCACAGCAGCAAGTGCTGACGAACGAACCCCAAAAAATTGCTCCAAAACTCATTTTTCATTTAAAAAAAAACAAAAGAGAGGAGGAGAGGAAGAGAAGAAAGGTAGCGAAACTCTGTTAGTCCATCGCGGAGGAGAGAGATTGACAGAGCATCAGATCCGGTTGGCCGGCCATCTTGTAGGTACTTTGTTTTGCAACTTTGTACATTATGTTAAATTATGTAGAATTAAGTACATCATTTGAGCTGTAGCGAGTAGAATAAAGTAGAATAGCAAGTAGAATTAAGTACATAGAATTCAGTAGAATAGCGACATAGAATTCAGTAGAATAGCGACATAGAATTAAGTAGAATAGCCACTAGAATTTAGCAGATTAGATAATTGTAGTCAAATTATGTACTACAATATTTGAGCTGTGTATAGTGTAGTTCGTTGTACACATGTTATGAATGTTACAGCAGTCGAACGATTTAGGATAAATCGGCATTTTAGTATCATAAAATTGCAAATATTTGACTTTGTGTGAAATTTTGGTCACCTATAATGTTGATCCTGGCTGCTATATTCTACCAATTAGGTTTTCTGTGGAGGAAGAATGCTACTTTTGCGATATCTCAGCATTACAAACGCTTTGATGCATTTGAAGAAGCAGAAGCTAATAAAGCTGCTGGAAAGTACGACAATGCATCAATTGATTACCAAATAGAGTTTTACAGAAACGAGGGCTTAACACATTATTCGCCTGCTAAGCTTCCTGTCACAAGTGGTCAGTGATCTCATCAGAGTATGGCAAGAGCAAGTTCGGTTTCTTCTTGAAATTTTAATCTTGTCCCTTTTGCATTGCGTGCAGGCGTCCCTGAAGGTTGTGTGATCATCAGAGAACACATCCCCATCACGAATCTCTTCACATGTCTTTGGTTCAATGAATTGACCGTTTCACCTCCAGGGATCAAATTAGTTTCAGCACCGTCCGGGACAAAATAAGGGCTAGAGTTGGCTGGATGCCTCAAATATTCCTGGACTGTGAAAGGCGCAACTTTGTTGTTCAGGTATTGCAGTTGCTCGAATATGTTAATTTTCGTTTCCCATGCACTTCTTGCCTGGTATACAACTACCTGACAGTTACTGCACAACTCAACTGAAGAGCAAGTGGCCTTTGTTTTGGCCTTTTGGGTGCCCTACTGGCTGACAGCACATGTTAAGCTTACAAGTATGTTTTTTTGCTGTCGACATTTTACCAGGCATACCATAGGGAGCTACTGCAGCAAATGATTGCGTCTGGTAGGAAGCCCCCTGCAATCAGCAGCGAACCATCTCGAAAACTTAGACCAGGTAGCAGGAAAGCTCCCCCATCAAAGAAGCCTTCCGTGAAGCGGAAAAGGGGAAAGAAATCGAGCTCACGAAGGCTTGTTCCGAAGCACATCACCGGGGCGATGGGTGTTATGTGACGAAAGTTCTGTTGGATTAATTGGGCTTGGTCTATTTTAATTTAGCAATTAATCAAATAAAATTCTTAGGCCCACTATTAATGCTAGGTGTAAAAACTGTTTAGTCCTATATGGATAATTGAATGGGAGTTACACCACTTTAAAAGGTGGAACGTGGTAACCTCCTTGTGGAATTGGAGAGAGCCAATACACGCTGCCTTCGCTTCGCCTCGCCACGCCGCGCGTGCGTGTGCAGCGTGCGTGTCTTGCCTGGCGTGTCGAATGCACGGCGCGTTTCTTTATCTATTCAAAATCAAACGATCGACTCTGGCAAGAACGGTGCGATTACTAGTGACTAATGGCTGCGATTACTCGCCTCTTCATTTTTTTGTTACAAAAGAACTCTCCACTCTATACGAGGGATCGTGGAGAAGAGTATTCGGTTCGTGTTGTTGTTGTTCTCTGTCATCTCCGGTCCGAGCCTTGCGCGCACAAGTTTCGGGCGAGTAGGCCTCCGAACTTCGTTCGCTTGTGTACCGCACGGTAGGCGGGCGATCAAGTTTTTGGGGAGCGATCAACGACTACTCAATCTGCGACGCCTACTTCGGTGGTGAACCGTTCGCGGGATCAGATCGCGAACATCTTCTGCATCACGCCTCGATCGACTACATCGAATAGGCCATCATGTCGACTGATGGTAACGGCGCCTCCGGTGTCTCTGGCACTGGCCCCGCCCGAGGGTATAAATTGAAAACTTTTCTGGTGTATTTCTTTCTGTGCGCTATGAATATGTTAATAGATGTTTCTGTTAGCTTGTTCGTTAGCGAATATGAATACATCGTTGATAGATCACTCATGCATGTTTATGTCATATTTTATATACTGAATTTCTGGATTAAAATATACCGAAAATTGACTAGATTTCCAACAATCCAAAAACTTGATAGGTCTTTTTCGATAGTTGGCTTTGCTGCGTCGCTTAAGCCATACCCTCCGTTTGATGGTTCAAATTTTAAGAGATGGCGTGCACACGCGATCCTGTGGTTTACTGCCATGGAATGTTTTCATGTTGCACAAGGCAAGCCCGCTGAGCCTCTGTCTGATGAGGATGAATGCAAGTTCAATGCAGCGGATAACTTGTTTCGAGGTGCACTTGTCAACATACTAGCGGACAACATTGTGGATGTGTACATGCATTTGCCTACGGGCAAAGAGATGTGGAATGCACTTGAGGCCAAGTTCGGAGTTTCTGATGCTGGTAGTGAGCTGTATGTCATGGAGCAGTTCTATGATTACAAGATGGTCGATGACCGTTACGTAGTAGAGCAAGCTCATGAGATTCGAGCACCGCAAAGGAGCTTGAGAACAATAAGTGCGAAGTTGGGACAAGTTTGTGGTCAAGCGGTATTATCGCCAAGTTACCGCTTTCTTGGTCGGATTTTGCTACCTCTCTAAAGCACAAGAGGCGGGAGTTCGGTGTTCTTGATCTCATTGGCACTCTTAGTGTTGAAGAGAAGGCGAGGGCAAAAGATACTCGTGGCAAGAAAGTTGTCTTGAGGAGGTTCAAGCGCCAATTTGGTGCGTAAGAAGAATTCTCGTGCTTTCCACAACAAGAAGAAAAATAAGCCTTTTGTCAAGCCCAAGGCTACTACTGAGTTTAAGAAGAAAGGCAAAGGAAAGGGTAGTCGCTTTGTGTGTGATTCGGCCATTGAGCTAAGGATTGTCCAGATCGCAAGGATAAGCAGAAGAAGTCTGCCAACATGGTTATTAGTGACGCTAGAGGAACATCGGGGTACGGTAATTATTTACCTACCGTTCTTTCTGTTTGTCAATCACCTGAGTGGTGGATTGACACCGTGCTAATATTCATGTTTGTGCCGATATTTCCTTGTTTTCATCTTATCGGTCGGTCGAGGTTGCTCCTTGTTGATGGGGAACGGATCGCATGCAGCTGTTCATGGTGTTGGTACGGTCGATCTGAAGTTTACTTCGGGAAAGACCGTACCAAGAATGTGCAACATGTCCCTCCATAAAGAAGAATCTGTCGGCGGATCTCTCTTGTAGAGATGGTTTTAGGCTTGCATTTGAGTCCAATAAATGTGTCGTGTCTAAGTATGGAACATTTGTTGGTAAAGGCTATGAGAACGGAGGTTTGTTCCGCTTTTTCTTTGATGGATTCTGTAATAAAGTTGTGAACCATGTGTGTAACGATGATGATGAGTCTAATATTTGGCATTCACGACTTTGTCATGTTAATTTTGGGTGTATGACGCGCTTAGCTAATATGAGTTTAATCCCGAAATTCACTTTGGTCAAAGGTTCTAAGTGCCATGCGTGTGTTCAATCGAAACAACCTCGCAAGCCTCACAAGGCAGCAAAAGAGGCGAGGAATTTGGCACCGTTAGAACTCATTCATTCCGATTTGTGTGAGATGAATGGCGTGCTGACTAAAGGTGGAAAGAAATATTTCATGACGCTTATAGATGATTGCACTAGATTTTGCTACGTGTACTTATTAAAAACAAAAGATGAAGTGTTGGATTACTTTAAGATCTATAAAGCTGAGGTAGAAAACCAACTTGAGAGGAAAATCAAGCGGGTAAGGTCTGATCGTGGGGAGAGTATTTTTCAAATGAGTTTACTTTATTCGCAAGGAATATGGAATTATTCATGAGAGGACGCCTCCTATTCTCCCGAATCAAACGGGTTGCGAAAGAAAGAATCGCACTCTAATCGATTTGGTTAACGCCATGTTAGACATCTTTGGACTTTCTAAGGAATGGTGGGGTGAGGCTATATTGACCGCGGTCATGTCCTGAATAGAGTTCCTACAAAGAACAAAGAAGTAACACCATTCGAGGAATGGGAAAAGAAGAAGTCGACTCTCTCATATTTAAAGACTTGGGGATGTTTGGCCAAAGTTAACGTACCAATTATCAAGAAGCGCAAACTTGGACCAAAACCGAGATTGTGTATTCCTTGGTTATGCTATGCACAGCGTGGGTTATAGGTTCTTAATTATAAAATCTGGAGTACCTGACATGCGTGTTGGTATAATCATAGAATCCAGAGATGCTACATTTTTTGAGAATGAATTTCCTATGAATAGTGATGTACCTAGCTTATCTAGTCAAGAACCTATAATTTCCTTGATTCTTTTCTCGCCGATAGAACATGTTGAGCAAACGCTCAGGAAAATCCCGAGGAGGATAACAATGAAGTTACTCGAAAGAGTAAGAGACAAAGGATTGCAAAGACTTTTGGTGATGATTTCATTGTATACCTCGTGGATGACACCCCAAGAACCATTGAAGAGGCATATTCTTCTCCCGACGACTATTGGAAGGAAGCGACGCGAGTGAGATGGACTCTATTATGTCTAATGGAACTTGGGAGGTCGTTGATCGTCCTTATGGGTGTAAACCTCAGAGGATGTAAATGGGTTTTCAAGAAAAAGCTTAGGCCCGATGGTACAATTGAAAAGTACAAGGCAAGACTTGTGGCCAAGGGTTATACCCGAAAAGAAGGCGATGACTTCTTTGATACTTATTCACTGTTGGCGATTGACCACAATTCGAGTACTACTTGCCTGGTCGCTTCTCATGGTCTTCTCGCTCATCAAATGGACGTTAAGACAGCTTTCCTAAATGGAGAGTTGGAGGAGGAGATTTATATGGATCACCAGACGGGTTTGTGGTAGAAGGTCAAGAAGGAAAGGTGTGCAAGTTGTTAAAGTCTTTGTATGGCCTAAAGAAAGCACCTAAGCAATGGCATGAGAAGTTCAATGAATTTTGACATCTGCTAGCTTTGTTGTGAATGAAGCCGAGATGATGTGTGTACTATCGCTATGGTGGGGAGAAGGAGTGATCTTGTGCTTGTATGTTGATGACATACTGATTTTTGGGACAAACCTCAATATGATTGAGGAGGTCAAGGACTTTCTGTCCAAGAGCTTTGAGATGAAAGATTTGGGAGTGGCTGATGTGATTCTTAACATTAAGCTACTGAGAGGAGGTGATGGTGGGGTTACACTCGTGCAATCCCACTATGTGGAGAAGGTCTTGAGTCGCTTTGGTTATAGTGACTGCAAGCCTGCTTCTACTCCTTATGATCCTAGTGTGTTGTTGAGGAAAAACCGAAGAATAACAAGAGATCAATTGAGATACTCCTGCATCATTGGCTCATTGATGTATTTAGCTAGTGCTACGAGGCCCGACATCTCGCTTGTTTGTGAGCAAGCTAAGCCGGTTTGTTTCAAATCCGGAGATGATCATTGGCGTTTCTTGAGAGAGTAATGCGCTATCTAAAGGCAACTGTGAGCTATGGCATTCACTATGCTGGGTACCCAAAGGTACTGGAGGGCTATAGTGATTCAAACTGGATCTCTGATGCTGATGAGATAAAAGCCACAAGTGGATATGTGTTCACATTTGGAGGTGGTGCTGTTTCCTGGAAGTCTTGCAAGCAGACCATCTTAACGAGGTCAACAATGGAAGCAGAACTCACAGCATTAGATACCGCTACTGTTGAGGCTGAGTGGCTTCGTGAACTCCTTATGGATTTGCCGGTAGTTGAAAAACCAATACCGGCTATCCTGATGAACTGTGATAATCAGACTGTAATTATCAAGGTGAACAGTTCTAAGGACAACATGAAGTCATCTAGGCATATTAAGAGGCGGTTGAAGTCTGTCAGAAAGCTGAAAAACTCCGGAGTGATAGCGCTGGACTATGTCCAGACAGCTAGTAATCTGGCAGACCAATTTACAAAGGGTTTATCACGTAATGTGATAGATAGTGCATCGAGTGAGATGGGCCTGAGACCCACATGAGTCATACCACAGTGGTAACTTTGTTCTCGTGATCGGAGATCCCGTGAAGTAGAATGGTGAAACAAGCCGTTGGTTGATCGGGAGGAGAGACCTTTACAAGGCTCATTTTTTTAGTGATGCACTTCTCTCCTATTCTCAGATGGCGGGTTGGTTTTTACCTCAATGTGATCCGAGTGGCTTATTTAAAGCGAGATGTCGGCCTACAAGACATCTTAGAAGGAACACACCTATATGAGTTCGATCACGGGTCACGCCTATGAGATTTGGGTGATTTCTAGATACTCATGAATAGGCATGGAGTATGACTTATATGCTCCAACCAAAGGGGATACTTTAGGCAGCCTAGTACTAGTAAAGGAATTGGATAAAGCTTGTTCGCACAAAACTGTCAATTCAAGGCATAGTCCATTGTTCAGTTGTGGATGAGTGTAACTCCTTTCCTAGATGGTTGTTCAACTTAATGTCTCCATCGAAACACCGGTATATCAAACAACAATGAGAATCGAGAGCATTTCTCGTGTGCCTTGAAATTTGGTGGGGATTGTTGGATTAATTGGGCTTGGTCCATTTTAATTTAGCAATTAATCAAATGAAATTCCTAGGCCCGCTATTAATGCTAGGTGTAAAAACTGTTTAGTCCCATATGGAGAATTGAATGGGAGTTACACCACTTTAAAAGGTGGAACGTGGTAACCTCCTTGTGGAATTGGAGAGAGCCAATACACGCTGCTCGCTGCTGCTTCACCACGCCACGCCGTCGTGCGTGCGTCTTGCGTCTTGGTGTGTGTGTGCGCGCAGGCGTCTTGTAGCGTGTCGAATGCACGCGCGTTTTTCTTTATCTATTCGAAAATCGAAACGCACTGACTCCTGGCAGGAACGGTGCAGTTACTAGTGTATTATGGTCGGTTACTTTCGAGTAATGGATGCGATTACTAGTGACTAATGGCTGCGAGCTACTCGACCTCTTCATTTTCTTTGTTATAAAAGAACTCTCCACTCTATACGAGGGATCAGGGAGAAGAGTATTCTGGTTCTGTGTTGTTGCTGTTCTCTGTCATCTCCGGTCCAGAGCCTTGCGCGCACAAGTTTCTGGGCGAGTAGGCCTCCGGAACTTCGTTCGTTTGTGTACCTGCACGGGTAGGCGGGCGATCAAGTTTTTGGGGAGCGCATCAGCGCGACTACTCAATCTGCGACGTCTACTTCCTGGTGGTGAACCGTTCGTGGATCGCACTGCGAACATCTTCCTGCATCACGCCTCGATCGACTACATCGAATAGGCCATCATGTCGACTGATGGTAACGGCGCCTCCGGTGTCTCTGGCACTGGCCCCGCCCGAGGGTATAAATTGAAAACTTTTCTGGTGTATTTCTTTCTGTGCGCTATGAATATGTTAATAGATGTTTCTGTTAGCTTGTTCGTTAGCGAATATGAATACATCGTTGATAGATCACTCATGCATGTTTATGTCATGTTTTATATACTGAATTTCTGGATTAAAATCTACCGAAAATTGACTAATTTCCAACAAGTTCCTCCGGACACTCACTTGATACAGCGTTCGTTCACTTACTGGGTGGGGCAGAGGCTTGTATTTTTTCCCCCGCCGAAATTTGTTCATAGTCATTTCTTCATTGTTGTTGTAAATAACAGCGCATAGCAATATTATTCAATTGTTATGCTCATCGAGCCAGCCTATTTTAACAACCGTTGTTATTTCATAAGCGCGGTGCTGCGGCGACAAGGCGGGACCGGGACTGAGCGCGGCGGCACGGCACGATGGCAACACGCCCCTGCGGCCGGGTGGCACACGACGTCCGCTCCTCGATATGGCGCGCCGGCACAGTGGCACGGGAAGACGGGAAGGGGGCAACACGGCGTGGTTGCACTCCCCCATCCGGCGCACGTGGAACGAACTGCTTTTTTTTTATAGTACACACCGCATACGTACACACCCACAAACACATATGAGTGTGTCCTGTAACACACGTCTAATCTAGAGCGAATGTTAAATATACCCTTTAACACACGTCTAATTTAGAGTGGAGTTAAGACTCCCACGGAGCGTAAACATACGTTTTAACTACTAAATACACACACTGCACCTACATGTATGTGTAATATTCGAAAACCACCTAAACGGTGAGACACTTGGGATCAAGCTCGTGGCTAGCACAGCCAGGCGCCGATCTGAGCATTGCGGTAAAGAGCGTTTCAACTGATGGAATGTTACGAAAGGTGAGAAGCAGCGGCTGACGAATGTTAAAAAGGAGGGAACAAAAAAACAAACGCCCACCGTGGGGCTCGAACCCACGACCACAAGGTTAAGAGCCTTGCGCTCTACCAACTGAGCTAGACGGGCTTCTTGTTTTTAAACGAACGTAAAGGAACAAGATATTTAGAGCAGACTGGTTAACATTTACTCGGTGTTTCGACTGGACATACTCCACATCAGCGAGAATTTTATTGTACCCTTACATCATCCCTCTACCACTCTAGTTTAAAGTTAGCCTTGTAGCAATATAGCAACCACTAATTCAACGGTGTTACCGGAGCCATCTGTGATTTTGTACAATGGCTCAAAAGAGATCAAATGGTACCAGCCACTCTGCAGCATCAGTTTTTCTGACCATACAACAAAAATACCGAAGCAAAGAGCTGCAAGTAAAACATACTCCTGGGAGACAAAATCCAACCAATGCCCATAGTCACAGGAAAAAATCTGGCAGGAGTGTGCAGTTTGACATGAGAAAATGCAAAAGATAAAGTCAATTTATGTTAAGCTAATACAACATCCAGGGACTAATCCCACAACACTTGGAACACACTGGAGCACTTCAGTTTGGCTTTGGCTGCTCATACATGGTATACCATTATATACATGATTGGATTCACTGTCCAGTCCCAGATAACTTGCTACAAAAAAAATCCCTTACCCAAGTGCCCACCTGCTACTCTAGAATCATGACGCCTCCTCGAGCATGTCAATGAAACACCTTCCATGTGACCTCTGGAAGACTGACTTGTCAAAGTGCAGCTCATTGGTAGAGACTGCCTCAAATCTAGTCCAGAGTTCCTTCTTTAGAGTAGTTTCTCCAGCCTGCCTTCCCTTCAGGTTAGTGCTTCCCAAGCCTTTCGAGGAAGTACCAAGCAAGGCCTTGCTATGCACTGCTGGAGTTTGGATGGGCTTGTCATCTGAAAGTTCCTGTATCCCCTTCAGGTTATTGCTTTCCAAGCCTTTACAAGGAGTACCAATTAAGGACTTGCTATCCCTTGGTGGAGTTGGAATGGGCTTATCATCTGACGGATCCATTAACACACATGTCTTGAGGGGTGACAGGAACCAGTCAAGAGTCTCGTCGGCTTCTCTCCATCGGTGTGTATTTCTGGTAGATTGATTGAACCCATACAGATCTGGATACCTTGACGCCAGATCCTTTGAGACTTCATCAGATAACATGTCGTCAGAGGCTCCAGAAGGTTTGTAACTCTCGGTTTGTCCAGTGCTGAGAATGTCTTCCTTCCTTGAGCCCTCCGATATCGGAGAAAACTGCTGCTGTCTACTGGACAATGCTGTATTCAGGCATGGACTAGGTAACGCTCTCCTGCTCTTCTGAATTGAGAAACTGAAAGGCGAAACGAGCTTGTCTTCTGACGAGCCCTTCTTTGCTTTCATAAAATGAGGTGTGACGACACCAGAGCTTGCTTCCTTTACTTTCACACTTTTCTCCAGATCAGGACAATCATTATCAGAAATGGTTACTTTCCAAACAGGTAAATTAGGCAGATTCAACTGATCCATGTTAGCAGGTGTCTTCAACAGCGTTTTTGATGATCCTGGGCATCTAGATGAGCACACTTTTGTTTTTGGCAATGGTGTCAAAAGAAATAACTGCTTCCCACTGTCGACCATACATGCCCCAGTACGCCATGAGACAAGAGGTGAAGGTGAGACAATCAGGTCGGTCTCAGGTAAGTTGCTGGTGCAGCTGACCAAGTTGCGTGGTAAGTTGCTGCTGCTGGAGAACAGCTTGTCATTCCCTTTTGCTGTAGAAATTGAACAGGATACCATTGTTTGCTTTGAGACATTTTCACTTTTTGCTGGAGAAGCTTCAAATGCTTGCTTTAGTCTTGCAGACCATTGCTGCTTATAAGAAGAAAAGGAAGACGATAAGGAGGAAAGCTAAAATCTTAAAAGGCTCATGCTCATGTCATTTTGTTTGAGAAAAAAGCATCAAAGATTTCATGATAGTACAGACCTTTAAAGAAGAATTAGTGTCTGATAGGAAGCAGCTGAATGATTCTATCTCTTGTTTTGCTCTGTTGGATATAGTTTGGCATTGAAGGGCATTGGAGACCAATTCGTCAATCTAATTGAAGGAAAACAGGAAAACGTTATAAGAACCAACAATTTAGTAGGTTCATGTTACACAAAAGAAAACATTGACTTTTCAAATTATGTTTCGAATATATCTAATTGCACAGATCTATATACTACATAACCGATTCAGAATCAGCAAGTGACTAACTGATTCAAGAACAAATAAGTGACTGGCGTTTCAATTCACAAATACACAAAGATATTGTTTTTTCTTTGGAGGTGTTGACAAATCAAACACATAAACAGATATACTCCTACAAAACCTCACAATAACAGAACAGAACCGGCCGGCCGTCAGGCCCGTCACTGCAAGCATCACCATGAATTCGCTGCTGAGACCTGCTAATGCTATTACTTGTACAGTACTGCCCGAGAACTCAACCCCACCAACTGGTTACCAATTCGACCCAACCCCATTCAAACGACCACTGAAACGATGTAATCGATACCACTATTTCCGCCCAAATGAAGCACAGGCGCAGCATACGACAGTTGGAGTCCCTAAAGTTATACTGCCGATTACTCAACGAGATGGAAACAGAGGGCTAGGGTTTCGAGCGAAGGCTGAGGAGGGCCTACCTGGGAGACGAGGCCCGCGAGATCGGATCGGGCGAGGAGGAGGCGGTCGAGCGCCGCGTCGGCCGTGGCGACCGCTGCCGCTGCGGAGGCGGATGGGGAGGGGGAAGCGGCCGGAGGAGCGCGCTTGCGGCGGAGGGATTCCGGTGGGTGGGGCGCCCTGTTGATGGAGAGGACGCGGAGCGGGCGCCGCCGCGCCGTCGACTTGGCTCCCTGGCTCTTCTGCATGTCGGGAGAGACGAGGATGTGGCTTAACGGTCGGGAGGGCTACGAGAGATGGGGAATTTGAATCGCGATTTTGAGGAGGGAGGGTCTGTATCCACCGTACGTATCTACGCCTGCTAACGGGGGCAAACCCAACCATAACCCAAAGTGATTTTATATAATTTTCAACCTAACCTAACCCACTTAAAATCCTTTTAAACACATCCCAATCCAATCCACATAGCATTTTCATCCAACACAATCTAAACCGCTCCCCTCATATGGGTTTCCACCCATTTCCCTCGTATGAGCGCACAAGCCCATCACTCTTCTCCCCTCTCCTTGTATCTAACCTCCTCCTTCCTCTAGCAAGCCACCATCCCAACAAACCTCGGCCATGGCGTCCCCTCCCTCTCCCCATCACTCTTCTCCCCTCCCTCTATATCTAATCTCCTCCTTCCTCCAGGAAGCCACCACCCCAGCCTTGTGCTCCGCCTGCGCCTCCGTCTTGAGGGAGGTGGGCACCCGAGGCCATGCATGAGGAGGTCGCCCAGGTCCAATCGTCTTGCCGCCATGGAGCCGTGCAGAGCCCAGCGTCATCCCTGCTCCACCATCTCCACCATGGTCTTGCCATGATGCGCTTCAGTCCTCCTGCGTCGAAGAACGCCGCCGCCAATGTCGTGCTTTATTCCTTGCGAGTAAAGATCAAGAAAGCATCTAGTTGCGTGTTTTTTTTTTCTCTACGCTTATGTTGCGATAAGAGCGTAAAAGAAAGGTGATTACATGTTGTCTGCCGATGATGATATGAAGTTGCGGGGGCAACAAGCACAGAGTTCTCCGTCTCTAGCGGATGGTCAATGGCAATGGTCCTCCTCTTGTTGCTTCCGTTGAGTAGAGCTTTGGATATCTCCTCAGCCAACATGCTTTAGGACCTTGACAGGAACTCCATAGGCTCAATAGGAGTCTGCGGCGGCGGTATTGCTGCCGCGAGCCCCTCCTCACCCATGTCGCTCGTCAATGCCAAGAGCACCACCGCAGCCCACTCTAGCTCCTCAAAACTTTCTCCATGGCCAACCAAGAAACAGTAGCCATGTACTTATTGGAAGCTGGAAGTGAGCAGTGGCCACTTCCTTAGAGGGAGGGAGGGAGGCTGGCACACGTGGACTCACAGAGCACAAGGTGGGAAGAAGCTGTAAGTCAGGGTGTGAACAAAGAAGACAGATCCCAGGCCTTCTTTTCTGATGTGTCTCCAATTTTTTTTGCTCCTACTACAGCATATGCTAGAACTTTTTTTATTAATTAACATTTTTTTGAATTTTATTTTAAAGTTAACCCCCGGTGTACTTTATTTTCAATTCTGACCCTTTTGGTCACGCCACGGATGGTGGCGTGACAAAACAACACTGTCACGCGCTATAATAAGTCCCCAAAATAGCACTTTTTGTCACGCCACTGGTTGTGGCGTGACTAAACTATCATCGTCACACCACTTCCATTGGCGTGACAAGAGTCTGACTGTAAATGGGTCAAGCGTGGCATAAGAAGTTGTTTTGTCACGCCACGGTGGTGGCGTGACCAAAGGGGTCAGAATTGGAAATATAAAGTGCGCTAGGGGTTAACTTTAAAATAAAATTCAAAAAAAGGTTAATTAATAAAAAAAAATTCTATATGCTACTCCTCCCAGCATGCTCGTTGCTGCTGCTGTTGAGGTTATGTGTCTCGATGATCCCATTCCTAGCAGAGCAGTTGAGCTATCTAATCGCAGACCTCGGTCGGAGGGCTCATTGCATTGGTCTGGGGTGGCAGTCTATGGCAGGTACTCCACCCAAAATCAACTCACCCATCAAACCTACGAGTTGAACCCATTTCAACCCAAAATTTTTGAACCTACACCAACCCAATCCAATCCGTTTCTACTGCAAACCCAACCCGTTAACTACAACAACCCATTTCAACCCATCCAAACCCAACCCAAATTAAAACCCAACCCGTTCAACCCATTTCAACCCAACCCATTAACACCTCTATACGTATCCAATGTCGTCCTTCTAAATGGAAAATCGTCCGTTAAAAATAGGATGTTGCAATGGTTATATACAAACGATTGCAGCATTTGTACCGCAACAATTTCAAATTACCACAGCAGTAATTTAATTGAGATGCTGCAACATTTCATTTGAAGTTCTAAAATTCGGCGTCCTACTCATTTGAAACTTGTTTGGGGATGGGATCTACCCTTCTCGGCCCGAGAACCCCCGATGTTCAGAAGCATCGCAGCATGAGGACGGAGTCCGGGGGTAGTCCGGGTCGGACAGCTCCTGCAGACACATAGATGGGTCCAGACAACTCCCTCTACATCAGCCCGTTGGCCATGCGGGGTCTGTCAGCCGTGGGGGTAGTAACGTAAGCGCCGCAAAGACGAGGGCGAGTCCAGGTAGCTTCGGGTGGCAGGCGGTGGTAGGGGTAGTAACGCGAGTATGTACAAAGGTCGTGCTAGTCACGATGGAAAAGACCCACGCACTCGCAATGTGGGGAGGTCATGGGCAACCTTGTAACTTCACCCAAACCCCATCCTAGGTCCATAACTACACCCCTATGTGAATGGAGAGGATCCAACATATTGTCATTCACACGATATTTGAACAATAAATTGTACACTTGTACAACTCCCTCTACATCACCAGATTGGCCATCGGGTCTGTCGCCACGAGGGGTAGTAATGTAGCGTCATGACGAGGGCGGAGTCCAGGGGTAGCTCAGGTCGGGCAGCTGGTAGGGGTAGTAACGCGAGTATGTACAAAGGTCGTGCTAGTCACGATGGAAAAGACCCACGTACCCCTGCAATGTGGGGGAGGTCATGGGCAACCTTGTAACTTCACCCAAACCCCATCCTAGGTCCATAACTACACCCCTATGTGAATGGAGAGGGGGATCCAACATATTGTCATTCACACGATATTTGAACAATAAATTGTACACTTGTATCTCTATCGACCTCGCTCGCTTCTCGCATCCCTAGAGGACATTACATCCAAGCAGGGGTGCCCTAATGTAACATCCTGATTTTCTAAATCCTTCTTAAGTGTGTAAAATAAATTAAAACTATTTTGTTTTGATGAGAATTCAAAGTTTGGTTCAGTTGGAGAGGTTTGAGTTGTTGATACTTCCTTTCTGGTATGCTCTGCAGTCCTCCTTTAGCCTATCTCTTTTGGGTTATGTAAGGTTTAGACTCTCTTGGCCTAGACCTCCCGGTGGTTCTTGAGGTTAGACCTCCTTGGGGCTCAGACCTTTTCTCACTTGGGCATATCTTTATGTCCTGACCTTTCCCTTTTAGATTGATCACCTTGGATCTCCTTGTTGGTTTGAATCTCTTTGGTTCATACCTCCTTCCCGAGCGTCGCCTTCTAAGTCTAGACCCCTTGTTGCTGGGCACTCTCTTATATCCGACCTCTTTTCACCGGGACATCCTTGTATTCCATTGGAGCTCTCGCGTGCCTTGAACCTCCCGAGTTCATTTGAACCTCCTCGACATTTCCTCTTGGCGAAAGGACCTCCTTTGGGTTCATCCTAACCGCCAAGACTTTTGACCTCACCCTAGCGGTTGGAAATCTCCTTTGAGTTACCTTGACCCTTGCGACTTCTTTTGGAACCACCTTTTGTGGATCTCCTCCGTGGGATCCTCTTTCTTGGAACCCTCCGCTTTGGACCTCTTCTTTGTTTAGATCTAATGGTTCGGACCTCTCCTTATTTCAATCCAAACGTCCGCACCTCCCGTGCATTATTTCCTCTGGAACCTCACCTTCACCTTTGATCTTGGTTGTTGGACCTCCCTCTCGGAGATCCAACCGCCCGGACCTCAACCTGCTCTTGATCCCAACCACAGGACCTCCTTGTAGTCCTCTAGACCTCCTGTCCAAGATTTCTCTGTGGCCTTTTAGATCGACTGACCTTCTCGCCAGACCTCCCTTAAAGAGATCCCGACCGTCAGACCTCCCCATGTCCGCACCTCCTCTGCATGTCTGGACCTCCCCAACCTTTAGACCTCCTTGTCCTTTGGGCCTAGGACCTCCTAAGCCCCTCGGACCTCCTCAAGGACCTCTCCTGCGGGGCAAGACCTCCCTCCTTGACCCGTCTGTTTCTAAGTTGGCTGGCCCCACTTGCCAGCCTTGGTCATTCTCATTTCCTCCGCCACGTTAATATCTTGGGCATTTAATGCGTGTCATGTCACATTAAATGCATCCATATACGTGGCGTTTACTCTGAATTTAGTCACTTAGCTGTACTCTGACATCCTTCCTTGTTCCTTTCCATAGCAATATACGTTGTCCTTTCCTCGTACCTTTTTACCAAGGTGGTAGTGACACCTGCCCTGTCACTCACCTATCTTTGACCCATTTTTGTACTTATCCTTGATACGTAAGCTCCTAGTTTTCTTCACCCACTTTGGCTATGATTAGTCCAGAAAACCCTACTACATTACCGTTCTTCACGCTCATCATCTTAGCTCTCGCTCAGTGACTTCCAGGGAAAACCTTGTTGCCCCACGACCTCCCCTTCATCCATTGTCTCCTTCTTGTCCCTGGTAAGTCCCTTGGTGATCTGCTCTACTCTTATTCTTGCCGCCACATTAAGCTGGCTGTGTCCTTCTCAGGACCTCCTCTTGTGGGTACCTTCTGGATTTCTATGGCTTTTATATGAGGAGCTCCTCCCTGGTCTTTGCGCAAGGAACACTCCCTCTGTCCCTTTCTGGCCAGGCGTAAGGATCATATCTCAGGACCTTCCTGTTCTGTGGCTAAATCACTCTTTTGGGGTCTTTTGTTAAAGACCACTTCCTCCTGGTAAGCTTGGACCTCTTCCAAAAGAACCTATTCTAAAATATAGATCTCTCCTGTTGGTTGAGTTTTGGGTTCCCTCTGGGGTTCGCTTGATTTTCTTGTTGATCTCAGTTGGTTCTTTAGTTGAGCTTTGATTGAACTTGCCCTTTTTCACGTGTAGATTGCGAAGACTCCAAGGAGTCTGAGTGTACTGAAGAGGAAGATTCTCAGGATAGTGAGCAAGGCAAGTTGCACTCTTGATCATATTGCACCTAATAATTCAATTTATTTATGTTCAATTTCAAAGTACAATGCATGCTTATTTCTACCAAGTTATTTCAATACCTGTCTTTAAACACATAGTTATGCCTATTCCCTTCATATGACCAACTTTGACATTGAACCAAAATTGTTGTCACCTTAGACAAAATCTGGTTGATACAATAGTGTGAACCAAGAGCCATTTGAAAAACATATGTTTAGTCATGCTTAGACCAAAAGTATTGATTTGGGGAAAATCTTTACCATCATGACCAATTACTGTTTTAAATGTTTTCACCATGACATTGGGTTGTCATGGGAGGATGAAAATGTTGTTGGGAAAGCAAAGAAAAGGAAAATGGAATTGGACTGGGGCGGACTGGTTACTTGGATGGTGCATGTGTATGCACGGGACCATGCCATTTCTATGGCCGGTGCCCAGGGTTTGTGAAAGCCGCCCTAGTCATTTGAGGACCTGTCTTTGAGCGACCAATGCCATGCCTATAATGGGCTATGCCACAATCGTGCAACCACATGTCTCTAGAATGGGGCGTGGGACCTGGCTGAATAATTTGCAAAGTTCTACCACAAGTTGTTCCATTGGAAGTGTGGGAGGTCTTTTATGGCCAATGGTCTTTTATAACCAACTGTTCCCACTAGTGCAAGAGGAGGCTTTTCGCCGGGTTTCTATCCATAGGAAAGTGAAACCTTAGCTAGGAGGAGCTGTGGTGGAACAATGCACTGTAAAGGCCTTGTCATGAGCTCTAGACCTCTTACCTTTGGTAGTGAGAGGTGGCATCGACGGATGCCAGATAAACTAGAGAAATCATATCATGTGAGTAAAGTGCACAACCTCTGCAGAGTTAAATCTATTCGAATAGCCGTGTCCGCGGTCATGGACGTGCTGGCAAAGGCTACTCAGAGTTAGATGTTGGTTTTGGGGTTTTTCATAAATGCTTATCAAATCTGTTTTGGGATTTCTATCCCATGGGTTTTGGGCAGGGAGCCTTGTGTCAGGAGGGTATCCTTCACCAACTTGTTGATGAATGTTATCCAACTGAAAATCAAGTTTAGAAAATGAATTTTATCTATTGAATACCTGCTTTGGAACTTAGTATTTGTATTTGAAAGAAACTTGGCTTTGTGCAAATTAACCATATTATGCCATCTATTGATTATCCATATATGCATGTCATCTTGCTAATCCACGGGTGTAACTTGCGAGCACGGTTGTTGTGCTCACTCTTGCTCATTACAATTTTTACCAGGAGAGGACCTTGGCAGTGAAGAATCTAGACCCGCCATTATATGTTAATAGAGTTTTGGTGATTAATGACAAACCTAATTGTGAGACTAACACTTCTACTTGTTATATCATGTTTAGTCTCATTTGGATATAAAGGTGAAAATCAAAGAGGTATGCAATTTGGCATTTTAATTCATATATCCTCGAATACTTTAATTTGTGTAGTTAACATATTCTTGTGAGTATATAGCACTTGTGTAGTCCAAATATACTTGTATGTGAGTATAACATAACTTGTGTAGTTAATATGTACTCACATATCCTTGAGTATATATAACTTGTGTAGTTATACATATTCATATGAGTATATACAACTCGTGTAGTGCGTATATACTCATACCAATTTATATTCAATTATTTGTTATTGAAGTAATTATCATCAATTGCCAAAGAGGGAAAGATTATGCGATATCTTGTCCCAAACCATTATGAGCTAATGGTATGGTGTGGTAATTAATGATAATCATATTGTTGGAACTAACATTTTCTATGAGTTGTGTGAAATAGGTTATGTTCCATGTGGTTGACAGTTTGGGATGACATCATATGTTGATGGTCATCAAGTCAAGAGCTTGGTGTAAAGGATGCATCATGTGTTGATGTGCATCAAGTTCAAGATGAAGGAAATCATCTTGTGTCGATGATATTCATGAAGAAGATATGATCATGTGTTGATCAAGTCAAAAGAAGCTTCATCATGTGTTGATGAAGGGCAAGCAAAGGATGTCGTCATACGTTGATGAGCATCAAGTCAAGAACCCGGAGTTGAAGCAAGGATGTACATCATCAAGCTTCAAAGGTATGGCTAGCTAGGGCTAAGGATGTGTTCCTAGGCTTTTACCGGTCTCGGTGTTTGGTTGGGAGACCGGATTGCTAGTATAGGTCGCCGTACTATTAAGAGGGGTCCTTGACTAGTAGCTTGAGTTAGTCATGTGTTGATAGCTCATCTTGGTTGCTCTATGCTCTTTAAGGGATGTTGCTATTTGCGGATGTGTTACGCAAATAGTTTAAGCTAAGTGCTTATTTGTTGTAGCATGTGACTAGTTTGCAAATGTGTTTTGCAAATAATTGTAGTCCATGTACCTTATCCTTGTTTAACATGTTGCCAATATTTGTGAATGTGTTTTACAAATAATTGTGGCTCATGTTCATCCTTGTAGCATATGACTTAGTTTGCGAATGTGTTTTGCAAATTGTCTAAGTCCATATACCTTATTCCTTGTGGTATTGATTCTAAAAGTTGGCAAATGTGTTTTGCAACTAGTTGAGAATCATGCCCTTGACTTGTGTTTGCATCACGTATCAATTTGGCAAATATGTTTTGCAAAATTGAGTTGAAACGAATGCAATCTTTGCTTTCTGTTGGAAATCGGTAGTACCGAATGTGTTTCATGGAACTACCGCTATGCGGATATTACCGTTTGTGTACTGGCGGAACTACCGTGTGAATCAAGCATGTGTTGCTCGCTTTATACGGTAGTACCGGCGTGGATATTGAGGAACTACCGTTTATAGCGGTAGTACCGGCCTTGGTGGCGGTATTACGAGTGGACGTTCGGACCATCACGCGTGAGGCGTTAGATCTTGATCTAACGGTTCAGATTTGCGTGATCGTCCGGACCGCCCAAACTGCCGCTGATCTCACCGCCCACGTGTCAAGATCATGTGTTGGTGCATGCGCAAATGGAGCGGTAGTACTGGCGCGCAGGCGCGGAACTACCGCACGTCGGTAGGTCCGGCGTTCTCCATGCGGTATGGTTTTTCCAGTAGCAATGCATTTTGAACTTGAATCGCTCTGGAGTAGCGCGGTAGTACCGGCTCTTTGTGAGCGGTACGATCGGGTTCTTGAACTACCGCTCTGTGTTGGCGATGCGTATTTTTGTAACCGATGCATTTTGGTCCTTAGCCGCTTTCGTGAGCATAAGTTGCACTCATGGTTGCGCGGTAGTACCGCAATGCTTTGTCTTGGTATTACCGTTGAGCGGAACTACCGCGTATGTGTTGGAGGTAGTTCCGAGCTCTTTGCAACGGCTAGTTTTATAGTCGTTACACTTTGTCTTGATAGTACCGCCGCTCAACGGCGGTAGTACCGATTGTCCCGTTATTTTCGGGACTTTGCTTCCAACGGCTAGTTTGTTTGTGTGGGCTATATATACCCACCTTGGCCGTGTATGGAAGGTTGTTTGGTGTTATTGTGAAGGACTTTGCATGTGTTGCAAGTGCCTTGGGACATTCTTTTGAGCTAGAGCAAGCCCTCTCTTCCTTTGTGCATGTGTTGCACTTAGTGAGTGATTGAGAGCAAACCCTAAGTGCATGTGTTGCCTTAGGTAGTGGATTTAGTATCCATATGAGCTTAAACACTCGATTGGTTCAAGTGGCGTTGGAGACTTGTTACTCTTGGTGTTTGCCGACACCTAGACGGCGTGGAGGCGTCGTGGTCCCAAGTGATCTTCTCAAGTGAAGCTTGTGAGAAGGCCGGTGTTTGTGAGTGGCTTGGTGCTCGCCATCTCCTGAGTGGAGTAAGAGCAACCCTAGTGGAGCGAGGTGTTGATACCTCGGAGGAAGGCTTAATTCGTGGAGCCGCCCAATTGGTTTGGGTTTCCCTCAACGTGGATTAGGGAGACCAAGAAGTCTTCGATCACCACGGTAAAACATCGCCGTGTCAATTGTGGTTTGATTTCTTGTGTCTCACTATTGCACTTACTTTCATTGTGTATGAATGCTTGCTTTACATTGTGAAATTTATATACCTTGTATTAAATTGCTTATCCTTTGTGTATGATTGCAATAGTTCTTTGTGCCATTCATCATTGCTAGAATTGAAATAGCTTACAAGTCCTTGCTTAATTGCCTTTTGTCTATAGACTTGTTTTGTTGGTGCACTTAGTTGAACCTAGTTGTTTTAGGCCTTAATTGTGCAAAACCGTATTTATTTAGCTTCCGCATTAGAAATCGGTTTTAGTTAAAAGAAGTTTTTAAAACGCCTATTCACCCCCCCTCTAGTCGGCCACCTCGATCTTACAAGTGGTATCAGAGCTTGGTCTCTCATTTATTAGACTTAACCGTCTAGAGAGTAAAGGGTGGCGACTAGAGATTCAGTGCACCTTGGTGAAGCACCTAAATTTGATGGCACAAATTATGCTCATTGGAAAATCCGCATGTCATGTTATTTTAAAGCCATGGGCCTAAATATATGGCGAATTGTAGATGTTGGCTTTTCTCCTCCATTGGATCAATTTGCTCCAACAAAAGAGGAAGAGAAATGCTTACATCTCAACGCTCAAGCAATTAACGCCTTATTTAGTGCTTTGAGTGTAGATGTGTTTGATGCCATATGTGATCTCAAGAATGTTCATGAGATGTGGACCCATCTTCAAGAATATTATGAAAGGTCCACTTCCACTAGTGATGATTGCATAGAAGAATGGACGCCGGAGAAGAATGCTCAACCTCTAGCTCAGACAATGATGAATCCTCAACTCCATCAATATCGCCTCATTGCTTTATGGCAAAAGGTAAAAAGAAGGTAAATAATGATGACGATGATAATGATGAGCCTTCATATGATGAGTTGATTGATATACTAGAAGAGCAAAATGTTTTTATGGGAAAGGAGGTTTCAAAATTCAAAGCTTTGAAGAAAGAATTTAACTTGCTTCAAGAAAATTATGAAATTTTAAAAAATGAACATGAAACCCTCCTTCTTAAAAATTATACTAGCTCTAAGGTGGATATGGGAATTACATGTGATCTATTAGATGATTTGCCTTGTATTACTCCTATATCTTGCAATTCATCTAAAATTAATGTGTCCACTTCTTGTGATGATTTAATTGATATGCCTTGTTGCTCAAAATTAGATGCACCTATTTCCTCTATACTTGTTGAGACTAACCTTGTAGAGGAAAACAAAAGCTCAATGCCCAAGTCTTAAGTTTGAGAAATGACTTGGATAGAAGCTATAAAGGGAAGGCTACTCTCGATGAAATATTGAGCAAGCAAATATGCTTACAAGATAAGAGTGGCATTGGATTTACTCCCAAGAAGAAGAAGGAAAATAGCAAGATGAGGCACAATGCAAGACACACGAAGAATATTAAGTGCCTTAATTGTCATGAGAAGGGTCACATTTCCTCCGTGTGTCCTAAGAAGAAAAATGACAAGGAGGACTTGGTTTCACCACCAAGAAAAAGGTGAAGAGCATTCCAAAGCAAGATAGAAAACAAGTCAACAATATCAAGTGCTTTGGATGCAAGAAGAATGGTCACATTGCCTCGGTGTGTCCAAATCAAAAGGATGTCAACTCAAGACATTCAAAGAAGAGGCAAGCCGGAATTGAGCAAGATAAGAAGACATCAAGGGGAAGCAAAAGCCCTACTTGCTACAATTGCCGGGAGAAGGGATATTTTAGTAAGGAATGTCCTAAAGGTATCACTCCTAAGCCAATTATTCATAATGATCATTATTTGCTTAGGAAGGATAAGAATGGCAATGTTTTTGCTAGGAATGTTAGTTCATGTAAAACTAATGCTAGGGCCATTTGGGTGCCCAAATCTATTGTGACTAACATTCAAGGACCCAACCGAGTGTGGGTATCAAAAGGTGCTTAAATGTTAAATAGGTACTTGGAGAAGTATTGGAGGTTTGGCTCACTCATAAAGAGGTGGATTCCATCTTATGCAAATTTGGAGCCAAGCATGAGGAAGATCAACTCATATCATTAACCAATACTATCTCGGTAACAAGTATTTACATTGAAGTATCTAGCCCTCATACCTTGTGTAGGTTGCTTTCTTGTAAAATCTTAAAAGGGTTGTTCTTGCTCTTGTGCTAAAGCTTGGTTATTGATTTCTTGAGCAAGAAAGTTGTGGCACATTAAGGGGGAGTGGTAAATCATGAACATGTATATTACATCCCTAAATGTGCCCAAATAAATTAAGTGCTAGTTATGTTTTTCAAAATTGAGCCATTTAGCCAAAAGTCAAAATTTTAAAATTATTAGTATATCCTTTGAAAAACTAGTTGCAAAATGTATACAAATGGTATTCAAATGTTTTGCAAAGGTTTTGGTTCAAGAAAAACCTATTTTAAGTAAAAATGAATTTCTAACCAAAATCCTAGATCATAGGATCTTGTTTTTAACCAAAACTAGATCTTTATGCAAAATCTATTCTAAAAGGAATTTGACTTTTGTCCCAAAAGGAAAATCCTAGAGTTGGCTATTCTAAACATTTTGGTATTCAAAAGATTTCCAAAAGACCAACTCTTCAAAAGTTATTTGATTTCGAAACTCGTCCAAAATTCTAGTTTGACCGTATTGGTCACTTTCTAGCACTTAAGTGAGTTTTGCCATATGAGCCAAAATTATTCACATGAATAGGTCCATAATGGTATTTATAACTCACACATGCAATTGGATGCATTAAATTCTGAAAATTGTTTAGTTGTGCAAATTTGGCTCTTTCAAAGAAGTGTTTTTCGAAAAATAAAAATTTGATTTGCAAAATCAAAAATCTAATTTATAAAAATAATGTTCTTAAAGTTTATATCTGCTATCTATTGCATAATGATCCTAAATGTTATTTTTTGAGTGCAAAACTTGGGATCATTTGCAAATTTTTCAATCTCTGCTCATATCTGAAGTTCCAGTGAATCCAGACGACCGACGTTTACCTTTATAGATATCAAGATCGCAGACTACTACGGCAGTATAAGTCGGTGACTACCGCATCGCTTAGTAAAAGGCATTAATCTTTGGGTGCGGTTTTACCTTATCCTTTACCCCTCTCTAACCCGAGAGGAACTACCGCCTCACCAGTTCTTCGCCGCCGCCTCTCACGCTCTCTCTCTCTCCCCGAAAAATACCACTCAAATCCACTTCTAAATCTTCAAGGATCTTCGGATTTCTTCTATCTTTGCCGATTTCCGATCTCTAGGGTTTCACTCCTCATTCCATAAGGTAAAACTCCTTTCAAATCCATGTTTTACCGAAATCTTGGAAACCCTAGGTCGTTTTAGGGTTTAGTTTGAATGTGGATGTGTTCTTGTAGTTCTAGTGGGCAAATAGACAATGTTGATGACTCATGATGTTCACACATCCATTTCTTGGAATCAATCCAAAAGAAACATCACAAATTTCATAGAAATTCCTGCCCCTCGAACTCATTCTGGATATGCGGTACTACCGCTGTGTTGAGAGCGGTACTACCTCAATGCGGTCGTACCGGCTAAAGAACAGCGGTACTACCGATTATCCTGACAGAACAAAAACACTGTCTCATTCAAATTTAATTCTATTTGTTTGATCTTTCAAACTCCTTTGTAACATGTTCTATCTGTTTGAAGATGCCAAGGACAAGAATAATAACACGCAAATCAGTTGGTGCCACGCGAGGCCAATCTTCTTCTCGTCAATCCACTAAAAATCAAGAAATCTCAGAAGTTCGACAAAAAGGAAATAATGACAGAGGTAAAGGGCTGCCGATGACTCAAGATGAAATAAACTCACTCAATCAGAAGTGAGGCAAAGACCACAAGTGATGAAGAAATGGATGTTGATGAGGAACAAGAAATTGATTTGAGGACCATTTCACCGATGACTACGCGATAATGCGCCACAAGAATCAATTCAAACTTCCTGTGTCTTCTCTCGATCTCGATTCCACACAAAATTTCAAGAGCAAGTTTATGAGCAATGTTATGGCCCAGATAAGAAATTTGCTGATCATAAATGGATCAAATGGGCTCATTTGAATAACTTGGATAAATATGATGGTGCATATCGACTGTTTCAAAGAGCTAATCTCTATCACCTAGTAGCCCTGAGGAGTGATTACAATGAGGAGATCATCGACAATTTTATGCTACGCTTTATATCTCTCGATTTCGATGAATTATCTTGGATAACAGGACAAGAGTTTTGTCCTGCACTAAACATGATTTTGAGCTTGCACTTCATATAGAATCAAACAATCATGAGAAGGTTTATGATAGCCCCGCCTTCCTGTTCTGATTGGACTGAGTTTTATGATCCCACTATCAAGTATACTCCAGAAAGATTCATGGATCAAACCTTTCCTAGTCGATTAATAGAATTATTAATCATATTATTTTGCCTAAGAGTGGAAATTTCGATGCTATAAGAGGGCATGCTTGGAACATAATTGAGCTGATCTTGGAAGGCAAAAAGTTTGATGTGATTGATGTTATTATCAGAGGGATTGCCTCCTCCAAAAATGATAGAGTCAAGAGAATTTATCATGCTCCTTATATTATGGCTTTGATAGTGAGGCAAACTGGCTACAGAGGAGGATTAGGGACAGTCCACAAGGCATATAAACCAAGAGAAAATCCTCCTGTTCAGTCTTTGGGACAGCAAGCACAACATGAACAGCAAGCATCTCAAGAACAGCAAGAAGAGGATGCTCAAGGGGCAGCAGTCCAAGAAGAAGGTCACCAAGTTACTCTTGCTCAGATTCTCCAAAACCAACAGTTGATCATCACAAATTTGCAAGAATTGAGAGTTACTCAACAAGAGATGAGGGCAAGACAAATGGAGTTCCAAAATGAAACCAACAACAGATTTGCGGCCTTGACCGAAGTGTGAACTCTTTAGCTCCTCGGACTACTCACGCTGTCGCCTCAACTCACCACCAAGGGCTTCTCCTTCATCACCGCAGCCTCAAGCTCCATCTACTCGGGCTCTGTTGTTCCTCCTTCTCAAGATGCAGCCCCTCAAGACCAAGCTCATGGTTCTGCTCAAGACCTCTTTGTGGCCACTCAAGTTCCAGCTCCTCCTCTCCTCAAGATCACCGCTATGATCCTTGTTCAGATCTCTCCATGAATGAATGTTGCATCCTTTTGGTTCTATTTGATAACAAAAGAAGAAAAGAAGAAGTCCAAGAAGAATTAGGAATGATAGAGAAAGAAAGATCTTTTGCTATATTATATACTTCAGATAGATTATTATGTTGACTTATGGTTAAACTCTTCGGGTGTAATAGTTTAAACTTTATGGTTCTATTATCTCTGTTGAACTCGATGGTTAATGATGTTTATGCTTTATCGAAT
The DNA here is from genome assembly GCA_036346405.1 of Phyllostachys edulis. Taxonomy (NCBI): domain Eukaryota; kingdom Viridiplantae; phylum Streptophyta; class Magnoliopsida; order Poales; family Poaceae; genus Phyllostachys; species Phyllostachys edulis. The sequence continues at coordinate 8,055,624 of CM070554.1, read as the reverse complement.
ATCGTATGCGAAATGTGATTGTGATTAAAATTATTAATGAATGCATGATTATGCTTCCCGATTATCCTTGTCATGTCCATTTGAATCCATTTTATAGAGGAAACTCCGTCAAAATTTTCTTAAAATCTCTACATATGCATCATCTTCAATTCACATCCCACTATGCATATATTTAGGGGAGTTTTACCTCTATAGAGATTGTTTGGAGAAATATTTCACCGCTCAACTTACCATGAAATCTTCTGTCTAGCTCATAAGTTTTTGCAGAGGCTCCTCTTGGATCAATTTTTTTGAGATCTCTTTTCGTGATTAATGCCAAAAGGGGAGAATTTATGAGGAGAATGTGTTTGAGCTACATTTGGATGAATTTACCAAATACCAAAAGGAAAAACAACGGAGAACAAAAGTTAAAATTTTCACATCATGTCATTTAAATACGCTCATTCTTATCACATGATTGATTTATATCCAAATGTTGATATTTTTATGGGGTTTGTCATCAATCACCAAAAAGGGGGAGATTGAAGAATCTAGACCGCCATTATATGTTAATAGAGTTTTGGTGATTAATGACAAACCTAATTGTGAGACTAACACTTCTACTTGTTATATCATGTTTAGTCTCATTTGGATATAAAGGTGAAAATCAAAGAGGTATGCAATTTGGCATTTTAATTCATATATCCTCGAATACTTTAATTTGTGTAGTTAACATATTCTTGTGAGTATATAGCACTTGTGTAGTCCAAATATACTTGTATGTGAGTATAACATAACTTGTGTAGTTAATATGTACTCACATATCCTTGAGTATATATAACTTGTGTAGTTATACATATTCATATGAGTATATACAACTCGTGTAGTGCGTATATACTCATACCAATTTATATTCAATTATTTGCTATTGAAGTAATTATCATCAATTGCCAAAGAGGGAAAGATTGCGATATCTTGTCCCAAACCATTATGAGCTAATGGTATGGTGTGGTAATTAATGATAATCATATTGTTGGAACTAACATTTTCTATGAGTTGTGTGAAATAGGTTATGTTCCATGTGGTTGACAGTTTGGGATGACATCATATGTTGATGGTCATCAAGTCAAGAGCTTGGTGTAAAGGATGCATCATGTGTTGATGTGCATCAAGTTCAAGATGAAGGAAATCATCTTGTGTCGATGATATTCATGAAGAAGATATGATCATGTGTTGATCAAGTCAAAAGAAGCTTCATCATGTGTTGATGAAGGGCAAGCAAAGGATGTCGTCATACGTTGATGAGCATCAAGTCAAGAACCCGGAGTTGAAGCAAGGATGTACATCATCAAGCTTCAAAGGTATGGCTAGCTAGGGCTAAGGATGTGTTCCTAGGCTTTTACCGGTCTCGGTGTTTGGTTGGGAGACCGGATTGCTAGTATAGGTCGCCGTACTATTAAGAGGGGTCCTTGACTAGTAGCTTGAGTTAGTCATGTGTTGATAGCTCATCTTGGTTGCTCTATGCTCTTTAAGGGATGTTGCTATTTGCGGATGTGTTCTGCAAATAGTTTAAGCTAAGTGCTTATTTGTTGTAGCATGTGACTAGTTTGCAAATGTGTTTTGCAAATAATTGTAGTCCATGTACCTTATCCTTGTTTAACATGTTGCCAATATTTGTGAATGTGTTTTACAAATAATTGTGGCTCATGTTCATCCTTATAGCATATGACTTAGTTTGCGAATGTGTTTTGCAAATTGTCTAAGTCCATATACCTTATTCCTTGTGGTATTGATTCTAAAAGTTGGCAAATGTGTTTTGCAACTAGTTGAGAATCATGCCCTTGACTTGTGTTTGCATCACGTATCAATTTGGCAAATATGTTTTGCAAAATTGAGTTGAAACGAATGCAATCTTTGCTTTCTGTTGGAAATCGGTAGTACGGAATGTGTTTCATGGAACTACCGCTATGCGGTATTACCGTTTGTGTACTGCGGAACTACCGTGTGAATCAAGCATGTGTTGCTCGCTTTATACTGGTAGTACGGCGTGGATATTGAGGAACTACCGTTTATAGCGGTAGTACCGCCTTGGTGGCGGTATTACGGTGGGCGTTCGGACCATCACAGCGAGGCGTTAGATCTTGATCTAACGGTTCAGATTTGCGTGATCGTCCGGACCGTCAAATCGCCGCTGATCTCGGCGCCCACGTGTCAAGATCATGTGTTGGTTCAGGCGCAAATGGAGCGGTAGTCTGCGGCCGTGTCTTGCGCGAACTACCGCTGCGTCGGTAGGTCCGGCGTTCTCCATGCGGTATGGTTTTTCCAAAGAGCTTGCGCATTTTGAACTTGAATCGCCTCGAGTAGCGCGTAGTACCGCTCTTTGTGAGCGATACGATCGGGTTGCGAACTACCGCCTCTGTGTTGGCGATGCGTATTTTTGTAACCGATGCATTTTGGTCCTTAGCCGCTTTCGTGAGCATAAGTTGCACTCATGGTTGCGCGGTAGTACCGCAATGCTTTGTGCGGTATTACCGTTGGCGCGAACTACCGCGTATGTGTTGGAGGTAGTTCCGGAGCTCTTTGCAACGGCTAGTTTTATAGCCGTTACACTTTGTGCGGTAGTACCGGCCGTTCAACGGCGGTAGTACCGATTGTCCCGTTATTTTCTGGGACTTTGCTTCCAACGGCTAGTTTGTTTGTGTGGGCTATATATACCCACCTTGGCCGTGTATGGAAGGTTGCTGGTGTTATTGTGAAGGACTTTGCATGTGTTGCAAGTGCCTTGGGACATTCTTTTGAGCTAGAGCAAGCCCTCTCTTCCTTTGTGCATGTGTTGCACTTAGTGAGTGATTGAGAGCAAACCCTAAGTGCATGTGTTGCCTTAGGTAGTGGATTTAGTATCCATATGAGCTTAAACACTCGATTGGTTCAAGTGAGCGTTGGAGACTTGTTACTCTTGGTGTTTGCCGACACCTAGACGGCGTGGAGGCGTCGTGGTCCGGTGATCTTCTCAAGTGAAGCTTGTGAGAAGGCCCGGTGTTTGTGAGTGGCTTGGTGCTCGCCATCTCCGGAGTGGAGTAAGAGCAACCCTAGTGGAGCGAGGTGTTGATACCTCGGAGGAAGGCTTAATTAGTGGAGCCGCCCAATTGGTTTGGGTTTCCCTCAACGTGGATTAGGGAGACCGGCAGCAGTCTTCGATCACCACAGTAAAACATCGCCGTGTCAATTGTGGTTTGATTTCTTGTGTCTCACTATTGCACTTACTTTCATTGTGTATGAATGCTTGCTTTACATTGTGAAATTTATATACCTTGTATTAAATTGCTTATCCTTTGTGTATGATTGCAATAGTTCTTTGTGCCATTCATCATTGCTAGAATTGAAATAGCTTACAAGTCCTTGCTTAATTGCCTTTTGTCTATAGACTTGTTTTGTTGGTGCACTTAGTTGAACCCAGTTGTTTTAGGCCTTAATTGTGCAAAACCGTATTTATTTAGCTTCCGCATTAGAAATCGGTTTTAGTTAAAAAGAAGTTTTTAAAACGCCTATTCACCCCCCTCTAGTCGGCCACCTCGATCTTACAGGCGGTGATGAGGATCAAAGCGATTAGGTTGTGCCTTCCAGTCAGTTGCCTGTGGCGTGCTGATGGACCTTTTGTACTCTTGTGCTTCGGTAGTTATGCTTGTCCCAAGGCCACCTTGTAAACAACTCTATTGATATTTTGCTATAATAAATATGCGTTCTAGATGTCACCACCTTTGTATTATTGCTGTGAAGAGCTAGCCATGATCCTTGGGGCTAGCTCAGTATGCACAGGGAACCTTGGAGCAAGCCTAGTCCTCCACGTCCACTCATGGAATGAACGTGTGTGGCTCTGGGGTGGTCTCAGTCCCCCACGACCTCCTTTGGAGGGTCGCGGGTGGTCTTGGGATGCCCTCAGACCTCCACGTTTTTCCCTGGCCTGGCGGTGGAACGTCTTCGGGGTGCTCCCTGACTCCAAGACCCTCTCGGGTTTTATTCTCCTGGGAGGACTTGGTGGACAAACCAAGAGATCCTTTCCGGGACCTCCTGGGAGGTCCTGACGGACTTCCCTAGAGACCCAAGAGGACCTCTTAGGAGCCCTAGAGTTGGGTCGTTACACCTAAGTTTATTGTCCGACCTCCATGTCGACAACAAAATTATACTTGTTTTTTTAACTTCATTTGAAATTACTTGTTGCTCCAGATAAATAACACCACTGAGTGGACACATTATGAGGGAACCAGAATTTTTTTCGGAAGGATAGAATCACGTTCCGCATTTATACAGTTACAGTTACCGCAGCCACAGATGACTCCATCGAAACTCTGACTACGCACCAGCACGCCGCTGGTGCTTCTCTATATATTGCTCCTGTGGCTTCAGAACCTGAGGAACATCTGGACATATCTGCTAATAGGCTACTACGTGTTAGAATTAGGCCCTTATTTGTAACGGCTCATTCATTCCTAAATTCCAAAGCATGCATGGTTTAGTCCCATACTGTCTAGCCAAGTGGTGGGAGAGCAATTTTTAAGGTGGAGTCCTTGCCACCCCTTGATACATGTAATACATGTCATGGGGTGACATGAGGAGGACTATAACTAAAGTCACACATACGCACGTACGCATGTGCGCGCGTTTATTCGCATGGCAATCGCGTGACTTGTGACTTATGACACACAACCGTGAACCAAGTCCACCTTTCTTTTGCTGACCGTGCATTTCTCTCTCTCGAAACAAGTGTCTCATATAACCAGTGAGAGTTTTCCTTAGACCTCCACTTGGACCTTCCTTGGAGATTTCTCTTGGACCTCCCTTGGAGTGTGGAGATGCTCTTGGACCTCTAAGAGATCTTTTGGACCTCCCTTGGATCACTCCAAGAGAGTGTGGTCGGAACACTATGGTCTCCTTAGACCTCTTCGGGAGATCTTTTGGACCTCCCTTGGATCACTCCAAGAGAGTGTGGTCGGAACACTGTGGTCCCATTGGATCTCTTCGGGAGATCCTCTTGGACCTCCACCGTTGTACTCGCCGGCGTGCCACCACCGTTGTCGCATACCGCAGAGGTAATCTAATATCCCTCTTGCCATGCAACCAGACGCGCCGCCAATCCCTTTTATCCCCGATGAGGTGGTCGCCCAGATCCTCGTCTGGGTCCCGACGCGCTCCGTCCTCTACTGCCGCACCGTGTGCAGGTCATGGCGCTCCCTCACCTTGGAATCGCTCTTCCTCCGTGCCCACACTGACCGCGCCACCACTGTGTATGTCCGTCTCTTGCATCACTACGACAGCCCCTGAACGCATCACGTTGAGTCCACCACCCTTGTCTTCATCCCCTCCCGTGACCGGCCGCGCAACGACGGCGCGAGCCGCTGTTTGTCCTTTACATTTTGGTCCATGAACAAAAAAGTTCCTTTTTTGTTCACAGATTATCTATTTATGTTTGTCTAATCTCGGTGTTGTAGTGTCTTAATAGTTTAGTCGTAGTTCTTCGTTGTGAGCTAGTTTCCCCATCCTATTTTTTTATTGTTTCTTAGGGAATCTATTATTTGCTTTCGATATAAGCAGAGTAAAATCCTTTATTTTAAAAAAATGTCTCTTCGATCTAAGCATTTATCCTTTTGTGTGTGTTTTCCATTGGCTACATTGATGATTGATCTAAACAAGGGTATTTCTTCATGGTCCTCACAAGGTGAGAAATATCAGACAACTGAAATCATCTTCTGATATGTTACTATGTTAGGCTCACACCATCACATCTTTCCTCTATGACCAATTCATCAGTTGGAATGGCACACTTAACACAAATATGTATTCATTTCTTCTTCATATCATCAAACACAACCATCGCTTGAGGTAATTATTTTCCCCGCATAATCTATCGATTTAGCGAACTATACATGTAAGCATCAGGCACAGACCCCTTCAAAACCATTTCAAAAGAGTAGGAAATTTTTTGTTGCCAAAACAATTCCATTATGATCTTCTCACAAGGTGTTTTGCCAAAAAGACACAATCGATCAAAGCTAAAGACACGCTACGAAGCCTCGACGAGCCGCCTTAGTTGCGGAGCACGACGAACGGGTCCTTGGACGGCGCGGGGTCACCCCTGGGCTGGTCAGGATGAGCGGCACCAGAGTCAGAGGCGTCCGCTGCTGCTCCAGTGGCGGAGCTGTGGGAGCCCATGGCCTCCTAGGCGCGGTCGAGGTAGGGCTTGAAGCCGATGCAGGAGAGGTAGTCGAAGGCCATGACACCCAGCACCACCAGGCCCAACTGCATCGCATTCTACCACACCTGGCTCTCGTCACCGCCTCCTCACGAATTTTGGACTGTTTGGGCCCTATAGCACAAATTAATTCCTAAACTAGCCCCCTTAGCGTCAGAATTCCAGATTTGGCCCCCTCCTAGCACGTGCTGTCGTTCGGGACGGCAGCAAGCGACTTCATGCGGTCCGGAACCACAGCACCAAGGTGCTTCCATGCCGCTTAGCGCCGCCAGCGTCCTTGAACCACCACGCCCGGCCGCGATCGCCGCGCCGGCCGCGGACCACCGCCAAGCCACACACATTGCAGTCCCCCACACGCCACGCGCTTCAGCCGTTACCGCGCCCGCTCTAACCGGGTTAACTTAGGCGCCTGCGTCTTTGAAGTTCTTTGATAAATTGAGCGAAGCAAAGCGTAGCGTACCAATGACGCATTTTCGATTGTAAACCGAAGCAAGGCGAGAGGAAAAAGCGAGAGAAAGAGAGCTCGCGGAAGAGAAGGGAGAAGGCAACCAGAGAAGTTGAAGTTCGCTCAGTTACAGAAGTTGTGCATCGTGTTGTGAGCACCTAGAAAAGGTAAGTATCATTCGCATCCGGCTATAGTTTTAGCAATGCCATTAGGATATAATTAGATGATTTGTAGTTTCTTATTGTAGCAACTAAGTAGTTATAGTTGTGCGGTTGGTGTATTTTGACTTAGTGTTTGGACATAAAATTAGAAGACTTAGTGTGACTAGCACGTAATTAGAAGACTTAGTAGTTAGCAATGTGATTAGCTAGTAATTAGTTGACTTAGCAGACTTATTATTGTTAGTGTTGTAAATTGAATAGAGTTAGCAATGTACTTTCCAGTGAGGATATAACTCTAGGGGAGAGAAGCCTTGGAGGAGGAATGGGAAGGAAAGAACGATGGGGAAGGAAGGATGGCAGCTAGGATATTTCGGTGGTGAGGAGATAAGGGAGAGATAAATGGAAGGGATTAGGTGAGGAGAAGATTATAGTAAGGGATTAAGTAAAGGGAAGGATTAGGGATGAGATTAGGTGAGAAGGGGAAATTTAGGAAGTAGCAAATTAGTAATACTATTAACAGTTTAGTAGTAACAAATCTAATTAGGCACTAGTAAAATTAAATATCGACGCGGTGTATTTTTTTTAGACCAACGTATTTAATTAAGCCGCATACGAGTCAAATAGCAGTAGGCCGATTTATAGATAATTAGTCGGGATAAATAAAATGTAAAATTAATCATAGTATATATAAGAAAATTAATCGCCAATAAAACTCACTACATTAATTAAATAATCGGGGGCATTAGGAAATATTTTAAGACTTAGTAGTCAGCAATGTAAAATTATTGACTTAGCAGACTTAGTAGTTAGCAATGTGATTAGCTTTTAATTCGAAATTTGTAAAAGGAGAGAGAAAGAAAAGAAAAGTGGAAAAAAAGCCAATTATAAAAAAAAAAACCAGAAAATTCCAAAAAAAACTTGGAACATGAAAAGATTTAATTAAAAAAGTTGAATATAATTGAAGTTTATTTTATTAATTTAAATTATTTTTTATTTTCTGAAAGACTCTGAAAAACGAGAGAACTGAAAAAATAATATCTTGGTCGCTACGGTTCTTGATCACGTTACTTCACTATGGTGTAGTTAAAGCAAAGTATTTTGTGGAGCTTGTACAGAATGCAATTGAAGAGGCTGAGAACGCTCGTTGTGATTATGAAGATGCCCTAAAACTAGAAGTATGTCTCTTCTAGTGGAATCCCAGAAAGAACCATTCGCACCGACATCGAATCGTCCATGTTTTAGGGCATCTTCATAATCACAACGAGCATTATCAGCCCCTTCAATCATATTCTGTATAAGCTTCATAAAGTACTTCATCGACTACCTAGCTATATACGTGTATATGTTCATACGACTTCATCGAGGAGAGACTCCAATAGTACTGGTCCCTTTATCCCACTTCTAAAAGACAACGAGTATTTCAGCACACAAAGTTTGCTTGGACGACATCATCAAGGTTATACCTCGTCTGATATGCTTATCAATCATCCTTTATCAGAACGAATAAAATAATAGAAAAATTACAGAAGCAACAACACTATGACGGGAGGCTCCACAAAAAGTTTCATAATTTTCTAAACTCATTTCCTATATTTGGAAATTACTACAAACAGCGCTGAAACAGCGACGAAACCCTGATTTTGCAGAAAATGATACCCTAATTTACAAACCTCGGTGCGCATATTTCTTAATGAATGTTTTTTTACAAATATCAATGCTCGTTGAAACCCTAATTGAAATGACTGAAGAAAATTTCGTATTCGTACAAGCGCTAACCCAAACTGGAAACCCTAATTCCATTCCGCTCAAAACCCTAATTTTTCCCCATTTCTGCAAACCCTAAACTTTTTTTTTTTCTTTATCACAGACCGTGGGGCTCGGCAAAGGTGTCTTGCCGTCGCCGTCAGCGGACCTTGATGTCGCCGGGGACAATAGCACCTTAGGTCTTCTCAACTTCGCGGCAGACACCTTGGTGCCGCCAACCCGATCAAGATGAAGTCGCTTGTCGCTGCTCGTTAGGAAGAAGACGCGTGCTGGAGGGCTAAATCTGGAATTTTGACGTTAAGAGAGCTAGTTTAGGAATTAATTTACGCTACATGACCAAAACAGTCCAAAATTCCCTCCTCACATCGCCGCCTCTCGCTTACCCCCTTCTCTCTCCGTCTCTCTCCGAGTGTGTGCGTGATGTCAAGTAGGAGGCGGGGTTGAACACAAAGGCGCTGAAGGTTCTGCCTTGACGTGCTGATATTTGCCGCAGAGCTACGTGTAGGTGGTGGAGCAGCAGCAGCTGGTAGATGATTTGGCACTGGAGCTGAACGCACCAAGAGGATCATCACACACAAACAAAATTCAAAACTGTTCAGAGAAACTGCGACGAGAGGATCGAACGATCCAGAAATTGTTTTCCTGGGAATGGAAGTATTTGCTGCTTGCCTGCTTCAGAAGTCAGAACATGGCTCACAACTTCTGGGTGGTGGAACAAACCCAAATGTCAAATGTTGTGCAAAAAAAGAGAGAGGGGAAATTGACTATTTGCCACATCTTTGTTTGTCACTTGATTAAATGTAACACCCTGGCTATTTGGAAGCCAAGATGTCACTTAAATACTCTAACATACAGCCACATTGCGGAAGAATCTGAATGATATAATATCTAAAGGCATAAATAAAACAACCCAACATGGAGAAGGTATCCTTCCCTCACCATTTAAATGTATTTATTACAGTTCATCGTTAAACAAGGTTCACAAGCAATAATAAATCAACCGTATCAAGAAGAAGGTATCCTTCCTTCTCCATCTAAACTTATTTATTACGGTTAAGTCAATAATAAGTGAAAGATAGAACTAATTTATAATCTTGAACTTGAATAGGATCTTTGTGAATGAGCGAAGGCGTGTCTACTCCCTCCCAAATGAGCCAAAGATCGGTGATTACCTAAAATAAATAAATAACAAACAAGTGTGAGTTCAAGACTCAAAGAAATGCAGTGAATAAATGGAACATACCACAAACATTAACAAGTCAACATCATTGAACCATATGAAGAAATCACAGAGCAGTATGTGAATGAATGGAATGAATGAAGTGAATGGAATAGAGGACTACACACATGCATATACTGCAGATATTGCTAGTGACACACCGTCGGTGTTCACTTAAGCCCGCATCTTAACAAAAATGCGGATCCAAGTCCCGTATGAAGAACATTTCATACGGTGTCCCAAAATGCCCACATTGGAATAGTGGGGCCCACATTGGAATGGTGGGTCTTACGTGCCCATCCCGGAATTGATGGGTCTTTTAATCCACTCCGTGGATGGAACATGAATAATGAATGCATGGAATGAAATATGTATATTGAAAAGACACGCTCTCTAATCATGGAGATAACACACATATGGAAGGAACATGAACTTAAATATTATCATCTCCAATCATGGATTCAACACATATGAAACACCATAGACAATCCAACTTCTCTTGAATCATAAAAACTCACAAGATAATCATAAAAGCATTCATCAATCACAATCATTAAGATAAGCAATGTACTTGCTTCCATGATGCGACGCGTTAGCGAGGAAAAAGTGGTGCTCCTAAACCCAAGCTTCACCTCCTAAACAATTAAATAACTGAAATAAGAACACGATGAACACGACACTACTTAATAACGTTCTACATCGCTTCCACGGTGAATCAAGATTTATCTAAAACCCTAAACCGAAATCAACGCATTCACCAAATAACGCCATCGACAGCGAGACGGTAAACAGCATATCTCTTGATCCGAACTCAATGAGGTGAATCCAGTTTTTGTGGATTTTAACTAACAAATCTACAATACTCTAGTTGACAAGATGATCCAATTCGACCAAATTAGTACGCCAACAGATGATGAACTTTCAGCCGTAAACTGTCTAACAGCATAAACAACAGCACTAAAACAATCATAACTTTTAATCTATAACTCCGAATTGATCGTTCTTTAACAATATGGAAAGGTTATCAAATTACCTACAATAACCTAGTTAGGTAAGAACCCAGATTCTTCCTATTACATTTTCATATTTTACGAAATAACAAAACAGATTAATCTCATTAGAAATCTGGACAGTAGATACTAAATCTATCATAACTTTTGACTCGAGCGACGGAATCAGGTGAACTCGGTGGCCACAGAAATTTAAGAACATAATCTAGATATCTCTAGGAGATAAACACTTCTGATTCGGTTTCTAAGACGTCGAAACAGCCCGCGCAAACATACTGGACAGATTTGATCTACTGCAGACAGACTTTGATCCAATCAAATCCAATCGGTTTTGATCCAATTAAACAGCGAGGAACGACTCTCGTTACCTTTGAAGAACCTTAGGGAGACGCTGAACGATCCCCCACGAAGAACATTCAAATTTGCAATTTATTTTGTTAGGCCTTGATACATACGAGCGATATCTATTTTGTTTCAAATGTTCACCTGCATGTACCACTATATTTTCAATTCCCGTACAAAAATAAGTTTAAATACATACATAAAAGAAGTCCTTTAAATCCTTAAGGGCAATTTAGACTTTTTATCCTTCACACACAACTCAAGAAACCAACATCCCATAAAAAACCAGATTACCAAATACCTTACTTTGACTTAAAAGCTAAGAGGCTTATAAGCCAAAAAACCTAAGCCTAAACAAATGTGGCCTATATCTACTTAATTGATAAATGATTATATTCATAAGTTGTTTGATTTTTTTTTATTAATTAACATTTTTTTGAATTTTATTTTAAAGTTAACCATCGGCACACTTTATTTTCAATTCTGACCCCTTTGGTCACGCCACCACCTGTGGTGTGACAAACAACACTGTCACGCCAGCCCATTTCTGGTCAAAATCTTGTCACGCCACTGGAAGTGGCGTGACAGTGTTATTTGGTCACACCACAACCAGTGGCGTGACAAAAAGTGCTATTTTGGGGATTTATCCTGGTGCGTGACAGTGTTGTTTTGTCACGCCACCACCCGTGGCGTGATCAAAGAGATCAGAATTGGAAATAAAGTGGGCTGAGGATTAACTTTAAAATAAAATTAAAAAAAGATTAATTAATAAAAAAAGTTCAAGTTATTTCATAGTAACGTAAGAACACTTAACTAGTTAGCAACAACTAACAAGCACCAACTATACTAAAAGTGACTCAGAACCAAAAAAAGAGAGGATAAAAGCGTCTTAAAAAACAATGCTCGAAACATACTCTCCTATTGATGGAACTCTGGTTGTACAAGCATGGCAGCAGCGAAGGTTGCAGAAAAATAATGCTGAACTGTTGCTGCCCAGGATCGAAACTAGGGCGTAACCATTTCTTAAGCTGTCTACACGCTAACTTAGGCTTATAGAGAAATAGCCCACATAGAGTATGTATAACAGTTTGTCTCTTAGAGTTATCTCTAAAGACTCTAATTTATCTACTGATAACTTTAGAAACAATATATCTAATAGTTTATCTATAAAATTATTCATTTTCGACACAACTTCTCTCCTTACACACTCATCATTTGCGATGGTTTGCATGTCCAGTTTGTCTCTTATATAAGAGATGACATATTCTCTCTCTTCGCATCCTCACTTATTCAACTAGATTTTTAAGTGCTATGACAGCTAAGAGACGGCTGAGACGATCACCGCCGAAGATGGCTTTAGGCTTCGTTTGGAACGCCAAATTTTTTCGTAATTGCTGCAAAAATCGAACGGTTTCGGTCAAATTCCTAGACTGCAAAATTCCAGAATTCGAAATGGGACCTTAAATCAAACAATAAAACTAGAAACACACTGTAATACCCTCACCACGGACTAAAGCCGCGGAGAATCCTCCGACACCGACAGGCGAACACCCGTTTCTGCACGCGGAGGAGATCCCAGCCGCTCGATCACAATCTCACGGCCCCACAGCCCAACATCCCCACCCAGCCCACGAGCGCAGCACCCATCCCGAGGAACTGGGGGCCCCACCCAAGCCACAGATCCCGTAACTACCCATCAAACCCACGGTTAACGTCGCTTAAACCGCTAAACGTCTCATTAGCGCGAGGACACGGAGGTAATTTCGAGCAGCAAGGCGATGGCGAAAGCCGAAAGGATATGGACTCGCGGCGCAACTGGACTAGTAGTAGTAGGACTAGGAGTGCGGCTAGGGTTTCTTCGTCTTCTCACACTTCTCCCACCCGCTTCGTCTCCATCCTCTCGCCGCCGCCGCCGCTTGAGCCTTAGACTCCCACGCCTCGACCTCGGCTGATCCATGGCGATGCAGTCCGGTAGGCGAGTTTCGTAGCCAGAAGGGTTTAGTACCCCAGTCCCCACCCCCACAAGCTCGCGAGTTTAGTGTGACCTTTGCCGTTCCCATGGCGACCATCAACCCCTTTGACATCCTCGGCGGTGACAACAGCGAAGACCCCGCGCAGCTGCTGGCCGAGGTGAAGAAGCCGGCGGCGGCGACCGCCGGGAAGGGCGCGCAGCCGGCCGCCACCAAGTTCCCTACCAAGCCGGCCCCCCCTGCGCAGGCTGGTAAGTTCGGGGTTGAGATGTTGAGTTGCTAGAGTGCCGGATCTGGGGTTTAAGGTGTATGTTAGTGGATTTTGTCTCCATTTTTTAGTCGTGGGTTTGGAAAGAGGGGCCTGCCGTTGATAATATTAGGAAATTTTAGTGATTAGTATGTGAAACATTAATTTTGTCATGGTAAGAGAGGATGACTGAAGTTCGGAATTTTGATTTGATTATAATTTCTGCCATAAAAGACGATTTTTTTGGGGATGAAATGCTCATGCTCTAAATGTTTTAGTGAGGGAATCTCGAGATGGCGGTGCGCCCTCACGCGGAGGATTTGGGCGTGGTGAACGTGGTCGTGGCAGAGGTGGGCGAGGGTACGGTCAGAACCGCGACTTTGGCAGTGAAGACATGAATGGCTTCCAGGGAGGATATGGTGCTGGAGGTGGTGCCAAAGCTGGGGGTCAAGAAGGTGCCCAAGACAGGGAGAGGGGCCCTCGGCCACCGTTCCGTGGAGGCCGGCGAGGCGGTTACCGGGACGGTGAGTTTGGTGATGATTCTGAGAGGCCCCCTCGGAGGACCTATGAGCGCCACAGCGGTACTGGCCGTGGGTATGAGGTGAAGCGTGAGGGTGCGGGCCGTGGGAACTGGGGAACTTCCACTGACGAAATTCTTGCCCAGTAAGATATCTGCTCGTTGTTGTAAGCTATTTATACTCAGATTGGTGAAATGAGAGGTAACTTGTGGTGTTGTTTGGGTGACCAGGGAAACTGAGGAAGCCCTGAAGCTGGATGAGAAGGCCCCTATTCCTGAGAAGCAGGGTGCACTGGAGGATGCACCACAGACAGAGGAGAATAGGGACAACAAAGATCACACTGCAAATGAGGAAGAAGAGAAGGAGGAAGATAAGGTATACTTCCGCTTGCTGCACTGCACTCTGAATAATGTTTTTGAGAAGTTTGTATGGTTAAAGTTACATTTTTAAGGCAAAATTATATGCATCTATAGTCCTATTATCAACTTTGCAACAAGTGTGGATTGTTACGTGTTTTGTTTGCTACTTTTGTCTCAAAGGCCTAAAACTTGTCATTTTGGTGTTTACTTAGCTTGCTCCACGCCTCCACTGACCCCAATTTGTATTTCAACTTGAATGTGTATGTTTGTTTTTTACATAGTAATTAGAAGCTGTATCGCTGTGCTTCTTTATTCACATAAGGTACTATGTAGTGCATGTCTTTGTTGCTGGGAATGGTTAATTTTGAATTTAAAGAAAACTTTGTGTTCTTGTTGTCTTGTGTGAGCCGGTGGGATTTGGAATGTTTCTGTTGGAATATTCTATGAGTGCAATGATAAGTGCACACACATCCAATTGATTTATTTTGGATTCACATTCACAGCAGCCACAAAGTTGCCATCGCTTCATGACTTGTATTTGGTATGTATTTACAGAACTGACTAAAAAGTGAGGATAACAGTTTTGCCGTAGACTTTGTGGCCTGTCTCCCTTTCTGATAACATATGATATCTATTTTAGGAGGAAGCACTGATTGCTAAACCTTGCTTTTGATATTCACAGGGCTACTGAATTTGTCTTACAAACCTACAGACAATTAGTTGTAATTCTAATAGCCTGGCAATCTGGACGTGACATGCAGTACAGTACTCCAAGTTGAAATTTATGGTTATTGTGATTATTATTATTTCTTCCGTTTCTGTTCCTGATGGCCATAGTTACTTTTACAGAGCTAAATATTAAACTGAGTGATTATTATACATGTACTAATTTTTGGCAGATGTACATAAACTTTTCTGGATTACTTGTTGTATTATTGCATCGTCTTCTACGACTATACCAATTTATTGAATGAAAGAAGAATATATGATGTATCTATATCTGTTGCAATCATATAAATCAAATCTTTGATGATCTAGGAGATGACTCTTGAGGAGTTTGAGAAATTAAGGGAGGAGAAGCGGAAAGCACTTCTTGCTTTGAAGACTGAAGAGAGGAAGGTTGAAGTTGATAAGGATCTGCAGTCTATGCAACCACTTTCGACCAAGAAAGGAAATGATGATGTTTTCATCAAACTGGTATTTTTGCCATTTATGCCTTGTAATCCTTCCATGCTCATAACTTAACAGAGATGTGTGATTGATATTTTTTTGATCATAGGGTTCTGATAAGGATGCTTTGAAGAAGAAAGAAAATGCTGAACGTGATGAGCGTGCTAAGAAGGTCTTACATCTTTAGATATATTAGTACTTTACTTTTCCACTTACCACATTGCTGAAACACTAAAAATATTGTTATTATTCTGGTGTTAGTCAACCACCACTTAATTACCCTGATGCCTATTTTGGGTCTTTGTGAACATGATAAATGCAATTTTTTTTGCCTGTCTTGGATTCATTTGCATTTCTCTGACCTGCTGTTAAAACCACATTTGCCATTTTCCATGTTTGGCACACCCAATTTTTACGTTGCCACTAACAATCGCTGATTGTTTTTTTTCTTTTCTTTCAGTCTCTGAACATCAATGAGTTCCTGAAACCTGCTGAAGGAGAAAGGTACTATGGTGGTCGTGGTCGTGGCAGGGGCCGTGGGGACCGTGGAGGTTTCAGAGGTGGATTTGGTGGGGGTAATCGTGCCCCACCAGCTGCTCCGGCAATTCAAGACCAAAGCCAATTCCCAACTCTTGGTGGGAAGTGAAGTGCATGTACTGTCTCGAACATCATATCATCGTTATTGTCAACTTTAAATTTTGTTCATCCGTAAATTACTGCGCCACTGCTAATCAAACAAATAATTGTGTTTCATGTGGATTATTTGCTGTTGTCTTAGTCGACTTGAGTTGCTTGTCAGAATTTTGTATGCTATCATAGATCCACTGTTTATCACCAACTCAACATTTCGTAGATGTTGCCAGCTTTGTGTTGTGCTATGATTATATTTACCATGTTTGGAAAGCCGTTTGCGACTAGCATGCAACATCCATAACCAGATGCTGGTAATTCATAGGTGTCCTATGTCAGACGATGCCCCAAGCTCATGCTGAAATTCCTAATCTCGTAAGTGTAGCCCAGAAATGCTGGATTTTTCTGAATGTTTAGCAATCTTTCCTCACTGATGCGGATAAGATTTTAATCTTCCAAACCAGCCGCATGAATGCTTTCGGTTGTAACAGTCTGCGATTTCAGTTCGATTGCTCGTGCCTCAACCTCAATACTGTGATGCTGCAGCGTTTGTGTTTAAACTTCCGAAATCTGAAACCCTCGTTGTTGATGGTTTCAGCCGATCTACCTCGTGGGCCCTGACTACGGCGTGGCCTCGGAAGAGGAACCGAGGAGGACAGGAGGTGGCAAACTGTTGAGGTGGCCGCGGCGCGACCTCGAGGCTACGTGCTCTCGTAGGAGAATGCCGCGCAGCGCGGCGGAACGAGCAAGTTTGGCTCTGAACGCGTCGTTGGTCTCTGTCTGCAATGCCGAGCGGACGGCTGGAACGCGCGGCGCCGCTCAGCGCTGCGGAGCGAGCAAGTTTGGCTCTGAACGCGTCGTTGGTCTCTGCCTGCGGAGGCCGAGCGGACGGCTGGAACACGCGCCGGAACGCGTCTGTCCTACCATGATACACGCCGTGGTCCGTGGATCCCGAAAGTTGCACGCGCTGTTCAGGTTGCATTCGGTGAGCTGCAGAAGACGGGGGTAGGAAACAGAGAACGTAGTTGACGCCCGTTATTTCCGAGTGAATACTAACATGAAAGCTAGAATTTATTTCGACATAGCACATCTTGCTAGATTTCGTTTAAAGGCCATCATCGGCCGAACCGAAGGTACCAAAGTGATTACAGCATTTAGGCCAACAAGCAATGAAGTTACTTTCACCCGTCTATCTAGTGAGCCGTGAGTAGACAAGAACAGCGGCGCTTCTCTTCTCCCTATCCTATTTCATGTTGTGGTGTCCTTTGTATCGTACAACTAACAAGCAGATATATAGTTGTAGTATGGTGGTATTTGAGATTTCCAATATAAGACCTCAAATTTGCCTCGCGGTTGAGCACTTGCACTTCCGGATAGAAGATCAGCCATTGTTACCCTTGGGACTTCATCTTGAGCAGGACCTTTTTGGTAACTTTCATGTAGTAAAAAGAATTTGGCAGGTGTTGTTTCGGCCATTCTCCAAGTATACCGAGGGTGATCGTTCGACCTAAGATCGTCAGGATATTCACCAAATAGGAGGAGATTCTTTTGCATGTACTCCCTGCAACGTGTGAGAACCCTGCACCAAAATTGAGTACTGACATTAGCTCTCAATAAGCCAGCACCAATGTATGCACACATGAAAGATCCCCGCATCTCAAGGGCTAACTCCATAGCTATCGATGCAAACTTTGTGTGCTCCTCTGGATCCGTGCTTCCAAACACAAGCATCTTGGAGAAATACCAATAAGCCCCTGTAGGTAAACATTTTAGCCTAAGTTTGCGTTGTTCCAAGACTCGTAATCTTCTCTGATCGACTAGTGATTATGATTTTACTCTCATGTGCCATGCATCTTTCAGAAGAGTACAACCTCTTCCATTCCCCTTCGTCCACATCCCCTAAGAGCTCAATGAGAATCAACAATCTATCATCTGAGGCACTATTTTGATGCTTTTTTTTGAATGCCCGGGTTTTAACCCCCTCCGGTCCGCTGTAAAGAAGAAAACACCCAATCTCGCGAGACACCACGGGAGCCAACGCTCCAACGTGACGGGCTGAGAGCCTATAGCTCCTCTCATTTTTGCCAGCTGAGTCCCAGCTCAATCCTCAAACACACACACCCACACACACAACCCGGATGAGACACCCAAGTGCCGAGCCAGGGACTCGAACTTGGGTGGGTAGCTTGGGCACTCACAAAGCTTGCCAAGTGAGCTAACTCACCTCCTCAACTATTTTGATGCTTGATTACACAATTATCTCTAAAAGTGGTCATTGTTTTAAAGGGAGGAGCAATTTATTTACTAGTGCCAGCAAGTCTTCCGTGTCTACTCGTTTCTCACTCGATGACTCTTGAAGATTGAGTAGATTGTAGAAGACCAGCCAATAGCGTCAATCCGCGTGTTTTGAATTTTGAAGTCTGAAGCCAAACAACTATCTAGGAGTCATCCACTACTATTTGGCACAACACAAGTGTAAATTATGAAAGAAAGATGTTGGTTTGTCTAGTCGTACCTACACCCTAGTCAACAAATCTATCTACTATCTTATTAAAACAGAGTTAAAAGAAGCTATCACGTCCGCTCTTAAGAGATATAAATTCTTAGATTAATCGGTAAAAAAGAGAAAGATTTACATAATCGATCGTGGTGGGTTCAAATTATAACAGTCTATATTAAAAGAAAGATTCCATGACAAGTAAAATAAAACTAAAATTTGGAATATAAAATAAAATAAAACTAGCAATTTGATTTCCATACTAATTCTTAAGTAAAAGAGTCCATGTCACAATAAAAGCGAATTCGAATAAAAATAAAATAAAATAAACAATTTGATTTTCATTCGAATTTCTAAGTAAAATACCTAAATAATTATAATTCGGAATAAAAAAACAATAATTGGAAATTAGATTTGTATAAGAAATCCAACAAAAAAAACTGCAATTCAGAATAAAATTAAAATAAAATTTTAAAGCAGAGTAAAAAGAAGCCACCACGTTCGCTCTCAAGGGCTAGAACGTAACATCCTGATTTTCAGTGCCTTTTTGAAAATTTTCAAAATAAAAAGAACCATTTGGTTTTGTTGAAGTTCTAAAGCTTAACTTGAGATTTTGGAATTTTAAAGTGTTTAAAATGACTAAATCAGACTTTAACTAATCCAAAAAGTTTGGTTTATTATAAGTTTGTTGGAGTTCTCTGGTGTTGAATTCCCTTTCTCTGTTCGTTCCGTGTTCCCCTCGGCCCAGCTCTTTCTTCTTTAGACCTCCCTTTCGTTTGGACCTCTCCCCCAGTCCAGATCTCACTTTCGTTTAGACCTCCCTCTCAGTCCAAGACCTCCGGGTGGTCTTGGCGACCTCTGGGTGGTCCTAGAGACCTCCGAGTGGTCTTGGCGACCTCCAGGTGGTCCTGGAGACCTCCGGGTGGTCTTGGAGTTGGGTCACGACCTCCTCTTTGGATGGACCACCCTCCCGAATTTTGACTAGCCCCACCTGTCAGCCCTGCTCACCTTCTTTTTCCTCCTGTTGCGTCACTACTGACGCAATAGTCCTCACGCATTAAATGCTGTTGTGTCGCATTAAATGTTGTCGCTTCAGCAATACCCTGTTCCCTCTCCTGTCTCCTCCCCTACCTGCCCCCATCTCCTTCTCCACCTACCTTTGACCTCGTGTGTACCTCTGAGTCCTTCAGTGACTCTCTCTGGCTTCCCTGGCTATAAAAGCCTGAGCAGCCCTCTTTCATCGCCTTTTTTGCACCCAATTCCCTTGCTCTCGCCCAGTTCCTCCGTGCTTCAAGTTTTGTCGCCAAGGAGTCCACTGGAGTATGCGCCGTCTTCAACTACCTCGCTGCCGAAGAAGTTCATCGGAGCGCCCGCGTCGTCCTCGATCATCGCCGCCGTCCTTTGACTCTCTCCCTCCTCCTTCAGTCTCTCTCTCAGCCTCGGTGAGTTTCTCTGTGCCCTGTTCTCTTTCCTTATTCTTACGACTACGTTGCGTAGTCGTATTTCTTCTTACGACTATGTTGCATAGTCGTGTCTGTGTGTTTTCTTCGTACGACCACGTTGAGTAGTCGTACCCTTCATAGGACCTCCTCCTTAGGATCTCCTCAGGATCTCCCTTGACCACCTCAGGACCTCCTTTGACCTCCTCAGGACCTCCTCCTTAGGATCTCCTCGGGACCTCCTTAGGACCTCCTTTGACCTCCTCAGGACCTCCCTTGACCTCCTCAAGACCTCCTCCTCAGGACCTCCCTCGACCTCCTCCCGACCAGTTGGACCTCCTCCCAACTAGTCAAGCCTCCTCTTGAGAGCCCGTTCCTAATTCATCTAATTCGGTACCTTGCTGTTGGTTCTAGTTCGGTTTATTTTGGAGTTCATTTGGATTTTTATTTGGTCTTTATTTGATTTGCTTCGTTCTCTCGTGTATATTTCAACGACTCCGGAGAGCCTAAGTACTCTGAAGAAGTAGACCCTCAAGTTTTCGAGCAAGGCAAGTTACACCCTTGATCATATTGAATCCCAGTATCTCAAATCATTTAATTTCTGTTTCAAACTATTATTGCATGCTTATTTGAATTCAAATAATTTAAATCCCTGTTTTAACTTTATAGTTATTCCCGATTCCATTGTACATCCAAATTTGATTATTGATTCGATCACCCCTTGTCACCATAGTAAAGAGCTAGTTGGTACATTAGTATGAGCTAGCATGTTTCAAAACTCTATGCTTAGTCGAAGCTTAGACCTAGAAATCTTGATTTGGGAGTTTTACTGCCAAAAGACCAATATTGTTTAAATGTTTAACCATGACATTGGGTTGTCGTGCAAGTTTGCAAATGTTTTGAAAAGCAAACCAAAGGAAAATTTGTTTGGACTTGGGCGAATTGGTTGTTCGGATGGGTGCATCTTCATGCACGGGATCGAGTCATTCCTATTATCGAGGCCCAGGGTTCGGTTGGATGTCGTCCAAGTCAATTAAGGACCGGTCTTCGAGCCGCATCTTGCTAGCCCCATCGTGCAACCACATGTCCTGTGTATGGGTGGGACCTGGCTGACTAATTTGCAACGTTCCACCGTGGTCGTTCCATCCGGTTGTGTGGGTGTCTTGACGACCTACTTTTATTCATTCCCACCTGGCGCAAGAGGGGGCTATGAACCCGGCGGGTCTCTATCCAAAGGGGGCAAAACCTTAGTGAGGGGGAGGGGGACTGCGGTGGAATGACGCATTGTAAAGGCCTTGTCACGTGCTGTAGTGTAACGTCTCGGTTTCTCTGGTCTTCTTGAAATTTTCAAAATAAAAAGAACAAGTTGGTTTTGATGAGAGTTGTAAAGCTTAACTAGAGATTTTGGAATTAAAGGTGTTTTAAAATGACTAAATCAAACTTCAACTAAATCAAAAGTTTGGCTTGTTCTGGGTTCGTTGGAGTTCTCTAGTGTTGTTTTCCCTTTATCTGTTCGCTCCGTGTTCCCCTCTGTCCAGACCTCCCTCTTGTTTGGATCTCTCCCTCTGTCCAGACCTCCCTCCCGTTTAGACCTCTCTCTCTGTCCAGACCTCCCTCTCACTTGGACCTCCATCTCCGCCCAAGACCTCCGGGTGGTCTTGGAAGACCTCCACCTTGGTCACGACCTCCCCTTGGTTCGACCACCATCTTGAGTTTTGACTAGCCCCACCTGTCAACCCTGCTCACCTTCTTCTTCCTCTCGTCGCGTCACTGCTGACGCAAAAGGCTGCGCGCATTAAATGCTGTTGTGTCGCATTTAATGCTGCCGCTTCTTCAGTACCCGTTCCCCCTCTTGTCTCCTCCTCTACCAGCCCCCATCTCCGCCTTCACCTACCTTCGACCTCGTGTGTACCTCCGAGTCCTTCAGTGACTCTCTTTGGTTTCCCTGGCTATAAAAGCCTGAGCAGCCCTCCTTCCTCACTTTTTTCCACACCCAGCTCTCTTGCTCTCGTCCAGCTCTACTGGAGCCTGCGTCGTCGCCTCCTCGTCACCAAGGAGTTCGCCGGAGCACCTGCGCATCTTCAACCGTCATCCACCGTCTTCTCCCTCCTCCTTCAGTCTCTCTTTCTCGGTCTTGGTGAGTTTCTTCGTGCCCTGTTCTCTTCCCTTGTCCCCTACGACTACGTTGCATAGTTGTATCCTTTTGTATCCTTTCTACGATCACGTTGAGTAGTCGTATCCTTCATTGGATCTCTTCTTCAGGACCTCCTCCTCAGGACCTCCCTTGACCTCCTCAGGACCTTCCTCGACCTCCCTCTCAGTTGGATCTTCTCCTAACCAGTTGGACCACCTCCCAACTAGTCGAGCCTCCTCCCGAGAGCCTGTTTTTAATTCAGTTCCTTGTTGTTTGGTTTTAGTTGGTGTTTTGGAGTTCATTTGGATTTCTTATTTGTTATTTATTTGATTTTGCTTCGTTCTCACGTGTAGAGTTTAACGACTCAGAAGAGCCCGAGTACGTCGAAGAAGACCCTCAAGCTTTCGAGCAAGGCAAGTTACACCCTTGATCATATTGATCCTAGTATCTCAAATTATTTAATTTCTGTTTCAAATTATTATTGCATGCTTATTTGAATTCAAGTATTTTAAATCCCTGTCTTAACTTTATAGTTATTCCTGATTCCTTTGTTTATCCAAATTTGATTATTGTTTCTACCACCCCTTGTCACCATAGTAAAGAGCTAGTTGGTACATTAGTATGAGCTAGCAAGTTTCAAAACTCTATGCTTAGTCGAAGCTTAGACCTAAAAATCTTGATTTGAGAGTTTTACTACCAAAAGACCAATGTTGTCGGAAATATTTAACCATGACATTGGGTTGTCATGGAAGTTTGCAAATGTTTTCGAAAAGCAAAGCAAAAAGGGAAATTGGTTTGGACTTGGGCGAATTGGTTGTTTGGATGGGTGCATGTTCATGCACGGGATCGAGTCATTTCTATGATCGAGGCCCAGGTTTCAGTTGGAAGTCGCCCAAGTCAGTTAAGGACTAGTCTTTGAGCCGCATCTAGCTAGCCCCATCGTGCAACCACATGTTCTGTGTGGGCAGAATCTGGCTAACTAATTTGCAATGTTTCACCGTGGTCGTTCCATCCGGTTGTGTGGGTGTCTTGACGACCTACTTTTATTTATTCCCACCTGGCGCAAGAGGGGGCCTGAACCCGGTGGATGGTTAGTCCAAAGGGGGCGAAACCTTAGCGAGGGAGGGCTGCGGTGGAATGCCGCATTGTAAAGGCCTTGTCACAAGCTCTAGACTACTTACCTACGGTAGTGAGTGGTGGTATCGACGGATGCCAAACAAACTAGAGAGGTCGTTTCATGTGGGTAAAGTTGTACACCTCTGCGGAGTGTAAAACTATTCGAATAGCCGTGTCCACGGTCATGGACATGCTGGCAAAGCCACTCCAAGTTAGATTTTTTGTTTTGTTTTCAAAAGACCTCTTCAAATTATTTTGGATGTCTATCCAAATGGGATTTCGGGCAGGGAGCCTTGTGATAGGAGGGTATCCTTCACCACTTGTTGATGAATGTTATTCAACTATAAAACTGTGATTTAGAAAATGAATTTTAGTTATTGTATATCTGCTTTGGAACTTAGTACATGTATTTGGAAACAAACATGGCTTTACGCAAATCAACTCTATAAGTCTTCCTTTGAGATATCCTTGTATGCATTGCATTCTGTTACTTGACGGGTGTGACTTGTGAGCACGATGGTTGTGCTCACGCTTGCTTGATTCACTTGAGCTGGAGAGGACGTCTACGATGAGCTCGAGGACCGGGACGTCTAGGCTGCGCCCTCCAGTCAATTGCCTGTGGCGAATTGAGTGGTCTACTCTCTTTTGTTTTCCGCTGTGTTTTGTTTTAGTCGGCTCTTAAGCCGTTCTTGTAATAAACTTTGTTGTTAATTAATAAAGTTGTGTTGATGGTTGCTACCGCATTTGTTACTCTATGAGCTAGCCACTGATCCTTGGGACTAGCTTGGTCTGCACAGAGGACTTCGGGACCTCCCAGTTCTGGTCTCCAGGACCACCCGGTGGTCCTGGGAGGCCTCTCGGGGAGGTCCGGTCGCTACAAAGTGGTATTAGAGCCATCTTGACTGCAGGTCGTAACCTAGTAGAATGGATTTCAAAACTTATGTTATACAACAAGAAAAATAATTTATTTTTTCCTCATCTTGGTCGTCTTTCTATCCTTCCCTCCTTCTTGGTATTCTTCCTTACCTTATTCCTTCTCACCATTTTACAATGTCAAATGGATCCTCTTTCCCACGAAATTTCTATAGGTGGTCTCTCGATTAGCTCTTGGTGACCAAGACCTCCGGGTGGTCTTAGGAGTTCCCGTGTGTGTCGAATAGATCATTGTATAGCTATTATAGTTTTTGGCAAAGCTTTTTGTGTTGGTTGTTTTGCTTGGGTGGGTTGTTTCACCCTGTCCCCCTTAGTTCTCCTTTTCTTTCCTCAGTCTGTGGAGTTCGAGCAAGATGGTGACTACTCGCAACGGCAGTGGCAGCACTAGCAATCAGCACAAAGAGGATGTGCAGGAGAACCCAGTTCCACCGCCACCACTTCCTCCAACTGAAGGACTTGACTGGAACCAGATGATGGCTAACCAAGCTCAGTTGATCAACTTGCTCACTCAATCCATCAATAACACCCAGACCTTGCAAGCAGCCGCAGTAGCAACAGCCCAACCTCAAGCTTTTGCTCCACCTCCTCCAAGGGCCAACATAGCAGAGTTCATGAGGTTGCGTACACCGACCTTCTCCAGTAGCACTGAGCCAATGGAGGCTGATGATTGTCTTAGGTCAGTTGGCAGGAAGATGAACATGATCAAGTGCACTGATCGTGAGAGGGTTTGGTTTGCCTCTCACCAGTTGAATGGACCAGCGTCAGAGTGGTGGGATAACTTCACCCAGTCCCACGCTGATGCTCAAACCATCACTTGGGACGAGTTCGTGCAGGCTTTCCGCCGTGCACACATTCCTCCGGGCATGATGTCCCTGAAGAAGAAAGAGTTCCGCACCCTGTGCCAAGGCAGCCGCTCGGTCAATGAATACTAGCACAAGTTCAACCAGTTAGCCCGCTATGCACCAGAAAATGTGGCAATGGATGAATCCAAGCAAGAGAGTTTCTTGAAAGGACTTAATGATGACCTCGCAGTCCTCCTCATTGCCCAAGACTACTCAGATTTTCAGCAGCTTGTAAGCAAGGCTATCCGCCAAGAGGGTAAGCACATAGAAATGGAGAATCGTGAGCGAAAGAAGTCAGCCCAGAAGTTCAACCCTGGGGGTTTTTCCCAAGCCCCGCACCTCTCAGCCGCAGACGCCTCACCGTCCGTAGATGTCTCAGCGTAGGACGTCCCAGACCTCCTCGTCCAAGGCGCCAGTTCAGCGCCTAGTCAGCTTAGGCTTCCACGACAAGAGTGGTCCTGGAGGCTAGTTTCTGAAGAAGGCTCATATGACCTCTTCTGCAGGAGTCACTTGCTTTTATTGTAATGAAGTGGGCACTATGCCAATAAGTGCCCGAAGAAGCAGCCCTCAGCAACCCTAACCTGATCACCTCAGGGAGCTCCAGCGCATGGCAGCACCT
Source organism: Phyllostachys edulis (assembly GCA_036346405.1). NCBI lineage: Eukaryota > Viridiplantae > Streptophyta > Magnoliopsida > Poales > Poaceae > Phyllostachys > Phyllostachys edulis. The sequence continues at coordinate 8,029,983 of CM070554.1, read as the reverse complement.
CAAATGTGAAACCAACAGTGCAATTCACGAGAGGACATGTGAATCACGTCACAGCCGAAGAAGCTCAGACCGCACCGAACGTGGTCCTTGGTATGTTCCTTGTCAATTCCGTACCAGCCAGTTTTATTTGATTCTAGAGCTTCGTATTCTTTTGTTTCAAGTAAGTTTGTAGGAAAATATAGGTTATCTATCTCTCCTTTAGTTAACCCTATGTTAATCCATTCTCCTGGCTCAGAGATGAGGACTAGTTCCCTATGCCCAAACCTTACCTTAGAGATCTCGGGAGTACCCTTCTTGGCAGACCTCATAGTCTTGCACTCTCAAGGATTGGATGTGATTCTCGGAATGGATTGGCTAGCCAAGAACCAAGACTAGATAGACTATGCCAGTAGGTCTATCACCCTCACCAATGTGCAAGGAGCCCAAGTGGAATTCAGACCCGAGACCTCTCTTAGAGGAGGTCCTATCTTGACCAGTCTGAAGGAAGAGAAGCTGGAAGACCTCCGGGTGGTCCTAGAGACCTCCCGGGTGGTTCTGGAAGACCTCCCAGTGGTCAATGAGTACCCGGATGTGTTTCCTGAGGAATTGCTCCGTATGCCACCCGATAGAGACATCCTGTTCCTAATCGACCTAGTCCTAGGGACAGCTCCAATTTCAAAGAGACCCTACAGGATGCCAACAAATGAGTTAATGGAATTGAAGAAATAAATCGAAGAATTGCAAGATAAGGGTTTCATCCAACCAAGCTCAACACCTTAGGGAGCTCCAGTACTGTTTGTCAAGAAGAAAGATAACAATATGAGGATGTGTGTGGATTACAGATCACTCAATGAAGTCACAATCAAGAACAAGTATCCTTTGCCCAGGATCGACGACCTCTTTGACCAGTTGAGAGGAGCAAGTGTTTTCTCTAAGATTGATTTGAGATCTGGTTACCATCAGTTGAAGATCAGACCAGAAGACATCCCCAAGACTGCTTTCACCACAAGATATTGACTGTATGAGTTTATAGTGATGTCTTTCAGGTTGATGAATGCATCAGCTTATTTCATGAATAGGATGAATAAAGTATTCATGGAGTTTTTGGATAAGTTTGTGGTCGTGTTTATTGACGACATTCTCATCTACTCGAAGGATGCAGAAGAGCATGAGAAGCATCTCATGACAGTTTTGGAAAGACTCAGGGAGCACCAGCTGTATACCAAGCTCAGTAAAAGTGAATTTTGGCTAAGCCAAGTAGCCTTCCTTGGTCATATAGTGTCAGCAGGAGGAGTTGCAATAGATCCCGCAAATGTTGAAGCCATGTTGGATTAGAGGCAACCCAAGTCTGTCACCGAAGTTAGGAGTTTCCTTGGATTAGCTGGATACTACCGAAGGTTCATAGAAAGTTTCTCCAAGATCGCCAGACCTATGACTCAGCTTTTTAAGAAAGAAAAGAAGTTTGAATGGACTGAAGCTTGCGAGCAAAGTTTCCAAGAATTGAAAAAGAGACTAGTTTCTGCTTTTGTGCTAGTCTAGTTTCTGCTTTTGTGCTAGTCTTACCAGACATCCATAAGGATTTTGAGGTGTTCTGTGACGCTTGTCGTTAAGGCCTTGGTTGTGTATTAATGCAAGAAGGAAGAGTAGCGGCTTATGCCTCTCGGCAGTTGAAGTCTCATGAAGGGAATTACCCTACGCATGACCTGGAAGTAGCTGCAATTGTGCATGCCTTGAAAATTTGGCGGTATTACCTCATCGGTAATCGCTGTGAGATTTTCACGGACCACAAAAGTTTGAAGTACATATTCACCCAGTCCGACCTCAACCTCAGGCAGAGAAGATGGCTAGAACTAATAAAGGACTATGACCTTGGAATCTATTATCATCTAGGCAAGTCCAATGTAGTGGCAGATGCCCTAAGTCAAAAAGGGTATTGCAACACTATGATAGCTCAGAAGAGTCAGCCAGGCTTGTATCAAGAATTAAGATGTCTAAATTTGGAGATTGTCAACCAGGGTTGTGTAAATGCTTTGGAAGTGGAGCCAACCATTTAGAGCCAAATCAGAGAACATCAGAAAGAAGATGAAGACATCAAGGAGATCAAAAAGAACATGAGAAGAGGCAAAGTCCCAGGGTTTTCCGAAGATGAGCAAGGAGCAGTGTGGTTCCGTAACCGCATCTGTGTGCCGGATCACCAAGAGATCAAACAGTTAATTCTGAAAGAGGCCCATGAATCACCATACTCCATTCATCCAGGCAGTACCAAGATGTACCAGGACCTAAAGGAAAAGTATTGGTGGGTCAGTATGAAGCGAGAAATTGCCGAGTTTGTTGCACACTGTGATGTATGCCAAAGAGTAAAGGCCGAACACCAAAGACCAGCTGGACTATTACAACCTTTACCCATTCCCGAGTGGAAGTGAGAACAAGTAGGCATGGACTTTATCACTGGATTGCCTATGACCCAATCGGGATATGATTCCATTTGGGTCGTGATCGACCGTTTAACTAAATTGGCACACTTCATACCAATCAAGACCACCTACAGAAGTAGTAAGTTGGCAGAGTTGTACAATGGCCAGGATTGTTTGCTTGTATGGAGTACCCAAAAGGATAGTGTTCGACCGAGGTTTATAGTTCACCTCTAGATTTTGGAAGAGCTTGCATGAAGCCTTGGGGACTCGACTCAACTTCAGTACAACATATCACTCCCAAACCGATGGACAAACAGAAAGAGTAAATCAGATTCTTGAAGACATGCTTCGAGCTTGTACCTTAGACTTTGGAAAGAGTTGGGATCAGCACCTCCCTTATGCAGAGTTCTCTTACAACAACAACTTTCAAGTCAACTTGCAAATGTCTCCTTTTGAAGCATTGTATGGCAGACCGTGTAGAACCCCTATCTTTTAGGATCAAGTAGGAGAACACCAGTTCTTTGGACCAGAATTGATCGAGGATGCTGAAAGTAAAGTAAGACTGATAAGGGAATGATTGAGAGTGGCTCAATTCCAACAGAAGAGCTATGCTGGCAATCATCGCAGAGACTTATCCTTTGAGGTACGTATTCCACGTGTCGCAGCTGAAGAAGTATCTTCGATTTCCAACGATTGAATTTCATCTGAAGCATTAGCATAGCAATTAGCACACCAAGTGTAATTAGGGCTAGTCCACTGCCTTGTCGAGGGCACCCCCTGTAAAATTCTAGTTCATTGCAATAAAGAGCAATCACATTCTCTCCCAAGAACTCTTTGCCATTTTTCTCTATTTATTTTGTAAGATCAACGACTCGATCGTCGACAGAACTCCAATAAAAATAACCAAAATGTTGAATAAAAATAAAAGTTATAACGAGGATGACACGAATGGTGTTGGAGGAGACATAAAAGAAGCTACCACATTCGCTCTTAAGGTCACACGTTTAAATTATTGCTTCCTATGGAATAGAAAAATAACTAAAATTTTGATTAAAAAATACAAGTTATAACGAGAATATTACGAATGGTGTTGGAGGAGGCAACGGAAGGGTGCAATGGCATCGATCTATCTTGCAAGAAGACATTGACCCACGAGAAAATGAAGAGCCGAGGCAGCGACGACGGAGATGAGGACAATGGCGTGCTGTTCACCAGAGCAATTGAAGAGAAAGTCTTGTGTTGAAGGAGCCAAGGGCCACGATAAGAAGTGGTGAACGTCGACGTTGTTGAAGAAGTTAGTGGCTAAAGAAGCTCGATGATGGAGAAGCCCTAGCAGAGAGGAGATGAAGCTTTATATTGAAGACGAGTTATGGATGATATGTGGTCATCGTGTAGATAGGAGTGTGTCATCACTGGTAAGGGACATATCGTCGCCGGCGATGGCGAAAAGATTCTGCATATTGTTATACAATGACTAAAGCAGATATGCCGACATTAGTAAAGATGGGAGGGACATGTCCTACCTCACAACGCGTGACAGGTCAGACAGGGCAAGACGGAAGGTCGGAGGGACACTCGACTCATCGAACGCCCACTACAAGTCAGGATCCTCCAAGACCTTCGGTAACACTGCAAAAACCTGCAACGAGTTCGTGATATTCTGAATAACCCAGATCCTACTCTACCAGGAACTCCAGGTTATGTCCAACTTGTAGAGCAGGTATCAGATATCCTCCAACACACCATGACTTTATCCCAGTGTTCCTCCCTCAACAGAGGCCAACATGGTCAGGCAGAAGACCGATTGATACCAAGACCCCCTCATAGATTCCGACCAGGGAATCACGAGGGAAGACAGCTCTTCCCAGCAGTCACTCATCCTCCTCGTCAAGAGGAACGACTGCTTGGTTCTGATGATCTTCGACATCTTCTAAACCAGGTAGGTGGTTAGATGCGTTATACTAACGTCCATGACCAGATTAGGACGCCGGATACTAGATATGCAAATCTAAGGAACCAGTCGCCAACCAACTATAATCCGGTCCCTTTTCAGAGAAGGCGTCACGACTCTATTACGGGCTGTCGAGCATTCTTGGCAGGGTTCTAAGTTGTTCGTTGGCCGGACAGGTTCCGACCAGCTAACATAGAGAAGTTCAATGGGACCTAGAACCCATTAGAATTTTTTCAAATCTATACTGCTGCCATCAAAGCTGCTGATGGTAATGACAACGTGATGACAAATTACTTGCCCACAGCCCTTGAAGGATCTGCCCGGTCATGGTTCCTCAACCTGTCGGTCGGATCTATCTACACTTGGGAGCAACTATGCTATTTACTGATCGCAAACATCCAGGGTACGTATGACCGCCCTGGAAAAGAAGACGATCTTCGTCGGATCAGGCAAAAGACCAATGAAACTCTTCGACAATATATCAAGAGGATTAGCCAGGTTTGAAACTCTATTCCAGAAGTCGCAGAATCTTCTGTTATCCAGGCTTTTAAAGGAGGGCTGAGGAATCGGTGGTTTATGGAGGATATTGAAATGAATCCTTCACGAACGTCTGTTGAACTTTTTGACATGGCTGTGCAGCCACAAGCGAAGCGGTTGAATGGTGCGAAGCTATTGATCGAAAAGACAAAATCCCTCAACCCGGCTTGGAGAGAAACAAGAGAAGAAGAGCAAAAAGTCTCTCAAGGGTAAGAAGAATCGTAAGTCCGACAACAAAGAAGTCCTTGCGATTCCAGAAAAATTTACCAAGGGCAAGAAAGACTTTTCCTGTCGGAACAAGGCTAAGGCTCAGATCGATGACTACAAGAAGAACAAGAAGTGGTGTCCACTTCACTAGGAAGCAGGGCATGATCTGCGCACCTACCGAGCCTAGCAAAAGAAGTTGGAGGATCACTACTCAGGTAAAGGTCCCTTCCCCTCCGTAACAGAACTTGGAGAACCAAGCTCCAAAAAGGAGAAAGATGGCGATGAAGAAATGGAGTACAAGGAGCCACAGCACACCGTCGATATGATCTTTGGTGGATCCTCCTCATACGAGTCAAGACGTCATCGGAAGGCCGTGGAGCGAGAAGTCAACCTTGCCGAGTCTTCGATCATTGTCAAGCCTTCCAGGTGGTCGGAAATGGTTATCTCCTTCAGCAAAGAAGATGCCCCATCCCGTTGACTCGACTAGGTAGGTTCTCTATTGTTGTAGAACCTAAAATTAATAATTGCAAAGTTAATCAAGTCTTGATAGATGGATGTAACTCTTGAAACATTTTATTTACGGAAGCATTGGAAGAAATGCAAATTCCCAGGTCGAAAGTAAAACCTGTGAAGTATGTTTTCCATGGCATAGTTCCTGGTTCTACTGCAAAACCGATAGAGCAACTATCCCGACCGGTTATGTTTGGAAGACCTCACAACTTCCTAACAGAAAAGATTCCATTTGATGTGGTGGATTTCGAAACCATATACAATGGAATCCTTGGTCGTCCGACATTAGCTAAGTTCCTGATAGCTACGCATTACAGCTATCAAAGTTTAAAGATGCCAGGACCAAAAGGAGTCATCACGGTTCGAGGAGACAGAAAAATGGCCTATGCATGTGATCGGAAATCCCTAGAACTGGTTGACGAACTTCCGACCAGGGAAGCTAATCCGCCTTCTATGCAGGTCAAGCACTCGAGACCAAAGATGGTCCTAAAGCCTTTCGACCAGACCAAGAAGGTTCCACTCGGCAAAGACACTTCTCCAGAAAGCGTCAAAATACCATATGGGTCAGGAAATGCTAACACATCTACCCAAAAGGTGCTGGTCGGGGCAGGACTCGACCACAAATAGGAAGAGTCGCTCGTCTCCTTCCTCCGAGCAAACCTGGACGTATTCATCTGGCAGGCGTCCGACATGCCTGGAGTCCCTAGGGAGGTGATCAAGCATCGGCTAGCTCTCCAGCCTGACAAAAAACCGGTCAAGCAGAAGCTAAGGCGCTTCACGCCTGATCGGAAAGAGGCAATTCAGTATTAGATCCACAAGCTTCTCAAGGCTGGATTCATTCATGAAGTCGACCACCCAGAGTGGCTCGCCAATTCTGTAATGGTTATAAAAAGTAATGGGAAGTGACGAATATATATTGAATTCACATATCTTAATAAAGCTTGTCCGAAGGATGACTTTCCCCTTCCACGTATTGATCAACTTGTAGATTCTACTTCCGGGTGTGAGTTGTTAAGTTTTTTTTGGATGCATATTCAGGGTACCACCAGATTAATATGAGCAAAGATGATGAAGAGAAAACTTCCTTCATCACACCATATGGCACTTACTACTACGTCAAGATGCCTTTTGGTCTAAAACACGCTGGTGCAACTTTTCAAAGGTTAATGCAAAAAACTTTTAATCCTTAGATAGGTCGAAAACTAGAAGTCTACGTTGATGACTTGGTTTTGAAAAGCATCAATGTTGGCGACCACATTTCCGACCTACACGAGACTTTCAATAACTTAGGAAGGCATAACCTTAAGTTAAATCCATAGAAGTGTGTGTTCGGAGTTTCTTCTAGAAAGTTTCTTGGATTACTAGTTTCGGCTAGAGGAGTTGAAGCAAACCCAGCAAAGATATCAGCCATCAACCAGATGCGCCCTCTGACCACGAAGAAGGAAGTCCAAAAACTAACCGGCTGTATGGCAGCGCTAAATCGTTTCATAGCACGGTTAGGTGAAAAAGGACTGCCTTTCTTCAAACTCCTTTGGAAACATGGAAGTTTCAAGTGGACTAAAAAGACAAATGATGTCTTTGAAGAGCTTAAGAAGTACATTATGAGTGCACCGATCTTAGTATCTCCAAGATCGGGAGAAACATTGCTGATATACGTGGCTACAACGCCACAAGCAGTCAGTGCTATACTGGTGGTCGTTGAGCGTGACAACATTCAACGACCAGTATACTATGTAAGTGAAGTCTTACATGGACCAAAGGAACGATACCCACAGATACAAAAGTTGCTATATGGTCTCCTTATAGCTTCAAGGAAACTAAGGCATTACTTTCAGGCCCACAAAGTGGTAGTACCGACCGGATATCCTCTTGGTCAAGTTCTCAGAAACAGGGAATCATCGGGACGAATAGCAAAATGGGCGGTCGAGCTTGGGGCGTTCGACCTCCATTTCATCTCACGAACATCAATCAAGTCCCAGGCTTTAACAAAATTCATCGCCGAATGGACGAACTCTGAACCCACCTGAGGGCCCGAGTATGAACACCACGACGAGTGGACAATGTACTTTGACGGTTCCTTGATGCTCAAAGGCTTGGGGGCTGGAGTCGTCTTGATATCCCCTACTAGAGAACACATCAAATACGTCATTCAGTTAAACTTTCTTGCTACAAACAATATGGCAGAATACGAAGGTTTATTAGCAGAACTCCGAGCAGCCAGAGCGCTCGTGATTCGCAAATTACTAGTGAAAGGTGATTCTCAACTAGTAGCGAATCAAGTCGGGAAAGAGTAGCAATGCTCAAGTACCAAGATGTCATCTTATTTGGCGGAAATATGGAAACTCGAAAAACACTTCTTCGATTTCTAGATCCAACATATTCCTAGAAAGGAAAACTTTCTGACAGACCAGTTGGCGTGGATGGCCTTCACAAGGTCACTCGTTCTGCTCGGAGTTTTCCTCGAGCAACTTGATTCACCATCAGTGGTTGAGCCTTCTGAGAAGGTTTTGGGTGAGAGGATGAAAGGAGGTCAGAGGAAATTCTTCATGAGAAGATGAATGGAATTCAAGAAAAACTAAGAGAATAAAAACCCTAAAGCTGTGCGTGCTGTGGATTTTATAGCCGCAACTCCTTAACTGCAATCGGAAGTTACCCAAAGTCCAACAGACACAAACCTTTTTTTTAATGTCTAACGGACAGAAAACTCTTCGGTTCTCAAGAAAATTTCTTAACTTTAAAGTGAATACATACCACCTCGTTTCTCACGACATTAAATGAGGGTCTGCCCGATACAATTTTCATCGGGGTAGGGTTCACATGACCAATTCATTTAAAGTTCGGGGGCTAGCTAACGAGGATTAAAATCTCTATGTATTGCTTTAATACATAATTAAAAACCACATGTCTTCATGGTCGTAACCCCTAAGGCTAACGACCCTTGTGGTCATAAGGATTTCAGAGATTACATAATGGGTACCCTGGTCGGATGAGGTTCTGTACCTAATCCCTAACCAGATGACTGCTCGTAGAAGTAATAAACTGGTGCTAGATTCTGATTCTAAGCATATTCCTCCCATGTGATGAATAGAGTATATATCTTATTTACTCTAAACCACACGACGTTTACAGTCCTAAGACACTGACAATAACCACCATATGGTTATTGTCTTCTTCTGATATCAACCGCCGAACGGTTGATACTTCGCCAACTGTCGCTTCCCTCTGACCAGTCGCGACGCTCCCAACAGACGTTTCTTCCAGGAGTAACTGCCACCACTTCGTCAACTACTTAAAGGAGAACGCAAGCGACAGAAAGCAATCCAATTTTGGAACATCATCAGACGATTGGATTTCATCTGAAGCATTAGCATATCAATTAGCACACTAACTGTAATTAGGGCTAGTCCACTGTCCTGTTGAGGGCACCCCCTGTAAAAATCCAGTTCATTGCAATAAAGAGCAATCCCATTCTCTCCCAAGAATTCTTTGCCATTTTTCTCTATTTATTTCGTAAGATCGGTGACTCGATCGTTGACAGAACTCCAATAAAAATAACCAAAATGTTGAATATAAATAAAAGTTATAACGAGAATGACACGAATGGTGTTGGAGGAGACACAAAAGAAACCACCACATTTGCTCTCAAGGTCACACATTTATATTGTTGCTTCCTATGGAATAAAAAAAACTAAAATTTTGATTAAAAAAATACAAGTTATAACGAGGATAGCACGGATGGTGTTGGAGGAGACAATGAAAGGGTGCAATGGCATCGATCTGTCTTGCAAGAAGACATTGACCCATGAGAACGTTAAGAGCCGAGGTAGCGACGACGGAGATGAGGACAATGGTGTGCTGCTCACCAGAGCAATTGAAGAGAAAGCCTAGTGTTGAAGGAGCCAAGGGCCACGATAAGAAGTGGTGAGCGCCGACGTTGTTGAAGAAGTTAGTGGCTAAAGAAGCTCGATGATGGAGAAGCCCTAGCAGATAGGAGATGAAGGTTTATAATTTGAAATAAGTAGAAGATAACTATGTGGTAAAGTATTGCATTGGAAGGAGTAGTAGCTGAGAGGGATTGATCAAGATTTGTGCTTAGTGTTGGAGGATGAACCAAAAAAGCTGTGATGGCGAGAAGAGATAGAAGCCACACAGTTTGGTGGGGCAGCCAGCGTGTGAAGGAAGATAAGTTCAAGGTAGATCGCCTGTGGTGCATCGATGTATGCGTGAGCAAGGTACTCTAATACATTATACCATGTAAACTAATAAGATAAATTATCGCACACATAATCAATGTATTACTTGAGATTAAATAAAGGTACATTCGCATGCATGCAATTTGGAAACAAATAACTAATAGAGTAATAATAGGGGCATGCAGTTACATGATCTATGCATAATGGAGAGTGCTTAGTTTCTAAGAACCCCAACAACTTATTATGCTAATTGATTTTCTTCTATCAAAGCACATACTTCAATTATGTTCCTCATGTTGCAATTTCCTTTAAGTTTCTATTGTCATTTCTAATGTTTATATCATCTTAAAAGTCTAAATATCCTACAAGATATGAAAATATATTCTGAAAACATTTATACAAACTTCGAAACAAATCTAGCTGCGTAAATGCGTGGACCGCCCTGCTAGTTATAACAAAATAAAGGTAGACTTTATTTACTCTAAAAAAGGTAGACTTTATTTGGCTAAATACAAATATACAACACCAGACATGCTAACGCTCTTGGGTACAAAGTACAGATACATAACGTATGCACGAGACAAGAACCAAATCATCTCAAAACAAATTTGCACCACAATGACAGGAGGGCTTATAATCCTACCTACCATATGTCATCGTGTCTAAATCACGCAGCTACATATGTAGTTACAATAGGGCGGCATTTGAGATTTCCAGAGCAAGATGTCGAATTTCCCTCTAGCTGTAGCATCTCCAAACAGCAGATCTTGGACTGTTATCTTTGGGACATCAACATGATCATAACCTTTTTGGTAGCTGTCATACAGTAGAACGTATTTGACAGGTTTGGGTTCACCAATTCTCCAAGCATATCGAGGGTGATTCTTCATCGTGAGATCATGCGGGTATTCACCTGTCAATATAAGATTCTTTTGCATGTACTCTCTCGTGCATGCAAGAACCCTGTACCAGAATTGAGCGTCAAAATGAATCCTCAGTGAGGCACCCACTACATAAGCGCACAGTAAAGATCCCCTCAGCTCAGTTGCTATCTCCATAGCTATTGATGCTAGCTTCGGGTGCTCCTTGGGATCTGTACTTCCAAACACAAAGACCTTAAAGAAATACCAGTAAGCTTCACGAGGCAGGCATTTTAGTCTGAGAGATCGTGTTGTTCCAAATCTCACAATCTTCTCTGATCTACTTGTGATTATGATTTTGCTTCCTTGCGGCATGCGTCTTTCTGAAAAGTACAACTCCTTCCATGTCTCTTCATCTACATCCCCTAGGAGTTCAATGATGACCAATAATCTTTTCTGTGAGGTACGGTTTTGATGTTTGATTACACATCTCTCTCTAAAAGTGGCCACTGTTTCATCTTTGAGGTCACCGCCATTATAGAACAGGATTAAAGAGAAGTGGTTCCGCACCCTCTCGTCACTGCAGACATGTTCAATAAGAGTGCTCTTCCCAATAAGTGCAGGGCCAATGATGGGAAGGACTCCTATACCATTAGTGCCAGGAGGCTCAATCAGTAGCAAGAAGTCGATGACTCGTTCTCGTTCGATTTGACGGCTGAACATACACTTATCCAAAAAAAAATGTGTGCTATAAGGTTGGCGGTACATAGGGGGGCAGCTCATCAAAAACACAATGAACTCCTTAGTGTCAGCAATGACTTTTTCAAGGCTACGAATCATAGGTTCTAAATCTTGTACGCTTTCACTTCCAAATGTCACAATTTGAGTATTACTAGTAGAGAAACGAATGCGCTTGGCCGGATTGAATCTAGATAGTGCAAATGAGTGTCTCACCTCTTCATCTTCGTCCTCCTCCCGGAGAGCACGGTATCTGAAGGCATCGAGAACGTAGTAGCCTTTGAACAATTCCTCTCTCATGATCTTAAGCTGTTGGAGCATCCCTTGGTTAGTCACATGCCTCCCTTCTGCCTCCTCAACAATGGTATGAGTCCGTAGAAGTAGCCGGTGCAACGTCTCTACATTCTCGTCGACAGACGTCTGCTTCCAGTATTTGTCAACGATGTAGGATATGGACCTGTTGGCAAGATCGCCGAGAATCGCAGAGAAGAGCTCCATTGCGAATCTCTCTGAAGATAGTGCTGCCTCGAGCGAGAGGAGGGCATGGTAATAATATAACAGGTGCAGGTCTTCGTTCCTGGTCTTTGCTGGCTTAATGACAGAGACTCGAGTAAGTAATTCAACAAGGATATGCTTACTCAAACTACCGAGATATATGGAGTAGAAGACCGGGCAGAGGCGTCCACGTCAAAGTCTTCAGCTCTCCGCGGCATATATAAATTTCAAGAAATTAAAGACCGCGACGATGTCCGACGGCACTGAGGAGTGAGGAACATAATTGAAGTAACCTGCCCCGAAGCGTATATCCTGCCCACCGTCGCCGTGTAGATGTGTAGCCTGGCTAGCTACAATCATGTGCGATTCAGCAGTTCCACGACCATTTTGCATGGGCGGACGGGCGAACCGGAAGAATATGCTTTCTGGACTTACGGCGTGGCCGTGTTGTGTGCAGGGTTCACAATTTAGCCGAAATTTCGTTTGGCCACTTTGAATTTGGCCCGAACAAACATCCGGCCGGCCCAAGCCTAATAGCTTCCGTCACCTTGCTCTAACCCTAACCTCCCGAGTCCTCCCGTGTCGCCCAGTGGTCCAATCCCCAATCCCCTCGCACAACGCCTCTCACTCTCCCCTTTCGCCTCCTCCCTCTTGTCCTTTCCAAGCGGCAGCGGCGGCGCAACAGGGCGCGCACCGGAGCCTTCCTGGCTCCGAGCCTCCGACCTCCAACCTCGAGTCTTCGATCAGCCTCATACCCTTTTGCTTCGCTCCTCTCCCTTTTCCTCTCCAGGCGGCGGTGGCACAACAGCAGGTGCAGGCCGCTTCGACCTCCGACTTCTACGGTTCTACCTCACCGACCTCAAGCCACCCAAGCTCACCGCCTAGGCACCTTGGAAGGTTGTGTGACTTGATCCGAGACTCCCACGCCCAGGCGCCTCCTCTCCCTTTTCCTCTCCAGGCGGCGGTGGCGCAACAATAGGGAGCCAGGTCATGACTAGCGCAAGCGACGGAGACGGGGTTGGGGGAAACTCCCGCGACAGGGAGGCCGGCAAGATCTGCTTTCTCGGCCTGATTGCACGTTCTATTTCTTTTTTCTTTTTACATGTTATTTCTTCATCAAAAAGTTATTTCTTCATCAAAAATTTTGTTGAGAAACTTGGAGCTGATCTGGTGGCATATTAATATACACCTGTTTCGCCTTTTTTTTAACGAAATTTCAGTCCAATTTCGTCCAAAATTCGGCCAAATTTTGTCCAAATCTTAAACGCCGGTTTGACCACTTTACCGAAATTTCGGGCCGAAATTCCGAAATTTTGGTGGTTTCATCCCTAGTGAAATTTTTTAATGAGTTTTCTACTCTTCCCCCGTTGCGGGTGGGTTAGTCCAGGGCGCGGCCGGCATGGAACGGAGACGACCGGGCACTCAGGAGTCAGGACGCGCGTCGGTCTGCCGCAGGGAACACGCGCGCGCGCGCGACCGCGAGCATCATCCCACGCCGAACGCCGACTTCCCATCGCGGAACAGGTGGGGCCGAACACTCGGGCAGCGTGGGGCGGACTGCGACGGGCGGGAGAGAGAACGGAGAGCCCAAGAGCTGTGTTATTCTGGGCCCTTTTTTGTGTGCTAAGGCACGTTTAGTTCCTTCCAAAACTTTGTCACATTTTTGTAGCAAACCATAGTTTTTGTGGCGGTCAAAAACGGACGCCACATTTGAAGCAAAAATTAGCTAGCAGCTAGAAAATGTCAAATTTGACCAATTTAGCTGTGGCAAAGTTGGACATGAATCAAACAGGGGCTGACATGCCTAGTTCGGACATGTCTCGATTGCATGGATGCCTGCTGCTTCCGCCATTGTACCTGGAAAGTTTTTTTGAGCAATGATGATCACGTTGCACAATTTACATACACTTATACAGCAGTCGTTTTCTTTAAAAATCTAAAAGAATTTATATGTGGGGTGTCTCAGGCTCGCCTCTCGGTACCGGCTAGGGTCTAGCTACATTAAAGCTTGAGGGCGATTGGCCGAATTGCAAAATTCTACCAGAACAACCACGAGTTTACAACGTACACCATTGAAGACTAAAGACCCTTCTTCATGCACTCATGGGTACAGAATACACAGAGGTACACAACTATAGTAACACCTCAAATCAAGCTACACTACGCAAAGGGCTCCTGTTCCAAACCCATGTACAATGACAGAGAACCTTTTTTTAAAGGCAGTCGGGCTTAAGGGGCCTAGAACTCTGATTCATTAAAGCAAAAATTGAGGTGTCAGAGAATTTGGTACGCAGATACGAAATTACAGTAGGGTGGTATCCGAGATTTTTTTTGATGTTCGGAATTTTTCCCATCTGATCCACAGTACAGAAGAAGAACATGCTACCTCGCGAGATAACTATAGGAGCCAGCGCTCGAACCGTGATGGGCTGAGAGTTAGCTGAGCCACAGCTCAGTCCTCAAATAATCCCCCCCCCACACACACACCTCCCCCCACCCCGGGTGAGACACCCAGCCGAGACCAAGTCTCAAGCCTGGGCGGGCTGCTTGGCCACTGCCTTAGCAAGCCAAGTGAACAAGCTCACTTCCTCGTATCCGAGATTTCAATACTAAGATTTTAACTTCACCCGAAGGTTTAGCACTTCCATATACCGCGTCTTGCAACGTTATACTTGGAACTTCGTCCTGAACAGAGCTTATCTGGTAACTCTCAGATAGTAAAAACTTTTTGGTAGGTTGTCCCACCGCCATCCTCAGCCTCGGCAATGGCGTTCGACATTGAAGGCGCAAAGCAAGCACAAAGAAAGAAGATGGTGAAGACGAAGAGCCCACCAGACAGTCAGTGAGGCGGCTGATAGTGGGGACATCAAGGCGTGAGTGCGTGTGTGCTGTGGTGAGCTGTTTGTGCTCAGCAGCGGCGTGCGTTGGGTGTATAGGTCGAAGGGCCTACTCGACAGTGTAAGTTAGTGTGGTGTTTAAATTATCTCTACTACGTAACAACAAACGTACTAATGAAGAAATGGCATTCTGCTTTCCCCATCTTGTTCTTCCCTGTTCTTCCTAAGAATCCTTTGGGATCGCTATCTTCTGGTCAAAAATGGATTGTTCCGATCGCTAGATATCCTTAACTCGACTGGGACAATATAATTTGGTATCAGAGCTACTTATCCTCCACACATTACTCTTCATCAATTTGTAAAATCCCTGGAAAGGTTGGAGACCAAATTGGTTTTGTAATTCCAATCTTAGGTTGGATCAGCAGAGGAAGTCACCATGACGCCCAAGAAGCCCTCGTTGCAAACTCACCAATTTGTAATGATGATTGAAGAATATAATGGCTAGATCCATACAATGTTGTCTGAAAATTTGTCTCGTTTTGATGCCCAAGCAGAAAAGCTTGATCAGTTGTCGACATAGTTGAATAATCTGGGACAAGTAGAGATTCAACAAGACAACCTAGATGAAGTGAAGCACACCTAGGCAGAATTCTTGCGCCAACCGCCTACTCCACCACCACCATCGCTGCCACCACCTTCACAACCACTAGCGCTGAATCTGCCCAGCGGGGCGGGTCAAGTCACCACGGTGATCTCTCCGGGTGCACTCACAAATCATGGACTGTCGTTGCTTCCTCAACCACACGGGGCACAATCGTCATACGACGTCGTCACCACGCCAGTGTCCTCGGCTGAAACGGGTGGATACACGAAACCACCAAAGCTTGATTTCCCCAAGTTCTTCGGAGAGTCGAATAAAGAACCCTCGGTTGTGGTTGGATCGATGCCACACTTACTTTGATATGTATCAAGTGCCGGTTTTGCAATGGGTATCGACTGCAATGCTCTATATGGATGGGCATGCGGCGCTCTGGTTACAAGCTTACAAAAGGCAACATGTGCTGCAAGGTTGGGACTCATTCTGTCAGGCAATTGAGGAAGAATTTGGATTGGATGAATATGATTCTCAAATGAACAAGCTACTTCAACTAAAGCTAACTAGCACTATCGCAGAGTATAGGATCACGTTCGAGGCGAGTATGTACCATCTACTGTCTCTCGATGCGGCACTGAACAACAGATTTTTCGTCACTCAATTCTTGCTTGGCCTAAAGGATGAGATTCGAGGAGGCATACATTTACAAGCTCCGTCGAGTGTTACACGGGCGGCAGTGCTATCGAGAATTCAAGAAGAAGAATTGGAGGCAAGTCAACCACGCCATCAAGTCGCAAATCTGGCTAGAACAGTAGCCAACTTACCAGCTATAGTACCACCCTCGACAATTGCTACAGTGCGAGGCAAGGCCAAACGACAGGGGAATGAGGAGTTTTGGCAAGAGCGCCGGCTGCGTGATTACCGTCGTGCAAATGGTCTGTGTTTCAAGTGTGGGGACAAGTACACTAAAGAACATCAATGCAAGAAACTGGTGCAATTGCTGGCGATTAAGATTGGGGATTTCGGGGAGGTTCTGCTGGATGACACACTATGTGCGATTGATGTAACAAAGTCTACGCCACCTGAAGAATGTTTCAGACTGTCAATTCACATAGTGGCAGGTACAGAGGAAATCTAGTCAGTACGTCTCCGTGCTCTGGTGGGGAACCAAGTTATGTTGATATTAGTGGACTCGGGTAGTACACACACTTTTGTCAATAGATAGTTTGTCAACCGTACCAACCTCAAAATTCAGTCAATTCCTGCAGTCACAGTCAAGGTGGCAAATGGAGAGAAGCTACAATGCAACAGTGTAGTGCCAAAATTGAATTGGTGGGTTCAGGGCATTACCTTCAATACTGATATGCGAGTGGTGGATTTGGGGGCATATGATACAGTACTGGGTATGGATTGGCTTCAACCATTAAGTCCTATGCATTGCCACTGGTTAAATAAGACCTTGGCATTTGATTACGAAGGGAAGCGGGTTTGCATTCAAGGTGTACAGACAAAACGCCAAGAAACATTACCTGAACTTCTTTAGAGCAATTACAGAAATGGTGCACCAGCAACGATATATGGTCAATTGCGGTGTTAGAACACCAATCCCAGTACAAGTAGGAACAAACCACAGCTATGCCAGTAGCAGTACAATCCCTCTTACATCAATATATTGACATCTTCAATGATCCCAAGAGTTTACCTCCTCATTGCCAATATGATCATGCTATTACTCTGGAACCAAGCACACTACCAGTTAACTCTCGACCATACCAACACTCACCACTACAAAAAGATGAAATCGAAAGACAAGTAACTGAGATGTTGGAATCTGGGATGATCACGCCGAGTACGAGTCCATATGCTTCTCCAGTTCTACTCGTGCAGAAAAAGGATGGGAGCTGACGTTTTTGCGTAGACTACCGTCGCCTGAAAAAAAATACAGTGAGGAGCAAATTTCCTTTACCAATTGTCGATGAGTTGTTGGACGAATTGGCAGGCACTAACTCCTTTTCCAAACTGGATCTTTGCTCGGGTTATCATCAAATCCGTATGAAAGAAGCCGATGAGAAGACGTCATTTAAAACACATCAAAGTCAGTTCCAATTTTGGGTAATGCCATTCGGACTGAGAAATGCACCAACAACGTTCCAGTGCTTGATGAACACAGTTTTCGCCTCATATGTGCACAAATTCGTGATAGTTTCTAGATGATATAATGGTGTAGAGCCGCACATTGCAGGAGCATCTTGAACATCTGCAGATAGTGCTGGAGGTGCTACACAAGAATCAATTATTCGCTAAGTTATCCAAATGCTCATTTGCCAAACACCAGATGGAATATTTGGGGCATCTTATTTCTCAAAAAGGGGTGGCAACTAATCCTGAAAAGACAAGATTGATGGAATGAGACGATTGCCTCAACCAACGACAACTACAGAGTTGCACAGTTTTCTTGGCCTGATGTGATATTATCACAAATTTGTCAAGAATTATGGCCTCATTGCTAAACCACTCACCAACCTTCCGAAGAAGAAAAGCTTCAAGTGGAATGAACAAGTAGGGACAGCTTTCGATACGTTGAAACAAGCAATGGTGAATACTCCAGTATTGACTCTCCCTGATTTTGCTTTGCCATTTTTAGTAGAAACAGATGCTTTCGCAATAGGATTAGGGCAGTCATGATGCAATAGGGACATCCAATTGCCAACCTTAGCAAGGCTTTGGGTCCACATAATTAAAGACTACTGATTTATGAAAAGGAGCTCTGTTGAACCCGGGAGTGAAGGATCCCGGATTCTCTGTTAAACACACACTAGTCCATGAACAGCTGGTGTACACAGTCAATAAAAGTGGATAACACAACCATACAACATCATTCATTCAAAACTTAAGGTTTAATACAAAAGGGGCATAAAGCCAAAGAGCAAAATACGATAGAAGCAAAAGCAGTAAGGTAGACCAGACGATTCGCCACAGGCAATCGTCTGGAGGGCGTAGCCTAGTCGTCCACGTTCTCGTTATCCTCGTAGTATTCTTCTCCTAATCAACAATTTATTAAGCAAGGTGAGTGCAAATGAATGTACTCCGCAAGTTACACCCAATGTAACAGAATTATAATACATGCAGGGGTTCAACAGGGGGGGGGGCTTATATGGCTCAATTTGCATAAAGCGGCATTTTCTATTTAAATATTCATACTAAGTTCTAAAGCGGTTTAATTCATAATTTAAAATTCATTTTCCAAATATCAAGTTTTATAGTCAGATAACATTCATCAATAAGTGGTAAAGGATATCCTCCTATCACATGACTAACTCCCCAATTCCCATTTGGATAAAAATCCAAAATCATTTAATAAAGTCTTTTGAAATCAAATTAAAAAATCTAACTTGGAGTGGCTTTGCTTAGCATGTCCTTAACCGTGGACACGGCTATTCGAATAGTTTTACACTCTACAGAGGTGGTACAACTTTACCCACAAGAGATAATTGACTTATAATGTTCGTTTAACACACTACCGAAGGTCTGTGACTAAGTCATTATCACGAAGCCTTTACAATGCGTCATCCCACCATAGTCCCACCTCGCTAATGTTTCACCCCCTTTGGATAGAGACCCATCGGGTTCAGGCCCCCCTCTTGCGCTAGGTGAGAATACATAAAAGTAGGTCATAAAAGACATCCACGCAACAGGATGGCACAACCATGGTGGAATGATACAAATTATTTAGCTAGGTCCCGCCCACACAGGACATGTGGTAGTACGATGGGACTTAGCAAGATGTAGATCAAAGACCGGTCCTTAATTGACCTGGGCGACATTCCATAAAACCCATGGGTCTCGATCATAGAAATGATTCGATCCCGTGCATGAACATGCACCATCCAATAACATTTCGTCCAAGTCCAAACCATTTTTCATTTTATTTAATAAGTTAAGCATTTCAAAGATTGTATGGTATAGACATACCATAACATTGTTTGAATCATAATTGAATTTTTTGGCTAATTTCCCCAAAGTAACCATTTTGGTCTAAGCTTTGTCTAAGCATAGTGTTTTACAACAAGGTTTAGTTCATACTAGTGTATCAACTAGATTTTTAACTAAGGTACCAAGGAATGATTGATTTAATAACAAAGTTGGCTATACAAAGGAGTATGGAATAACTATAAGCTTAAAACGGGAATTTAAATTACTTGAATTTAAATAAGCATGTAATAATAATTTAAAATAGAATTTAAATAATTTAAAATAATAGGATTCAATATGATCAATGATGTAACTTGCCTTGCTCAAATGCTTGAGGATCTACTTCTTCGCAATATTCGGGTTCCCCGGAGTCGTCGAAATCTACACGCGAAAAGGATCTAAATTCAAATAATACTCAAATGAAATCAAATGAGATCAAAATCAAATAATTTTAGTATAGATAGGTAGGTCTTGATTTTAGATGAATTTAGAGATTTGAATCGCTCGAATCGGAGTTCGAACGGAGAAGATATGGCCCCTGGAAGTTACAAATACATGAAAAGATAAAAGGAAAGGATTTTCGGAATTTCTAGATTTATTTTTAATTCAGAAAAGGGTTTGAGCCGCTGACGGTGGGGCCTGTGGCACAGGGTTGCGCCACGCGTGCGGGCACGTGAGCGCAGGGCTGAGGTGGCGCCCAGGTGGCCTTGGCGTGGCGGTGAGGTGGAGCCACGTCGGTGCGGGGTGGTGGCACTCGGGCTGCGTGGCTCACCGGCGCTCCGCGCCGTGGCGAGCCCGGTGGATGGTACCAACGCGAAGAGGAGGGCGCGTGGATCCCAGGGAGCACCGGTTCGGCGGCAGGTGGTGTAGGGATGGCCGATGGCGATGACGAAAAGCGGCGGTGGCGGCGGCTTGAAGGAGGCGATGCAGCTCCGGTGAGCTCCAGGTGGAGTGAATGCACGCACCAGGTGCACTGCAACAAGGCGAAGCCGACGGTGGAGGTGGAGGCGGCTGAGGATGCTTGATGGCGGCAGCACGAGTTTTAGCCGGCGGGGGAAGAACTCAAATCGCGGCCGGAGGAAGGCGTGATAGCGAGTGGGAGGTGAGGGGAAAGAGAGAGGAGAGGGAGGGCTCTCCAATGCGCACCTTTATAGGCGGCAGGGAGGAGGAGAGAGGCGGGGGCAGCATGGGCGCTCTGCGGAGCTTCTGCGGCCGCAGGGCATGGCGCAGCGCTTGCAGACAATGGGAGCAGGTGGTGGTGGAGAAAAACGGGAGGAACGATGGCGGCGAGAAACGCGGCATTGAATGCGCGTTGAAACGGGCGATGAGGGTGAGCGAAGGCGTCGGTGGGATTCGCGGCGCGGCGAAGAAAAACAGGGCGGAGGCATGGGGCGCCAATGGGCGGATTTGCGAGGAAGGAGACGACGCGGCGTGACGCCAAGTGGGCCCTTGCCGTCGAGAGAGAGAGTGAGGCAGCGGTCTGAACGGATGGGAGCCGTCCGATTTCAATCGGACGGTCCGCGAGGGGGAGGAGGCTGGGCCACACGAGGTGGGCCACAGCAACGGGGAAAATGGGCCAGAGCTGAGGCTTTCGGCCCAAAAGAAATAGGAGGGATTTAAATTGGTTTTTGATTAAAATAATTCAAGAAATTGAAAAGGCTTTTTAGAAAATAGTTAATTAGGTCCAAAAA
Organism: Phyllostachys edulis; assembly: GCA_036346405.1. Lineage (NCBI taxonomy): Eukaryota > Viridiplantae > Streptophyta > Magnoliopsida > Poales > Poaceae > Phyllostachys > Phyllostachys edulis. The sequence goes on along the minus strand of CM070554.1, from coordinate 8,009,004 downwards.
ATTCAAGAAAAATACATAGAAATTCCATGAGTTATTTGGAACTTAATAAAATTATTTATAACTTGACTTTTGTTTTCAATTTTTCAAAAAAATTATTTTTAGCTTTTGGGCAAAAAGGAACGCCCTTTTTAAAAACCAGAAAATCCAAGAAAGTACTTAATGCACTCTTTTTGACTTTAAATCCACTAAAGTTCAAGAAATGCAAATAAACCAAGTTTTGATTTAATTGAAGTTTGATTAACTCATTTAAATTGTTTTTATTTTCTGAAATTTCAAGTTTAAGCTTTATTAATCAATAAACCAAATGGTTAATTTTAATTTTGAAAATTTTCAAGAAGGCTCTGAAAAACAGGATGTTACAAGCTCTTAGTGGTGATCATGGCAGCAAACAAGTTGCAAACGTGTTCCATTTTTTATTCTGACTGATCACAAGAGTTTGTGTAATCTAGATGAACAACAGCTAGGCATGGAGTTGCAGCACAAAGCAATGTCAAAATTGATGGGTTTACAATTTCAGTTTTAGTACAAGTAGGGCGTGGATAATGGTGTTGCTGATGCGCTTTCTTGGGTCAATCATTTGCTTCAGTTGCAGGCCGTCTTCATTTGTCGGCCTGACTGGGTACAGGAGGTGTTGAATTCCTATGCAACAGATTCAGAAGGTCAAGAACTACTCACTTCATTGGCAGTTACTAGCCAGACAGTAAAGGATATACATTAGAGCATTGACTGGTCAAATACAAGGGCAGAGTCTTGACACGGATCTAATAATCCTCATTTAATTATTTATTTGTAATTCTTATTATGGATAATAATGCCATCATATGGTTCTTGAGTATACCCCTTAATGTTCATAAGGGAGAAGCTGGAGTCGTAAGTCCTTTTACGACCACCTCATGGTCGTAAGTTCTTCTACGACCACCTCCATAGTTGTAAGTCCTTCTACGACTACCTCACGGTCGTAAGTTCTTCTATGACCACCCCTATAGTTGTAAGTCCTTCTACGACTACCTCACAGTCGTAAGTTCTTCTACGACCAACCCCATAGTCGTAAGTCCTTCTACGACTACCTCATGGTCGTAAGCTTTTCTACGACCACCATATGGTCGTAAGTCCTTCTACAACCAGGTCAGCTATGACTACCCTATAATCGATGGAGCTTGTAGACAAATAGGCCTAATTGATTAGCGAATCTAAGTAGTTAGTATACACTGTTATTCTTTAGAATAACTGTACTTTAGAATAAATGCACGCAATACTCATCTGTCTTTGACGATAACTGCTAGGCGACATGTGGGGTTACTGCTCCAACAGTAACTGCCATCAACATGCTCATTATATGAAATAATGAGGCGTCTCTTAGCCTGGAGAAATGTCCACCTCTTCGTACACTATATAAAGTCTATAGTCAGTTGCTAGGAGGAAGAAAAAGAAGAGGGAAGAGACGCAATCAGGAGCACAAGACATTAAGCTTTGGTCTTTCTCTCGATTTGTAACCAACATACTCAATATAGCCACACAAGAGTAGGGTTATTATTCTCTCCGGAGAAAGCCTGAACCTGTATAAAATCTTTGTGTCGTTCTCTTTGCGTGATCCCTCTTGGAGACCTCCCACATCAAACAATCATATGTAAGATCGGTTCTAAAACACCGATAGTTGGCGCCGTCCGTGGGGATCTTCTCGTCAACATGTTTTCTTCATTTTTCTCAACTCTAATGCTTCCATGGCAGGAGAGTGGAACGATAAGAACTAGTTCAACTTGGCCGATTACGCAGATATCGACATGGACGCCGGCTTTGACTATGAGTTGAGTATCACTTAATCTGATGGTAATGTCGCCTCCAGGGATCATTCGCCAGATCCAGGAGACCATACCACCGATGGAGTTGAGGAGGGATCCTTATCCCCCATAACAGTACGTCCAACTGAGGGACTAGTTTCCTTAGAGGACAAGGGTCTATCCGACCATGATCAGGACTGTACAAAGGTAGGCTCACAACACGACGAGGGCTCTCCCTCCAAATGTTCATGTCCGCCTAAGGTAGTCCGACCTGGCGAGGCAAGTTCTGGAAGCTATCATTCCAGAACTTCATCAGCATCTGGTGGTCATCTCTCTCCGGTTAGTCCCACAGAGGATGGGGTTGACCATGCTTTTCCTGCGAGTTCGACCATACCCTGGCAGGGCTCACCTACCGACGGAGATGGTTATAACCCAAAATTTCCTTTCCTGGAGGGACTTGCTCCAAGTCGTCAGACAGTGTCTTTTGACTACTCCTTAAGCGAGGAGGTCTCAAGCACGTGTGGAGATCATCAATGGGGGGTCTTCATCCTTCTCTCAGATAATGATCACTCTCCTAGAGACAGGACTGAGGATATTCTCCGCCGATCACACTCTATGATCCCTCGTGGCAATGGCGAGGACACCTCCAGTAATAAATGGGGCCAACACTCAGATGAGTGTGGGAAAAATCCTCGAAATGATCGTACTCCATTGAGGCAAACTCGAGGATCAGATATGGACAATCCTAAAAGAACCCGAGGCAGAAGAATTGCGGCTCAGAGAAATCTGCTTAGGCGCATTCGGTATCAGTCGGAGGAAGATAAGAAACTCCAACACATTAATGATCTGCTCAAGAACCCAACTCGAGAACTTGCCCGAACGCCCGGCTACGACCTCTTCATCGAAGAGATCACACGAAGGCTTCGAAGCATGATGACCAGACTCGAGCATCCTCACTGACATCATTCTGGAAGTCGTAGCGGTACGCCGAATCATCAGGCGTTTCAGTCAGGTTCGAAATTCAATTACAGAGGTGTAAGGACCCGAGATTAACTCTCCCAAATCCTCTGTGCATTCCACTATAGTCCCATGATCAGTAGCTAGAGTACATAGTTAAACAAAATGATAACAATTCCATATCACGCATTTATTAAATAATAAACAGAGTTTTATTACCAAAAAGGCTTACGAGCCAACAATGATGAACACAGCGGAAGACGAAGAAAAAGTAGTAGAGCCCAGCTAATCTATCACATGCAATCGACTGGGGTAGCGGCCTAGTCGTCGAGATCTTCAGCAGTTGCGAAATCCTTTTCCTCTGATCAACAATTTATTAAGCAAGATGAGTACAAATGAATGTACTCCACAAGTTACACACAATAACAGATAATAATGCATGAGGGTATAACAAAGGATGGCTTATAGGGTTTATTTTTGCATAAAGCGATGTTTTCTTTAAATACTTGTACTAAGTTCCAAGGCAGATATTGTATAACTAAAATTCATTTTATAAATTCTCAGTTTTATAGTCAGATAACATTCACACAAGAATGGTGAAGGATACCCTCCTATCACATGGCTAACCACCCAAATTCCCGTTTGGATAGAAATCCAAAACCATTTAACAAGTCTTTTGAAAACAAAACCAAAATCTAACTTGGAGTGGCTTTACTAGCATGTCCATGACTGTAGACATGGCTATTCGAATAGTTTTACACTTTGCAGAGGTGTACCCACACGACATGACTTCTCTAGTTTGTTTGGCATCCATCGATGCCACCGCCCACTATCTTAGGTAAGCGATCTAGAGCACGTGACAAGGCCTTTACAATGCACTATTCCACTGTAGTCCCGCCTTGCTAAGGTTTCGCCTCCTTTGGATTAAACCATCCATCGAATCAAGCCCCCTCTTGCGCCATGTGGGAATATATAAAAGTAGGTCATAAAAGACACCCACGCAACCGGATGGCACGACCACGGTGAAACGTTGCAAATTAGTTAGCCAGGTCCCGCCCACTTAGGACATGTGGTGGTATGGTAGGGCTTAGCAAAATGTGCTCGAAGACCGATCCTTAACTGACTTGGGCGACTTTCCATAAAACCCATGGGCCTCAACCCATCCGTCGATACCACCGCCCACTGATGTCAATGTTTTGTGCATGATTTTATTCATGCCTTTGTGAATGATCTATGAATTCATGCATCTATGAATGCTTTTATTCATGCATCTGTGAATGGTTTTATTAATGCATCTGTGAATGCCTCTGATTTGGCATGAAACAAGTGATTGAGGATTTTTTTTTCCATGCATCTGTGGATGCAGTGGGCACAAATTAATATCTGAATTGATTGTCATGTTTTTTTCATGGGACAATTATCTGTGAATTGAGGCTTAAGGCTTTGTCCTTTGAGTTGTAATAGAACATTGCTTAGTCCCCTTCCTGTGATGTAAGTGATTGATGATTGTTGTTGATTTCCAATCTTGATAAAAAAATTCTTGCTTACGAACTGAGCTCGAATCGGTAGTATAGAAAATTCGGACATTCTAATTAGTATAGTATATGTGTATGCATCCGGCTCCACAGTGCTTTTGTTTCATATCTTCAAAGACTCGAATTGACAACAACAACAAGATCTTTGTACTCTCGGTAGTAGCACCGTGGTGACATTGCGAGGAGGTCAGGTGAGGCGAAGGACCATGGCGCCAGAAGGTGATACCCGGAGGGGACGCCATGGATGAGGTCTCATTGCTCCATGAAGCCATGGACTATGTCGCCCATCTCAAGGCCAGTCGGTCGTGTGCTCGCGCATCTCGAAGCCGTGTAAAGATCCAAATAGCGTTCTCCTATATGTGACAATTAATTCACCTATGCTTGTATGCATTTTGTAGATAAAGATTTGTTCCTTGCCATGATTACGCTTAATTTGTTATATGGTATATGTGTCTTTGCTTCTTTTTCATGCAGGATTCTTGGTCTCAATGTGCACTTAAAGAAAAGGAGGATTCAAGGATGAGAGAATGATAGTGTGGTTCTTCTTTCGGAAGAAGGCGAGGTGTGCTGAATTTGCAAAGAAAAACATGAACTTGATGGTGATCGAGATACATCACTTAGCTTGTGCAAAGTTGTGAAGTATAGATCGAGATTTTGTCATGTTCTTTGAGATCGATGGGGACTTGTAAGCTAGCTAGCAAGCTATTGTTGTATTGGAAGGAAAGAGACACTCTTGTAGATCATCGAGAAATGGATGCCTAGAATGATGTCTTGCAATTCCAATTTCACTTGTGGTGACTCATTACAAAAATAAAGAAGATTCTAGAGTAGGTGATCTTGTTTAAATCATGCATGAATATGCTATTCAAATTGAATATCTCTCGTTGCATTAGCCTAAGATTTCTGAATTTCGACTACTTGACAGATGTTCATAGCTTGCATAGGAATAGAATAAAAGAACTGTTCACGGTTGTTCATTCATAAGCTATCATCTACATAGTAATGAATGTATAACTAGTATTACCAGTAATTTGTTTTAATGAAAAGTAATGCCAACATTTTGATGAGTTGTGACTTGAGAGATGAATATTGAAATCCAAAATTTATTTTGGTGATATGGTATATATACGGTCTTGGCACTTAACAGCTGTGTGCAAAATAGCTGTGAAATTGTAGACAACGTACTATGTAAAGAAATATGTTATTTCTCCGGATGCATCAAATGCGTCAACGTCGCAAACAAGTGCTACATCCATGGATAGTTTTCGTGATGATCTTGCAAGTGCAATTGCTCATTTAGGATGATGGACACATTACTGGTGAATTTTTGTGGTCTTTTGTTATGACTCATTTATCATTTAAATACTTTTACGTAATACCATTTAATTTTCATTTGAACACTTGTACGATATGAATGCAATATCTCTAGCTTCATTTATCGCAACGTGAACAGTACAAAATTTTCTTATACACAATTGTAATCCATCATGAAGTGTAAATGCAATGTAACCTGACATTGTGTATAGATACAACGTATATGCATTCACATGGTCTAAACAAATTTAGAGGGAAAATTCTATAATTTGTGTACAAATACATAGGAGAAAGACACAAATACAATTGAATTATTACAATAGGGGTAACATGGTCTATTTGCCTCTAATCCTCCCTCGTATGGTTTTTGGAGCCAATCTATCAGCCAAACGCTTACAACAGACAGCTCCAGATTCTCAAAGAATCAAGAGTAGAATATGAAAAATGAGAATCTGAAGCTCTACCAAACAGGGCCTTAGAATCAGGTGGTTTTGAGAAGCTGTGTGTTTGGCATGGCTCTACGAGATTCAGACGAGAAGCTGGGAGTAGGAGCTGTACCAAACAGGGCCTAAGTGCAACAAATATGATCTGACCAATTTGGCAAAAAAAAAAACTTGACTTTAAGTAACTAACTACTTGTTGCTGATGGACAAAGTATGCGGAGCTCAACGATAGTGAAACATCACCACATGTCTTCCAGAGAAAAAAAAAATGGATAAGAAAACATAAAAAAATAATAATGAGAACGAACAACCACCAAATTCATACTGCTAGAAGAAAAAATCTTACTTATATAACGGGGAGACGTTCTAGAAAACTTTCTGAAGAGATATTAGCAAGTTGAGGAGGTTCATTAAATAAACAATTTTAGCATCCATCAATTCCTTTGAGAACTTCTGTAATATCCCAAAGTTCTGTTACCAAAATTAAAATTAATAAAGTTATTATTTTATTGTATTTTCTGAATTTTACAAGAGTTTTGTTGAAACTTCGGATTTTAAAGTCAAAAAGAAAATTTATTGAGTTTTCTAGGATTTTCTTGGAGTTAAAGTTAAAAATAAAATTTTAATTACTTTCTTAAATTTTCTAGAATTTAAAATGTTTTCTTATTTTCCGAAATTTAAAATAATTTATATGCAAAAATAAAAGCCAACTTTAAGTTGGAAATAATTTTATTAAGTTCAAATAATTCAGTGATTTTTTGTGATTTTTTTCGGAATTTTTGAACTCTACTTGCTATTTTCTAAAAGCCTATTTGATTTCTTACTTTTTTCTGAAAACCGAAAATCCCCAAAAATCATGATTTCTCTCTCGGGCTGAATCTCTTTCCTCCAGCTAGTTTCTCCATTTTCCGTGCCCAGACCAACTCCCCGCGCTAGCCTACCTCTCCCCTTCTCCCTCTCTCGCAGACATCTGGGCCCCGCCCGTCAGCACCCAACTTCCTCCCCCTCTCTTAATGTCGTCTTGGATCCACCTGTCAGCCACCCCTACCCCTTCTTCTTTCTCTTTCTCCTTTTCCTTTTCCTCTCGCCACAGCCATTAACGCCCTCGCAAGCTCTTAAAGTCAGTTGTTTCCACCCCTTTATCGTGCGCATTTTATGCCATTACCACACCTCGCCACCCCGCACCTCATTCCATCCGTTACCTTCCCCTTAAATCTCCTTAAACCGCATTTGCACTACCGCCGTTTTGGCGAGTTATCGCCGCTCGTCGATCTTCCCTCTCCGGTCTCCCCTTGCCCTATAAAAGGGAGCACCGGGAGCCCCTCTCCTCACTCATCCTCCATCCCGGAGCTCATCTCCCCTCTCTCTTTCTCCTCACGTAATCATCGTTTCTTCTCGCCGGTTCCCGAGCAACGCCGCCGCCGATTACGCTGCTGTCCGTGGAGCTCTGCTGCCATCGTCCACACCTTCGGCATCGCAACGTCATGTTCTACGTCATGCTCACCTCTCTCTCGCCAAAGCACCGTCGCCGCCACAGACCCGATCGTGCTGCCGCCTTCATCCTCGCTGCCAGCCATTCTTGTGTGTCTAGCCGCTGTGACGGTGAGCATCGCACTCCTCATTGCCTCCTCTCTCTGTTCCACCCATCATCGGTCGTCACCATGGCGTGGAACACCAGCGACCCTCGGCTCCCGTGCGCCATCACTGTCAAGGTGATGTCGGCGCTATGTGGTGCCACGTGGCAGCCACATGGGTGCCACGTAGGCTCCATCATCCCTGTCAGTGCCACGCGGTTGCATGCGTGGCAAGCCATGCTATTCTATGCGTCTGGTCCACCATGGACAAGGGCATTCCCGTGGACCCACTCTATGGACCAAAGTCCCACGCGCCAGTCTCTTGAATTATTTTTCTTAATAATTCGGCTGAAATTCAATTATCCTCACTGATGTTGCAATAAAGGGATTTTACTTTAGAAAAAATTATTCCATAAATTCAAAAAAATATATATTTCTATCCTTTCATGTGAATTTGAATCTTCCGAGAGCCCATTCTCCCTCGTTCGAGCTCATTCAAGTGATTCAAATTTCTAAATTCAACATCTATCTCCCAGAACCTAAATTATTTAATTTGGATTCATTTGGATTTTGTTTGAATTTGGCTTATTTTTGCGTACAGATTTTGACGACTTCAGAGAACTAGATTTCTATGCCATTTCAAAACAAAAATGAATTGAGAAAGGCAAGTTACATCATTTGATCATATTTGATCCTAGTATTTCAAATTATTTAAATTTTGTTTTAAATTATTGATGTATGTTTATTTGTATTCAATTTAATTTAAATTCTGTTCTAAAATTATAGTTATTTCCATTACCATTGTATAGCCAACTTTGACATTGAATTAAACATATCTTGACACCTTAGATAAAAATGTAGGTTATGCAATAGTATGAACTAGAATATTTTGGGAAAAATATACGCCTAGTCAAGCTTAGATAAAAAAAATCAATTTGGGGATTTTAGCCAAAGATTCAACTATGGATTTAAAATGAGTATATGCCATTATTGTGCCATAGAAATTTACAAATGATTTGAAAAGCGAAGTAAAAACTGGTTTGGATTTGAGCAAAAATGGATAGTTGGTGGGTGCAAGTTTATACACGAAATCAATTCAGTGAATGTTCGAGGCCCATGGATTCTTTTTGGAAGTCGCCCAGTCAACTAAGGACCGGTCTGAGAGCCTCATCTTGCGAAGCTCCACCGTACTACCACAAGTCTGGAGTGGGACAGAATTGGCTAATTAATTTGCAATGTTCCACCGTGGTTGTGCCATCCGAATGTGTGGGTGCCAGAATGACCTACTTTTTATTATCCCACATGACACAAGAAGGGGCTTCCATTTGGTGTGAAATTTTGTGGTAGTGAAACCTTAGCAGGCAAGACTACTTTGGGATGATGCATCGTAAAGGCCTTGTAATAATCACTTAGTCGCACACCTACAAAAGTGTGTGAAACGGACGTTATAAGTCGATTATCTCTTGTGGGTAAAGTTGTACAACCTCTGCGGAGTGTAAAACTATTCGAATAGTCGTGTCCACGATCATGGATATACTGAGCAAAGCCGCACAAAGTTATACTTTGGTTTTTTATTTCAAAAGATTTAGGATAGTTTATCCAATTGAAAAATTCGGGCAGGAAGCCTTCGTATAAGGGGGTTAATCCTTCACCAGAAGTGCATCTTGCACTAACTTGACAGTTTAAAATCAAAGAATTTTATATATCATATAACTGCTTTTGAACTAACTTGACAGATTAAAATCAAAGAATTTTAGATATCGTATAACTGCTTTTGAACTTAGAAATGTATTTAAAATGCCAAACATTGCTTTTGCAAAAAAAAAACCCATATAAACATTCCTTTGATATATCCCTGCATGCATTATAATATGTTATTGGGTATAACTTACGGAGTACATTTTTGTACCCATCCTTGCTTAATAAAATATTATTTAGAAGAGAATGATTTCGCTACCGGTGTAGATCTCGACAATTAGGCTGCTACTCCAGTCGATTGTTTGTGACAGATTTGCAGGGCTCTACTACTTCTTCGTCTTCGGCTGTGTTCTTTATTGTTGGCTTGTAAGCTATTCTTGTAATAAACTCTGATAAATATTAATAAAATTGTACGAGATGTGGTTGTTACTATATTTGTTTACTATGTACACTAGCTACTATTCTAGGAACTAGCGTAGAATACACAAAGGATCTGATGGAGTTACTCTCGGGTCCGACAACTTCAGACTTTCAGAGTGAAACTTATTACCATAAAAGCTCTAGTGATGTTTTGTTTTGGTTTCATGTAAAGTAATGATATTGGGGTTGGAACAAAATGTGTGGCACCTAAACCTACTACAGATGTCCAGAACTATATTTTTGTGACATCGTTATGGTTAAATCGCACACAAATATAGCGACTGGACTTCCACAAAGTACTGATTGCTTTGGTTCATGATGATTTCGTATCCTCTATGAGTGAACAACGTAGCACATTAAAAAAAATCTTTACCAAAGAAAGAACAAAATAAAGAAGGAAGAAACCTCCACCAGATAAAATCTCGCTTTACACACTAATATCTCATGATCTAATATGTCGTTGAAGCTCGATTCGTCCGGCAAATGATAAAATCCAACCAACTCCCCTATGGATGTACAACTTTATTCATTCATCAATCATCAGTTACCAGTATCTGACTATCTGATCATGGGCACTCAGCGAACAAAATGATTGATCATACATACTACAGTACAGTTCACCACAAACCCAACCAAAGTACACGACTAGTACATCACTATTTTGCACATCACTCACCACTACTGATGATACAGAGGAAGAGTAATACACCTTGACCAGTGGCTCCCTCAAATGGTGTAGTCCGACCACTGCCGTATGAAGGACGTGTGATCCATGGACTCCCCGGGCATGTCCTCGTCCTTCTCGGCCTCACCCTTCTCCCCGCCGATTAGCCTGGCAGGGTTCCCCACCGCCGTGCTCCTCACCGGCACATCTATCAGCACCACCGCCCCGGTCCCAATCTTGGCCCCGGCCCCAATCTTCACGTTGCCAAGAATCGTCGCTCCTGCGCCTATAAGCACCCCATCCCCAATCACAGGGTGCGGTGCCCCACCGCCTTCCCGTCCACCAAGGTGACATGGTGGAGAATGGAGACGTTATGCGCCCGGACGGCGGTCTCGCCGATAACGACGCCGGTGGCGTGGTCGAGGAGGATGCCCTTGCCGACGGCGGCGGCAGGGTGGATGTTGATCGCGAACACGTCGGCGACGCGAGACTGGCGAGCGAGCGCGAGCGGTTGTCTGAGCCCAGAAGGGCGTCTTGCGCGACGCAGTGGGCTGGATGGCGAGGAACCCTTGAAGTTGAGAGGCATCATGCAAAGCCGACGAAGCTTGGTAGCCGCATGTGGCCTTGGCGAGGTCGATGATGGCGGCGTAGGGAGGTCTTGTGAGGAGGCGAGGAAGAGGTCGTGAGGAGCGTGGAGAGGAGGTGGAGGAGCAGAGCTTGTTGGCGAGGTGGAAGGAGAGGGAGCGGGGGGAGAGGTGCGAGAGCACGGTGGCATAGAGGAAGGAGGCGGCGCCGGGCTCGGTGTCCGTGTCTCGGCGGGCCTCGGCCTTGATCTGGGTCTGACCAGACTCGTCGTCCTCCGACTCCGTGGCGGGAAGGCAGCACCACCTCCGTGGGGAGCGGAGGGGAAGCGGCGAGTGGGGCGGTGGTTCAGCGCCGCCCGACGCCGTCGGGCTCGTCTTGGCGTCTGTGCCGGCCACCACCATCGCGGCCTTTGGGCGCGGGGAGGATGGATTGGTCGGTGGGCGAGGCGAAGCCGAGGATTGCGGCCACTTGCGGCGGTGGATTCTTGAGTCAGGAGAACTTTTTATTAATTAACCTTTTTTGAATTTTATTTTAAAATTAACCCTCGGCGCACTTTATTTCCAATTGACCCCTTTGGTCACGCCACGGGTGGTGGCGTGACAAAACTTTCTTATCACGTGCGGGATAAGTCCCCAAAATAGCACTTTTGTCACGCCCTTTGGTTGTGGCGTGACCAAACTCTTCTTATCACGCCACTTCGATTCGTGACCAAAAAATCAATTGGAAATAAAGTGCGCCGAGGGTTAACTTTAAAATAAAATTCAAAAAAAGGTTAATTAATAAAAAAAAAAGTTCGAGCCTCAACGGCGCAAGGGGGTGTGTAAAGAATTTTTTTTTAATAATCTATTTTTTATTTTGAATTACAGTTATAATACCACCTTTTTTTTATTTTACAAGAATAATCATATGTCGCTCACTCGTTGGGTGACTAGCCCGTTGAGCGACTTGGGCCTAGTCGCTCAACGGGTGAGCGACTTGGACACTTGTCGTCCAGCGGGTACAATGTATACTCTGTTAGCTTAGTGAGCTGCACACTAGGATCAACCGTTGAGCGACAAGTGTCCAAGTCGCTCAACAGTTGAGCTACTTGGACCAAGTCGCTCAACGGTTGAGCTGCTTGGACACTTGTCGCTCAACGGTTTGACGATTTGGTCTAGTCGCCTAATGGTTGAACGATATATGATTATTCCTGTAAAATAAAAAAAAGGTGGTATTATTAGTGTAATTCAAAATAAAAAATAGATTATTTTAAAAAAAATTGTGTATAAATGCACACAAGACAAGTGGAGCGTAGGACAGGTACTGTAGTAGTAATGGGCTTTGGGTTGGGCCTGGGCATCTAAAAACCTTTTTTATACGTAGAAAAAATGAGACTGGGTTCCATCAGCGTCTGCTCTAATGCATTGACAGCTAGAATGTCAAACTTTTGCTCTTAGAGGTGCCAACTGATGCTAAATTTTAGAAATTGTTGACTTTGCGCTGAGATAATGTTCTTTTCTGCCTTTAGATTTGAGTGTAGTGGCCATGAATCTGGACTGAATTGAGGGAACATGCGAGCTTTGGAACATTGTTATTCATCCCCTAGTTTCTGAATGTCAACCCGTTTTATTTCACTTTTAGTAAATGTCAACCCGTTTTATTTCACTTTTAGTATGATATAAGTATATGGTATTCACAAGGTTTTTGAAATGAGGTGGTTTTTAAATGTATTAGGTTTTTCAATTTCGTGAATAGGAATAGGTTCAACGAATCTAGCTGCGTTTTCTATGTTAAAACGTGACTAAAGTTCCTTTCCTTTTGAGAGCAACTAAAGTTACCTATAATGTCCAATCTTACATTTATTAAAACTTATGGGATTGCCGGCCTCCTAGCTTGTCCACGTCGCCCGGAATTCGCCGCCTGTCCGATCGCGCGGCCGCGCTTCCGTGGTCCTGTCCGTTGCCGTCCGAATGTTGTCCATTCGATCCGGCCATCCACCGTTCGATTGTGTTGCCGTGCTTTCGTGTCGTCCGATCTCCCCTGTCGCATGAACGTTCGCCTGAGTCTTTGCTTCTTGCTTGCTTGCTTTTCGCTTCATCGCCTCTATCTTACCTTGCCTTCCATTGCTACACGTCGTTGCGAGTGGGGCGAGAGTTAGGTGGTCCTGGTCTTCAGTGCCCGTTCTTGATCGAACGTGGGCTTTTCTACGCCAAGGCGATCACAGAGATGTGGGGCCGCGCGCCGCTTGCCGTCACTTCGTCTGCATCGGGTTTTTACCTGCTATTCGGTTCGTCTCTTCCGCTGCGTGTGGGTCACGGCTTCGGTGGGCCACGTCCTCGGCGAGTGTTTCATTTGGGTTTGGGTTTTTTTTTGGCCGCTTAGCTTCGTTCGGTGCTCGCTTTGTCTCGGGGCTTCTACGGTCGTGTCAGCCCACGCTTGCGTTTAATGCTGCTGTTGTGCGCTGTCAGCAGGTCTTCTGGCAATAGTCGCAGTGTCGGGTTTGACCATAGCGTTGTTTGGAGGCCGTTTGATCGTGCCTGCGCCTGTCCGTGGCCATCCGCGTGTCAGGATGGCCGAGCTACGTTCGAGCGCATCGTTCTTTATTGCCCGTTCGATTGTGTCTCCGCATGTTCAGTGCCGTCCACGCTATATTGGATTACGGGTGTGCATTACGGCGATGGTCTCGAGTGCACAGCCCGTACCATGCGTCACTCCTTGCACTGCTCATCTAGAACCATCTTAGTACCGTCCAACCCTGTCATCTTTCTTGCTATCTGCTCTACTCGCTGTTTGCTTTGTTTACTTCCGCTTACGCCTGTGCCGAGTTCTCCGTCTTTAGTTGTTTTCGTTTCTGCCGTACTCTACTCACCGTTCCTTATTTCTTCGACCATTTTGCCTACGCTTCCGACAATGAGTTTGCCATGATGGGTTGCCAGCACGATCTTCGCCTCAGTAGTTCTTTTCATACTCTATTTTGTGCTTTTCTTTAGTCTTACATCTATGATTTTTTTCTGTGCTAATCTGTACTTTGTCTTGCTTCTTGCAGATTCGCTGCGCCTGCTTTCGCATATCTAGAGCCGCCGTCACAGCCCTAGAACCGTGCAGCAGACAGGTACGTTGCACGTGGCTCGATGGTTTTCGTCTGTTTCCCTGTACCGCTTCCTTACGTTGTTTTGTGTATTTGGTCCACAAGGTCCTCTTGCCTGTCTTGCTGTTGTTCCTTTGGTTGGTCCAGCTGTGCTGTGTGTCCCTCGAGCATGTCGGTCTTGGACATGGACCGGCCGTGCGTGCCTACCTTCTCTCTTTTTCTTGTTCTTTGATTTTTTTTTCTTCGAGTATTCGTTTCTCCGCTTGTTCCCCAAAGTCCTAGAGCCCAGATCACAATCCAACATTTCCATGGCTCCATTCCTCCTCAGACCTCAACTCAACTGTTGGCGTAAGCAATTGTACGGCGGTGGCGTCGCGTGCTCGCAGCGACAAGGAAGAGGACGACTCGACGGCGGCATCGCGGGTGGCGACAAGAAGGCGGCGGTCTTCTCCACGTCGCGCTGCCAACTCGCCAGCTCGCCGACCCGTCGGCCGAGCGCCGCTTTTGGAGACACGTGGTGCCGTGCCGCTGCCGAGTGCCGACTGCATGGCATAACCAATTGCATGGCCGCATCCGCATGCTACTCTCTCTATCTTCTTCTTGTTCTTTGATTTTTCGTTCGGTTCTTCACTTTTCCGCTTCTTCTCCTGAGTCCTAGATTCCAAATCGCAATCCTCCATCTCCATGGCTCCATTCCAGTCGTCAGACCTCAGCCCAGCTGCTGAAGGCAGCAAGGCCCCAAGCCACCGCCTCCCGTCTCTAACCCTAGCCAAGACCGCTAGAAGGAGGTCCCGGCGGCGGCCTCGCGGTGACAAGGAGGAGGACCTAGAGGGGGTCCGCTTCGTTTGGTTCTTCACTTCTCCGCTTCTTCTCCACAGTCCTGGATTCCAAATCGCAGTCCTCCATCTCCATGGCTCCATTTCACTCGTCAGACCTCGGTCCAGCTGCCCAAGGCAGCAAGGCCCCAAGCCGCCGCCTCCCGTTTTCATATTTCTTACTGCATATACATGTGCACATGTTTAAAGATTATGAATTATCAAAGGCTACACATCATCGCAACATGTTCTCAAATAATTTATCTATTTGCTCATACTATGAACATCAACTGTGTGAACATGCCTGTCTTCAATGCGCTACTCATTTCCCATTGCAATACTCATGAGGCTGACTTTCCTTCTTATATTCCGTTTTGTCCAGATGGAGTACGTTCTACTAAAAGATGTGACACAAGAATCGCATCGTTGGCATGTTCGTGTAAGAGCAACTCGCTTCTCCGAATATGCAGATGATACCACTCCTAGAAAGGTCCTTTGCCTTGATTTCGTTCTTTTAGACGAGCAGGTCAGCCTCCCTCTATACATGTTATTTTTCCTCACACACCACTGATTACACACTACCTCTGTTTATCTTAACTAACAAGGCAACACCATGGAAGCCCAGATTCCAGGAAGGCACTTTCCGTGTTCACCTTGCCCCTAAAAGAAAACAACGTCTACTTTATTGAATACTTCGAAGTAGCTAATGCTAAAGTGTCCTATCAAGCAGTTGACTGCCCTGTTATGGCTAGATTTACCAGACACACAAAGATCAATGAGATAAAAGCAGTGCCAAATGATTTCCCAAAGTATGCATGCACAGTTGTTTCATTCGATGTGCTGCGAACGCATCTAGGACAAAACAAGTTCCTTTCAGGTTAGCGACATCCCATGAATCCCTCTTTTAAGACTACATATAACTTTCATGCATATTTGTGTTCTCTAACAAATGCTATTAATTCGTAGATACCATTGGTCTTATCACGGGGATCTCTCACATTAAAACAGTGCTTGCAAAAGGAATCACAAAGGCAATTCGTAATATCAACATCATTGATGGCAGGTATTCCTCGATTTTTCAACCTTGATTTGATACCTAAATATCTCTACCATTGTCTGAGAAATAAACACTTTCCAATTTAAAAAATAGGGAGACAACCTGTGTTACTTTATGGGGAACACACGCCACTGAATTTGATGCGCCTAGACTACAAGCTGCAGTAGAAAACGGACCCGTTGTTATGCTCTTTGTTGGTCTTAGTTCTAGACTCTACGAAAGTACAGGCCACCTACATTTACCACCTATAGATGTATACTGCCATCACACAGATATCTTATTAACACTAAAAAAAACTATATAGGTTAGCTGTCACTGCAAGGCAACACTATCTGCAAATGGTATACTAATACTGACCTGCCTGAGGTGCTTGCTCTCAAGAACAGGTCAGTATAACATGAACTTGATTTCTTCACCTTACAGTTGTTAGTATTTCGTCAGATTCATGCCTATACAAGAAGTCAGATCTAATAACTTTGTTAAAAGCAATAGAACAGATGTGATTCAGATTTTACTCTTTGGTTTTTATTAAACATAGAACTCAACTTCAGGCTACTTTATCAAATGGCAAATAGAATATGAGGTTATCCTTTGGATCATAATGGACGGATGTTCACAATTAGCAGCTAAAGCATTTCATCTGTGTTAACAGCATGTCAAGTTTTTTGTATGGTGCAACAGATATTTCGATGAATGAAAAAGGTGCACTCCATTAGGCAACCTTACACACACCGAAACGGTCATAACCACAAAAAATATGTATCCCCCATTAGGCAATATTACATAAACTAAAAGGGCATACACTGAAATTATGTGCTCCTACATGATACACAGAAAGCCTAACAAAAAGAGGCTATGGTCACATGTTTTTACAACATGGATGCCAAACCAACAAAACTTCGTACTATTCATTCAAAAACCATCGCAGTTATGAGCTATCGTTCCAACGAACAACAAAATACTGATTGTGCAAACTAAATACACCAACAATGTGAATGGTTAGATTGATCACAAGATTATAAAATACTTCTTTATCTAACATACTAAAACATGTGATGTAATAATTTCTAAATATTTCTTTGAAGTCACAAGAACATGCAAACACCAAATAATAAGAACATGCAAACACTGATCCAAGAAGATCCAAGAACACATATAATGAAAACAGCTCCTGATACATCTAACCTCTATGATGAACTATCAATGATGAATAATGAACACTAATCCAAGAACACTAAGCTACCCCATTCATTTAACCATGAACTTATTTTTAACATAAATATCTAATAAATCAATAAACTAACAACAACATGATAAAAAAAAAGAACACATTAGCTTCCACTCAGTCTACATGAAAATGTCATTGAAGACATAGAAGAAACATAGCAAAGAAAAATTCTTTATATTATTTATTGGTCATACAGAAGTACAATGCACTTGGTGTAAGAAATTACAATTTACTTTCTTTGAAATCACAAAAAATAGATACTGTAAAATCTTGAAATCTGTGTGACACATTGTTTTTCACATGTTATCATCTTTGCCCTCAGTTTTTCAGCCATACCTCATCAGATTAAATGGTTTGGCCAAAGCCAAAGTCAGATGGCACCAATACCCATGACAGGCCATACCTCGAAGCGCCGCCCAGAGCCCCCTTCGGCTCAGGTCCCCATCCAGAGTGCCCCCACCATGGGCGCCGCTCTCGCTCCTTCAAAGATCGTCTCGCCTCCACTCATGAAGCCTACCCCAGGCCGGCTCACCACGAAACCCACCACCGGCTCACCATCCCAGCTTCGGTAAGGCCCATCCCATACCAACCGAGGCACGTCCCGAATGGGATGAAGTATTAGTTATCTTCGGCCCCCTCGGCAGCGAAGCTCAAAGCCTCCACCGACCCGCCCCTTCGAAGCCCCCTCGGCAGCGAAGCTCGACGCCTTCACCGGCGCACCCCTTTAAGGCCCCCTCAACAGTGAAGCTCGATGCCTCCACCGGCGCGCACCTTTGAGGCCCCATCGGCTGTAGTACCGCCACCCCGTGTGCACGCCTCCACTGTGCACCGCCTTCGATCCGGACCCCTCCTCGGGGCACCCTCGGTGCACGGCCAACTTCGGCCTTCTCCGGAGCGCTGCACCCTCGGGCCGCCGGGGTGCTTCGCCTCCACCTCGCTCCATACCTTTGGCGTCTCCTGAGCCTCGCGCCGAAGCTCCACGACCACCTGCTCTGGCCTCGTGGCCTTCTCGGCGCTCCTCTTTTGGAGCCACCTCCACCATCGGCCGAAGCCCCCGCTCCGGCCTCGGCGCACCCTCGGGCCATGCAGCACCTCCTCACAGTGCCCGAGCGCCACCTCGCCTCTGCTAGCTACGGGCTCAAGGCACCTCTACATCGGCTCCATGCAGACGCCCGCCTCGCCTTCGCCAGCTCTAGCCTCGGAGCCCCCTCGCGCCCCTCGGGGTAGACCCGAAGCACCACCTCGCAGCCACCAATGACCGTTGCGCCTCTTTCTTTTCCATAAGCACTAGCACTTCTCACATGTAGTATGCATTTGTGGTTCCACGGAACTAGTGGAGCAGCACGTGAATAGGGGCCACTGTACTAATTGCTAGCCACCAACCAGCCTAAGGGTAGGTCTGTCTGCCGCTAGTACTGCTACCTATCTTTTCCTTCTCATGTGCTTTATTGCTACGCTAAAAACAGTGACACGTCGCTCCGGTAATAAAAAAAGAGACACTGCGCATGGCCCCGAGCCCCGGTGTGCACTAACTCACCCCCGCAGGTGTGAAATCTATAAGCCCACAAGGGTGGCATAAATAAGCCCACCACCGTAGCAACAAAGACACCGCGCATGGCCCCGAGCCCCGGTGCGCACTAACTCACCCCGCTGGTGTGAAGTGTATAAGCCCACAAGGGTAGCATAAATAAGCCCACCACCATGGCAACAAAGACACAGCGTATGGCCCCGAGCGCCGGTGCACACTAACTCACCCTCGTAGGTGTGAAGTGTACAAGCCCACAAGGGTGGTATAAATAAGCCCACAACTATCGCAACAAAGACACCGTGCATGGCCCCGAACCCCGGTGCACACTAACTCACCCTCGCGAGTGTAAAGTGTACAAGCCCACAAGGGTGACATAAATAAGCCCACCATCGTGACAACAAAGACACCACGAATGGACCCGAGCACCGACGCACACTAACTCACCCTCGCGGGTGTGAAGTGTATCAAGAATATCACACACAAAAAAATACCCTAGTCATTCCGAAGACCCCGCCTCGGCGACTAGGGAGTCAGCCGCCTCGAGGGCCTCGCCCCGGCGGAGCACATCGCGATCATTTGCGCAAAGACCCTAGTCGTTCTGAAGGCACCGCCTCGGCAACTAGGGAGTCTCTCGCTGTGAGAGCCTCGCCCCAGCGGAGAGACATTTCACATCGCTCTCATTCGCGCAAAGACCCTAGTCGTGCCGAAAGCCCCACCTCGGCGACTAGGGAGTCTCCCGCCATGAGGGCCTCACCCCGGCGGAGAGACATTTCATATCGCGCTCATTCATGGAAAGACCCTAGTCGTTCCGAATGCCCCGCCTCGGCGACTAGGGAGTCTCTCGCCGCGAGGGCCTCGCCCCGGCGGAGAGACATTTCACATCGCGGTCATTCACGCAAAGACCCTAGTCGTTCCGAAGGCCTCGCCTCGGCGGAGAGATATTTCACATCACACTTATTTGTGCAAAGGCCCTAGTCGTTTCGAAGGTCTCGACTCAGTGACTAGGGAGTCTCCTGCCTCGAGGGCCTCGCTCCGGCGAAGAGACATTTCCCCTCGTGCTCATTCGCGCAAAGACCCTAGTCATTCCGAAGGCCCCGCCTCGGCGACTAGGGAAGCTCCTGCTGCGAGGGCCTCACCCCGGCGGAGAGACATTTCACATCGCGCTCATTCGCGCAAAGACCCTAGTCGTTCGCAAGGCCCTGCCTTGGTTACTAGGGAGTCTCCCGCTGTGAGGGCCTCGCCCTGGCGGAGAGACATCTCACATCGTGCTCATGCGCGCAAAGACCCTAGTCGTTCCGAAGGCCCCGTCTCGGCGACTAGGGAGTCTCCCACCACAAGGACCTCGCCCCAGCAGAGAGACATTTCATGTCGCGCTCATTCACACAACAACCCTAGTCATTCCGAAGGCCCCGCCTCGGCGACTAGGGAGTCTCCTACCGCAAGGGCCTCGCCCCGGCGGAGAGACAATTCACATCACGTTCATTCGCACAAAGAGCCTAGTCATTCCAAAGGCCCCGTCTCGGCGACTAAGGAGTCTCCCGCCGCGAGGGCCGCGCCCCGGTGGAGAGACATTTCACGTCGCGCTCATTCATGCAAAGACCTTAGTCGTTCTGAAGGCTCCGCCTCGCGACTCGCCCAATCAAAAAAAGTTGGGGACGGCAATCGGCTTTGCCTCCCACTCGCTAGCTTTGGGCTCTCCAATGAGCCCAATCGAAAAAAAGTTGGGGGACTGCTATCGGCTTCGCTGCCCTCTCACTAGCTTTGGGCTCTCAAAGGAGCCCAATCAAAAAAAAAGTTGATGGACGGCGATCGGCTTCGTCTCCCCCTCACTAGCTTTGGGCTCTCAAACGAGCATAATCAAAAAAAGTTAGGGAATGGCGATCAGCTTCGCCTCCCCCTCGCTAGCTTTAGGCTCTCAAACGAGCCTAATCAATAAAAGTTGGGGGATGGCGATCGACTTCACCTCCCTCTCACTTTCTTTTGGTTGGCTCTCAGATGAGCCCAAACAAAAAAGTTGGATGACGGCGATTGGCTTCACCTCCCCCTCGCTAGCTTTGGGCTCTCAAACGAGCCCAATCAAAAAAAATTGGGGGACGGCGATCGGCTTCGCCTCCCCTGGCTAGCTTTGGGCTCTCAAACGAGCCCAATAAAAAAGTTGGGTGACGGCGATCGGCTTCGCCTTTCCCTCGCTAGCTTTGGGCTCTCAAACGAACCCAATCAAAAAAAATTAGGGAACGACGATTGGCTTTGCCTCTCCCTCGCTAGCTTTGGGCTCTCAAATGAGCCCAATCAAAAAAAGTTGGGGGATGGCGGTCGGCTTCGCCTTCCCCTCGCCAGCTTTGGGCTCTCAAACGAGCCCAATCAAAAAAATTTGAGGGACGGCGATCGGCTTCGCCTCCCCCTCGCTAGCTTTGGGATCTCAAACAAACCCAATCAAAAAAAGTTGGGGGACGACGATCGGCTTCGCCAAACCCTCGCTAGCTTTGGGCTCTCAAACAAGCCCAATCAAAAAAAAGTTAGGGGACGGCGATCGGCTTCACCTCCCCCTCACTAGCTTTGGGCTCTCAAACTTGCCCAATCAAAAAAAGTTGGGGGGGCGGCGATCGGCTTCGCCTCCCTCCTCGCTAGTTTTGGGGTCTCAAATGAGCCCAATCCAAAAAAGAAGTTGGGAGACGGCGTTCGGCTTCGCCTACCCCTCGCTAGCCTTGGGCTCTCAAACTTGCCCAATCAAAAAAAGTTAGGGGACGGCAATCAACTTCACCACCCCCTCGTTAGTTTTAGGCTCTCAAACAAGCCCAATCAAAAAAGAAAACTCCTTCACGCCACTCCAAGTTACGGGCACACTTGACCAGGAGCAGCCGAAGGGGGGGATAGTACCAGGTCCCCAACAAGAGCATCACAAACGGTCACACCAACGAAGTAATCAAATATGAGGGCAGCGACGACTGCTATGGTGTGTCGCCTGCCTCGAGGCTATTGCCTCAATGGGGCGACCCCGACGCACCGCCCGCCTCGAGGGCCATCCCTCGGCATGGCGGCTCCGCGTCGACTTCGCCCCCACGGGCTCCGCCGCTGCTCACTGCCCGCCTCGAGGCTATCACCTCAACGGGGAGGCCTCGATGGCCACCCGCCTCGAGGGCCATGACTCGGTGTGACGGCTCCACGTCGACTTCGCCCCCACGGGCTCCGCCGTTGCTCACCGCCCGCCTCGAGGCTATCACCTCGGCCGGGCGGCCCCGACGTACCGCCCGCCTCGAGGGCTCGTGTCGAGTTCTTTCTTGGTATCCTGACTCCCGAGGGGCCGGGGGCGACGGGATTGCGTCCGCTCGCCCCTCAGGATCGCGGTACCAGTCCTCACGACCTCGGATCACGCAGATAAGGGAGTTGTTGTAGTCGGGCACCAAGGGGTGCCCCGCACCCTAGGGTCATCAAGAATACCAGTGTACCGTCGGGGATGCTGCACATGTGTAGACCAAGTCCATATGGTGTATTTTAGATAAATGTACCTAAAATACCCTCTCTCTCTCTCTCTCAATACATTGTGCGGCCTATAAATAAAGCCCCAAGGGCTTGTACAAAGGGGCTTCCTCTCATTCACACTTAAGGCAATACATTCGTACATTTGTGTTTTTGGCTCCTTCCTTTGGTCCTCTTCCAAGACAGAGGTACCCTGTACCCACTGTCTAGCCTTTTCTTGCTATGACATGGGTGTCCTGTGCTACTTTGCACTTCCAAGGGAATGTTTCCTTATGGTTGCAGACATTTGAGGCCCAATATACTGTGGATAATTGGGTAGAGTAATGCATAGCCGTAGACAACAAGTTTGGCAGAGATTTGTATCACAATTACATGAGAACACTATTGAACTTAAAACATCATGCTAGTGTCCTGGAATATCATGAGAAATTTCAAACAGTTATGCATAAAGTTCTAGTGCACAATAGGAACTATGATGATGTGTTTTTTGTCAATAAATTTTTAGATGGTTTGAAAAATGAGATTAGAATAGTCATAGTGCTACACAAACCTAGAACTGTTGATGCTGCGTTATCCTTGGCATTGTTACAAGAGGAAGAGTGGGAAACATGTGTTAAAAGGCCTCATCAGAAAATTGATAACAGAGAATTCAACAAGTACAATAGCAGACCACTGAATCATGTTGGCAAGGGTATATTGGGTGTTGCACCTGGAGATAACAAGAATGCCAACAAACCAAAATGGGAAGATAAGTACAATAGTTTGAAAGCCCTTAGAAAAGCTAGAGGAGAATGCTTCAAATGTGGAGAAAAGTTTGGTCCCAATCACAGATGTCCCAAGCAAATTTCCTTGCAAGTACTTGAGGAATTACTAGAAATTCTACAGTTAGAACACACTGATGAAGAAGGAAGTGAAAGTGATAACAAAGAAGAGGAAGAAGAGTTACTGATAAGCCTTTCATATTGTGCAGCAGCTGGTACTCAAGGTAGGAAGACTATCAGAATACAAGGGTTAATCAAGAACCAAGAGATTTTGATTTTGGTTGATTCTAGCAGCTCAAGTAATTTTATTAGTAACAAGCTGGTGGACATACTTCAGTGTACTACACAACAAATTCCTGCAGTCCAAGTCACCATTGCCAATGGAGGCAAGTTGCAAAGTGACCAAATGATCTCTGATTTGGAATGGTGGGTTCAAGACCATACTTTCACAACCAATGTTAGAGCGCTCCAACTTGGTTGTTATGATTTGATACTAGGCATGGAATGGCTAGAGGATCATAGTCCTATGTGGATCCATTGGAAGAGAAAGAAATTGAGTTTCACACATCAAGGCACACATATTTCTTTGAGAGGCATCATAGATAAAACTGAAGCTTGTGCAGAAATTTCAGCTAAGAAGCCCCAAGGATTGATCAGCAATGGTGGCATGGCTCAGCTCATACACTTATGTCCAGTTTCTTCAGAACAAGCTGCTGAAACAGTACCTGTTGAGATTAAGCACATATTGGAGAGAAATGTTGAAGTCCTTCAAGAACCCAAAGGGCTACCTCCATAAAGATCTTTTGATCACAGTATCCCTCTTTTGCCTGGTGCAAAACTAGTCTGTATTAGGCCCTATAGGTATACTCCTACTCAGAAGGATAAGATAGAAAGACAAGTGAAGGAAATATTACAAAATGGTGTTGTTCAGGCTAGTACAAGCTCCTTTGCTTTTCCTGTTCTATTGGTTAAAAAGAAAGATGGCACATGGTGATTCTGTGGTGATTACAGACATTTAAATGCAATGACTGTGAAGAACAAATATCTCCTGCCAATTGTGGATGAGTTGTTAGATGAACTGCATGGAGCCAAATGGTTTACTAAACTAGATCTTTGGTCTGGCTACCATCAAATCAAGCTCCTGCCACAAGATGAGCACAAAATAGCATTTAGAACACATGATGGTCATTGGGAGTTCAGAGTTATGCCCTTTGGGCTCACAAATGCCCCAGCCACATTTCAAGCAGCCATGAATACTATTTTTACTACTCTGATTAGGAAATGTGTTCTTGTATTTATGGATGATATTTTAATCTACAGCAAGGGCTTGGAAGAACATTAACACCATTTGCAAGCAGTATTTGATATCTTGAAGAAGAATCACGTATTGGTTAAAAGGTCCAAGTGTTCTTTTGCCCAATCACAACTGGAGTATTTGGGGCACATCATAAATGCATCAACAGTTGCTACAGATTAGTTTGAAGTTAGTACAGTCAAGGATTGGCCTGTTCCAAAAACTGCAAAACAATTAAGAGGATTTTTGGGGCTGTTAGGTTACTATACACTACTACAAAAATGCTAATACTGGACGCCTGATCACAGACGGTTCATCGAAACCATCTGTATTAAACACAATCTCAGACGGTTTTTGTTTACCGACTGTCTGTGTGATTTTTCGCGCTAAAAATCGTATGTGAAGAGGTCATATCACAGACGGTTAATGTTTAAAACCGTCTATGAAGTATCACAGACGGTTCTGACCAAAAACCATCTGTGATATTACCCAATATCACGATGGTTTTTGGTCGAAACTGCTCTGTGATACTTCACGACGATTTTAAACATTAACCGTCTGTGATATTATTACATATCACGAGCGGTTTTTGTTGAAAACCGTCTGTGATAATTAACTCATCACGAGATGGTGCGAAGTACATATATAGCTCCCCAGCGAGTCTTCTTGATCTCCATCTCTGGCGCTTACTGTAATCAAGGAGATCTCCAAGCCCGGTGAGTCCATCGCCACTCTGTGCCTAGTTTGAGTATCGCCTCACCTCACTGAGCCCGCTCGTGTGATCCATTTCAGCTATTGTAGCCAAGGAGCTTGCCGCCGTCGCCTCTGTTCACCGATCAACGACCAGCCGCCTTGGACCTTCTCCGACTTTGATCGAGGTGAGCTACTAGAGCATAAGCATCCTTTAATTTGAGTAGTTTCAGGCGTTTACGCCTGAATCGCTAGTGAAGCCCATGGCGCCGCCATGGGACATCACCATCGGTTCGCCTCAGGCGACCTTAGGGCCTCGAGCCACGACTATTAGCAATGTGATGTCACCCTAAGCCCAATTTGAGCTTCAAATCCTACTGTTTTTAATCATTTAGTTAATAAACTAACGAGTCTATGACATGTGGGACCGTCATAGATTTTATAAATAAAATCATGAAATAAAAAAGAGTCACTGACAAGTAGGGCCCACATGTAAGTTAAAAAAATTCGGAAAAATAAAAAAAAAAGAAAAAAGCTACCTTTAGTTCAGAGAAAAATACGCTTTCTCTGTTGGAAAGCGTAATTAAGCCTTAGAAAATACTCTTTCGAAGTCACCCTTTTATTTATTTTCAGGGTTTTCAATATGAACCGTGTGATGGGCCGAAGCTGGTTGTACGCGAAGAACCGTATGAGTGAAGAGTACATTAATGGTGTGTGTGCTTTTACAAGAGCTACCGAGGAGGATATGTTGAATAAGGGGGCGAAATATATGTACCGTCCATGCATTGACTGCGAGAATTTGAAGATGTTTAAGAACCGAGCGCAGATCGAAACACACTTGATTTGAAGGGGTTTCAAAAAGGGTTATACATGTTGGACCAGTTACGGTGAAGAGCATATTATATAGGAAGTCAACGATATGCCGCCAGATGATGTCGATTGTGGTTCCGATTTGAATAGGCTGCACGATGACAATCTAGATAAGATGCTTCGCAATGCAAAAGGGAACTGTGATGAGAGGGAGTATGTTCAATTCCGGGGCTTGATGGAGGACTCGGAGAAACCTTTGTTATCGGGCTGCAAGCCGGAATACACAAGGTTGTCATTGGTGCTTGAACTGCTGAAATTGAAGGCAAGCAATAGTTGGTCCGACAAGAGTTTCACGGGGCTGTTAGGTCTCTTAGCGGACATGCTTCTGGAGGGAAACAAGTTGCCCAAAACCACCTACAAAGCCAAGAAGGTTCTTTGTCCATTGAGAATGGAAGTAGAAAAAATACATGCATGTCCGAACGATTGTATTCTCTACTGTAATGAGTATACAAGCATGCATGTATGTCCGGTGTGCAACGCATCCCGATACAAGCATAAGAATCAATCAGATAACGACGAGAGAATCGAGGTGAAGAAAAGATCTCCTGCTAAGGTGGCGTGGTATCTTCCTGTAATTCCCCTTTTAGAGCGGTTTTTTGCGAACCCAAAGAATGCAAAACTACTGCATTGGCACTCAGAGGAGCGTAAGAATGACGAAAAGTTAAGACACCCTGCTGATTCCGCCCAGTGGAGAAACATCAATAGGAGGTTTGTAGACTTCGGTGCAGAACCGATGAATATAAGGTTTGGATTGAGTACAGATAGAATGAATCCTTTCGGTAACATGAGCAGCCGACATAGCCCTTGGTCCGTGACACTCTGTATCTACAACCTTCCTCATTGGTTGTGTATGAAGCGGAAGTATATTTTACTGTCGATACTTATCGAAGGGCCGAAGCAACCTGGGAATGATATTGATGTGTACCTAGCACCATTGATGGAAGATCTAAAAATACAATGGATTGAAGGGGTACATGTATGGGATGCGTGCAAACGAGAGAACTTCACTTTACGTTCCTTGTTGTTCTGCGCCATAAATGATCATCCTGCCCTTGCTAATCTGTCGGGCCAGAGTACAAAAGGGGCCAAAGCCTGTACTCACTACTTAGATGATACCGAGAGTGTGTGGCTGAATCACTCGCGCAAAACCGTATATATGCATCATCGTAGGTTCCTTTGGAGGGTTCACCCATATCGCGGGATGAAGAAACAATTTAACGGAAAGAAGGAGGACAGTTCAGCTCCTAGACATTTAAGCGGAAAAGAGGTCTATGATATGGTTAAGGATTTAGATGTTATGCTCAGAAAGGGACGTAAATCGAGGACCCGTAAGAAGAACATGTGGAAGAAGAGATCAATATTTTGGGACTTACCTTATTGGGAGCACCTAGAAGTTCGCCACTGCATCGACATCATGCACGTAGAGAAGAATGCATGTGACAGCTTGATTGGTCTCTTACTGAACATTCGTGATAAAACAAAGGATGGTGTCAACGCACTGCTTGACTTGGTTGATATGGACATCAGACCTGAGTTAGCACCAACAAAGACCGATAAAGGACGAATGTACCTTCCCCCTGCTTGTTACACTCTGTCCAAGGCCGAAAGAACTGAACTGTGCCGGTGCTTGCATGGTGTGAAAGTTCCGTCCGGTTACTCCGCCAACATGAAGAAACTTGTTTCGATGGAAGATTTGAAGTTAATTGGCATGAAGTCTCATGATTATCATGTGCTGATGACACAAATGCTCCCTGTTGCAATTAGAAGTATTTTGCCGATCAGGGTCCGAGAGACAATCATGAGGCTGTGTTATTTCTTTAACACAATTGCTTAGAAGGTCACCGATCCCAAAGGACTAGATGCTCTGCAGGACAAGGTGGTGACGACTCTATGTGATCTTGAGATGTATTTCCCTCCGTCGTTTTTTGATATCATGGTCCATCTCATTGTTCACATTGTAAGGGAGATAAAGATGTGTGGGCCCGTGTTCCTACGTAGCATGTATCAGTTCGAGAGGTTCATGGGAATTCTCAAGTCCTATGTACGGAATCGATCTCGGCCGGAGGGCAGCATCGTCGAAGGTTATGCAACCGAAGAGGTCATTGAGTTCTGCATCGATTACATGGCTCAAGTCGAACCGATAGGTGTGCCTCGATCTCGCCATGAGGGGAGGCTCAAGGGTATCGGGACCATAGGAAGGAAAGCAGTCACTCCAGATATGGATGCGTATGCTCAAGCCCATTTCACGGTCTTGCAACACATGACTGAAGTGTCCCCGTATATCGACCAGAACAAGGACATGCTTCAGCAACAGAATCCAAAGCGGTCGGATGTTTGGATTACAAGACAACACAACAGACGGTTCAACCAATGGTTGAAGGAGCGACTCGTTAGGAGCTCGTCAAGTGATATGCAAACATGGTTGACAAAAGGGCCAATATTTACAGTTGTGACATGGCGAGAATATGACATAAATGAGTACACATTCTATACGCAGGCTCACGATATAAAGAGCACTAACCAGAATAGTGGTGTCCGCATAGATGCATTTAGTACCGATGGGCTGAGGAGCTCCTACTATGGGCAAATAGAGGAGATATGGGAGCTCGACTACGTGCTTTTCAAGATCCCCTATTTCGGTGCCGTTGGGTCCATCTCCCACAGGTGAAGGTCGACAAGTACGGCATCACTACCGTGGACCTCGAACGTGTCGGATACAAAGACGAACTATTTGTACTGGCTAACCAAGTTGTTCAAGTCCTCTATGTAACCGACCCGGCAAATAAGAAGCGCCACGTAGTTCTTCATGGAAAAAGGAGGATTGTCGGAGTTGAGAATGTAGTGGACGAGGAAGAATACAATCAATTTGACGAGTTGCCTCCTTTCGAAAATGGCATAAGGGTCGAGGAAGAAGAATGTGACGAAACTAGCTACATACACATCGATCATCATGAAGGGCTAATTTTTAAAGATTAATTGAACAATGTGTGTATATGTACGTTCTAATGAATGATTAATTTTAGTTCATTTGAGTTAATTGATTTGTACTGTGAAATTGATGTGATTGTTTCTGAAATGAATGTGAATTGGATGTATATACATGTACTTGTTGTGTTTTCTGCTTATTTCAGAGGGCATGGCTAGCATTTCCTGAGGCTAGCCAATAAATAGAACTAGATTACCAATACAAAATAATATCATAGACGGTTTGTGGATCAAACCGTCTGTGATTATATATCATAGACGGTTCCTTGGTAAAACCCGTCTGTGATACAATATATCACAGCGGTTGTTGATTGGGCTATGCAGGATACATCATATATCACGAGCGGTTGTTTGTTGGAACCGTCAGTGATACATCATATATCACGAGCGGTTCTACTTTAGAACCGCTCGTGATATCTATCCCTATTTATATTCGGACTCTAGGGTTTTCCCGTGCCCCCCACTTCCAACGATTAAGTTTCTCAACTCCTCGCTCCCTCCTCCCCCGAGCCCATCGCCGCCATCCTCGACGTCGTCTCCTCCTCGAGCCCGGCGCGACTGCTCCCCCGAGCCCGTCGACGCCGTCCTCGACGCCGCCTCCTCCTCGAGCCCGGCGCGACTCCTCCCCCGAGCTCGTCGACGCCATCCTCGACGCTGCCTCCTCCTCGAGCCCGGCGCGCCTCCTCCCCCGAGCCCGGCGCGCCTCTTCCACTCCCCTGAGCCCGGTGCTCCTCCCCTTTGATGCCGCCCTGCTGCTCCGATACTGCTCCCTGCTCGTCCTTTTCCTCGACGCCCAAAGGTAACCAATGCCGAGTTGCCGACCCCGACGCCCCTTTCCCTCACTCTTTCTATCAATAATCTGTCATGCTGTCATGGTCCCCATTGACTCATGATAATTGTACTTGTTTTAGGAATTTGTATTTGTTCTAGCCAATTATTCATATGTTATTTATTTTGATACTACTACTGGAATATATTACAATGTGGTGTGGTGGGCTTGAGATGAATGTTTTATGATGATAATAGTCTTGTACCGAAATTGTTTTGATAATTGGGTTTGAACTTGAGCTCTAATTGGAATGCTTACTCTACATCTGATAGCAATACCAAAATGTTAAATCTTTGTTTTATACTGATTTCATTTGTTCACATGATGTTTGTGTTGAGCATATTATTCCTTTTAAATGATTTGGAGGATTTACATGTTTATGTCAATTATTATTAATTGGTGTGTATACCCATACACATAGAGATCGAATCTTATGATAATATGTTCATGCGTGTCAGAACTTCTATTTCTTATGAAGATGTCTTCCGCTCATTCTTTGTCATCGCCGCCTCATGTGTCTGATGATGCACCATCCTCTAGAATATCCAACCGCGGTAGAAGAAGAGGAATATCGAAAAGGTCCGCGGGCCGATTTACCATCATGGAGGTCGATCAGTCTGGGACCCCTATCAATCCTCGTTGAGCAGTGTCCGCATTCCGGAGAACGGTCAGAATAGTTGCACGGGAACGGGTCAACGTCAACTACGATTCGTGGAAGGAGTTGACCAAAACTCAGAAAGATGAGCTGCTGACGGATATTCTCAAATCGTTCGAGATCCCGGAGCAACACCGGGACTCCGTGCGATGACACGCGTTGCTACAGGCATGCAAAGTGTGGAAGAACTTCAAGAGCACGCTTGTCAAGAACTACGTGGAGAAGGATCTGAGGCCCTTCCACAAGTATCCGTTCTTGGAAAAGTCTTGGGCCGAGTTTGTGGCGAAGAAGACGACATATGAATTTAAGAGTGAAAGTGCGGCGCACATGGCCCTCTAGGAAAAAAACAAGCACCCCCACAGACTCGGCACCGCTAGGTATACGGGTAAAATCCCAATATAGAGGGATTAGGACCAGTAGGCAAGCCGTTCGAATGTCTCCCCGCCATTTCCTGAGATCACTAATGTGCGCGCCTGAAACTGGTTATTTAGGAGGTTACGTACCCTGTCTACAGGAGAAGTCTCCTTTCCAAACCCCGCAGACCAGGAAGTGTCCCAGCGTTTGGTAAGATATCGAACTACCTAGTTTGTAATTCCTCCATAACTTCATAGGAAGTGAAATGACATATCGGGCTATTGCAGGTAACGCTGAGTGCACAATCTTCTCAAGGCTCATTCCAGGCAGATAGGGAGAAAGATATACTCACCGCGGCCCTAAAAAACAATGAGCATCTGGGTCGCACGAGAGGCGCTGGTGTTTATGTTACATGGGCAGATTGGTTCCAAGCGAACTCTGGATCGTACCGGAGTAGGAAGAGAGCCAAAGCCGAGCGCGATGCAAAGCTACGAGAGGAGATTCGTGAATTTCTCAAAGATGTGATTCGTGAATCCCTCAGAGATGAGATCGATGATTGCGTTAGAGCTATGACGCAATGACAACTAGAGAGCTTTGAGGAAAGGCTTAGAGAATTGCAAATCCCAAATCAGTTGCAAGCCCCTGCCCCTACTGTGCTAGCCAGCCCCCCCAAACTTCCGAGTAGCTACGCGTCCAATCCTAACCCTACCCCAATAGGCAACGACAGATTTTCTGTCGATGACATCCAGGTAATAATTATTATCTCTGGAATGCTCGATCCATTGATATGCCTGTTGGAGTAGCTAATTTTGTATCGTTATGTAGGTGGCTTTGAAGTGCAAGCTCCAAGTGAGATATGCCTTTGTTGCCCTAGATGCTGCTTGGGGCCAGGTGTATCCATCCGGTGTCGGGGCTTTGGTGCACAGTGTAAATCTAATGCCGGGTTTCGCAAAAGTGAATGTGGACGGTGTTTGTGCCAATTTTGGGGTCGTCCCGCTGTATATTCCCCCAAACGACGAGGTCATGACTTTAGAGCAAGCCGTTGGAACATTCATCCAGTGGCCTAAAGGGGACATCTGCCTGGAGCTACCTGCTTTGGTGTCAACTTTACGGGAATGTCCTGCAACGGTATCAAGCCCATGGGAGCTGACTTGACCGAAGCTACCTGCACTGACGCGGTAAGGGCCCGATGCATTAGATGCATCTACACCTCGTGCTCAGTCGACTCTTGTGAAGTCGACCTCTACAAAACGAGGCAGCAAGGGAAAATCGAAGACGGTCGACTCCTATTCTGATATCCCCTTCTTGTCATTGGACCAAAAATTCGTGCTAGGCGAGTCGTTGGTCGAGAGGTTAGACAGCCCTACCCTAGGATCGGCTTGCACGACATTGCATACATGGTACATGGAACAAGCCAACAAGACGGATGAACAACGACGCTTGGGTGTCACCGTCAAGTTCAAGAAGGTTCATTTTAACCACGAGCTTCAAAACTGTGTCTTCACGATGACCTTCGAGGACTTGTTCTGTCTCTTCAACCTCGACCAGCTCGACGTCTCACTCATGCGATGCTGGACACTGTAAGTGTGTACAATCACGGTCAATGTTCATGTAATAACGATAAATGTTATATATAACTCCTTGCTTTTGTATATAGATACATGATGTCTGAAGCCAGAAGAAGGAATTCGCCGGTAGGTTTCCTTGACCCACACGTGGTCTCCGAGCAAATCATCAGGACGAATGCAACATTCGTCGATGATTACGTTATAGCATTTTTGCTGGCTCGTTGCAACAAGGAATACATACTTTTGCCCTACAACCAGGAGTAAGTGTTGCACTACCGGCTATACTTGTTGATTTGTACTTTATAAGCAACGCGAACTTAGGTTTAATGACCATGGTGACATACCTGTGTAGGTTCCACTGGATTCTAATTGTAATTATACCAAAATGGAGCTTGGTAATATACCTAGATTCCCTACAGATGACCCCTCACAACTTCACAGTTATCCGACATTTAATCAACAGGTAAACACATTTCCTCCATATAAACTCTATTGTAGTCTTTCCTTCCTTTGCAATGGCTAAGGCTAACTTCTTGGAGTCATGTAGGGCGTTCGGCGTGTACTATGCTAAGGGAGGGAAAAACAAGGGAAGTACGCTGTCACACGATCTAAAATTCCCAGTACTCGCTAGCTGGTACACATTAATCCTATATAACACTTCGTAGTAATGCCTCTCGAACTAACCAATTCTATTTTTGCAGTGCCCAAAGAAATGGCCGGGCATAACGTCTGTGGATACTATGTTTGCCACAACATGGAACTACTCATCGGTTTCGTGATCACCAATGATCCTCAGGTTTGTCAATCTTGCAACAATTATTTCATATATACTTACCAATTTATATAAGCACGAATTTAATCTTCCTAGCGACAGGTTGCGACCATCGCCGAAACTGCGTTGGAACAGAGCGAGCTCATAAAAGTTTGATCAAACCTTGCGTCATTCCTGAACAGTCAGGTCATAAATCCAAATGGGAGTTTCCACAGTGTATATTGAACTTGATTGGGATAAGATTGAACTTAATGGTACATGTGTGTAAATGTACATTAATGGTTAATTTTAGTTAATTGATTTGTGAATTAGATGTGCTTGTTTTTTAAATGAATGCGAATTTGATGTGCTTGCTTCTGAAATGAATGCGAATTGGATGATGTGCTTCTTTCAGAGGGCATAGCTAGCATTTCCTAAGGCTAGCCAATAAACATAATTAGATTTAGCAATGCAAAAGAATATCACAGACGATTTCATCTACAAACTGTCTGTGATTGTCGACCCATCTGTGATTATCGATTATCACAGACGATTTTCAGTTAATAACCGTCTATGATATTATGTATTACAGACGGTTCGAAAACCGTCTGTGATGATCATGTCATTACTGACCCATAAACTCAGATGGCTCACGAAACTGTCTGTGATGACGTTTTTGAACCGTTTGTGAAGGCCTTTTCTGTAGTAGTGATAAAAAGTTCATTAGACACTACCCCATCTTGAGCAAGCCATTAATAGAATTGTTGAAAAAAAATGCCCTCTACATCTGGACTAGCACAGAACAAGCAGCCTTTCAGGCCATCAAAGAAGCTTAGACCACATCTCCTGTTCTGGCTTTACTTGACTTTTAAAAGAGTTTGTGATAGAGACTGATGCTAGTGATAAAGGTGTAGGAGTAGTCCTGATGCACCAAAAACATCCAATTGCATACATGAGTAAAGCATTAGGACCAAAAATGCAAGCCATGTCAACCTATGAAAAGGAGTGTTTGGCTGTTCTCTTAGCTGTCGAAAAATGGAAACCTTATCTTCAGCATAGAGAGTTTACTATAGATTTTTTTTTATTAATTAATCCTTTTTAAAATTTTATTTTAAAGTTAACCTCCGGCGCACTTTATTTCTAATTCTGACCCCTTTGGTCACGCCACCACTCGTGACGTGACAAAATAATGCTGTCACGCTGGGGCATGCTTTTGTCACGCCATGGGTGGTGGCGTGACAGTGTTGTTTCATCACGCCACCACCAGTGGCGTGACCAAAAGTGCTATTTGGAGGACTTATCCCACGGCGTGACAGCATTGTTTTGTCACGCCATGGGTGGTGGCGTGACCAAAAGGGTCAGAATTAGAAATAAAGTGCGTCGGGGGTTAACTTTAAAATAAAAATTTAAAAAAAGGTTAATTAATAAAGAAAAAGTTCTTTACTATATGTACTGATCATAGAAGTCTAGTCCATTTGGGTGAACAGAAGATTACCAATTCTATGTAGCATAAAGCCTTTGTAAAGTTATTGGGATTACAATATAAGACTTTATACAAGAAGGGTCCAAACAATAAAGCAGCTGATGCTTTATCCAGAAAAACTTCTGAAGATACTATGTGTACTATGTCAGTGAGTAAACCTAAGTGGCTTGAAATCATTACTGAAGGATACCAACAGGACCCTGATTCAAAACAGTTACTAATTGAGTTGAGTCTCACTGGACAGAATAATCAAGGGTTTTCCTTACAAGGTGGTATTATCAGATTCAAGGGCAGAATCTGGTTGGGCAATCATAAAGAAGCCCATGATGCAGTATTGCAAGCACTACATAATAGCGGGGTGGGAGTTCACAGTGGAGTAACTGCCAATTATCACAAAATCAAAGCTCTCTTTGCTTGGCCTGGCCTTAAACAAGATGTTCAAAAGTATGTATCTATTTGTGAGGTATGTCTAATGTCTAAACCTGATCACACTAAATTGCCTGGTTTACTACAACCACTTCCTATACCTAAGATAGCTTGGAATGTCATCAGTTTGGACTTTATTGAGGGTTTACCTAAGTCCCAATAGTGGGATACTATCCTAGTAGTCATTGATAAATTATCTAAATATAGCTATTTCATTCTCTTATCCCATCCTTATACTGCACTCACAGTAGCTCAAACCTTTATCAATCACATTTATAAGCTGCATGGTTTGCCTCAAGTTATTATTTCTGATAGAGATAAGGTGTTCACCAGTAATCTGTGGAAAGAGTTGTTCTCGTTAACAGGTACTAAACTTAATATGAGCTCTTCTTACCACCCTCAAACCGATGGTCAAACGAAGAGGTTGAATTAGTGTCTAGAAACTTATTTGAGATGCATGGTGCACGCCTGTCCAGCAAAATGGCCTAAGTGGGTACCTCATGCTGAATTTTGGTACAATACAACATACCACTCTGCATTAGGAAAAACTCCTTTTGAAGTCATGTATGGTCATGCTCCAAGACATTTTGGGATCCTCAATAGCAACCAATGCCCTGTTCCTGAGTTAGACAAATGGTTACAAGAAAGAACACTTATGACTCAATTACTGCGGCAACATTTGCTTAGAGCACTACAACACATGAAACATCAAGCTGACAAGAAAAGAGTTGAGCGTGAATTTAGTGTTGGGGACTGAGTTTATTTGAAACTTCAGCCTTATGTTCAAATGTCAGTGGCCAAGCACTGTAACCAGAAGCTTAGTTTCAAGTACTTTGGGCCATATCAAATTTTGGACAGAGTGGGGAAGGTTGCTTATAGGCTGAAACTTCCAGCTTCCAGTCAGATCCACCCTGTTATTCATGTTTCACAATTGAAGTAGGCACTCAAACCAGGTACATCTGTTAGCTCGCATCTGTCTTTTAAATTGCATTGAATCTGGTTCTAGCGTTTTTCCTATGTCATTCTTGAGGACTCACCTATGTAAAGTGGGTAATGTTGTTTCCTTGTGTGCCTTGTGTGCATTGGTACAATGGTCTCACCTGCCGTTAGAATGGGCTACCTGGGAGAATGTCAATGATCTCATTGCTCGATTTCTAGTCTTGGGTCAAGCTGGTGCTCATCGGGAGGGGTATGTCACACCGTCAACCTAAGGAGCTCCCGTTCTTTACATGGGCCATTGTGAGAAATAGTATTGGGCCGATTGGGCTTTGTAATAGACTATTGGTTGATTGAGTTGCCGAGGGAGAGACTATAGATTCGGAGACCGCTCTTGTAAAGACTATATCGAAAGAAATACAATGTCCTATAATCTCTAAATCCTGTCTCTGTCTGTTCTTCCCCAAATCCCCAACTCCATCTCGGTTTTATTGTCTACGATCTCGATCTTGCTGGGTGATGCCAGAATAGGTTTCGGATCGTGACATTTAGTAGTAAAATAAAAGGCACGGCTTACCAAATCAAGATGCGCCATGTGTTCATTTTCCATGTATAAAAACCTCCCAGGGCACTAAAAATACAAGTCGTTCCCGCTCGGAAATACAGTGCCGGCTTCCGAAAGGGGTATCACAGTGTGTATGCTCTGCCCACCGCCGGCTGCCGTCGTGGCCCCACATCCCGGTCCGCGCCACGCGGCGGGGCCCAGGTGGCCAGATAGCCCGGCCTTTTGTTTGGCCCTCCTCCTCCGCCTCCCCCGCGGCCCGCGCGCAGCGCACGAGAGACACGCCGCCCCCTGCCCCCCGCGCGCACCGCCACGCTTCCATCTCACTCCGCTCCGCTACTTTCCAACCGCCGCCCACGCGAACCCCGACGCCGCGGCCGCTTCAAGCTCCTGGGCTCCCTGCCTCTCCTCCTCCTCCTCTAGTTCTCTTCCTCCACCTCCTATGGCGTGCTCGTCGGCAGCGGGTGCTGAGGCGACCGCTCTCCTGTTCCACCGCCTCGCCCCGTCTCCAATCGCCGGGCGCCGCCGCCTCGCCGTGTCCTTCCGGACTCGCCACCGCAACCTCAGGTAGCTTGCCGCCGTTAGGGTGGTGCTTGCGATGTGCTCGTCGTATTCTTTGTGATGCACTGATACGGAGGATTGGGGTTTCGGTGATCGCTGGATCGTTCTTGGATTCGTGTTGCTCTATCTGTACAGTACTACAGTGCAGTTGTGCAAACTACGGGAGTGGCATATGGGGGCAGCGAGAATTTTTTTTGGGTGCGTTTGTATGTACGATTACGGAATGGTATGATCATGTTTGGTCGATTCAAATCTAGTGGGGGTTCGAACGGTGAATGTTCAAACGTTTCAAACCTATACTTGGCAACCTTGTTGCGTAGGTTATCTGGTCTGTGTTATGAAGGGTATTGCCGCACCGTTCTACACATCTGAAAATACCTTCTGGCGAAATATCCTGACTTGTGTTCTGCAGTCATGATAAGATTAGAGATCGATGCTGCTGAAATTCCTCATGTCTGTACGTTTCATTTTTGGGATTTACAAAATACATCAAGGGAAGTTAACTTCTTTTTCCTGGTTCTAGGACTGCTGTGCAACATCCGCGAAAGAGTACAACTAGTGCTCACCCCCTTAATGGGGCTAATATCCAGAGAGATGAAGCAGCGGCTCCCACTGACAAAGAACGGCAAGAGGTATTGCAGCATATTCTTTACAATTCTTCTGTTTTCCCGGTCCATTTGTTTGATGAAGACTAATGCCACAGTGGATGAGATTTTTCTTTTCTAAAAATAACTCTGGGGCTTGGCTGCCAGGAAGGCATATTACCTTACTAATATAGATTGCTATTTTTTAAACTGAAATATATGGATTAATATCATTGTGTAACTTTCATGTACATCATTTGCAACTAACTTGTTTCCAAGTAAATTTCTCTTGTAGTTATTTGTTCAGAAAAAAAATCTCTTGTAGTTCTAGATTGCTGCAGCTATATATTCAATGTAGAAGAATTTGAATTTTAGAATTGAAGGTTCATAATATAATACAAAGAAATCCAATACAGTGTAAGCTATACTGCTATACAATCATAGGCCTTACACTTATTTATTCCTGAGTCAAAAACAGTGAATTATTTCTACTTAATACTACCTGATATTGAGTATCTGTTCCACGATTCATATATGTTCTATCATATGCTGCAACGTATTAATTGGGGATGTGGAGGCTATCAATGGGGATCAATTTTTCATATGAGAGATATCGAAGGCCCACTTTTCATCCTTATTGTTAATGTATAAGTGTCAAGATACTACAAATTGATGATGTTGATAATATTGCTATTACTACATAATGATAACATTGCTATTTTTTGGTCGTATGAAAATTAGCTGATTTTGGACACTAACTATTGTATTAGTTCAAATAAAATGATGTATCAGTTAAAACAAATGCTATCGTAAAATCATGAGTAACATTGATCATGGATTAAGCTTCTTTTAAGATTTCCTTTTGTTGTACAACAAAGCTAAACCCTGTTTCCTCAGAGAAAGTTGGTATGGAGTTTCTGAACACAGGCTTTTGATGCCTCGCCAAGAAGCATCATGATCCTAAGCTTGCATTTTGTGGTCAAACCACTGGTGAATATATACACTATTTTTTCAGCTCTGTTGGCTACCATATTTCCTCTTTCTTCTTTCCATGTAGGTGTAACAATTGCTTGTGAATAGTCAATTACAACTCTTATCATGAGACGGATCTAACAGTTTGGTCAATTCCATGATAAAGGCTGAAGAGTAACTTGGCGCGAATATGTATCAAACGCCTCAAGCACTCAATAATTATGTTTTACATATACTTCTCCGTGGTTTTTAATCTTCAGTTTTTTTTGGTCTAATTGAAGTGAAATGCATCCTCATATAATTACATAAGTAATTAGTAAATTTCTTAAATAAAGGTACATGCTTGATATTGGCGTCTATTTTTTAAACCAAATGGAAGGTGCCCCTATTTCATTGAGAAACACAACGGGTACATCAGTTAAAACAAAGTTAATGTGAGCATCAACATTATTCTGTAATATCATTATTTCCTATAGTTTGCTGTTATTTGTTCACTGTTGTTGCTTTTAAGTGTTTCTGGTTTTGTGTCCCCCCCCCCCCCCCCAAAAAAAAAAAAAAACAGAAATACGAAGATGAAGATGTCATATCAAACTTTCAACTGGAAGATTTGGTAGGAATGATACAGAACACTGAAAAGAGTAGGGGATTCTTTCCTTTTGAATATTCATACAGTTCTATATGATGTATAAAGTTGAAAGCATGTGCATAATAAACACTGATATCAAATTTGATTTGGTTAGATATACTACTTCTGAATCAAGCTCGTCTTCAGGCATTGGAACGTGCTGACAAAATTCTGAAAGAAAAGGAAGCCTTGCAGAGGAAGATAAACATTTTAGAGACAAGGTTGTCGGAAACAGATGCACGACTCAAGATTTCAACTGAAGGGAAGTTCAATGCAGATATTAATGACTCTCCACCAGTATTGGAGTTTGCTGTTCTAAAGGAAGAGAACATGCTACTGAAGGATGACATACAATTTCTTAAAACAAAGCTTATCGAGGTTGCTGAGGCAGAGGAGAGTCTATTCAAATTGGAGAAAGAGCGTGCTCTTTTAGATGCTTCCCTTAGGGAGCTGGAGTCTAGGTTTATATCTGCCCAAGCAGATATAGCTGCCCAAGCAGATATGTTGAAACTTGGTCCTAGGCAGTATGATGCCTGGTGGGAGAAAGTAGAAAATTTGGAAGACTTGCTTGAGACCACAGCAAACCAAGTAGAGCATGCTGCTGTGGTATTGGACCACAATCATGATCTGCAGGATAAGGTTGAGAAATTAGAGGCATCACTGGGAGAAGCAAATGTATCAAAGTTCTCTTGTTATTTGGTTGATCTTTTGCAGCAAAAGGTAAAATCAGTAGAAGAGCGCTTCCAAGCATGTAATCGTGAAATGCATTCTCAAATTGAACTGTATGAGCACTCAATAGTGGAATTTCATGATACTCTTAGCAAACTAATAGAGGAAAGTGAGAAAAGATCACTGGAGCATTTCGCAGGTGACATGCCTTCGGAAGTATGGAGTAGAATCTCTCTTTTGATTGATGGGTGGTTACTTGAGAAGAAAATATCCTACAATGATGCAAATATGTTACGAGAAATGGCTTGGAAAAGGGATAATCGTCTTCGGGAAGCGTACTTGTCATGCAGAGGTATGGAAGATAGGGAGATTTTGGACAATTTTCTAAAGACGACATTACCAGGAACCAGGTACACTTTCTCCTTTGCTAGTAAGAGAAAAACCTGTTTATAGCAATAACTTGTTCTTTAGAAAATAGGTGGCCTGGATTCCCGGGTTTACAAAACATTCTATTGATTAATGCAGTTCTGGTTTGCGCATTGTCCACATAGCAGCAGAGATGGCTCCTGTTGCAAAGGTGATCCTTGGTATTTATTCAGCCTTTCATCAAGTGCATTTGATTACATCATTGCATCTTTTGATAAGTTGCTACCTAGTATGACTGTAAACTATTGAGGAACGCTTAAAGAGAACACTGTTTTTAAGTACTACTGTTCTGTAAATAATAAAGTATTAATGTTCCAGTGTTACATGTAAACTGGAGCCTAGCCCCATGTGTTGCTTCAGACAAATGTCTTGAATTTTTGTGGCCAATACTTAATCAAAACTCTTACATCAATTCTGAATGAAGCTATCTGTCTAAATGGAGTTTGTATTTTTCATCCAAAATTTGGGACTCGTCAATTAGAGTAACATATATCTGTAATATTACAATGTTTTGGTACACAGTTTTGTTAAAAGACTAGGTGAGTCATGACACATGAGTTTTCCGGAGTCCTTTTTTCTGGTTTGCCATGCTGGACAATTTGATTGACAATATCAATGTCCGCATCCGGGTAACACTATATCTGTCTGAATAGTTTGTTTCAGTTTTGATCTTGCAAGTTGCAACTTAATTTTTATATGGTCCTCCTCAAGTATGTTCAAATAGGCTGTGAGAATGTAAGGGCTGATTCAGACAGCGACAAAACTGATACAGTTGCATGTATGCTCTACTCATTTAAAATTGTTTGTATGCTCCTTTTAGCCTGTCAGTTTGGATTGTGCAATCATGAACAGTAAAAGAGGTTGTGGTTTGAACTTTGAACCAAAGAAGGTGAAATATTGACTTGTCATGTTTCTACATGTTAATATGTTATAACATACAAAGTCACAAGTTTGACGTTGGTTCACTAGTAAATTGCCTAAAAGCTGCAAAGAATTGTCCATTGATCAAGCTATGTGGTTATTGTTAAGAGTGTTGTACATTCTCTCTCTTAGCCCATATAGCCTATGAGATCTGGCGCCACCGCCCCTCTGCGTCGCCGCCTGAAGGCCGCCGCCTAGAGCTCGATTGTGCGCCGCAGATCCTCGTCATCGCCTCCTCTGCGCTGCAGATCCTCCCCAAGACAAGTTAAATGCAGCGCCGCCGCCTCGTGTTGCTACAGAGCTCACCAGGCTGTAGAGATCCTCATCATCGCCTCATTGCGCCAAGAATCCTCCTCGAGCCTGCCGCGCCGCCGCCTTATACGTGTCGCCGCTTAAAGGCAACACCGAGCTAAGGTCCTCGAACTCGTCTGGCACCGCCGCCCCTCTGCTTGTACTGTTGCTGTGTTTTCTACTGCTCCTATGATAGTACTACTATTGTGATGTTGAAGCTACTATTGTGCTTAGGAGTACTGTTGTTGATCGGTCAAGATGGCCACATCTGACTCAATGTTTGGGGGCAGTTCATCTCTCGTGTTCACGTACATCAAGCTTGATGGGTTGAACTATCGAGCATGGACTTTCTCAGTCAAGAATACTCTTAGGAGTTATGGTTTGGCTTCTTATTTGACTGATGATCCTCTTGACCCGAAGAAGGTTGATGCTGAGGCAATAAATGACAGAAAGAAGATGATCGTGTCATGATTGGCCTTGTTCTAAGTGTTGATGTTTCTCTGACGATGAGTCTTGAGTATCATTCTTCAGCCAAGCAGATGTGGACATATTTTGAGAAGAGATATGTTCGGTCCAATGGTGCTCTTCGCTTCACGTTGCTCAAGAACCTTCATAGTATTCAGTAGCAACAGGATCAGTCAGTGGAGGAGTATTACAGTGCTTTTACTCATATCACTGGCCCTCTAGAGTCTATGACACCAAAGGCTGCTACTGCTTGCTAGTCTTGTGTCGCCAAAGATGAGTATGCTCAGTAGACGCTCATGTATTAGTTTGTGATGGGACTTTGATCAGAGTTTGAGCCTGTTCGTACTCAGTTACTCAACTACCCCACTCCACCGACTTTGACTGAGGTGCTGTCCTAGGTCTCACAGCAGTCTGGATGTACCAGAGCTACACCCACAGGAGTGTTGTTATGTTCTCATTGCAAGATGATTGATCATCTTGTTGACAAGTGTTTCAAGTTACATCTAGATCAGCTTGTTGATTATCGTGCTAGACATCCATTTGATCGTCGTCGTGGAGCACCTACTGGGCCTCCGAGAGCACTTACTGGAGCAGTCACTGCTGCCACACCCACACCTACTGTGACTTTTGGATCAGTGTCTACTATGACCTCAGTTGCACCTTCTGCTTCTAGCGCTGCTCATCCTTGGGTTCTGGACTCGGTTGCCTCTTTTCATGTTACATCGGACAACTCTCAGCTTGTTGCCCGTAGGCCTAGTACACCTTGCTCTATCAACCATCGGGGCATTCTCTATACATCTCGCTTCTCTGTTCCTGATGTGTCTTTTGTTCTTTAGCTATCTATGAACCTTCTTTCTGTTGGTCAACTTACTGATATGAACTGTTTCATTGGATTTCATGATTCTTCTTGTTTCACTCAGGATCGTCAGAGCAGAATAGTGATTGGTTCTGACCATCGCCGTAGAGGCTCTCCTAGTCTCTATGTCTTGGACACCTTACATCTTCCTTCCACTAGTACAT
Source organism: Phyllostachys edulis (assembly GCA_036346405.1). Classification (NCBI taxonomy): domain Eukaryota; kingdom Viridiplantae; phylum Streptophyta; class Magnoliopsida; order Poales; family Poaceae; genus Phyllostachys; species Phyllostachys edulis. The sequence continues at coordinate 7,966,166 of CM070554.1, read as the reverse complement.
CGAAGGCCTTAGTGTCTTCTGTTATATCATCATCTCAGTCTCCTGTTGGTTCTTCCTTCAATAAGTGGCATCATAGACTTGGTTATCTCTATGGGGCTCGCCTCACTACTCTAGTTCACCAGGGTTCCTTAGGTCATGTTACTGTTGAGTCTAGTTTTCATTGTACTGGTTGTAAGCTGGGAAACAACTACAACTTCCATATTCTAGTAGTACCTCTCAGTCCTCTTGTCCTTTTGATTTGGTGCATTCGGATGTATGGAGTCCATCTCCTTTTGCTTCGAAGGGTGGTCATAGTTGTTATGTGATATTTGTTGATGATCTCTCTAGATATACTTGGATCTATTTTATGAAACATCGTTCTCAGTTGGTTTCCATTTATCAGTCTTTTGCTAAGATGGTTCATACACAATTTCCTTTTTCCATTTGTGTTTTTCGTTCCGACTCTGGGGGAGAGTATCTTTCATCAATCTTTCGTCAGTTCCTTTCTTTTGATGGTACTCTTTCTCAGCTCTCGTGTTCTGGTGCTCATGCTCAGAATGGTATTGCTAAGCGCAAGGACCGTCACATTATTGAGACTGCTCGTACTCTTCCCATCTCCTCATTTGTTCCCTCTCACTTCTGGGAGGAAGCGGTCTCTACGGTAATCTATCTCTACGGTGATCTATCTCATCAACCGTCAGCCCTCTTACAAGCTTCAAGGCAAGTGTCCTGGCGAGGTCTTGTATAGAGCACGTTCTTGTTATGCTTATCTTCGTGTCTTTGGTTGTGCCTGCTATGTCCTTATAGCACCTTGTGAGCGCACAAAGCTGAGTGCTCAGTCAGTTGAGTGTGTCTTCCTGGGTTATAGTCCTAAGCATAAGGGCTATCGTTGCTATGATCCCTCAGCACGTCGCATTCGCATCTCTTGTGATGTGACCTTTGATGAGAATTAACCCTTCTTTTATCATCCTTCTACACATCCCACTTTTTCTTCCATAGATTCCACCTCCTTTTTGTGTCTACCTCTCATTCCTTCACCAGACTTGTCTTCTCTAGAATCTAGATACACCTTTTCGACCAGTTTCACCTTCTAGTGTGTCTCCTCCACCAACTCCACCAGTTTCTAACACTTCCACTTTTCCCTTTCACTATAGTTGTCGACAGAGAGTTCCTTTTGATCTTTAGTCCTCCTCTCCTCCACTTGACCCTTCGGCCAGTATCACTGACTCTGACAATCATTCTACTACATCACGGTATGCCCTACGTGATCGTTCTTCTATTCAGGCACCAGAGAGATGGGGTTTTTCTCGTGCAGGTGCAGTAGATGAGCCGAGTACTTATCAGGAGGTTGCCAGTATACCTAAGTAGCAATTGGCTATGGCAAAGGAGCTCACAGCATTAGAGTGTAAAGGCACTTGGGATCTTGTTCCGCTACCATATAGAACTATTCCTATAACTTGCAAGTGGGTGTTCAAAGTAAAGAACAAGTCAAATGGTTCAATAGAGCGATACAAAGCTCGTCTTGTTGCAAGAGGTTTTCAGCGGGCTTATGATCGAGATTATGATGAGACTTTTGCTCCAGTTGCTCATATGACCACAGTCTGCACTCTTATTATTGTTGCAGCGGTATGCTCATGGACTATATCTCAGATGGATGTCAAGAATGATTTTCTTAATGGTGATCTACATGAGGAGGTCTACATGCAGCCACCCCCAGGTGTTGAGGCTCCTACATGCTATGTTTGTCGTCTTAGGCGTGCTCTATATGGTCTCAAGCAGGCTCTTCGTGCTTGGTTTGAGCGTTTCAGTTCCGTGATTCGAATTGCTGGTTTCACTCCAAGTGAGCATGACATTGTCTTGTTTATTCACACTTCTCAGCGGGGTTGTACGTTGCTTCTACTATATGTAGATGATATGTTGATCACAGGAGACAACATGTATTATATGGCTTTTGTGAAGAGGAAATTGAGTGAACAATTTATGATGTCCGATTTAGGACCATTGAACTATTTTCTGGGGATTGAGGTTCATTCTGATAGTGATGGCTATTACCTCTCTCAGCATCGCTACGTTCAGGATCTGCTTGCTCGCTCTGGCATGACTGATACACGCAATGCTGCCACACCGATGGAGCTCCACTTACAGCTTCGATCTATAGACGGTGTACCACTGATAGATCATTCTCGCTTTCGTCAGCTCGTTGGGAGCCTTGTTTATCACACTGGTCACAACGCCGGACATTGCTCATGTTGTTCATGTGCTCAGCCAGTTTGTCAGTGCTCCCACCTCAGTCCACTATGGTCATGTTCTTTGTGTGCTGAGATTCTTGAGGGTGACTGCGTCCAGACGTTTGTTCTATGCCAATTCGAGTTAGCTCTAGCTCCACGCTTACTCTGACTCCACTTGGGTGGGTGATCCTGCTGATCGCCGATCTATCACTGGCTACTACATCTCTCTTGGTACTTCGCTCATTGCCTGGAAGTCCAAGAAACAGACTGCGGTGTCACACTCTAGTGCAGAGGCTGAGCTTCGAGCTCTTGCTGCTACCACCTTAGAGATCATTTGGCTTCGATGGCTCTTGATTAATCTCGGTGTCCATTGTAACAATCCTACACCTCTATTTTGTGACAATACAAGTGTCATTCAGATTGCTAGTGATTCAGTCAAGCATGAACTGATAAAACCAGGGAAAAAATTCTGGCCGTGAATCAAGCGATTCTTGACACTGCGGCGGTCCGGATCCAAAATCCCAGACGGTTTCTTTCTGTTTGTCAAATTCAAATTTTAATTTTCGAAATCCGGCTGGTTTTTAAGCAAATTCATGCGAAATTTTTCCGATTTGACCGTAGAACTGCTCTCTACACGGATTCAATCCCCAGACTGGGTTCTGTGATCCTTGGATAAAACACATTGGTGTTGATGCATCCTTCACACGGTCTCATTGTCAACAGTCGACCATCGCTTTCAAGTATGTTCCCTTAGAGGTTCAAGTTGCAGATTTCTTAACTAAAACTCAGACTTGAGAATAGCATTAGCTTCATCTACTCAAACTTAGTTCATCAGATCCTCTTGATCCACTGAGTTTGAAGGGGGGTGTTAAGAGTGTTGTACATTCTCTATACATTATCTCTCTCTTAGCCCATGTAGCCTATGAGGCCATGTAACAATGTCTATATATACCTCTCAATTAATGAGTAAGTTGCACAGTTGTGAATAGCAAAACCCTAGTCTCAACTTTTCTAACAGTTATAAGTTGAATTAGATCGATCTCCTCCAACTGGATTATATTTTGAGATGGTTCTAGAGATGAGATATTTATTAAACTACTGATGTAATGGTCTACTATTTGTTTTTGAATTTGAATTGTTTTCCATTCCAATTATTTTTAAATCCTATTAGTCGTCCTTCATCTTGCTTATATGCATGATTCTTTAGGTTGGTGGTCTGGCAGATGTGATATCTGGTCTTGGCAAGGCACTTCAGAAAAAGGGTCATCTAGTAGAGATTATTCTTCCCAAATATGACTGCATGCAGCTTGACCAAGTTAACAATATTAAGGTATTTAGCCTGTTGCTTATTAATGTTTGTGGTTGCATCTTTTGTTCGAGTAAGATTGCTGTTTTGTGACCCTGCAGGTTTTAGATGTTCTGCTGCAGTCGTACTTTGAAGGAAATATGTTCAACAACAAAATATGGACTGGAACTGTTGAAGGTTCCAAGCAACTCTCACTTGGACCATTGTATAAAATTAAATCTGCATTGATCTAACTAAAATTGGCATATGCAGGTCTTCCTGTCTACTTTATTGAGCCACAGCACCCAGCAAAGTTCTTTTGGAGGGCACAGTACTATGGAGAGCATGATGACTTTAAACGTTTTTCGTACTTTAGCCGTGCGGCACTGGAATTACTTCACCAATCTGGGAAGAAAATTGACATAATCCACTGCCATGACTGGCAGACTGCATTTGTTGTAAGCGTCAAAGATCACTTTGCAGTATTAGCTCATTGGCTACTGAAAATGGATCTTATTTTTTCTTGGTTGATTTACTAAAGGCATTAAGTTATTTTTTTTACATCGAAATTCCAGGCACCTCTTTATTGGGATGTATATGCAAATCTGGGCTTCAACTCAGCTAGAATTTGTTTCACCTGTCATAATTTTGAATATCAAGGAACTGCTCCAGCTCATGATTTAGCATGCTGTGGCCTTGATGTTGAGCACCTAGATAGACCAGACAGAATGCGGGACAATTCACATGGCAGAATAAATGTTGTTAAGGTATCAACTATGGGAATTTGTAATAATACATTTGGAATGCAAACTTCACTGTTATGGTATCAATCATGCTTCTCTGGGTTCATTGTGTTCAGGGTGCAATTGTGTATTCCAACATTGTGACGACTGTATCACCAACATATGCGCTAGAGGTGCGCTCAGAGGTAATATTTCTTATGGTGCTATGTACACTTTATTGGTTGCTTTTTCTCGTATCCTTTGTATAATTCATAGTTTCAATAGTAGCCTTCTACTGCTGAGATTTATGGGCAAAAGCCAAAAAGTAGATCACTTATAAGGATATTGAATTTCTAAGTGTGTTGCTCAAAAATTATAATCCTTTGGAGTTTGGAGGCAAAAAATTCTGGAAGAGGAAGGCAGAAGGCCAGAAGTTGTTGCACAAGTCGTGGGAAACTAATAGACATATTTACTGTCAATTAAAGCCGTTCTTTGACCAGTAGTTCCAGACTGTTGTTTATTGGTGCAATCTTTTCTTCTAGTGATGTTCCTTCATGGACTAAAAAGATGGTAGATCATAACATAGGGAGTTGCATAAAGAGTTTGAATGCTTGATAATACCCTAATTCAGATACACTGCTATACATATCCATATGAGGCCTCAACTGGTCCTGGTGTTTCTAGTTACCATTAATTTAGTGTGTCTTAGTCTCCCTCTCCACTGTAAGTTCATTGTAGTAGTTTCAATTTGCAAGTGAAGAGTCTCAGCATTTTTTATTGACAAAGCTCTTCTGGTCCCCAGGGTGGGCGTGGGCTCCAAGATACACTTAAAGTACACTCCAGGAAATTTCTTGGCATACTTAATGGAATCGACACAGACACATGGAACCCTTCCACAGATAGGTATCTCAAGGTTCAATATAATGCTAATGATCTCCAGGGAAAAGCAGCAAACAAAGCAGCTCTTAGAAAGCAGCTAAAGCTGTCTTCTGCATATGCTTCCCAACCGCTGGTACGATTTTCAATCCTCTCAAGTCTCAACTACTGGTAAACTGGATATGTAAAGGTTGACCCTGTACTTGAATTTGAGCATTTCCCCTCTTTATTCTTGTCACTTTCCTACGTGGAGTAGTATGTGTAATTTGTATTAGCTATCTGGTTATATTATTTTTCATTTATTTTTATTGTGGAGCATGGTCCATCTAGTCTGAAATGAGTTATGGGGATGCTATCTCATTCTCCGATTCTTTTGTTTTGGTTAGCTCTTGTCATTGTCTGATCCTCGTGCTGTGCGTATTCACCTTAAATAGTCTCTCTTTAATTTCTTGCCTCCTTTCATTTGTCTTGAAAAATTGACATTCAATTCAAGATTAACTACATAACTAAAGTTTCCCCAAGCAGGTTGGATGCATTACAAGGCTAGTTCCTCAAAAGGGTGTACACCTCATCAGGCATGCAATATACAAAACAGCTGAGTTAGGAGGACAGTTTGTTCTTCTGGGTTCAAGTCCAGTACCACATATTCAAGTGCGTATTCTTTTGGAGTATATCCGTGCCGTTAACTTGACCAGACTTGAATCTCAAAAAAAGGAAACGAAAAACATACTTCACTATCTCATGAATAATTTATTCATCACGGAAGGAACATGAGTTTGTTGTTTAAAATACTGTATTTGTTTGTTCTTTCTGTTGAGCGTCTTTTTGCTTATAGTTGCAACAGTGAACTTTTTTTAATGTGTTTCACAGAGGGAGTTTGAAGGTATTGCAGACCATTTTCAGAACAACAACAATATCCGGCTGCTTTTGAAGTATGATGATACTTTGTCTCATTGGATATTTGCAGCATCTGACATGTTCATTGTTCCATCTATGTTTGAGCCATGTGGCCTCACTCAGGTACCCATACATATCTGATACTTACATATTACATAGTGTGTGTTGCCCTAAAAAAATATTACATAGTGTGTTCAGTGCAAACAAATATAGAAAACAGGTGCCGTTTAGCATGATGCATAATTTGTTTCAATTATTGAACTACATTCTTTGATTGTCTTTGTGAGATTAGGCAAAGGGAAAATAATAGATTGATTATGAGAGATATGGTAATACACATATATAGGCAAGGATGGCTGAGGGTTTATAGAAATAGAACCAGTCAGCGGAGATCCTTGCCTAATATAGATCAATCTATCTATCCTAGCCATATAGGCACTAGGCCCAAATATAGGCAGGCGGGCCCAATGAGGGGCTGCATTACTCTCTGCCTAACACGCCCATGATCGAGGCTGCAGCTGCGAACGTTGAGATCGGATCTCGAACTCGGTGAAGACGGAACTTGGAAGCCCTTTGGTGAATATGTCGTGAATCGCGACGTTGTGGGAACATCACGTAACCTTGGTCTCACCTAGAGCCACACGCTTCTCGGGCCAAGTGGAGATCAATCTCAATGTGCTTGGTGCGCTTTGCCTTTGAACGGGTTGGTGGACATGTAGACCGTCTTGATGTTGTCACAATGAGACAAGTGTTGCCGCGGCGGAGGGCGTCTCGAGCTCAAGGAGCAATGGCGCAACCGGTGGCTTTGGCGACAGCGTTAGCCACAAAGACGGTGATTCGCTTCAGTATTGGATCGAGACAACGTGGATTGGCGCTGAGGACCATGAGACGAGGTTGTCACCGAGGAACACCGCATATCCCGGTAGACCGCCGTGTATCTCGACAACCGCCCGGTCGACATCCGAGTACACCACCAAGTCGGATCACAGCAGATGGTCAAGAACAAGGCCTGTCAAGAGTGCCTTGAATGTACCGAATGATGCGCTTTAAAGCGACAAGATGGGGTACCCGAGGATCATGCATGTGAAGGCAGATCTGGCTGGATCGCGTAAGAGATGTCGGCCCGTAAATGTCGATATCTTGGGCGCCACGAAGCCGCGTAGTCGCTGGGATCTGTCATCGGGCGCTGAGTTTGCAAAGAATCGTCATTTGAGATAAAGAACAGATCGTCACGAACGCGAACTCGCATCCCGAGGAAGTGATGAAGAGGCCCCAGATCCTTCATGGAGAACTCGAGATGCAATGCCTCAATGACACTTATTGAAGTAGGGAAGGCGAGGAGGCGGTGAGAACGATGTCGTCGGCGTAGAGGAGCGGTACATCAGACGATTCCGCGATGGTAGACGAACAATGAGTCGAACTTGGCCTCGAGCGAACCCTGTGGTCACAAGGTGAAGGGCGGTTATTCCGTTTCGTGGTGCTGTTTGCACCATAAGTGATCTGCTCAGCGATGACGAAGTCGGAGACGAAGAGGTCTCGAACCACGAAGGCTACGGGAGCGATGAGTGTCTCGTAAAGCGCCCCATGGAGGAAGGCATTCTTGACATCGGTGGTGGATGGGCCATCTTGCCGACAAGGCGAGACAACCTGAAGTCGCGGATCGTGGCGGTTTGACAACCGGCCGAAAGTCTCGCCGAAGTCGACACCGTCATTGGGTGAATCCACGAAGAACCCAACGGCTTTATAGCGCTCAGAGATCCATCGGCTAGAAGCTTGTGCTTGAAGATCCACTTCGAGAGACGACGGCGCCGAGGACGCTGCACCAAATCCCACGTGGTTACGAAGAAGGGCAAGATATTCCTCCTCCATAGCCGCCGCCAATTGGGGAATTGCAAAGAAGCGCGCGGAAGGTCTTCGAGGAGGCGGCGAAAGGGCGAGGCGTGGTATCTGGCGAGAATGCGATACCGGCCTTAGCCCGAAGTCGTCATGGCATGCCGGTTCGCCACCGGAGGGACAGGGGATGCCGCAGTATCTTGTAATGCTTGAAACGATCTGCGGTATCAGATGCGAATGCATGAGCCGGACTGGCCGCAGTCTGGAGAAGCGATGGCGCCGGTGGTGGTGTAGGCCGCGTGGTAGACGAGCGGAACTCACGCTCACGGGCAGCGAAGCCCCGAGCCGCACGTGGTAATTTGTCGGGAGTTAGGCGGCGCTTGAGCCGCACGGGTTGTGCAAGCCGCGAGGCGCCGGTCCGCGCGCGTGGTATCGCGGCGGCCGGCAGCCGGTGCCGCGGTGGTTGGCGGGCCGGTGAAGCCGGAGACGCAATGGTAATGGGTCGGAGGCGTCATCAGCCGGTGCCTCAAACAAGGAAAGGCGTGAAGGCGCCGCAGATGGAGGCGTCGAACTGCGGGAAGCAAAAGCAAGCCGCCTATGGGCGGCACAAGATTAGTGAAATCATCCAAAATGAGAGGTCCGCCGAGTCGGAGAGGCGATCGAGCCGCTGAAGGAAAAGAATGTTCATCAAAGATGACATGCCGAGAAATAATGACCCGTTCAAGCGAGGTCAAGACACCTGCATTCTTTGTGATTGTCGAATAGCCAAGAAAATGCACAACGCGAACGCGGAGCCAACTTAATGGCGGCGATGGCGGAGAGGTTAGGATAGCAAGCGCAACCAAAGACACGAAGATGATCGAGCACGTCTGCAGAGCCAAGAGGCTTGATGCGGGCGCGGTCGTCGAGTGTCTTAGCGGGCGGATGTTGCGGAGGTAGGTGGCGTGGTGCAAGGCCTCAACCCAAAGACAAAGGCGGAGCAAGCTTTGAAAAAGCAAGGGACGAATGACATCATTCAGAGAGCGAAGCATACGTTCAGCCTTGCCGTTTTGAGCGGAGGTGTAGGGACATGACATCCGGAGGTGGATGCCACGGCTGAGGAAGAATGTGTGAGTCTTTGGAGTTGTCGAACTCATGGCCATTGTCGTGACCGGATTGCTTTAATGGTGGCGCCAAACGGGTGGAGACATAAGCAAAAAGTTAGAGAGTTAAAATGTGTCGACTTGAGGCGCAGAGAAACGTCCAAACATAGTGAGAGCAATCATCAAGAATGACCAGTAATATTTGTATCCAGAGATGTCTTTGGCTAAGGAGAGGTCCACAAATCACAATGAACCGGATCAAAATTATGAGTTGCTCGTGACATAGATGTATGAAAAGGAAGACGAGTATGGCGACCAAGTTGACACGCATGACAAACTGAACTGGTGTCTTTATTACAATGCGGAATTAAGGAAGCACGCATAAGACTGGAGAGGGCCTCGGATCCAGGATGTCCGAGACGGCGGTGCCACAGGGACGCGGAGATGGAGGCATGAAGAGCACCGGCGGCGAGGAAGACGAAGCGCATGCGGGGCCCGGAGCTATTGTACTGACGATCTCGCTCGAGATCAAGATCCTTCAGTAACAACGGAAGGGTCAAATTCCACAGAGCAATTGTTGTCGATGTGACCGGCGAACGGAAATAAGATTCTTAATAAGTTTTGGAGACAAGAACATTATTAAGATGAAGGTGACCGGGAGGTAGTTGCGCCAATGAGGTAACAGAAGAAGCGAACTGCTATCGACAACAATTGAAGATGGAACAGGTACCGGGAGGAGAGGTGTGAAAGAATACCAAAGATCGGAAGTCATGTGCGAGGTAGCCCCGAGTCAAGTACCGATCTGTTGTGGGCTGCTTGTTGCAACGTCATGGTGTTGAAGGAGCTGGCGAGGTCCGCTGGTTCCACCTCGGGCAGCCCAAGGATTGAACCTCAGTGGTGGAGACGGTGCCAGCGTTCTGGCACCACCAGAGAGCGTCGCGGAGGGCTCGCTTTGGAAGTGCGCTGGCGAGGAGCATTGGGCGGTCCGGTGATGGGCGCCAAGGGGGGCGGGTCCATACATCTCAGAGTGGAACACGCCATGGGTTGAGGTAGGAGGGCGAGAACGCCGCCGACCTGGCGCTGTTCACCAGAGGCGCATCAATGGTATCCCACCCCGTTTGTTGCCACGTTGCCGCCGGTACTAGGCGAGCGCCGGAATCGCGGGAACCGAGAAAGGTGGAGGCAACAGACCGGCGGGCACGCGTTGGCCGACCACCAGCGATGGATGGCGCGGTCGAGCGATCGCGCTGGTTCGCTTCCTCTAGCGGCCGTCGTTCCGGCTTCGAGAACGTGGGGAAGGGACGGCCGCGCTGGAGGTGAAGGCCGATGGAGGCAAACTTCTCGTTGAGGCCGCGAATCGAGGTGAGGGCGAGAGCGCGGTCGAACGTGCTTTCGCCGAGGTCTCGAGGGCGCCCGCCATGCCCTTGAGGCGTCGGCAGATGGTCGGTGACGGAGAGGCCCCTCGACGAAGGTCCGAACTTCGGCGTCGAGGCGGAGAGCGCTGCGTCTCACGTTCCCAGCCCCAGACTCCACGGCCACCACACCGAGCGAAGCGGAGGCGGGAACGAGGCACCATGTCGGACAGCTCGGGGGAGATGGCGCCGTACAGCCAAGACTTGACCACGCAGTCCATGCGCGCCCAGTCCGGGGAGGCGGGGTCGGGGTCATCTTGAAGGACATGGTCCTCGAGGGCGAACTTCCCCAAGGCGAGGAGGAACAGCTCGCGCCACCTAGTGTACTGGTTGGAGGAGAGCTCGAGGACGATTGGTACGAGAGTGCGGATGTTCTGGACGCCGACGGCCTGCGAGTGAAGGTTGGCGAGGACAGCGGCTTCATGGAGAAGCGAGGCGTCGTGGAGGGAGCGGAGGGTGCGCCAGGTCGCAGGAGGCCTTGAGGCCTCGGCCTCGGCCACAAGAAGATCGCAGCAGCTTGGCAGGCCTTCAGGCAGCTCCTCGGCATGAAGCGCTCTGCGGCGGCGGCCTCGCTTCCGTTCACAAGGCGACGTTCAAAGGGCAGACAGCACGCACTGAGGCGCGGCCATATGGGTCAAGAATCGGTGGCGCATCGGCCTCACATGGCCTTCAGCACACAATGCAATGACACATGCTCAGCAAGCCAAGCCACACATTCTTCAAGCGGCCATGGCGGTCAAGGCCGACAAGAATGGCAGCGGTGGCGCTTCGCTCTCGAGAGAGAGCTGGAGGGTGGCGGCATGATGACAACCAAAGGGAGGAGATGGTGCGAGATGCGCCTAAGCAATGGAAGAAGGATCTAAGAATTCAAGTGATGATACCATGTGAGATTAGGCAAAGGGAAAATAATAGATTGATTATGAGAGATATGGTAATACACATATATAGGCAAGGATGGCCGAGGGTTTATAGAAATAGAACCAGTCAGCGGAGATCCTTGCCTAATATAGATCAATCTATCTATCCTAGCCATATAGGCACTAGGCCCAAATATAGACGGGCAGGCCCAATGAGGGGCTGCCGTACCCTCTGTCTAACAGTCTTGATCATTTGACATCTTCCTTGAAGTAACTACGTGGTGCAAATTTTTTCTCCAATGATACTTGCGCTCTTTCTCGTCTATTTTATATATGATGTGTGTGTTGGAACCGATGATAGCCTTTTACGCGAGAGAACAATAATAGCAAGCACGCAAGAGACACGAGAATTTGTTTACGAGGTTTGGCAAAGCCTATATCCTCGGGAGCCGAATGGCGACGGCTCCATCCGTATGAGTTTTCTTTTGATTAGGGTTACAAGAAGTCGGCGGTATATATTTATACCCCGATTACATGTTCGACTCGGACTCATAGTTCAGACTGCAGGGCTTTGCCCCCCGCCCCCACCTCCAAATTTCACTATATTTCAGAACCCCCCACGCTGCGTCTCTATAGGGCTCTCAAACTTGTTGGCAGTGACGGGTTTGATCAACATATCCGCAACATTATCGTCAGTGTGCACCTTTGTCAAATCAATCTCTCTAGAGTTAATCAACTCCCTGATCTTGTGATACTTTGCATGAACGTGCTTCGTCTTGGCATGACACACTTGATTCTTGGCCAAATAAATTGCACTCTGGCTATCACAATGCATTTGAACTACACCTAGCTCAACACCTAGTTCCTTCACTAATCCTGCAAGTTGTAACACTTCCTTTGCAACTTTCGCCACAACTATATACTCTGTCTCAGTTGTAGACAATGCAATAATAGACTAAATTGATGACTTCCAACATATAGACTCTTGACCTAGAGTGAAAACATATCATGTAGTAGACCTCCAATTATCCAAATCACTAGCATAGTCTAAATCCACATATCCAACAACCAAAGGATTACCTTGTTATCCACCAAAAATAATACTATGACTTGTTGTACCTCTCAAGTACGTGAATATCCACTTGACTGCCTCCTAGTGTTGTTTTCCTAGTTTTACCATAAACTTGCTGACTTGACTAACAGTATGTGCCAAATCAGGCCTTGTACAAACCATAGCATACATTAAACAGCCAATTGCACTAGCATATGGAACCTTCGCCATCTCTTCAAATTCTTTGTCTGATTCAGGACAAAATTCAGAAGAAAGTTTAAAGTTTTGTGCTAATAGAGTATCTACTGGTTTGGCCTTGCTCATATCAAATCGCTCCAAGATTTTCTCAACATACTCCTGCTGAGACATCCACGGTCTCCTCGAGCTTCTATCCCTGTGTATCTCCATGCCCAAAATTTTCTTTACTACCCCCAAGTCTTTCATATCAAATTCCTGACTTAGCAAATCCTTCAAACTAATCACATCACACATGTGCTTTGCAGCAATTAGCATATCATCCATATATAGTAGCAGAAAAATAAAAGAACCGTCATCAAGGCGTTGAACATAAACACAACAGTCATACTCACATTGACAGTAGCTAATCTGCAACATGTAGGAATCAAAACGTTTGTACCACTGTCTTAGAGACTGTTTCAACTCATACAATGACCAGGTGCTGATTTTCTGGTTCAGTGAACCCTTCTGGCTGTTCCATGTAGATTTGCTCATCAAGATCACCTTGCAAAAACGTCATTTTCACATCCATCTGTTCCAAGTGCAAATCCCAATTGGCTACCAATGCAAGAACTGTCCTGATAGAAGTATGTCTCACAACTGGGGCGAATACCTCATCATAATCGAGCCTTGAACTTTTTTCCCTCTTTTTCTAATACTGCAGGCTTTCTCTTGTAGACCCATTTGCACCCAATGACCTTCTTATCCTTAGGAAGATGAACTAGCTCCTAAGTCTGATTCTTCTATAAAGACTCCATTTCTTCTGTCATTGCAGTCATCCACCTATCTTTCTCCTGCTTGTAATAGCCTCCTGAAAATTAGTTGGATCATCAGTACTAACAAGAAGAGCAAATGAAACCTAGTCTTCATATTTGAATCTCTTTGGAGCTTTCACATTAGTGTGTTGTTGTCTATCTCTTGCTAATTGAAAATTCTGCAAATCCTCTGAAGTGGAATCTGGAGGCAGTGTGTGTGAATCCTGAGTCCTTGAACTATGTTCTAACTCTACTTGCACCGTATCTGAACCTCCAATCTCCTGTGCCACCTTCTCTTTGTTTTGTTGTAACATTGATTTCTTATCAAAGACAACATCCCTGCCCATCACCACCTTCTTCGATGTTGGATCCCAAAGTTTGTACCTTTTAACACCTTTCTTGAAACCCAAAAAAATGCACTTTGTTGATTTTGCATCAAGCTTCGACCTTTCATCAGCTGGTATATGCATATAGGCTGGGGCAACAAAAAATTCTTAGATTAGCAAAATCAATCGAATTACCAGTCCATACCTCCTATGTAACCTTACCACCCAAAGATGCCCATGGTGATTTGTTTATGAGATAGCACGCCATGTTCACAGCCTCTGCCCAGAAACATTTAGGAAGCTCTGCATTCAACCTCAAGCACCTTGCTTGTTCACAGATAGTCCTGTTCATCCTTTCTGCCACACCGTTTTGCTGCAGTGTTTTGCGCACTGTGAAATGACACTGAATACCATGCTCCTCACAATATCTCTGAAACTGTGAATCAGTATATTCAGTACCATTATCATATCTCAGATACTTTATCTTCCTGCCTGTTTAGTTTTCCACCTCAACTTTCCACACCTTGAACTTGGCAAACTCTTTAGATTTCTGCTTCATGAAATACACCCACATCTTGTGGAAAAAAATCGTCAATAAAAGTAACAAAATACTGAGCTTCACCTATTGACGGTTTTCTAGTAGGCCCTTACATATTATAGTGTACACAATAAAGTATTCCTTCTGTTTTATGTTTGTCACTTGGGAAGCTAATCTTAGACTGTTTTCCAAGAATACAAAACTTACAGAAACCTAACTCGCAACTTTTAGTTCCTGCCAATAGGTCTCTCTTATGCAATTCCGTCATCCCACGAACACTAAGATGGCCCAACCGCATATGCCAAAGTTTTGTCATATCATTATGTGACTTCATTTGAATCGACTCACTTACAACAAAGAAATCCCTAGCAATATGTAAATATTTCTAGCAATTCTCCTACCCTTCATCACAGTCAATGCATATTTACAAATTTTCATGGTTTTCTTATTGTTATCAACTTTATAAGGAAGACCACTATTATGTAAGGAGCCTAGAGAGATTAGATTCTTTTTCAACCCTACTATTGTCTGGTTTTTCACGCATTGTTCTAATAATATCATCATAACATCTTAATTTCAATTTCAAATATCCCGACAATACTATGGCATGTATCATCACCAAGGTAAACAGAACCGAAATTTCCTGACCTGTATGAAGTGAACCACTCCCTATTAGGCATGATGTGATACGAGCACCCCGAATCAAGAATCCATGCATCTATCAACCGACCGTTTGAAACCGAGAGAATATCTGCATTACTGCTATCTGAGTCATTTTTACTAGCCACATCCATAGTCTTCTCATCACGCTTTCCACCATTCTGTTCTTTCAATTTTGGACATTCCCTCTTCATATGCCCCATCTTCTTGCACTTGTAGCACTCGATATTCTTTCTGCTCCTTGACTTTGATCTGGATTTACGCCTTCCAGATCTCTCCTTGTCTTGTTTCATTTCACGATCACCCTTCGTATACAAACTACCACCTTAAGAGCTTTCCCCTACGTTCATGTTCCGTTGATTATGCGCTAACAGGGCTGTGGTAATCTCATCAACCTTGATAGTATCTTTCCCGTATGTCAGAGTGGTGACCAAGTGTTCATAGGAAGGTGGCAATGAACACAACAGAATAATCGCCTTGTCTTCATCTGCATCTTTAGCCTGTACAACCTCTGCTATAGATACAACTTATTTGTCAGGGATTTGGACATAAACTGAGTCTGCAACTTGTCCCGGATTTATTTCGGCAAGGTCATATCCATCACATGATATATGACCTGATCCGAAAGACACATCAAGTATGACCGCGGCTACCTGCTCCTTCAACTCCTCCCAATCATCATCCTTCATCGTCTTCGGCTTTGCTTCGCACGGCCCTTTGGAACCCTGATGCGCCAACAGATCCTTCATCCACGTCTACTACAATCCGAAGTTACCAGTCCCGTCGAACTTCACCACTTCTAATCTAGCACCTGGCGTCGCCATCTCAACCTTGCTCTGATACCAATTGTTAGAATCGGTGATAGCCATTTACGCGAGAGAACAATCACAACAAACACACAAGAGGCACGACAATTTGTTTACGATGTTCGACAAAGCCTACGTTTCTGGAAGCTGAATCGCGGCGGTTTCGTCTGTATGCGGAGTTTTCTTTTGATTAGGATTACAAGAGGTCGGCGGTATATATTTATACCCCGATTACATATTCGACTCCGTGTCGTGGGGGCTTCGCCCCCCCCCCCCCAGCCCACAATAGTTCGTAACCCTACGCAATTACGTCTCTCCTGTAGGGTTGTGTCCGAAAAGGATACTGCAATGCAACCTGATTGGAAAATTTTCATTGGACCCTTTTGTTTTTTTGCTTTATACCCTTTTTCATATATAAAAGAAGTATATGCACAAAATTTCCTATAAAAAGTGGACTTTAATGAAATTTTTAAAGGAACTCACTTTAGGGTATCTTATAATCATTATTGGAGTATGCTCAATATATATATATATATATATATATATATATGCGCGTGTATATATACACACACACAACATTGTGCTTGCCTTCTGATGCTTAGATTAATTCTTTCTGTTTTTTATCCACAGATGATAGCCATGCGATATGGTTCTGTGCCAATTGTTCGAAAAACTGGTGGATTGAATGACAGGTGAATAGTTAACCAACTGTTCCTCCAAATATTATTGCCTCCAATTATGTATAATGCGACATATACGGCTTTGCGATTTCAGTGTTTTTGACTTCGATGACGAGACAATACCTATGGAACTGCGAAATGGCTTTACATTTGTCAAGGCTGATGAGCAGGTGGGTGCTGTTTCCATCATTCCATGCATAGCTTAAAATGAAATTTACGATTTTTGGTGGGCCGTGGGCACAATCACGTGGATGTTCGTCTTGACAGGGTCTAAGTAATGCAATGGAAAGGGCGTTCAACTACTACACTAGAAAACCTGAGGTCTGGAAACAGTTAGTGCAGAAAGACATGAGGATGGATTTCAGCTGGGACTCTTCGGCTTCACAGTACGAAGACATCTATCAAAGAGCGGCGGCTCGAGCAAGGGTAGCATCGTGAACACAGACGGTTTCCTGATGCCTCCATGGGCTCTCCGTGATGCTGCGCTTGATCCTAAGATTCTATCGGCTGAAGAAAAGCTTTATGGATCAGGATCACTACTCTGGTGTACAAATGGCGTCATCTGCAGCTCCTAAGGGAATCAAGAGATTAAAAAACAGAAGCGTACTTCCTTTAAGAAATAACAGAATAGTACAGGAAGTCATGATTTAGCTCCATGCTGCAGCTGTAGAAGTACAGAAGGCTCATGCCCCACATGTTCAGTGCCAGTGGGGACGAATACCCAGTTGCTTATACGTGATTGTTCAGCTCCAAAGTTTCACCACCTCTTTATTAAGCTAGAAAGCAAGCTGCACCGTGCAAGCACGATTTGGTCATCTTTCTTTATCTCTATACGGGTGAGATTTCAAGCCCTCTCGTGCGTTCGTACAGATACTGTTTTAGCTGGGCCTCGTCAGTCGTGACGTTCATTGGTTGCCTGCACTCTTCCGAGCGACACGCAGACGCGTTGGCGGTGCCTTGCCTCGATTGGCGTGTTGCGTCTGCATCGGCGCGGCACTTTTTTTCTCGGTTCTATTGTCTCAGCGATTCGCGTCTCTTTCTCTCGTGCTTTCCACGAACACCGCGTCGGCCCGGTTACGCCGGAAGCGCCGCCGCTGCTCTTCGGGTGCGCTATCTCCAACCGTATCATGCCATGCTTAAAAACAAAAAGGATGGCCGGGTGGGCGCGTGTTTAGATTTGCCTTTTCGTTGATAGCTTCTTCGTTTTTGGAATGTACTGCCGATAGGTTCGGTTTTGATATTTCAGTTTTTCAGTATCTTGGGTTCACAATTTTTTTTTCTCTGATTTGGTTTTGCTTCATCTGATGGATGTGCAGCAATGGGATTATGCGCAGAGTCTGATTCGTTTTTTTGTTCAGTCTGTCTAAAATGGAAGAGCATACCTTGCTCTGCTGTGAACTGATACGATTGTAGTACTTGTAATGTGGATATTTTTTAAATAATCTATTTTTTATTTGAAAATAAAAAAATATTCCTGCATTCTTTTTTTTTTACAGAAATAATCGTCTGTCGCCTAACGATTAGACGACTGGATCCAGTCGCTCTACGATTAGGCGACTGGAGTCCTATCGCTCAACCGTTCGGCATTTACACTGCAGGCGTCGAACCGTTGGACGTCATTATTGCAGTCGCCTAACCTTTGGGCGATAGGACTTCAGTCGCCCAACGGTTCGGCGACTGGAATGCCTATATAAATACCCACACGGTCCCCCCCTCCCCGCCGACCGAGAAAGAGAGAGAAAACAGATTTGGCAGAGCTATGCGTGAGGAGAGGAAGAAATAGAGAGGGAGAAGAGGAAAACAGAATCTGCGCGTGACGAGAGGAGGAAAAATTCGACTGCGAGGTAAGTTTGTTTTATTTTGTAGTGTATATTTTGTATTTTGTAGTAGGTAAATAGTTTATTTAGTTCAAATTGTAGTATAAGTAGCACTCGTACGAAAGGTTTCCCTGGACGGTGTACTTACATCATACAATCGCAGGACATAGACGACTTCAACATACCAGCACGACGTGGACAGTCCCACGACAAAGGCAAGGGAAAGGCTCATGCGGTTGAGCCCTACCGCCGTATCAGATCGCCGGGCGTAATCCGTATGGACGACGTGAGTTATCAAGAATTTACATCCTTCTTACGATTTTCACTATACGGTGCCCTTACATCATGAAATCGCAGGACATGGACGACTTTACATACCAAATTTAACTTGGGCGATCTCGCGACAAGGGCAAGGGAAAGGCTCATCTTGGTGAGCCTTGGCGCCCACAACAGATCCGGTCGTCCGGGCATAATCCGTATCCACGACGTGAGTTATGAAGAATTTACATCATTCTTACGATTCTCACTATACGGTGCACTTACATCATGGAATCGCAGGACATGGACGACTTCGACATACCGGCCCGACGTGGACAGTCCCGTGACAAGGGGAAGGGGAAGGCCGGCGAGGAGTTTAACGCCGAGCTAGCAAGGAAGGGAAAATGGCCCCGGTCCACACAGTAGGTCAGGTTATTACGTAGTAGTCCCCCGTCCTACCCCCCATATTTTTTACTATCCCCTAAAGGCATGTAGACTTACATGGTCCGGATGCTTGTGTCGCAGTGTACCCTAGTAGTAGTGAGCATGACTAAAGCAATTAGCCGAACCATCATGCCATGTGACTATGTGTAACGTGCTTATGTCCGCGGACTCTAATGTAGTTTTGGTTCTGTGTCTCCGCTAAGCCATCAAAGCAAGCCTATATTGCAAGTATGCCTCTTCTAGTGGAATCCCAGAAAGAACCATTCGCACCGACATCGAATCCTCCATGTTTTAGGCCATCTTCATAATCACAACGAGCGTTCTCAGCCCCTTCAATCATATTATGTATAAGCTTCATAAAGCACGATATCGACTACCTCCCTATATACGCGTATATGTTCAGACGACTTCATCGAGCAGAGACTCCCTGGCACATCATAATATCACTTATCTTTCTACTTACAACTCATCACTATCTCAATCGTCCTCCCAAAATTCTCTGAGTAAAGTTTATGACTACAACAATATACGATGATCACAAAATGTTATTGCGAGTCTAACAAATTTCGTACTCTTGATATTCTACGAAAATAACAAACAGACCAACCAACATCGTCACAACACTATTATTTTCAAAAATAAATAACATCATACAATCAGATTTGCTAAATGTAATTAACCCACAAAATGTAATATTCATTACAACACAATTAAACAATAATTAAATAATACAAAAGCAATTGGTGGCCCCTCGTCAGCCTTACTGACATAGGCGGCGAGAACTGTCGCTTGAATCATAGGCATCAAGTGCTCTCGTCCAACGGTTATGCTGATAGACTTCATCGCCTAACAAGTTGACAGAACTTCAATCGCCAATCGTTAGGCGACAGACGATTATTTCTGTAAAAAAAAGAACGCAAGAATATTTTTGTAATTTCGAATAAAAAATAGATTATTTTAAAAAAAATTCTGTAATGTGCTTGGCATATATTGGTGTAAATTGTAACTCATACATGTGTAAGTCGTATTTTGTTTAAAAAGTTCTTTTTCGTCTTCTCTTTTTGTTGAGAGGGCTAAACGTGTTTGGTTAGCGGTGTCGGCGGTATTATCCATCATTGTAGTGGTACAAGTCGTCGTCGTCGAAGTGAGGTGCTCCCCCACCTCGGCCTCCATGCCCACGGCCCCTCCTGGGTTCTTGGGCACCTCCTCCACCTCCTCTCCCAGGTAGAGGTGGTCGTATGGCTTATGTGGTCTCGCCGTTGTTGAGCGTCCTGGGCGACTCGTGCAGCGACCTCCTCATCTCGTAGAGGTATGTGAGCCGGTAGATGCACACTATCTTCTTGTTGTTGACGAAGTGCTCGCACAACATCATTCACGATGCTCGTACGTAACACGTTCATTTGTTGATTGAGGTCAATGCAAAGATCCTGCATATCCTCCTTGAGTTGTTCCCCCATTGCAGTGGTGCTAGCTACAAATTCTTGTTGCAATGTACTTCTTAATGCCTGATGTTGGAAGCGAGTCACCGGGGCATTAAGATCAACAACATGCTCCTCACCATAGTTATCTTCTCCACCTGACATGGTTAGATTGTGCAAAAGAAAACACAAACAGCAAGAATGTGTATGGGTTAGTAAAATTCACTCAATCTCTCTTTTCTCTCTCAAGTAAAGTTCTTACCCTTCTGAAGTGAATTAAGGCCAAAAGAAACTTACACTTGGTGGGAGCTACAATAGCAAAGTGATGATCAAGCGAATTTAAGAGTGTTCACAATTGCATAACGACGGTTATTTGGTGGAGCTTGGTATGGAGGTGTATATCCTAGCAATTTGAAATTCTTGATGTTGTAAAACTAAGTAACAATTCAAGTTAGAATATTTTGCCTAGGTGTTGATCCAAAAGGTTTAAGTGAAGTATATGAACGCACACGCAAAGATCAATGTGACTCAATGCAAACAAAGGAATAAGCTAGTGAGATGTAATCTGAAATTGAGATGAAAACTAGCTCGTTTTTGCACCAAGTACTAGGAGAGACGCTAGTCAATTGCAATAATATGAAATGTAAGGGCACAAGATTGCTCAAATAAATTAAATACACAAACTAAAATTTTATGAACTAAGGTTATCCTTTTCCCAAGTTTCGGCTAATATCTTCTTCTTTTCTTTCTTTCTCTCTTTTTACTGCATAGCCATAGCCTTCTCTCTTTTTTTTGACTTGTGGGTTGTCTTTCTTTCTTTCTTTCTTTTTTGGTGTGGCCGAAACTAGGATTTAAGCTCTCTTGGCAAAAGCTCAAATTTTCAGCAAGTGTAAATAATTCAATGAACAACCCCTAAGTAATTATCAAAGACTAGTCTCAAAGATGAAGGGGGGAAAATCAACGGGTTTTTTATGATCAGAGCAACTCGCAGCCTTGTGGGTAACCGCACACTGCTCGCATGACCGTGTGGCAATCAGAGTAATCGCGACCATCTTCTTGCCTGCGGCAATCAGAAAGCAACCCCGGTCATCAGAAGCGATCGCAAGACCGGAGCAACCGCAAATCAACTACAGCGTTCCTTGGTGAACATCAGAATGCGACGCCATCTTGCATCAGATCGTTTTTAAGGGTTTTGATTGGACACAAAGATTAAGCAACACAAAAGAACACTACGATCAGCAATAAACAAAAATTCTAATGGATTAAAACCTAACTAAACTCACAGGAAATAACAGATGCAAGAACTAGGGTTTGGAATTTTTGTGTTGCAATTTTCAATTTATGGACTCTAGGCATTAAGAACAGTAAATAAAATCAATCTAATCTAAGGATAAGTAGACCTACCGAGTCAACCGTGCTCTGATACCAAGTTGATATGGGGTCGCCCGATCTTCTCGACGTAGGATTAAGATACTCACGTGTAGCCTCTCGAACCGTAGTGATCCCCCGTTGTCAATACCAGAACGAACACTCTTTAATTTGTAAGAACACACGCGCCGGACTTCACGACTACCAAGCGAAGCCCTATCGCGCTCCCAATTTCCAGTAGAATGGTTGAACGATCTCAATTAGTAAGAACTCTCAATTTTCTCTATTGATGCATCGACCATCAAGAAGAAAAGCAATCTGTTTTGTTTATTTAATCTCATAAAAATCCAGTCTACCAATACAAAGGATAAGCCAAGGTATTTATGGTGTCATCCTAGTATCACACATGCGTGCGGCCAAACATGGAAACCAGTCCTATTCGGCCGGCCAGCAACGGAATAGCCCCTTACTCTCTCTCCTATGATCAGACTCACAATTAAAGAATACATGGGACTCAACCAGGTCTTGACTAGATAACATGACGAGTCATGACCATGACTTGATAATTTGTGGCTCTTCTTCCTTTCTTTCCTTAGCCTTATGATTGAAGCTTCCTTCTTTAATTACTGGTCAAAGTAGTAGCTCCATCTAGTACTCTTTCATGGCTTTAATCTCGGTTCTCTCTTCATACCTAATTATACACAAAACACTAGAATTAGGTAGTAGCAAATTTTCATCAAAGATAAGCTCTTTAAAGAACAAATTCACCTGTTGTTGTAGTTTTTTGGCTCGTACTATTATCATGGGACCTTTAGGCATATCAGGAATACTTGGATGAACACTTGGAGAGGTAGAAGACGTGGCCGTAGTCGGGATGTCCTCATCACACCCCCTCCAAGCTAGGCTCACAAAATGAACGCCTGGGAGCCAGGCGTCCCAACGAGCAATGAAGGGTTGACTCCTGTAATCGCAAGCCAAAAATTTCCTAATCACACACAAAAAAAATCCTCCTTGCTAGATCATGCCACCAAAGTCAACGATGGATTTACGCTTCCTCAGTTTGAAAACATATTTTCTGGTTTTACGTTTTCTTCAAGCACAGGTCACCAACCAAACATCATATCTCCAGGCTTGCCTGACCAGACAAAAATTATCTACTTTCTAGACTAATTTCAGGCACCACTTTTTCTCAAGCACGGAGCTCAGGCACCAACAAAAGAAGCCCTTATTCTTCTTTTAGAAGACTAAAAAAATTATTCTAGTAAAGAGAAGAGTAAGCAATTCAGGGTTTGGGCCTCTCACAAATGGGCTAAACATCTTAAGTTCTAACCACCGGGTTTGCATGGTGCCACGCCACAACACTACACCTGCCGCTCCCCTCGCCCGCTTTCGTCGTCTACCGCCCGCTCGTCGAAGTGTTCCACTTTAGGCGTACGTGCCGGCCTCCCGCAGCCGTGTGCATGCCCCATGCAGCACCCGCACAACCGCTCGCCTCGTGTGCAGCTACCGACCGCGTCGCCCTAGAGCACCCGTCGCTATATCCACCCACGCTCCACCACGAGGCTTGATGTGGCCGGATCCATAAGGGCATCTCCAATAGTCCACTTCAGCTATCTCTAAGAGATACCACATTAGATTTTTACAGAGGTGAAGGGAAGAGAAAGAGGAAAGAGAATGAAGTCGTGTTGTTATGGAGCAACGGGCGTGCACCGGAAACAAGACGCTACCATCGAACATTTTCGCTGTTGGAGAGGGCTCGTCATTTCCTCACGCATTCTTCGTTCTTCTCGCCGGATCCAACGTGCATGTCTGCTTTTCCTTCCCTGCGCGTCTGCTTTTCCTTCCCAAACCCACAAGCATATGCGGGCTTTCTCCCACGCCAACGCTCCCTCACTAATGCTGGTGATGCATGACACGCCTCCCCCGCTCCCTCACCGACATCGCCTCCGTCCGCTGCCTCCACTCCATTCGACCGCCACCGGCCCCGACATCTTCACTGCCAGATCCAACCTCCTCGTCGCCAAATCTGACCTCCCATCTCTATCGCCGCTACCGCCTTCCACAGTCCTAGGCGCCACTGCCTCCCTCAGCCGTGGTCGTCGTCCCCTCATTCCGCGCCGAGGTAATCCTCCATCTTCATCCCTCGTTCCTTCATATCTGAAATATTTGTGCTTGGGTTTGGCCATCCTTTGTAGGATTAGAAATGGAGCTGGAGGATTAGAAATGATTTGGCCATCTCCTTCCACTCATTTTTCAGATTTGAGTTGTGATTTGGTAATGGTTAATTAGTCCTGAGTTGTGAATCAATGGCATTTTAATTCCTCCAATGTGTTGTTTCATGGAATGCAACATGCAGAACTAATGGTTAATTCAGTATTTCAGTGTTGGACAAAACAAGTTGGCTAATTCAAGAATGATAGGAAGCATTTTTCCAAAGTATATACATACTTATTTTCTTAGAGGAAAAAGTATGGTTTACTCCCTCGAACTATCAGAAAAGTCTGGTTTACCCCCTGAGCTACAAAACCGGTTATTTTACTCCCCAAACTTGTCAAATCTGGTCAATTAACACCCCACAGCGGTTTGGAGCGGTGGTTTTGCAGACTTGGCCAAATTCATAACTCAAAGACGCCGAGTGGCGTCTCATGGGGCAATGAGCCATATAATTGCAATGGGCCCCACATGGAAATGAGATAAGGGGGGGGGAGAAGGCCACAGGTACAATCCCCATTTGGTTTCCTCGGCTGCAAAGAAATGGGAGTAGAGGGAGGGCTCGGCGGCATTTGGGCGGTGGCAGTGCCGACGGGTGGTGGCACGGGGAGGCGGGTGAGCAGGCGGAACGGGCTCCCCCGAGAAAGCGACCTCAAGGGCACCAGTGGTGGGTCCGGCGGTGCTGCGGAGTGGCGGCTCGGCAGAAGGCGAGTGGCGGCGACAACATGGGTCCATGCGGCACCGGCGAAGTGGCAACGCAAGGAGGAGGAGGCCACAAGACCGGCCATTGTCTTGCAGAGAAGGGAACTTCTGAGGTGGAGCAGGGTGACTCGGGGTGACTGTAGGGTCCGGACGGCGGCGGGGCAGAGAGAGAAGAGAGTCTGGCCAAGGAGCTCTTAGCGACGGGGAGGACGAATGGTGGAGGGGGATGGGTTCCTCGGTGCTGTGGTCACACAAGGATTCGGTCGCCCGAGGCGAGGCGCCCGAGCGGCAATGGAACGTGAGGCGGCAGCACTGGCCAATGGGGGCGCAGCTCTGGTCCCGCTTGGTGAAGAGGAGGAAGCAAACGGAGGGGGAGAAGAGCAAGGGAGGTGACCTCAGGCTCGCCGTGGGTAGCTTCAACGCTCCGGTCCATGCCGGACCAAGTCCACGACTGCCTTTTCTTTGGCGACGACAACGACGCCATCGCCGCTTCATCGCTTTCTCCCGGCCCGCCCGCCGCTGCGCGCTTTTGCGACGATCGGGTGGAGGTTTCGCGAGCGCAATGGGGAGGCGCAGAGCGCTGCCCGGCGGCAGCGGGGGGTTTTTGGCGGGAGTCGACGAACGCCGCTGGCTTTTTCTTGCTGAGCGGACGGCGCTTTGGTCGCCTCCAGCACAAGGCAAGCAAGAACGGTCGAAGTCCACGATGGAGCCGACCCTGTGGAGGTCCACCATGCTTTGGCTGGTTCTCTTGCGAATGCGGCGGCGATGAGCTGGCGGAGGCGTCCATGCAGATAGAGAGAGGGTGAGGGGAAGAGAGAGAGAGAGGGTGAGGGGAAGAGAGAGAGGTGGAGAAGAAGATAGCCACCTCACACATGCTGATTTGGATACCACACATGTTGATTTGGGTGCCACATATGCGCTGACCTGGACAAAACGGCCACATCAGCAAAACCACTGCTCCAAACCGCTGTGGGGTGTTAATTGACCATATTTGACAAGTTTAGGGGGTTAAATAACCGGTTTTATAGTTCAGGGGTAAACCAGACTTTTCTGATAGTTCGAGGGAGTAAACCAGACTTTTTCCTTTCTTGGATAAGTGATCTACTGATCTGTGAGTAGTACCGGGAAATTTCTCCATGTTAATGTTCAGATTTATGAATATATATTGGTAGCATCTTCAGTTAATTTTATCTATCACAGGTAGGCTCCGATCATTCATCTATACTTGTGTTGTCCCTGTAGTTTTATGTTTGCCCTCTACTAAAAATGTTCTCTTATTTTCCCCAAAATACTAGGTTGAAACTTGGGAACCAAGAAGAAAGTAGATGCGAGGTAGATCAAAGCTGATGGATAATTATAACTAAACGGGTTGAATGGTCACCCTTTTGCGGCTCAATTTAATTCATGTATCTGTATAATAGTCGATCTGTATAGCAACTTTTGATACGAGCTCTTGGATTTGTACTGCTTGTTAAGATGAAATATTTTTTGTACCAAGTTCTTGAGAGATTCTTTTTACTGAGATCAATTCATGTTGTTGCTGTTAGTTTCTGACCGGCCCTCGTCCTCCATCTCTTTACTCATTGTTATTGGCAACAGTTCAGCTTAGGGAAAATCTCATGTGGTTCTAACATGGTGAATTTCCATCAGTCATTCATAAAACCCAACCTTGTGAATTTCCATCTTGTTAATTTCCATGAATCCAACCTTGCATAACTTATCTATTCAATGGAAACCGGTAACTAGTAACTAGCTTTACCAAATATAGAGACATAGCTCTTTCTTCTCAATTAGCAATAAGATTCAGTCTGTTTGCTTGTCACAGATGAGCATCAAATTTTCATATCTTTTTATGTGAAGGTTCAGTCTTCAGTGTATGCAAGCTGAAGCTTTTGTGTCCTACTGGTCAAAGCATTGTAATTACACATTGATATTTTCATATAGTATGCTTTCATTGTAATTACACATCATCCAAGAGACTACATTGTTGGGCATTTAATTTAGTTCTACTTTTGCTTATGGCTAAACTGCCAGAGACTTTATTTGGTTGTACTTTGCCATACATGTTTTGGTTTATTGCATACATCGATCTACTATGTGATGAGCCATCAATCTGTACTTTGCATGGTTTGTTGTCTCTTGGATGATATATGACATGATATGTCGATTTGTTGTTCAGTTCTAGGGTTAGAATCATGCAAAGCTTAAATGTATGTGAGGCTTTGTGTTAGAATTGCTGCTTGTTTATATATGTAGATGTAACCAAACAACACATGCAAGTCACAAAGATTGAAGTTAGTGTTGATCAGTATGTTTATTTGATTCATGCAAAGCTTAAATGCTTGTGAGGGTGTTAGAGACAATCTAAGAGACAATGTATTGGAATGGTTGTCTCTAATATTGTCTCAAGATGGCATGGAAGGTGTTGGAGACAACCTAAGAGACAAACTATTGGGGACGCCCTAAGAACACACAATTTTCATGCTACTCTCCCAAGATATCTTGCTCGAAACACGCAACGGCAACATAGGGAACCGAATGAATTGACTGGTCTGTGACGGCAAGTGCTACCCGACACAAGACGATTTTGTTCTACACACACCACGGGAACAAAGCGACGAAGCCAAACGGGGATAGATACGTTAGGAAACCTGGGCCTGGGCCTGGGCCTTGCAGACCTGGCTTATGGTGGGCTCCTCATCCACCTGTAGCCTATACATAGGAGGGGACCCTCAATCATTGTACGTACTTTTGAGAAGAGGAATAAAGAGAAATAAAGAAGTCCCCCCATATCTCTGTGTTGAATCTACTATTTGTTCTTGCATTGTGTGTGCAATTCAACGTTCATCTACGAGGTGACCGATCGGACTAGACTCGTCAGCGACGATTCCTCAATACGTTATCAGCACGATCTATTCGGATCGAAAGGTAATCGTCGAAGCACGAAACTCGTAGATTGAATCGCATCTTCTAGTTCGTTTTCTAGATTTTTCTACGGTGCAAATCCACTCTAATCTACCGCTAGCTGACTTGGAGTCGTCGGCCAAGCTGATTGGTAGATCGCATGAAAAGAGTAGATGTTCATTGCACTGTAGATCAGATGAACAACGAACAAAAAAGGAAAAAATTGGCACCGCGTCGCCGCTCGGCCCCACACGGTCGCACCATCGACACCCGCACCCGCACGCGCACGACCCACAGCCGCACGCTGCCTAGTCAGAACACCGCCGCGCCGTTGGCTCTTGGACAACTACCGGCCTGAAGCCGCGTGCCACCACGTGTCGCCGCCATCGGCCCGAAGCCGTGCGCTAGAAGCATCGCACTACCCTCTCCGAGTGCGCCGCCAAGCCGCCCGAGGCAAGAGAAAAAAAATGGCACTCGACCCCTGCACGGGCGCACCGTCACTCGGCCTCCGCACGGTCGAGCCGTTGCTTGGCCCCTACACGGTCAAGCCACCACCGGCCCGACGCCGCCGGCCTCACGCCCGCCACGTGTTGTCATGTGCCGCACTGCCGTCAAGGCCGAGCTCATCGTGTGCCACGCTTCGCGCCGCCGCCATCGAGCCTGCGGCGACGACACGCCGCCATCGACCTCCGTGATGAGGCGCACCGCCACCAACCTCCCGCATGAGGCGCACCGCTCGTTGGCCTCCCGCACACGGCCCACACATCGGCCTCCCAAGACAGCCCTTCCGCCGGCTGTCGCCGCCAGACGCACCGCCTCGGCCGCTTCCACGCGCCCGCCACGCGCCACAGGTTCTCCTCCGCTGTCACAAGAAGAAGCGCCGTCGCCTCTATGAACAGGGCAAGGGAAACCCTACCCTGTCCCCTTTCTTGGTCTGGCCGAAAAGGCCACAATCATCGTGGTCGCCCACCACGCCCAAAAAGTGGGGTGAGGACTCGGGAAACGAAAAAAAGAGTAAAATCCCAAAGATTTCTTTTTTGCAAAGAGGCCCCTATATTTTGTAAAATTACGCAATAATTTTTTCAGAACTGAAAATTAGCGAATAAACTCTTTGCATAAATATGTAGATGAAAATTCATATTCCAGCAGAAAACGGCCCCTGGAATTCAATTTTGAATCATTTTGAGCATTTGAAGCATGTTTAACTCTGTTATTGTTATTTCTATGCAATTTATATATTGTAATTACTGTTTTGATTATCTGTGATTGTTTATATTAATTTTAATCATTGAAAATAGTAGTAAATCATGAAAATACATAGAAAAATACAAGAACATTATGAGAATTTTACAACCGTTTTATGCAAATTACCAGCAATAATCTTATGAACTCTTTGCATAAATATGTAGATGACTGACATCATAAACCGGGAGTTTGAAGAGCTAGCCCAGCATGGTCAGAATTACTTGACTTGGGCCTCCGACGTCGAGATTGTAATTAGGGTCAAGAAGCTCCGTGCTACTATCGGGTCTGGCACAAAAAAGGATGGCAATCCCACTGTTAAGAAAAATGATCAGGCACTTCACTTCCTCAGACACCATCTCTGCCTAACGCTCAAGAATGAGTGTATGGTGGAGAAGAATGTGCTAGCTGTGTGGATTGCACTAAAGAAGCGGTTCGAGAAGCTGAAGTACACCATTCTTCCTCAGGCAAAGCAGGAATGGACACAATTGCGGTTTTGCTGGCTTCAAGACCGTGGGAGAGTACAATTCTGTCTTGCACAGAATTTGTACCAGTCTTCAACTCTGTGGTAAGGTAATCACAGATGAGTAGAAGATTGAGAAGACTCTCTCTACCTTTCACCCGAATGCAGTGTAATATGCACGCAACTATCATCAAGATGGCTACAAGGAGTATGCCGAATTAATTGACATCATGCAAGTTGCGGAAGCTCAAGATGACGTTCTAAGTAAGAACTACATCTTACAGCCGTCTAGTAGCAATGTTGGCCATAAAGCCAATGCTAGCAGCTACAAGGTGAGGAATCCTCTCACAAAGGAGAGGGGCAAGAAGTGTAAGATCGTAGGTCGCAAGGTCAAGCCAATGCTCAAGACAAGAAGAGCGGACATTGAATTAATTTATTCTTTAAATAATGATTGTAAGCTCTAGGAGTGCAAAGCATTAAATTCTTGTGATAAGTCCTGCAAGGCATATATTTTCTTCTCATATTTATAATAGCAAGTTATGTTCTGATTTTGAAGTATTTTATTTTTTTTGTTGATTGCTTCCTACCTCATATTAACATAATATTTTGTATCAGAACACGTGTGGCGTCCTATGGAGAAAGTGTGCTTAACGGATAGCGGCACAATGAATACCACGTTAAGAGAGATGAAATTCTTTCAGTCGATCAGTAAGAATGCTGACAGTTTTATGACAATCATGGGCAGCGATGCTTGTATAATAGGCTCAAAAAGAGCCACAATTATACTCCCAATGGGCACAACTTTGATCATTAAAGAAGACTTGATGATACGGGGTCGCCCGATCTTCTCGACGTAGGATCAAGATACTCACGTGTAGCCTCTCGAATCGTAGTGATCCTCCGTTGCCAAAGCAAGAACGAACACTCTTTAATTCGCAAGAACACACGTGCCAGACTTCACGACCACCAAGCAAAGCCCTATCGCGCTCCCAATTCCCAGCGGAAAGGTTGAACGATCTTGATTTAGACGAACTATCAATCTCCCCTCATGATGAATTGTTCGCCATGAAAGAACTCTCAAGCAAAGCAATCTATTAATCTCAAAATATCTTGTCTCCCAATACAAGGGAAAATCAATCCTACTTATGGCTGCCTCCACCATGCACGCACGACTAGGGCCGGCTGGGTTCATGTCAGCCAAACTAACCGACTCATTTTTTTCATGCCTGCCTTGGACTTTCTTTGCATGCACATGGGCTTTAGACTTGGGCCATATGCATCATACGGACTCATCTAAAAGGAGTGCACACTTCTAACTAATACATGGCCACATGAATGCATATGATGGAGTTGGCCGTGACAAGTATCACGTAGGCTACTAATCTGTGACTTTATCCTTGCACTAAACAGCATGCAAACATCCACTCCACATCCCATCAAGAATGTGCAAGAGTACGGCTTGCTCCAGTTGACTTCCGCTCATGGCAAACGCCACGCATACCGCCGCCCTTTTCCTTACGATAAACACGAGAATACACAAAGTATTTGTATGAGGTAGTAACCAAGTCTCATTAATAGAAGGAAGTTCATTAAGAAACAAATTCACCTGTTTATTTAAAAACTTGGCTCGTGCTCTTGTCATTAGATACTTATACAGATCATGATTAACATCTTGTACACTTGAAGAGATGGACGATGCACTAGTGTCGGGGATGTCCGCATCATCCTCCCCTTCTTCAAGAAAAGCCGTCCTCGGCTTTTGATAGCCCTGAAATTGTACTAAACAAAGAATACAATGTATATGCATGGTATATATATTTGTCATCCACACTCCTATTTAGCACATTATGATTATGATTTCTGAAAGTATTCTAAACAAAGAGAATAACGATACGCGTGATATATGTATGCATCAATTTTTTGTCATTCTCGTTATTTTGCACAAACCAATTTGCACAACAAGAGCTATAGGATGTATTTGGTATATAAATTTTAGTACTCCATGCATTCACATCATTCTCCTCCGAAGAAAAAGTCGTCATGACTTTTCTAAGTACATGGACAAGATATTAAAGGGACAAACTAGATCAAGTTGTTCAAATATGGGGAGAAAAATTTTAGAGCCTTCCATGCTTTAATCAAGCTTACTCTAATTACTTATACATGATTGTACAAAGAAAGGATGAACAAGTAGGCTTAAGAAATCTTTCTAAACAAAGAAGCACTATTATTCAAACTTATCTCATTGTGATAATGACATGGCACACAAGATTCTTTATCCAAAACATGCAATTTCAATTCATCAAGCTTACCACATGTAATGCATATTCGATAAACATAGAACTTGCCATCTACACCATAATCTCCAATCAAATTGAACGTATATGTGTAGGTATAAGTACTAACTAGTGATTTTAAACATGAAATTGCAGCAACATTCTCAATCACACTAGATAACTCTCTAGGATCATCAAACATGATATAGTACAAAGAATCACTAGGAGATACTCTAGTAAGAACTTCCTTATGAGTAATCAATTTTATATTATGTAAATTAAGCATATCAAATTCAGAATGTGGAATTTCCATTTGATTCAAAGAGTTCTCACAATTACTAAACTTTTCTTGATGAACTAACAAATCAACACCAATGTTGTTACCTTTCACGTCCTCCTCAGATGATGTAGGTGCTATAGGTATCATTTCATCATAATCTGAGCATGGGGCAGCAAGCGCTCCGTCCCCAACCGTGGTTATCTCCTCGTATTTTACATCCAACGGTGCCTGTTGTTAAACATTGAACTCCTCTTCTTTAATGTCAACCTGCACAATGTGAGAAACAACACTAGAAGTAGAGAGTAAATGGTTAATTTCAGCAATAACCTCACTTTTAGTGTCATCTACTTCACTCATTTCTTTTGGTGTATCCCGCACACTCTCAAATTGGATGCTCTCAACCTCACATATGGTGGAATCACACAGCTCACAATTTTCAACACTCTCACTCAATTTGGCTATGTGGCTCTCATCCTCACATGGGTTTTGAAGCATCTTATCTCCCTTTAATCGTGGGCCATCAATTGCGCAATTACCA
Source organism: Phyllostachys edulis (assembly GCA_036346405.1). Lineage (NCBI taxonomy): Eukaryota > Viridiplantae > Streptophyta > Magnoliopsida > Poales > Poaceae > Phyllostachys > Phyllostachys edulis. The sequence goes on along the minus strand of CM070554.1, from coordinate 7,934,021 downwards.
TCAACCATGATCTCCTCATGTAGTAATGGGACAGCACTACATGAAGCCTTGATCGAAAGGAAAGTCCCATGCTCGGTCGTCTTCTCATGTGAGACACCAGTGGATGAGTGAGAACTAAAGAGTCGGCGCAGATTCAATTGATGTGCGTGCATGTCTTTAAGTCTCTTTTCCACCTTCATAGCATATTTCACAAGATCTTGCAGACTACGAAAATATTCATCTTGAAGTGCAGCAACGATCTGAAAATTCAAACCTGCTTTGAAGTATTTCTTTTCTTGATATGCACTAGTGATATTAGCACGGCGCATTGCATGATTCAGCTCAATATAGTAATCTTTGACAACTTTGCATCCCTGTGTAATGCTCTCCACATGGAGTAGTAGTTTCCGCTCATAATAGGATGGAACAAATTCTCTTCTCATGGCCCATTTCAAATTGATTCAAGATGTAATGAATCGTTTCTCACTTAGTTGTTGCCATCAACTAGAGGCATAGTCCTCAAAAAACATAGTGGCCACTCTCACTTCCTTGGCTTCTGATTCAAACTTCTGGGATTCAAGCTCGAACTCCATGTCTTGTACCCACTCAAGATACTCCTCTGGATCATTACTGCCATAGAAGGGAAGATATGTATACTCGCGATATGCCATGGTTAGTAGCAAAGCAAAGAATATGTAGAATTTTGTGGAAATCACTCAATCTCACTCCTTTCTCTCACAAGCAAAGTTCTTACCTTTCCGAAGTGAATTGAGGCCAAAACTTTCACTTGGTAGTAGTTACAACAGCAAGGTGATGATCAAGCGAATTTAAGAGTGTTTCACAATTGCACAATAACGGTTATTTAGTGGAGCTTGGTATGGAAGTGTATAACCTATGCAATCTGAAATTCAAGTTGTTGTAAAGCTAAGTAATAATCCAAGCTAGAATATTTTGCCTAAGTGCTGATCCAAAAGGTTTAAGTGAAGTATATGAACGCACACGCAAAGATTAATGTGACTCAATGCAAACAAAGGAATGAGCTAGTGAGATACAATCTGAAATTAAGATGAAAACTAGCTCGTATTGCACCAAGTACTAGGAGAGACGCTAGCCAATTGCAATAATATGAAATGTGAGGGCACAAGATTGCTCAAAGAAATTAAATACACAATCTAAAATTTATGAACTAAGGTTATCTTTTTCCCAAGTTTCGGCCAATATCTTCTTCTTTTCTTTTCTTTCTTTCTTTTTTTTTACTTCATAGCCACGACCTTTTTTTTTGACTTGTGGCTTATCTTTCTTCCTTTTTTTTTGTTGCCGAAACTAGGGTTTAAGCTCCCCTTGCACAAGCTCAAATTTTCAGTAAGTGCAAATAATTCAATGAACAGCCTCTAAGCAATTATCAAAGCCTAGTCTCAAAGTTGAAAGATTTTCTGTTTTTTTTTGGGTAAACGACTGCTCACGCTTTGGGTATCAGTAGCAAAGTCGATCGCAAAGAATCGCGTCCTAATGACTCCTACCAGATCGCAGCAGATCCAACTCAGAGTAACGCGAAAAAAAATTGGGGGCGGTGTCTTTGTAGCAATTTATGACAAGAAGAATCGCGCTAATGAATTCGGACGATCAGTAGCAAATCAACAAGTAACGCACAAATAACGATCGTGCATCAGAGCGGCCCAAACATCAGAAAGGTAACGCCATCAGAGCGACCACGATCCAGATTTTTTTTTCCCGCAACGATTAAGCGACGCAAAAGAATACTACGATCAGCACTAAACAAAAATTCTAATGGATTAAAACCTAACTAAACTCACAGGAAATAGCAGATGCAAAAACTAGGGTTTGGAATTTTTGTGTTGCAATTTTCGGTTTATGGACTCTAGGTATTAAGAACAGCAAATAAAATCAATCTACTCTAGGGATAAATAATCCTACCGAGTCAACCGCGCTCTGATACCAGATGATACGGGGTCGCCCGATCTTCTCGACGTAGGATCAAGATACTCACGTGTAGCCTCTCGAATCGTAGTGATCCTCCGTTGCCAATGCAAGAACGAACACTCTTTAATTCGCAAGAACACACGTGCCGGACTTCACGACCACCAAGCGAAGCCCTATCGCGCTCCCAATTTCCAGCGGAAAGGTTGAACGATCTTGATTTAGACGAACTATCAATCTCCCCTCATGATGAATTATTCACCATGAAAGAACTCTCAAGCAAAGCAATCTATTAATCTCAAAATATCTCGTCTCCCAATACAAGGGAAAATCAATCCTACTTATGGCTGCCTCCACCAGGCACGCACGACTAGGGCCGGCTGGGTTCATGTCAGCTAAACTAACCGACTCATTTTTTTCATGCCTGCCTTGGACTTTCTTTGCATGCACATGGGCTTTAGACTTGGGCCATATGCATCATACGGACTCATCTAAAAGGAGTGCACACTTCTAACTAATACATGGCCACATGAATGCATATGATGGAGTTGGCCGTGACAAGTATCACGTAGGCTACTAATCTGTGACTTTATCCTTGCACTAAACAGCATGCAAACATCCACTCCACATCCCATCAGCAATGTGCAGTAGCACGGCTTGCTCCAGTTGACTTCCGTTCATGGCAAACGTCACGCATACCGCCGTCCTTTTCCTTACGTATAAACCTGAGAATACACAAAGTATTTGTATGAGATAGTAACCAAGTCTCATTAATAGAAGGAAGTTCATTAAGAAACAAATTCACCTATTTATTTAAAAACTTGGCTCGTGCTCTTGTCATTAGATACTTATACAGATCATGATTAGCATCTTGTACACTTGAAGAGATGGACGATGCACTAGTGTCGGGGATGTCCGCATCACTTGTTGTACCCAGAATCGACTAGAACTCTCCTAAGTTTCAAGGATAATGGTTTCCACGTAGAGACTGAAGAAGAGTATGGTAAGGAATAACTGTTCATTACAAAGCATGAAGAAAGTGGAAAGAGTGCATTAGAATGACTTCCTTCATTTGAAACTGGGTTATACTACACTAATATTAAGGGATTCGCAACCTATACTGTTCTAAAAACCATATTTAGAAGCTCTGAACTTTTTTGTCTCTGCATGATAGATTAGGTCACCCAGATCTTAGGATGATAAGAAATATAATTAACAATTCACATGGACATAAATAATGATGTAAAGAATTTTCTGAATCAGGAAGATTTTGTGTGTCCCGCATGTGCTACCGGGAAATTAATTACTAAACCTTTTGCTCTGAAAGTGAAGAATGAAATCTCTGCATTCCTGGACCGTATCCAAGGAAACACTTACAGTCCTATGCAGCCCCAGTCAGAGCCATTTAGATATTTTATGGTGCTTATCGATGCTTCCTCAAAATGGTCGTACGTATATTTATTGTCTACGAGAAACTACACTTTTGCAAAGCTAATCTCGCGGATAATTAAAATTAAACATAATTTCTCTGATCATCATGTGAAGTCCATCAGAATGGACAACGACGGAGAATTTACTTCGAATGCATTTGATGATTATTGCATAGCAATGGGAATTAACGTTGAGCATTTCGTACCGCATGTCCACACCCAGAATGGACTAGCAGAGACATTAATTAAAAGAATTAAATTTATTGTCCGACCGCTTTTGCAGAATTGTAATTTATCAACTACATGTTGGGGACACGCAGTCCTGCACGCAGCAACTCTCATCAACTTTAGACCATCGGCATATAACATCCATTCAACTATGCAACTAGCATAAGGATCAGCGCCGAAAATTTCTCATCTTCGCAAATTTGTGTGTAAGGTTTATGTACCTATACCACCACCACAATGAACTGTAATGGGCCCTCTCCGCAAGTATGGGATATACATTGGTTATGAGACTACATCCATAATCAGGTATTTGGACCATATGACAGGAGATTTGCATACTGCCTGATTCGCTGATAGTATATTTTATGAGAATAGTTTCTCATCATTACGGGTGGAAATAAATCCCTTGACGAAAAATAACAGGAAATAACGTGGCTAGACATGGGAATCCATGCATATGACCCGCGCACTAGTGAAGCAAATAGAGAAGTCTAGAAGATAATTGATTTACAAGTATTAGTGAATCAACTGGCTGGTCACTTTAGTGGTTTGAAGAGTGTGACCAAGTCGCATGTGCCTGCACACAATGCACCGAAGAGGGTTGAAATGCCAAAAAAAATTGAAGGTACCCCTAATCCCGTCTAGAGGCTTCAGAATAAAAGGACGAGAACCCCTGTCCCTCAAATCCCAAGTAGCCGGGGACACCCAGTGAAAAAAGGATAAGAAGGACTTGACATAGCCGATCACTGAAGTTCCTCGGAACCAGGAAGGGAGCCAGTTGAGATCTGGTACCAGTATGGAACCTTCAGAAAAATACATACCAGATTTGAACATCCCTATGGAGGGAGAAACCAGCACGGATGTGTGCGCACACATCGAAGCTGAAAAACTAAAGAGACTTGCCCCCGTAACTGGAAGTAGCGGTAAGCAAGTAGAAGCATTAGAAAAATCGCCCTATGGAGAAATAACTATAAACTTTGTGACTACGAGAGAATCTATGAATATGACAACAGCCAATGTCGATATTTACTTTGCAAAGAAAATTGCCACAATCATCGATCTTGATCCAAAGCCTGCATCACTCACTGAATGCAAGAAAAGATCAGATTGGGAAGATTGGAAGAAGGCAATAGCAACTGAATTATTATCTCTGAATAAAACAGTGGTGTCTGGGCCTGTAAGCCGCACACCTCCCTATGTGTAACCCGTAGGGTATAAGTGGGTATTTGTTCGAAAGAGAAATGAAAATAATGAAATTGTAAGATATAAAGCAAGGCTCGTTACACAAGGTTTCACTCAATGTCCAGGAGTTGATTATGAAGAAATATATTCCCCTATCATGGGCGGAACCACCTTTAGATATTTAATCTCAATAGCAGTGAACTTGAATTTAGAAATGAAATTGATGGATGTGGTAACTGCATACCTTTATGGAAACTTGGATTCAGACATTTATATGTACCTGAAGGTACACTGTCCCGAACCAAGATAGAGCAAATAGAAATATGTACAGTGTGAAACACTGAAAGTCACTGTACGGACTTAAACAATCGGGTAGGATGTGGTATAATCGCTTGAACGATTTTGTATGCAAGAAAAGCTATATGAACAATGAGGATTATCCCTGTGTATTTATACGATGATCCCAGAATGGATTTTGTATAATCTCAGTGTATGTAAATGATCTGAATATCATCGGAACCTTAGAAGGTATTAAGGAAGCAAGCTCTTACCTGAAGCCGGAGTTCGAAATGAAAGATTTAGGTAAAACCAAATATTGCCTAGACTTACAGCTTGAGCATGCCCCTAAAGAGATATTAGTGCATCAGTCGGCCTATACTCAAAAGGTGTTAGAAAGGTTCAGCTTTGAAAAGACATACCCTTTGAAAGTGTTAATTGTTGGGAGATCTTTGTAGCAAGACAAGGATCCGTACAGACCTAGAGAAGAGGGGGGAAGTCCTAGGACCAGAATTCCCATACTTAAATGCAATAGGAGCACTCATGTATTTAGTAAACTGTACTAGACCGAACATTGCATTTGCCGTGAACCTATTAGCAAGGTATATTGTAGAATTTACCAAAAGGCATTAGCAGAGAATAAAGGATATCTTCCGATACCTCCAAGAAAGTAAAGATTTTGATCTATTCTACAGAAAGAACTAAGACCTGACTATGACTGGCTATGCAGATGTCGGGTACCTGTCGAACCCGTATACAACCAAGTCGCAAACATGCTATATATTACTATATGGTGGAACTGCAATTTCATAAAAATCGTCTAAGCAAAGTCTTGGATCAACTTCGACGAACCACTCGGAAATCATAGCACTATACATGGTCTCACGAGAATATGCTTGGCTTCGACGGATGATTCACCACATCTAGCAATCATGTGGATTGAATACCGCACCATCTCCCACTATTATCTATGAAGATAATGCAGCTTGTGTTGCATAAGTACAGATGAGTTATGTGAAGAGTCATCTTACGAAGCATATTAACCCCAAGTTTTTCTATGCTCATGAATTGCAAAAGATAGACGAAATTAAAATACTGCATACTAAGTCATTTGAAAATCTTGTAGATTCATTCACTAAGTCACTTTCAGCATCTAGCTTTGAAAGATGCATACATGAAATTGAAATGATGAGACTTAGAGAAGTGTAGAACTCAAAGGAAGAATCTTCATGAACTTATTATTGAAACTTGATCACGGAGATCGAGTATCTAAAGAATAAATCCCGAAGATTAAATGAAATTGGGTGAATTGTAGTCTTTTTCACTTGACGATTTTTCCTGAAGTTTCTCGGCTAAGGTTTTTAAAGAGGCAATTTGTGCAATGCAGTAAAACGTGTATCATGTAATCTTTCTTCAAATTTTTCCCACTGAGTTTTTATGATGTTTTGACGATATATGGATATGTCGGATGAGTGCCCAAGAAGAGTGTTAGGAACAGGCTTGGTCCATAGTAGGCTTCTTATCCACCTGTAGCCTATATATAGAAGATGACTCAATTATTGTACATACTTTTAAAAAGAGCAATAAAAAAACAGAAATTCTTTTATATCTCTATCTTGTGTGTTTTTTTTAATTCTACGTTCGTCTACAAGATACCGATCGGAGTGGAATCGGTCACAACGGTTCCTCAACAAGATACTCCTAAAATTGATGAAGCGAAGCCCGCGGTGACACCGCGGCGAATCGGGAGATAAATCGCCGTCCGGCGGCTGCGCTGTCTGCTCATGTATAGCCATGAATAAATTATGTCGTGTTTAGTACATAGTACATGTATGATCTATGCACCAGCAAGTCGGACTGTGTGAATTTTGTACGGTTGTATTTGCTATTACTCTTATAAGCCATGAACTTAGCAGGGAACTTGGTTGTGCAGGTGCTCTCAGTTGCTGTGCACAATCACTACAAGAGGATATACAATGAGACCTCAAATAAGTGGTTAGATTCTGGTGACCGAATTTGGTGGTTCAATTGCATGTTGCAATTCTAACTTCGATTTTCATTTGTGGTGATCAACCTAGTTCTACGAAAAGCTCAGCATGTTGTGATGTTAGTATGAGTGGTGATGATGAGATTGAGCTTGAAAAGAGTAACATCCTTCTGATTGGGCTAACTGGGTCAGGTACTGTGGACACATGCGTGTTTTATTACTTTACTATTGTAAAGTTGTTTGTTTGCTAATGTGACTGTTTTTTTTACAGGTAAAACACTGTTAGCAAAAAGCCAAAAACATTAGCTCGCTCTGCGCATGTACCGTTTGTGATTGCTGATGCAACAGCAATTACACAGGTAATCCTGCTGACGTGCATTTCGAAAATTTCTTTGACGAGATTTGTTTCATTCATCATTCATGCATTACTTTAGTCCTATATGAGATATATATCTTTGCAAAGAATCAGCATGCCGACTGTTAATGCTTCTTTCTTCTTTCTGATGCTACAAATAGACTGTTTTTTCAGGCTGGGTATTCAGGAGAAGATGTGGAATCAATAATCTACAGACTTCTAGTGGTACATATCAGCCTAGCAATCTCTTTCTGACTGTTTGTGGCCTCTGCGTTTTGCTATGTAGTGTTACTAGTGTATGGTACCATTAATTATAAACCAAGGTACCGACACATTTCAGTAATTTAGTAATAACCAACTCCTATGTATCTTTAATGATCCATTGGGTCATCTAGCATCTCCGCGGGAACAAATTTTTAATATTCACAGTAGTCTCCAGTAGTCATTTTGGACACTATATGCAGTAGATCACACTGATGACTATCGTTTTTACTTTTTAATAAACATGTAACCACATATTACTTATCTGACATGTTCTGCCTCTTAGGCTGCTGATTTCAATGTCGAGGCTGCAGAGTGGCATCATCTACATTGATGAAGTTGACAAGCTTACAAAGAAGGTTGTTGAACGATAGTTCTGTTCATTATTAATACTACTGCATAATATAGAAAAGCTCATTGCAATTGCAGTAATAGGATCCATTGCTACGTTCAGGTTTATTGCCGTGAGTACAGGAGGGATGTCTGGAGAGGGTGTCCAGCAAGCGCTGTTAAAGATGTTTGAAGGAATGGTAAGTGCCTATGTTAGTTTATCTGCTCTCTATTGCAGTTGTAGTCGTACATGCTCTTTAGAAGAGTGCAAGATTTGATCAACTACACATGGATTACTAGCACCATGTCTTCCAATGTTTAAGCGCGAGAAACGCTGAGCATATTTTTGCTTCCTGAACTTCGAACTCACATACACCATTTCTATCTGTTTATCTCTAAACAAGAACAGTTTCTTGTTTGCATTGTTAGGTGATCAATGTCCCAAGAAAAAGAAGTCAAGATAACATGTCCCATGGTTATGTCCAGGTAATTGGTTCTGAAAACTTTTGATTAGTTGGTCAGTCTGTTACGTAGTACCTAATTATATTTCAGCAGTTTAGCACCAAAAGTTACAAATTCTTGCATTGTGCTATGACTTATAATCAGAGTCTTCGATCTATAGTTGTTGACACTGTTCTTTTGTGGCAAGCAGTTGGCTGTTGGCTGTAAATACTAAATATACTTCATAAGTGTAATCAGCACCTTGCATTATGATGTAGCAAAAAAAAATTTATGAGATTCGATGATGAATTGTGCACAATATGCAAGCATTCTACTGTTAGATGCATATTATTTTCTTTTGCAGGTTGATATGAAAAATATACTCTTCATTTGTGGAGGTGCCTTCTCTGACTTGGGAAAGATTGTCTCAGAAAGGTTATACAGTTGGAAATAACATAAATATGTACTTCTCAGAATTATCCTCAATTTATCTATATTTATATGGTGTCTCAAATTACTTGTGTACTATGAAGACATCGTCACTGTCCTTTTGGGTTTGGAATACCAATATGTCCAGATTTGCGGGATTGTGCTTGGACAAATGCTCTTGAGGAATTGAGCTCACTTGAAGCTGTAAGCTCAGTTCTTGACATTTGTCACACTTTTTTTTGTTTAAGCCCACATGGATGCTGGAGATAATTTTCAATAACTTCCTAATTAGATTGAGAATGATGATCTGATTGCCTACGGCCTGATACCATAATTTATTGGGAGGTTGCCAATAACAGTTTGCTTGACTCGTCTCAGTGACGATCAATTGGTTCAGGTAGCAAATTTGTTTGTACATGTCCGTTTTCTTTTTGGCTATTGTATTTACGATCACCTCTCTCTTCTAGTCAAGTAATCATTACTTCCAGAAGGTTTGCTTTCTTTACATTTTGTTCCAGTCTACAAGATTCTGCATTTCAGTTTTTTCTTCCCATCATGCCCACAATTTGAAAAACATAGCTATTTTCTCTTTTCAGGTTCTCCGGGAGCCCAAAAACGCAATAGGAAAGCAATACAAGTTGTTGTTCAAAATGAATGATGTTTGTCTGGGTTTTGTTCTATTGATTGTTAACACGATTGCAAGTTTTGATTGAAGAATGGCTTGATGATTTACAGACAAGAAATTTATTTTTGTTCATTTTTCGTGCATAATGTGAAGCTGCATTATACTGAAAATGTTTTGCGGCTAATAGCAAAGAAAGCAGCTGCAAGAGAAACGGGGGCTACAGGACTACGATCTATAATGGAGGACGTTTTGACAGAAGCAATGTTTGAGGTGATTTGGTGCTTTATTTTTACCATTCCAGTGAGTAACTGAGACTGACATTAATTTGGTCCTTCCATTTGCAGATTCCTGTTACAAGAGAGGGGAAAGAGAAGATAATTGCTGTTCTTGTCGACGAAGAATCTGTAGGGCCACTGCACTGTCGAGGATGTGGAGCCAAAATTTTCCATGATGATGGAGCCTTAGAACTGTATGTTTACCAGAATAATATCAGAGTGCCCGGGCTAATCCAAAGCAACCCCAAACGCACATGTGATTTGCCCTCTCTGCCTTCTAGTAGCTTTGTCGGCAACTAAGCTATGGATTTATCATACGCTTGATTGTTTCTCCTCAATATATGCATGGATTTGATACTGTGTAAGGAAAACATTCTTACACAATGAAGTATAATACGCTCTATTTTCGTGTCAGTTGTTGAGAATCAAGATGTCAATAGTTTGGTTAGGGCTACGGCTCACCTTATGCTTTCTTCTGTAGTTTGTGTTGCAGTTGCTAAAAGATTGGACTTTGCAACACACGGTGAACTGCTAGCAAATACAAACAATGAAACACAATTGCATTTATACTGAATAAATGATTGATAATGCATCAAACTTTCGTGACGTATCGTTCTATTTCTATGTATCAGTTGCAGTTACACAAAGGCTCAACCAGAGGTACAGTCATTTCACCAAAAGTTGATATCTTTATAGGCGTCTCAGCTCTTACAGAATAATGCTCTTCAAATCGATATGAAATTACAGGCTATCGCCTATCATTTAGTGCTAAAAACAAACGAGGATATGATGGATCGTGGTCATCAAAATGGTTCCTGCACATCTCTTTGTTTTGTTTCGGTACTAAGCGGAGTGCCTTGAAGCTCACCTTGTCCAGCTGACCTGACGCCTAGCTTACTGAGAAACCCACCATCATGAGTGTTTGCAGCAGGTGCAGGTACAGGTGCTTCTGTTTCATTCTCGGTCTTCCTTTTATGGCCAAGGATAGCTTCAATGGCGGCAGCACTAGCTTTAGCTGCAGCCTCGTCCTTAGCGGCGACCTCTGCCCTCCTCCTCTCCCTCTCCTCCCTGGCAAGAGCCTCTGCCTTCTCCTTCTCTTCTGCAGCCTGAGCTGCTGCTTCAGCCCTCTCCCTCTCCACATCCTCATATAGCTTGGCTATGTCATCTTCCCTGCCGTCTCCACGCAATGCAACTTCCAAAAGCTCCCTCATCTCATCGCTGAACACCACCTTCTCATCCAAAATAATACACTTTGCAACCTTGCCTGCATCATCCAACCGCGCTGCGCCAATGTACGCCTTTAGCAGTGTTTCATAGCTTGCAATGTTCGGGCTAATTTCCTTCTCCCTCATCTGATCGAAATACTCCTGAGCCTTGTCGAGCATACTGAAACTGACCAGGCCATCAACAAGCTTATGATATACAGAGGCATCAGGCTTCAACTCCAACTCAGCCATTTTGTCAAAGTAACTGATACCATCAGCGATGCGATCAACCCTAAAGCAGGCTTCCATGAGCAGCACATATGTCTCCTCATCCGCACCAAGGCCACGCTCGCCCATCTCCTTGTGGAGCACCTCCACCTCACCAACCAACCGATTAAGCCCCAGGTGCCGAATCAAATTATTATACGCTGCTACATCCGGTACCACCTTCCACTCTCCCATCCTCCCGAACACCGCAATCGCATCCTCAAACCTCCCAGCAGCGCAATAGGCATCCACCATCATACTGAAGCTTTTCACGTCAACCGCAATCCTCAGTGGAGGGTCATGCTCCCCGAGCATTCTGTCGAACAGCTTGAGTGCATCCTCCAACCTCCCATTCTGCCCAAGTGCATTGACCACCTCATTATAGCTCTCTGCCCCAAACCTCACCTCTGACTCCGCACCAAGCACCTCTTTGTAACACTCCATCGCCTTTTCCTCCATTCCCATAAGGAAGTAGGCCCTCATGAGGCTCCCGTACACGATGCCATCAAGAACCAAATCACCCCCAACCTTGTCCATCAATTCTTGGTATAACTCCACGGCTTTGGCTCCATCCCCGGCTTCCACGAACCCAGCCATGAGGATGTTGTAGACCTGGGGATCGGGTCCGACGAACCCAGAGGCGAGCATCTCATCCTTGAGCTCGACGGCGTCTGTGAGGCGGCCGTGGTCGGCAACGAGTGACTTGACAACGACGCGATAGGCGGTCGGGGAGGGGGGTACAGGGGATCCAGGGCGGGCGAGGAGGCGGATGTGGTGGACCGCGGCATCGGGGAGGTGGCGCGCGACGAGGGCGGAGAGGTAGAGCGCGTGGGTGGCGGCCGTGGGCGGGACGGCGGCCTGGAGGGCGAACCGGTGGAGCGCGAAGAAGTCGTCAAGGTGGCGCGCGCGGAGTAGCGCGGCGAGGACGGCGGCGCAGGTGAAGGAGGATGGGCGGCAGTTGGAGTGGAGCGCGTGGCGGGTGAGCAGCGCGGCCTCGGTGAGGTCGGGCTGCTCGGGGGTCAGGAGCGCGAGGATGCGATTGTGGAGCGCGAGGCGGGAGGGCGCGAGCGAGGGAGGGGCTCCGCGAGGCGCACGGCTCTGGGGAGGGCGGCGGCGTGGGGGCAGTCGCGACGAACGTGTCGCGGCGGCGCGCGCGGCGGGAGGCCGCGGCCGAGGCGGGGTCCGCGTGGGCGAGCGGGAAGAGCGCCGGCACGAGGCGGCGCGCGGAGAGCGGCTTGGAGAGCGACATCTTCCGCGGTTGGGCGCGGTGCGTCCGTGTGTGGCAGTGGAGGAGACGAGGGTTTGGGGTTTGGGGGCGTCGAAGCTTGGGAGGAGATCAGGAGGAGACGACCGAGGCAGAGGTGGCCAAATGGGCTACTGGATCGGTCCGAGGCACGGCATGGTCTAATACGGGTTGTGTCCTATTTGGGCTGGATCGGATACAATACTACGCGTGTCGGGTCTGTCTGCTGGGTCGGCTCGAGGCAGGCACGACACAGCTTGATACGGGTGGTACCATGTTTGGACTGGGTCGGGCATAACGCTATGCGTGCCAGATCAGGCCGGTCTATTGGGCTGAGATGGTCTGTTCATCTTTTTAATATTTATATGATTTTATTTTGTTGTTTTTAATTTTATATAGTTTATTTTATAAGTATATATAAATTTATTTTGATTTTAATTTTGTTATATATTTCTAAGATTTTTTACTTTTTTCGAATTTAGTGTCAAGTGAGCTAAATGAGCCAACACGAACCGATGAGCTAACCGTGCCCGGGCCGGGCCAGCCACGGGCAACTGTGTTGTAACGAGTCGGGCCATCCATTTGGCCACCACTGGCCGAGAGACAGTTGTGTAGACGTTTTTCTGTATGATAAATATAGAGTAAAGTACATTGTGGGTCTCTAAACTTATCAGAGGGTTCACTTGGGTTTCTAATATATGAAACTGTTTAATCTGATATTTAAACTATTTAATTGGATCATCGGATGTCCAAAATAGCCTGAGTTGGCCTTGACCGCTGATGTGAAAGGTTGACTCTGACATGGACGCTCCAGCGTAGATGGCGACTCACGTGCAGCGCTTGTGACTAGCCGGTTGTGGTGACGTAGCCTCCTCAATGCCGTGCTGCCACTCGGTTCTCTTCGCGGCGGCCTCCGCTGCTAGCAACAGGAGCACGCTGTCATGGCTGCACCGCCTCCACGCCAAGGGGGGCCTCTCCTTCCCATCCCACCTCCACATCGACGATCTCCTCTACAGCCCACCTACTCCGCCGCCGTCGCCGCCGCCGCCGTCCTCTTCCTCCAATTAGCAGCACGCCGTCGCCCTGGAGCCACCTCCCAAGGCTAAGCATCCTAAGGCGAGAGGTCCACCGAGACCAAGGTCACCGTCGTCGATACCAGCTCCGACGGATGGAAGGCCGCTAAGCTGCTCGTCCGCAAGGGCGCCGTCTGGAAGGTCCGAGACAAGAAGGCCTCGGAGGTATCTAGATCTCAACAAGGGCAAGAGAACGACCGGCCTTGCCTCTAAGATGCAGAGGGGCAAGGAGAAGGAGAAAGTGAAAGAGGCCACCATGCAGTTGCAGGTCACTACTCTTAAGGAGAAAGTGAAAGAGGCCACCTTGCAGGTCACTACTCTTACTTTCTACATGTGTTTGTGATACTGTGTTTTTGCGCCATACCGCTTAATATGCTTGCCCGTGGACTGTGAAAGCTCAGATTTATCTATTTGATTGATTCCTCTGAACAAAGCTTGCATTTTTACGGAAATGTAGCATCCCTCTGTTGGAAACCATGCTAAGAAAGTATGGAGGAGTGTTTAGATCATATGTTTTGTTCAGGTTCACAAATTTGTCCCGCTTGCATTGAAATGTAGATGTTCATCCTGGACAAAGGTGTAGTGCCCTCCCCTGGGATGATTCAGGCAGGGCGAGTGGTGAATTTGGTCACTCCAAGATGTTAGCTTTCTATTGAGCGTGCTTTGCTTGTGCACATCTTTGTGCCCTGTTCACACAATACCGTGCACAATTGAACTCTGGTTAATCAAAACATTTGTGCAGAAAAATCATATCTTGCCTTGTGTGGTGTGGTAAATTGCTACCCTACTTCAAGGGCCACATGTATTGCTAGATGTTTTTTACGTTGGGAATACATCATCCTGTGCAACATGTTTTGATTAACCAGAGTACAGAATGGATAGTTCTAGTAATTAGTGTTGCTTTGCTCATCACTAGGTTGGCCTTTGGTATTATAACTGCCTCATTAGCAAAATGCGCAGGCGCAGCCCGCGTGGAGGCTCGGTGCCTGGTAGCCCAACAGCTAGCGACGGCGACGAGCCAGTCCAGCAGCATATTCAGGGACGCAGCCGCAAGCTCCAGAACAGGCGAGGACGCTGAGCAGTCGCCGTTGTCATATAATAATTATATGATTTTATTTTGTAGTTTTTAATTTTACATAGTTTATTTTATAAGTATATATAAATTTATTTTGATTTTAATTTTTTTATATATTTCTAAGTTTTTTTTTTCAAATTTAGTGTCAAATAGGCTAAATAGACCGACACCGATCCGATGAACTAAAGATGCCCAGGCCGGACCAGCCATCGACAACTGTGTTGTACCGGACCGGACCATCCATTTGGCCAACACGGCCGAGAGAGTTGTGTAGACGGTTTTCTGTACGATAAACATAATACGCCTCCACTGGAAGAAACGGATTCCGTACGTTTACAGCTCCAAAAGTGAAAGGCATGTCACCTCTTGTTTCTAGCTCTTGAGTGAGGTCTGGGATCCGGCCTTCGGTCGGACGATAAACAGACGTCGCTGCACCCTTGGTCAAATCCTACAATTCAACTCTGACGTCTTTAGAGAAAGCCAGAGCTCTGGTTCATTTTTCTTCTTCTTCTGAAAGTAGGATCGAGTGCGATCTAAAATACTAAGATCTTGGTCGTTTTTTCTTCTTCTGAAAGTAGGATCTAGTGCCATCTAAGATACTAAGGGCATATTTGGTTCGAGGTCTGAGAGTCGTGTCTGAGAAAAAGTGGTGCTTGAGAGTAGTCTGAGAAACAGATGATTTTTGCTTAGTCAGATAAACCTGAAAATAGGTGTTTGGTTGATAATATGTACATAAAAATAGAAAGAAAGGAGAGAGAAAGAAGTAAAAAGAGAAAAAAGCCTGCCAGGCCTTTATTTCCTACATCTGGTCGTCAGGCTCCATCCAAACGCAGGGCAGGCAGCCATCCAGTCCTTTCCCTGGCCAGGCCTGCTCCTGCTAGCTACCCAAGCAAGCACGCTCTAAGATCCGTATGAATTGGCACAAAGAAAATGTATAATGTTTCTTCTCTCCCCCACGAATGTGGACAGTGGAAACTCTATACGGCGATAGTATTGCGTTTTCTTCTCTACTGCCGATGTTCCTCATTCAAGATGCGAAAGCGACCTGGGGAAAGTGTCTATACGAAAACTAACAAATCTTCACCAGAATATATCATCAAAGGGAACTAGTCCAAGGTGGACACACACAAGAACAAAGTAATATGCTAGGGTGTGGTACCCATCATGTGTTTTCTATTGTTGTTCCATTGACAATATTTTCAAAAGCCTATGGCAAAAATGGTAGATTAGTAGTGCACTAGTGCCACAGAACGCCCATTCTTATTGGCCCACTAGGTTGTGCAGACCATTTCTCATACCAACTAGGGAGAAATAAACAAACAATCTACACACTTGTGTAGGCCAAACTCCAAATTTCTAAATCCACAAACGAGCTCAGACTCAGGGCTCGATTTATGGTGTGTTTGTTACTGGTATCAAATTATACTGATACATATATAAGTTGATTTAAAAACATCATTCATATATTTTATATATATTTATAAAATATTCTCTCTAAATATTAAATTATCTTATTCAGCATCCATATCCACCGACCAAACAAACCTTAGCCTCCCATCCCATCCCATGGGTCCCGACCCCGACAACTGTGGCCCACGCGTCTCCCCCCGATTGGCCGCACCGGCCGACGAGACGGCGACTCTGACCACCCCAGAATCTTTGCGGTAATATGCCACTGGAACCCCGTCGCCCCCAACGAATTGCCCAAAATGCCCCCAGCTTCACCTGGCCTTCCCACGTCGCCACCCGCCGTAAATCTGATAAAACGCAGGGGCAGTTCTATCCAACGAGATGTCAGTATAAAGACCCCACCGAATCGCCCCGGCCACGCTGCCACACCACTCCCTTCCCCCGCGGCGTCCTCCGGTGGCGATGCGGAGCAGCAGCCATGGAGGTGCTCAGCTCCAGCCGCTTCTCTAGGGTTTTTCCCAACCTCCTGAACCCTGTATCCAAACCGCTGAAACCCACGCGCCGCCTGCAAACCCTTGCCTTCTTCCCCGCGGATGCCGCCGCGCCGTCGCCGTCGTCCTCGCCGCCGCCAGTGTGTCCGCCCCCATCGTTCTCTGGGCTCCTCGCCGCGGCGATGCGGGGCGGCCGCTCGCGGGGAGAGCTCCCCGACCTCGCCGCGGCCGCGGGCGGGGGAACCGGGATAGGGACGCTGCTGATGAGCACGACGGCGGCGGCGGTGACCAAGGCGCGGGAGAGCCCGTACCTCTGGGCGCTCGCGGCGAACCCGACGTTCGTGTCGGGGCTGGTGGCGTGGGCGGTGGCGCAGGCCGCGAAGGCCGTGCTGACCTCCTTCGTGGAGCGGCGGTGGGACCTGCGGATGCTGTTCAGCTCCGGGGGGATGCCGTCCTCGCACTCCGCGCTATGCACCGCGCTCACCGCCTCCGTCGCGCTCTGCCATGGCGTCAGCGACGCGCTCTTTCCCGTATGTCTCGGGTTTAGTCTAATAGTTATGTATGACGCCACGGGCGTCAGGCGCCACGCCGGGATGCAGGCCGAGGTGAGCTGATGATTCGGTTCCTATATCCATTTTGTATTGTATTTAGTGGTATGTGGTACATTTTATTCTGGAATTTTTTGCTTTCGATGGGCTAATTGTGAAGAATGAGGCAGAGTTAGCTACTTGGCTTCACTCGTGTGACTTGTCATTGAATGAATGAATTCGATGTCTCTCATGAAGTTTGTGCCATCTTTCACCCGGAATATAATATCCAATGTTGGACCAATAATGGGATTGCTAATGTTATCTCAGTAGAATGCCAATATTTGTGGGACAATTAGAAATCGAGTCAATTGGGACGTTGCCTATGAAAGTTGATCGTGTAAAGGAGGGGAAGTGTTGAACTTGATAATATCATAATACAAAGATATAGATGAATACCGTAATGTGCAAGTAACGTTATTACCAGTGAGCTGCTTTAGTTGATTAATTGTGGTCAAAATTTACCGAATGTTCGACCTTGTGCTCAATCAATACTTTGAATTGTTAAGTTGTCCAGTACTCCAGTTGTTTGGGACAACCAGGTGTGGTTTTTTGTTTTTCTCTGCTTTGTATGATTTCATTTTTCAACAGTAGGTCCAATTATTACCCTTTGACAGACGTTTTTAATCTGCACGTCACAACTGAAAGACTGAATCTACATTCAGAACTCAATGGGAACTATGATTTGCCATCATTATGAAACTATGCTGGACTTAGCTATATGAGTTCATTAGATTTTGGCATGCTTAGCTGGACATTCTGATTGTGAACCAAGTCAACCAAATTGCAGGAGTTGATCATTTGTTGGTTGCTGTGGTCGGGCTCGAAAAGTTTTCAGTTGTGGTTCCTTTTATCGCTTTTGGCATACAGATTCTGCCTTTTGTTTTTTTAGTACTTTTAGTGGCTCATGTTGTGTGTTTTTCCTATGTTTTGAGATTTTAAGCTTAAGTTTACTTGTTGGCAGTGATAATTTTATTTTTCAAGAGTCAAGAAGGGCGCTTCATCTTCCTCTTTTCATTGTCGTTTTTGTTTTTGTTTTCGATTCGTTTCGTCTCTTCGCTTTTCGTTTCCGTTTAGATTTACTGTTATTGTTTCTTTTGTGCTTTTTGTGTTTGTGTTGTGTTGTGTTTTGTTCGGTCGTTGTTGTTTTGGTTTGTCTAGTTTTGTTAGGGGCTAGGAACTTGTCTATTCATCTTTGCTTAATGTCAACGATTACAATATGCCTCTTTATATAGACGACCCTTCTAACTATTATGGATAAAATCAATCTAATAGATGATCTTCCTAACTAATAGATAATCTTCCGAACTAATAGATAACATTTCCAATTACCTAATCCCTATACAAAGAAACTAATAAATTATTTAAGGAAATAGATATTCTTAACAAATGAAACTATTCGCGAATAAACAGTACACGCATGAACAGTAATCACGTCCGTGACATTACACCCCTTTCGGTGAAACAGCTTGTCCTCAAGCTGTAACATAGGGCGACAAACTCCTTCGATGGGGTGGGCGAAATCTGTTGGAGCATCATCTTCAACGTCGTCTTCATCGACTCCATCAGGTTGTCTAGTAGGGATAGCTCGACAGCAGAAATCATGGTATTAGCTCTGATACCAAATGTTATAAACCTTAGTTCATAATAGGGTAAATATCCGTCCGAGGGAGGTCGGACGGCGACGACTTGAGATAGAATAACGCTAGACGAAGAGGGCACCGGTTAGGGGAGAGATGGATCTAGAATAGCCCGTCAAGGGAACGACCACAGCTGGACTTTAGGGACTAGGAACTTGTGTATTCATCTTTGTTTAATGCCAACGATTACAATATGCCTCCTTGTACAGAGGGTTCTTCTAACAATTATGGATAAGATCAATCTAATAGATGATCTTCCTAACTAATAGATAATCTTCCGAACTAATAGATAACATTTTCAATTACCTAATACCTATTCAAGGAAACTAATAAAATATTTAAGGAAATAGATATTCGTAACAAAGGAAACTATTCGTGAATGAACAATACATGTGTGAATAGTCACCACGCCGTGACAATCCCCTCCTTCTTTAATGCAATAATAGCAAAGTTCTTGCCATTTCATTTTTTTTAAAAAAAAAAATAGTGGTAAACGGTGGTTTTGTGAATTACTATAGGTTAATATTCAGCATCAAAAATATTTAAGCCATTTGAGGCTATATTTGCACTTTGCTGGCTAGTCAGCGGAAGTCAATAATCTTGTTTGGTGTCCGAAATCCATAAAATTATTGTGCTCCTCAAACTTGAGTGCTACCGTTTGGCTCATAAAGTTTCATAAATAATATAACCAGCAACTCAAATTTTTAGTGTTGTCATTCAAGCATGACATCTTACCTTTGCAAAAACACATGGCACAGACCTAATGAGTCTACATCAAATAAGGCACCCCCTATTGTCAATGAAGAAATGAACATTTCCTAGATGAACTCAATGAAGCCATGGAAACAGTCAGTGACCTAGTTATTGCATTCTGATGTCAGTGACCTAGTTATTGCATTCTGATACTCAAATTCAGGTTTAGAATTCTTTGAATATCGCTCTGGACGTAGGCATCGCAACAACCCAGTAAGCACTGATGTATTATGACAGGGTGCATCAACCACATACATTTCCTGAATGGTGCCCAATGCCCACTGCTTGCTTATAGGATCTTTTGATCTTTAAATTTCATAGTTACATGTGTCATTTCACCACTCTGTCATTTTTTAATACTCACTTTTTGTTGTTACCTGATATATGTTCTATGATTGACACAGGTACTCAATAAGATCGTTGAGGGCCTGTTTCAAGGCCATCCGATTAGCGAAAGAAAACTTAAGGAGTTGTTAGGACACACTCCATCACAAGTTTTTGCCGGCGCTTTTCTAGGTATCTTGGTGGCCTGGTTTTGTTGCCAGGGTTGTATTGTTGCCGTTTGATGTTGCTGCTGTATGAGTGCTTCAGAAATGAAATCATTCTCCACGACGAGTTTTGCATCTGGTGTGATCATTGTTCCGGGAAATAGCTAGTTTATTTTCTTGCATATTGCCTGTATATAATTGCACGGATAATCACGACTTTGATCCTCTCAATTCATAGTTGAGATTTCAAGTCACTTTGTGATCCAATTTATAGGAGTGGTCTATTGTATTTTCCTGATAAAGATGCACTAAAGTATGATCTTGCGTGGGTAGCACTAAATGGGACCGTAGGACTTCAGGATTCACATCGTCTGACATTACATAGTTACATAGTAATGTCACCTTGTGCAATTACCTCAATCCAGCCCATCCATTCCAAAATCAAGAGTTGCAAGTTGACCATGGCCAACCTTCACCATCCAATCCTAATAACCTGAGTACCACACCATGGTCAAACTTCACTAGGGAAAAATTCATCAATCCTCTCCTGCTCTCCGTCTCGGTTCACCACGCAGCCACCGCTAGCTTCGCCGGCTCCTCCCACTCCGACGCCCGCCAGCCTCGCCAACCCTGCCGCCTCCGCCGGCTGTTCTGTTCCTATCTCGTTGCGCCAAGCCGCCCAAGCGTCGCCGCCCTGTGGCGTCCCGCCAAGAATCGCCACCGCCACCTCACATGCCGCCGCCGGAGGCTCCCGCACGGCCTAGCCTCTCTCCATCTCCTCCGTGACCCGCTAGTTGTGAACGTGATTTCCTGAAGATATGGTGGCCGTGAGCGCCAAGGCTCTGTATTCTTGTTGGCAACAATCCGGATAGTTTTGAGTGTTACTGAAGAATGCTTCTGGTGGTTGAGTGAAAATTGGTGTCGATTGCAATATCCAGGTTAAATTGTCACTCTAACCGGTAAAGAAAATTCTTTTTCTAGTATGAAATGTGGAAGTTTTGTCAAAACAGCCAACACCATTATGGCCAATTAAAGTACATCATCTATTGAAGAGTTTGAGGTCTGTGGAGGCCTAGAGTGGCAGCCCTTGATTTTGCAACGGATGGGCTGGATAAAGGGAATGGCACAAGGCTGACATTACTACGTAACGTCTGATGATGCTAATCCAGGACGTGATGCTTTGCTGAGATGAATAATTTAATTGCGACCTATGTACTCAATGATACACTCACCATCAAGAGTATATAATCTGGCATAAGGGCATATACAATAGTATAGACAACTGCTATTTATAGCAACCTTCTATGTCATCTGTACATAGCACTAAAGACAGCTCATACAATGAGTTATGTTTTTACTTGTCTTTATAGATCACACAATCTTTTAATGCTTTTATGGTTTTGGTGATAGTCTTTTTGGTTCTGGTGATACAATCGACTATAGAATTGTAGGCAACACATTTATTCTTCTTTATTCTCTTTTATCCACATCAGCTTAAATTCTACGTAACAAAAACTATAGACAGCTGATGTAAGCTCACTGTACATGACCAAATGCCGCTGTAGCATATAGCGAGTCAATGCTGGTATTTCATTGGTTTCGGTGAGACATACGTCATAGCGCTAATATTTTGTTCGACGTTAACTTTCAAGATGAGCAAAAGAGTACATGCCTATTTGCCTATTTGCCTATTTGGGACGGTTTTGCTTTTTCACTCCCAAAAGTTGGAAGTTGTCTCTAATGGGCATCTTTCTCTAGCGACTTTTGAAAAAGTTGGAAGCTGGACGTGGGGATGATGAGGACATCAACCCTAATGATGCAACAACTGCTTCGACCCGCTGCACTGCATCCTCTACTTCAACCACATATTCTCCAATAGGACTTTCGGCTACTGCAATGCCATATTTCCCAATTGGACCGAGCTACTTCTACTCTTACGAGCCGAGCTGCGTCTACATGCCATCGTACTACGTTTACATGCCTTAGTGCTGCGTCACCTCTTGTTGGTCCATGGGAAATGTCATGAATGGGCTGACTTGGCCCATATGCTGGGCGGCCACCCCAGGGAGCCCATACTGTGAACAGTACCACCTCTGCGTGAACAGTACCCCCCCCCCAGGGTTTCCACCTCCTGACCGCTCTCCTCATATAGGAGTCGCCGCCCTTTAGTAGAATTCGGGTTTCTTTTTAGATTATTCCGCATAGCAGTTTCACCGCACGTTCGGTTTAAGGAACCCCAACCTTGTGAGCTTCATCATTATTCGCAATACAATTTCAGATTGCATCTTCTACTCTCTTGCTTGTGTTCTCGATTCGCTTGCAGGAGATAGCCTTCTTAGCGAGGTCAACCGCGTTCGTCATGGTTGATAACTATCGGAGCAGTGGTGTAGTGATTGCGAGGGATTCGATCCATTTTGGTCGAAGCCTTTGGATCATCACCGACGTGTTCTCCACAATCGACATATCACTACCTTTCGGAAGATCGGGCCACAGTCACATTAGGGGAAGCCGGAAGCCGCCCAGAGGTAGCTTCCCAAGGCTTTGGTGGGATGGGGTTCCGAGTTTACCTCTAGAGTTTGAGGTTATTTACACGCCACTTGCCACTCAACGAAACCTCATCCCCATCGGTCTCCGCCCGAACCTTAACCCTAGCCGCACACCGCCAACGCCAGCCCACCCACACCTCTGCCCGCCTCCCTCCCCCTCCGGTCGACCTCCTCTCTTGGCGTCACTGCCTCGTTCAGCCTCCTCCCTTGACGCCACCGCCCCGGCCAGCCTCCTCCTCCCTTGGCGGCAGGCTTCTGCTCCCTCGGCGCCGACCAACCTCCTCCTCCCTTGGCGCTGCCGCTAGGCGGCCTCCTCCTCCTCCCTCGGCCCTGGCCAGTCCCCTCCTCCTCCTCCCTCATTAATTGCGATTAATTATCATCAATTATCGTTAATTGTAGTTAATTGCGGTTAACTATCGTTAAATGTCGTTAAGATGAATTCAACAGTGACATCGAACAGGAAAGTGACAAAAGGATCTCGAATCGAAAAGGTGTGCAACAGCAAATTTTCAACTTGGAAAATAGCGTATGGCCGTATGCATGAGGGCATGAAGGCGTCAGGTTGTTTGGATGTGGAAGGTATAACTGGGGTTTAGAAGTTTAGTGCATGTATTTGGAGCGAGTAACGGATGCGGTAAGATGTTGGAGTACTCAGGTTCTAGGGGTTGTTTGGATGAAACTGACATGATTGATATTCTCAGCAAGGACGGGGATCCTCTGATCTTGATTCCTCAGAGAGAGGAAAAGGTCTTCCTCCTGAGTCCTGACATGAAGTGTGCATATATCCTTGCCGAGTCTCAGAAAACCACCCGCTTCTGCCGCTGGCCAGCACGAATTCTGGAAAAGCGCGCGGTATTGGCCTCCGTTTGCTATTTTCTGGGATTCGCATTGTGCTAGAAGTGATTTCAATTGTACCAAACTACCAATAGCGGTTTGTCACATCACTACAGCATTTTTCTGCAGCAAATCACTGCGCGAAAACGCTAGAATGCGGTAGCAAACCACTGTTCGGACTGTACGGTAGCGATCGACCTCATCTCTCTGTATTCTCTCTAACGACTGAGAAGCATTAATACAAAGATTACTGTGCGCCTCAAATCCCGATCCATGTTTTTCCCGCTTTGCTCGACGCTGAAAACTGTCGAGTGAGTGCGCCCACATGTGAAACGTCAATGTGACCACCACCAAAGATCGGGGGAATCGATGAAGCAAAGCGCTTTTTCTCCGTAACAAGCAAATCATACATAGTTGCCTACCATGTCACAGGGTGGAGCTACAGTAGATGCATGGGGTACAGTCGCATCTCCAAAATTTTTGCATAAAAAACTGATATATATCCTTCTTAATACGTAGAGTATATACTAAACATATTAATATACATGTATACACGTTCTCAGCAGAGTACAGCTTGGCAAACCACCCGATGGCCCCATTTCGTATTCACCATTCGGTCCATTCGGCCCAAGTCGGCAGGTCCTGAGGTCCGGAGTCGGCCAGGGAATCGGCAGCGCCAGCGGCAGCCTATTAGCGCTGCTTCAGTGCTTCTCCTCTAAACTCTCCCCATTTCTGATTTCAACTCCTTCACTCTCCAAAATCCAGATCCAGATCTGAAGCCATCAAGCCAAGCCGGCTGCCTCTGCCGCCGCCGTGCGCTCCGGCCTCCCCGCCGCCCACCGCCGGGCGTTGCCCTCGCCTTGTCTTGCGTCGCCCTCCCCTCTTTGCGGCTGCTGCCTGCCTCCTCATAGCCCTCCGTGCCCGTGCCCGCCGCCGCGCAAGCTCTCAACCCGCCTGCCCTGCCTCTGGCGGCTCGGCTTGGCGTCCGCGCGTCAAAGATCAAGAATCGCCCTCCTCGCCCTGCCGCCACGCCACCAAGGCTCTCACCCCGCCGGCCCGCCTCCGGCCGACTTCGGCGTGATTTGCACTGTGATCATGGCACAAGATCAATGGCACTGCCTCATGCATGCACACATACCTGCCCAAGGCTCTCGATCTCGGCCAGCGCTTCTCGACCGGCTCGGACTCGGCGTCGGCGGCCACCGTCTCGCTCCTCTCCAGCTCTCAGTGACTCATGCTTCACTTCACTGCTTTGGTTAGTGACTTAGTGCTCTGTGATTGTGATTGTGATTTGTGAAATGTGAATGGCATTATGGCAGCCAGTCGACAGAATGGCGAATGGGAAATGGGTAATGTTAGATGTGCTCTGTGATTGTGATTTGTGAATGGCATTATGGCAGCCAGTCGACAGAATGGCGAATGGGAAATAGGTGATGTTAGATGTAGTACTGATGTCTGAATGTCTGATGTTATATTCATATATTGTTTGGCTGATTGGCTCGCTGAGTTAGTGAGTTACTTGATTGATCATTGAATGTATTGTTTGGCTTTGATTAGTTGATTGATCATTGATGTATGGTTAGGGTCAAATGATTTGCTTATTGTCTAGTTTGGGGGTTAAAATGACTTATGGTCAAATGTTGTTCTGTCATTAATCGTTTTCAAAGCATGGAGGAACGCTGTATGAAGTTGTAATTTTCTAAAATATTTTATAATGTTGGTCATAATGCGAACATGTAATTTGACACATTTGAGCTTATGTAGTATGCCATTTGAACTTATGTTAGAACGAATGTGTCTTAAGTTCGTATCCCTATCGTCAAAATCCTGGCTCCGCGACTGCCATGTCAATGAGTAGTTGTCTGATCATGCTTTTTTTTCACTATATTCCGGCACATTTCTTGATCATTGAAGAAAGAAGTACTAGTATAGAAGAAAAGAAGGCGAGATCGATCTCAAGACAGGGACTGAGCGGGTGAGCAACTGCATGTTGGCCCAAAAGCCGCCACAGTATTTAATTGAGGTCGCCATCCGATAGTACAGCATGCAGGCCACTAGCCAAGTAGAGCTGTGGAGCCACGCAAAGTCTTCTCACGCGTACGCATCGTCGGCGTCTCCTGTGTCCGTATCGACCATCGAGCCGATCCACGGATCCATGCATCGGGCAGTGTTCCTGTCCAGGATTCAGGTCCAGCACTAGTCTAGCTGCACGTTAATTATTGCACTGTCCATCTCAGCGAACATGATGGCCTGCGTCGCCGTCCGCGTGACTCGATGATCTTATGATCTTATCCGTTGGGCGGCCGGCCACTTCTTCCCTCTGTTATCAATGGCTGCAAAGTGCTACTTAACTGTTCATCTCCACTTCCACGGCCTCGAGACTTGCTCGCATTTTGATCCGTACGTATGCGTTGACATTGCCTGATTGCAGTATTGCATCACGCACCAGACGTTAATTCATGGACGTACTAGGGAGATCAAAGATGCGATCATGGATGGCGTTGTTCTTCTGTTATCAAACTAAACACGTACTAGCTAGATTTTTCTGTGAGGATAATAAGACGGAAAGGAACAGTATTGATGGCTTCACGAGCCAGACGAGCATGTGCACACGATGGTTTCAGGTCAGATTTCAGTAAAAATCTATGGTCATTGGGAGCGGATCCGCAGTAGCACGTATTAGTCTACATCAAATCGCTACAGTGACCAAAAATCTAGATCAAATCACTACAGTGCCCCGTGGTCGGGGCCTCACGAGACATGATCAACAATTCAACGTTCGGTTGCCTGTGGCTCAGGTAGTCCCGGTTACCCGAGCGAAGAGAGATAATGAGAGAGAACGAGAACTGCGAGTCTGCGAGAGTAAAAGCCAAATTTTGGATACTGTTGACCTCCTAAGAATACAAGAATTTTAAATCTAGCCTCTTTATATACGAAATTCCACATATGACCCTCTCCTTCCGCTTGCTGCACCAGAGAGATGTAGTAGCCAATCTGCTGCACCACCCAGTTGCAGCAGGCATCTGCTGCGCACCGCCGCGCAGCAAGAACCTGTTGCACACCCCTGCCACAGCAACAAACACGTACTGCACTACACAGCCGCTGCAAGCAAGAAGGGGAGAGAGGAAAGAAAAGAAAAGTGAAAAAAAATTGGATTTTTTTTAAAAAAAACCCAGAAATTTCAAGAAAATTACATAAAAATCCTTGGAACATGAATAGATTTAATAACATAATTTCGAATTTAATTGAACTTTATTTTGTTCATTTAAAATAGTTTTGTTTTCTGGAATTTTGCAATTAAGCTTTAATTAATCCAATAAAAATATAAATTGTTTATTTTATTTTTTTTGTACTTATTCACTTTTGCATGCGTCATTGCATTTGGCTCGCTAAATTATGAATCGAGCTCATAGTTGAATTTAATTTGTACTTGATTTGCGGAATTTAAATTATGGAATTTCGATTCTTGATTAATCCTTCCGATCCAAATTAATTTCCTTTTATTGTCACTTTAGGGTCGTAGACCATTTCGTGCCTACTTTCAGAACACGTTTTTTTTATGTTGTTGGATGCCTTGCTACGCGAAGAATTGAATACGAAAAGATGACGAGTTATCGCCACATCACTGGAACCACCCACGCCGGATGTCCCCGTCCTCTCCACGAACTGAACATAGACCATCGGCCGCACATAGATCACATCAGCAGGGTTGTAAACAACCTCTATGTAATTGGCACATGAAGTGTCACTTATCACCTTCATAAGTTGCCAAGCGATCTCCCCTGCATCACCCACCACCGAGGCATACAACGCCTCGATGCGCAGCTTCATCCTTGCATTAGCGCAATCGAACGTGGACCGCACTCACTGCCTTAGCTCAGAGCAGCTCATGTTCTTCAGACCTAGTGCCCAGATCACTGTCCGGTCGCAATTCGACAGGTCTGCCCAGTACGGTCCGTCGTGTACGACAGTGTTCCTGTGGAACACGATCAAATCTTGAATCTCTGCCATGAAGTACCTACCACAGGTGCATATGGAACCACTTAACAGCAATGCTCGTACCATCTAGCAACTGTTATTGTACACCATCTTTTCGGACTCTATGTTTTCAATTGTATTTCTATCACGTGCCTTGTAATTGTTTTTATTTAACTCGTTTTGACAACAGATTCCAAGTTGTTCAATATTTGGAAGCTACCATTCAGCTTTGCTACAACAGGTTCCACACTGAGTATAAATTTACCATATTAACAACACTAATCCTTCTACACAACCAAAACCACTGCTTAGCTACAATAAGAATCTACCATTCAGCTAATTACGTGCTAATTACATTGCTAAAACTATAGGAATTGCACATGTCAATCATAATTACCTTTTCTTGGAGCGCAAAACATGATGAACAACTTCCGCAACTGCAAAAATTGCAACTGCGGACTGCTTCACAGCTCTCTTCTCTTCCTCTCTACTTCACTTCCTCTCTGCTTCTTTGCTTCAATGAGAAAATTATCACGCCGAATGGAGAGGAGGAAGAAAACCACGAAGAACCAACAGGAGTCGTTTATATCGTTGAGCGGGAAGCGATCGCCATCGCCCCGTGTGGCGGCATGTCTTGGCGTAGGGGGGCGGCGCGAAGCGGCGTGCAGAGCGGGCAGAACTTGGGCCAAGCAGCGCGTGGTGGCGCAACATCGCAGGCTGCGCACGAGGCGAAGCGCCGCGTGGCGCAACAACGCCGAGCGTATGGGGCGAGAGCGGCGAGGTGGCGCGTGGCGTCGCGAACTCGCTTGCTGTGTCGTGGCGCGGCACTTCTGTTGCGGTCCCTTCCGCAAAGACCTCCGTCTTGTGGTACACGAGCGCAGCAGCTTACTGCTGTAGTGCATGATCGTAGCATCTCTGCTGCTGCGGTACGAGGACGCAGCACGCGAGTCAAAGGGCCAGAATTGAAATTTCGGAGGGTAAAATGGCAGTTTGGGAATCTTGGATGCACGGGGCAATAGTGCCCAAATTTCATAAAAGCCGGCTGTGAATTGAGCGCACCTGTCACGCTCCCGTCCACGCGATCGCCAAATGTGCGTGCCTTGCACAGAAAAAGCTCAACGAGAAATATGTTTTTTTTTCTGGCTGTTTGACTTGGAACGCCGCACGAGTCGCTATAAATTATCACGCCGACTGCACAGCGCGACTCCAGCCAGGAGGCAGAGAGAGAGAAGGAAAAGCAAAGCAGGGAGAGGCGTGTTGCCGAGGCAAACGGCGCCGGCTGAAGATTCTCCGCGCGTGAGAGGAAGCACAACCGAATAAAGCACAATCTCAGGTTAGATTTCTCATCTTAGAACGCATAAAACGAAAAGAATTCTTTACTCGCTATCTTTCTTCGGTGGCTGTGGATTCCCCACTTGAACATTTTGTTATGGTCAGCAGCCGCAGTCTCTTGAAGTTGCATGTTTGGGCATCGTTTTTGGCGGCGAACTCGACGACCGCCGCCGCCGCCTGTCATCCATCCGCGCGCCGTAGAATGGGCTGCGCGTCGTCGAAGCAGTTTAGGCGCACGCCGGGGTACGAGGAGCCCACCGTCCTCGCTTCCCAAACCTCCTGTGAGCACCTGACCTCATACGTACCTTACCTCACGCGTAGTTCTAGTTCTTGATACTACACCGATTGTGTTTTTCCCCTACACCTGAATCGATACGGTGGGATGCAGCAGTACGGTTTTGATGCATTGTGGTTGATTTGCAGTTACGGTGAACGAGGTCGAGGCGCTGTACGAGCTGTACAAGAAGCTGAGCTTTTCCATCATCAAGGATGGGCTCATTCACAAGGTGGCATCGATCTTTCAACTCTGTCGGCAATGGCACCTCAGTGACCATTTACGTTTTCTGACTGTGCTGATGATGATTTGGTTTTTTGTCGAACAGGAGGAGTTCCAGCTTGCCTTGTTCAGGAACAGCAAACGAGCAAATCTCTTCGCAGACAGGGTGAGGACCTCCTGTCCAATCTTGCTCCTCTTTTTTTAAAAGGAAGAAATCCACATGATCTCTGAAGTATCGTTGTGCGGTCACTTAACTCTTTAACTCTTTGACCTAAAAAAATAGGTTATTTAACCCTCTCATATTGCAAAACCAGATGACTTAACACCATGGTTGTTTTGCACGGTGATTTTGACACTGGGTTCGCTAGTTTCGCCACCGTAGAGTAGAGACTATGTGGCTGTGATGTGGCGATAACTCGGCAAGTCAAAGAACACTACGAGGCCCTCATGTTAGCTTCCACACCCCCTCCCCCCGGGGGGCGCCACACAACGCACCTTTACAAAATTTTATGGTTTTCTTATCGTTATCAGTTTTATAAGTAAGACCACTATCACTATCATGTAAAGAGCCTAGAGAGATCATATTGTTTTTCAACCCTGCTATGTGCCTAACATCACGAATTGTTCTAACGATACCAACGTACATATTAATTTCAACTTCACCTATCTCGACAATACTATGTCATGTATCATCACCAAAGTAAACATAACCGAAATTATCTGACCTGTATGAAGTGAACCACTCCCTGTTAGGCATGATGTGATACGAGCATCCTGAATCAAGAATCTATGTATCTGTCAACCGACAGTTTGAAACTGAGAGAACATCCACATCGCTGCTATCCGAGTCATTTTTCCTAGCCACATTCACAGTCTTCTCATCACGCTTCCCACCATTCTGTTATTTCAATTTTAGACAATCTTCCTTCATATGCCCCGTCTCCTTGCACTTGTGGCACTTGATATTCTTTCTATTCCTTGACTTTGATCTGGATGTACACCCTCCAGATCTCTTCTTGTTAGTTTCCTTCCACGATCATCCTTCATATACAAACTATCACCCTAAGAGCTCTCCATGCGTTCTGCCTCTGTTGATTATGCGCCAACCGGGTCTAGTAATCTCATCAACCTTGATGGTATATTTCTCGTATGTCAGAGTGGTGACCAAATGTTCATAGGAAGGCGACAATGAACACAATAGAATTATCAACTTCTTTTCATCTGCGATCTTCACCTCCAAACAACCTAAATTAGTGATCACCAATTGAAGACATTCACATGTTGTGCAAGATCAGAACCCTCCTGCATCTTCAGCCTGTACAACCTCTGCTTCAGATACAACTTGTTCATCAGGGATTTGGACATAAACTGAGTCTGCAACTTGTCCCATATTTCTTTCAGCGAGGTCATATCCATCACATGATACATGACTTGATCTGAAAGATGCAACCGTATGATCGCGGTTGCCTACTCCTTCAACTCCTCCCAATTGTCATCTCCCAACATCTTTGGCTTTGCTTCGTTCAGCCCCTTGGAACATCCCTGCTGTGCCAACAGATCCTTCACCCTCGTCTGCCATAATCCGAAATTACCAGTCCCATCGAACTTCACAACTTCGAATCTAGCACCTGGCGTTGCCATCTCAACCTTACTCTGATACTAATTGTTGGAACCATTGACAGCCCTTTGTGCGAGAGAACGACCATATCAAGCACACAAGAGGCATGGGAATTTATTTACGAGGTTCGACAAAGCCTACGTCCCTGGAAGCCGAATCACATTCTCTCCTCTAGTTACTATCTCTCAAACTTTCTAGTTCTCTCTTCCCAACCTATGTCTATCTCCATCATGTAATACCTAATCCCTTTCAAGCCATGCCGCCTGGCCTTTTTCTGCATGGTAGTTATCCCATTGCGAACCAAGCTTCACAACACCATGCATATGAGCCATACACAACACGAACCCAGTGCCACATAAGCAAAACCACCGAGCAAAATAGCTATGGGGTTAAGTCACCTAGTTTTGCAACGTGAGGGGGTTAAATAGCCGGGTTTTTAAGTCAGGAGGTTAAATGGCCGCATAACAATACTTTAGTGGGTCATGTGGACTTCTTGCTTTTTAAAACAAGTTTCTAATCTTGCTTTCACAGGAGTTCATCACCAAATGATCAACTCGCTTCATGTTCTTCGTGACAGGTGTTCGATTTGTTCGATCTGAAACGCAATGGGGTGATTGAGTTTGGGGAATTTGTGCGGTCGCTCAGTATATTCCATCCGAAAGCACCTGAATCAGAAAAGACTGCGTGTATGACTGGACTGTATCTCTTGTCCACCCATCTTCTTGTCATATTAGGAAATTGAGCATGTTTGGTTTACCTTTCCTCTCCTCTCTGCAGTTGCGTTCAAATTGTATGATTTAAGGGGGACAGGTTACATTGAAAAAGAAGAGGTAAATCACTGATTCTCTTATTCAATCTATGGGCTGTATATCTGAGTGACTATATGTGCAACTCATAATTTCCATGAATGGCCCTGAATTTCAATTAACACAAAGCTTTATCTACTGAAACAGCTTAGGGAGATGGTCTTGGCACTTCTGGATGAGTCAGATCTACACCTTTCGGATAACGCTGTTGATGCAATTGTTGATAATGTAACAAGATACTTCTCTTCAAGTATTTACTCTCTAAGGTATTTTTCTTTCTTAACATGCCTTGTGCTGCTCCTTTTGGACTGCAGACATTCAGTCAAGCAGACTCAAATGGAGATGGCAAGATAGACCCTAAAGAATGGGAGGAATTTGTTAAGAAGAACCCAGCTTCACTAAGAAACATGTCACTTCCCTATTTACAGTGAGTAGTGCGTCTGCTTCACTCGTCAGTTAACTGATAGTTCCTTTCCATGTCTGTAGAGTCTAGGCAATGGTCCATCTTCTTCCTTCTACTCCGAGTAACAGTAGGCTACAGAGTAGATATCTTCTGCTGTTCTTGTCCTTTTCTTTTCAAGTGATTATTCATAATCTGGTAAGCTTGATTGTTATTACTAATTGTTCAGGGACATTACCATGGCATTTCCTAGCTTTGTAATTCATTCAGAAATCACTGACTGAAAAATTCCGGTGGAATGGCGTATAAGCAGCCACAATGAACAGGTGTGGCTCAAAGCAGCTTTGAATTTGTTGGAGGCACGGGAGAAAGTTCAGAAGTGAGATGTAACTGAAACTAAAGAGGATGATACAGAAAATAGTATGGATGGACAACAGGAGTGAAGGACAGCTGATAGGCATCAGATCATAACCAGACACTTCACTTGCTGCTTATGTAAAGTATGCAGATGGTCAACAAGTTTGCTCAAGGAAGCAGTGTAAGCCAAATACTTTGGCTGCTGATATGTTTTGGTTTTCCATCTTGTACAGTTGTAAGGCAGAAGTGACTAGTGAGTGGTGACCAATAGTTAATGTAGATAATAATGGCCTTTTCCTTTTCTTTAAAGGAATTTTGATATAACATTTCCCCTTTGTTAAATGTGAATATACTTGAAAAAATGCCAATTTTTGGAAGTTGGAACACGCGATGGTTTTTCATATCGCTAACAAATAACAGTTCGACCAAAAAAACATATTCCGAGAGCAAATTTACATGGGCCCGAATGGGAGAGTGGGCCTGAGAATGTGTTGTGCTCAATCCATGGCATGTCCTCGTCGTCATGCTTGACGACCGTGCGATGGTAAAAAGCTTTCTTACATTTTTTTAAGAAGTCCAGTTTACCCATTGAACTTTGGTATATAGCCACTTAACCATCTGAACTAAATTATTTTATATCCTAACCTCTGATATTCCAAAACTGGTGTAAATAACCCCTAAGGTGGTTTTGGTAGTTGTTTTGCCACTGTGGATGCTGATGTGACCATGATGCGGTGATTACTCAGCAAATCAAACTTATTTGATTTCTTTTTTAAAACCAAATCAATATCAGCCTTAAATATTCCGGCAGAAGCGATGTTTAGGGGGTTAACTGGATATAGCACTAAAGTTCTGAGGGTAAACTGGACTTCTTCCTACATTTTTCAGTAAGAATTTACGTCCAGGTCCGTCAGGTCAGGGGCTAGGCACGGCCCAACAAAGCTGCCTGATAAAACCAAATCAAAATGTTCTTGGTTTGTGGCCGTTGAGCAAGAGATCATCAATTCTCACCGAATGCAACTAGCCGAACAATGTTATTTTTTGTGGCAAGGAGGAAACAATTTACCATCTCACAGTAAACAACATCGATGCAGCCTTCACTGCTTAATTTCACAGAGCATATGCAAATGCAATTACAGTTTGTACAAGTCTCCAGATCTCTCACCCTCTTGCAACACCAGCAGTGACCAAGTACGGGAGAACTCCATCTGACGAGCTACCACTAGCTACACCGCGCAGTGCACAGCCTTAAATAACCGTGGCATGCATGTGCAGCCGCGGTTTGGCACATGCAATGCAAGCGCGTTGATGAGCGAGAGAAAAAAAGGTCGCCGAATCTGCGGTTCCGGCCGTGCATGATCTGTGATTCTGCGCTAACTATGGCTCGCTCACGGTGATCCCAACGTACGTGCACACGAAGGCAAGGCAAGACCTTTTTTTCCGGATGGATCGAGATGCAGTAGTTAGTTAGTGAGGGGCCCGGCCATCCAGAGCTGTGCAAACTTCACCTTTGAGACGCTCTGCAGCACCTCCAACGGCGTGATGTCCCCCGTCACCACCACCTTCTTGCTCTCCAAATCCACCTCGAACGACGTCACGCCTGCGACAACAACACCAGCAGCAGCAGCAACATTTTTTTTATTAGGCTCGGTTTAGAAGGGGTGAAATGATAATTTTCAGGTAGCAATTTGTCTCGAACCCTGCCTAGCTAGCTACATAAACTATAACTAATTATCCTTTTGAAAAAAACTAACTAATTACTCTATTTTAGAACCGGCGGCAACCTTTTATGTGAGAGAATAATCACAGCAAACACATAAGAGACACAGGAATTTGTTTACGAGGTTCGGCAAAGTCTACGTCTCTGAAAATCGAATTACGACAACTTCGTCCGTACGAGAAGTTTTTCTTTTCCTTTCTGATTAAGGTTACAAGAGGTCGGCGGTATATATTTATACCCCGATTATATGTTCGACTCGGATTTATAGTTCGTACCACGGGGGGCTTCGCCCCCTTCCCCTTAACCCACAATATTTCGTAACCCCATGTGTCATGTCTCTCCTGTAAGGCTTTATCCGAAAAACGTACGCTGTACTCCCGCTTTTCGAACACAACCTTTCCTTTCATTTTGTCATATATAAGGTCATACACAACACTCTACTAGCCGGACAATGCCACAATGGCACCCAAGAAGACAAGAACAAGCAATAGCTCGGATAGGATTGGCGCGAGGTCCAGAGACATGTGCCAGTACCGCCCCTGCAGCGGTCGCCGTGACTGACGAACGTGCAATACTGCCCATCGCCCGCCGCCTTCACTGTCGGCCCACAGGAACGCGACCACGTCGAGCAGGCCGCCGCCGGCCATGGTGGGCCCGCGTTAGGTGGCCCGGTTTGCCCGCTCGACGACGTGCACGTCGCTGGTTGGTGACTCGGTGAGGACGGCGAGCTGTCGACGGTCGACGGCGGTGGTTGCGACGGCGGTGTCACAGAGAGTGGTCGGGGTGGGGTGGGTCCCAGGTGGCAGTGAGGTTAGGACTTAGAGGTGGACTGGTGTACGCTGCCGCTGCAGGTGGGCCTTAAAGGGGGTATCACGTCCGGACTGCTCCAACTCGGTTTTTTTACCATCCACTTTGGAGCTAAGGCTACGTTAGAAAAAAAAAGGCGTACATGCTGTATGCCGTTGGAAAACTTATCAAATCTACTTTCTAGAAAGCCATTTTATGTTCTGTGTACAAATTTACGGTCGTTTGAATAGGCACTCATCGTATTGGTATGTAAGATTGCAAATGTCTAGTATCTTCTCATACAAATAGTTCTTAAAATGTGATAATCGATCGACTGAAAGTTATTCAAACAACTCCAAGCACAAATACGGTGACTACAACTATTTAGGCCTAGCTTTTTTAGACCTATTTAAGCCTAGCTTGGAACACTAAATTTGTACACAAAGCGGTCTAAATACTAGAGTTTTTCAGGAATCCTATGTTCCAAACAGAGAAGTTTTTAGGAATTTCTATTTACAAGAAGCAATTCAAATCCTCCGGAATTCCTTGGGGAATAATATGTTTCAAACAGACCTCAATAATGAGAAAGTAACATAGAGGTAGCATATAATATACGAGAATCTAACTAAACATGTAAACGTGTGCAACAGATTGCCCATGACAAAAAAAGAGAGTTTATAGTAGATTGCCCATGAGAATCTAACTAAGCGCTTGTACAATAGTTTGGCTTTTATATTGTCACTAAACTTATTTATGTTATCAACCAATACTACTAAGATGGCTACTCCAACAACTTGTCCCTTACCGCTGGCCTACAAAATAAACACAATAATATTTTATAACTTTTCAACTGTCAGACCCAAATGTCAGTCTCAATGTTTATTAAATTCCTTCTTCCACCTCTCTCCCTCTCCTCATAAATCACTGCCGCCACTCTCATCATCCATCCTCACCGCTAACCTCTCCTTCGCTCGCCACCACACATGGCTAGATCAGAGCTCTATGACCTCTCTCTCTCTTGTTGACCTCCCTCTTTGCCACCCTCCTTGTGTGCCGCCCTCCACTGAGCATCACACCCATCCCTCGCGCCTCCCCCAACACCGAGCACTCCCGGTCTCCCCAACTCTCGCCCCCCCCCCCCCCCTTCTTCCACCCTTGACACCATGGCCGGATAGGAGCACCACATCCTCTCCCTCCCCTCGCCGACCTCCTTCCGCGCCTCCCCCACCACCGAGCGCCTCTACCTCGTCCTCCCTCGCCGACCACACCGGCACCATCCCTCATCTCATCGCACGTGGATCCGGTGCAGCAACAACAGATCTAGCCAGATCTTGTAGGATCCGATGGGATCCGGACTGTGGCCGTCGGGTTCGATCAGGACTCGGCTATCTCTGTCGTGCTTGATCGCCTGCCTCTCCGCCACCGGCACCTTCTCACCGAGTTGGTCATCGTCATCTTCGTCTCGTCCAACTTCCGCCATCGCGTGGGCCCTACAAACCATGTGAGCGGACGACACCGCTCCAATAGCCCGTTCGCTCGTCGCTTCACGTCTTGGTTCCTGTGCGTGAAGGCCGCATGAGGAAACGACAACATCATGTCTCTCTCCTCCAGCTTAGTTTTGAGGTGATGTGGCAGATCTAATCAACGGTAAGATGTGACTATTGAAGATGCCCTAATCAGCCACGTCAAATTGGGGGAGCTGGTGGTGCAGTTTTCTGGTAGATTTTGAAATATCCACCATGGAGAGGTGTTAGCTAGCTAGGCACTAGCTAAACAGACCATGCACATGTGCACAGTACAAGCATGTGCTCAAGGCAAGCATTTTGTCACCCGTCCGAACGACAGGGCGACAACGAAACGACACTTGTAGCGAATGCCTCCGGGCCCTAAACGAGAAGACGACCACTGGCTGCGGCATGGAGTGGCGACCAGAGAAAACGATTTCGGCAAAATTTTGTCAGTTACCGACGATTTTTGGTCTTATCAATAATTTTTTTATTAATTAATCTTTTTTGAATTTTATTTTAAAGTTAACCCCGGCACACTTTATTTCTAATTCTGACCCTCTTTCGTCACGCCACTACCTGTGACGTGACAAAACAACACTGTCACACCAGTCCATTTCTGGTCAAACTCTTGTCACGCCACTGGAAGTGGCGTGACAGTGTTATTTGGTCACGCAGTGGCGTGACAAAAAGTGCTATTTTAGGATTTATTCGGCGTGATAAGAAGTTGTTTTGTCACGCCACCACCCGTGTCGTGACCAAAGGGGTCAGAATTGGAAATAAAGTGCACCGGGGGTTAACTTTAAAATAAAATTCAAAAAAGGTTAATTAATAAAAAAAAGTTCCCTATCAGTGTGACCAGGTAATAAATAGTATCGAACAAAAAAAATTGGTCCGTTTTGAAATCCTAGCCTGGCCCATCCGAGCAGAGCCTTCGTGGCTTTGTGCTCGGTGCTCCTATCCCCTCTCGCTCTGCCCTAACCCCCAAATCCCCAATCCATCGCGTACGCAGGCGAATTCGACGGCACCTGCTTCGGATTGAGTTGAGGTGAGGACGTGAGGTCCATCCCTTCGGCGCCACCGACTGAGCCGTTGCCATTTTCCCTAGCTGCGAGGTCCACCTGCGTGTTTTCCCCGGCCGTGAGGTCCCCGTCCCTCTGCCCTCTGCGGTGCCTGCTGTCTCCGGGTGTGGCGACCTTCGGCGGTGGCTTCTCTCCCTCGGCAGCAGCTCAGTCGGTGGCGCCTCCACTCCGTGAGGTGACCTCCATCTGTGCCCCGAATTTTTTCCACTGCTATCTCCTCCTCTCACTAGTCCCTATCTGTCATCTTCTTCCTCTTGTGATCTGGAGCATTTGAAGCATATCATGTGATGTTGTTATTGGAACAATTTTTTCCTTTTAAGATGCTTTTGGGTTTCTTCCTTTTATGGTCTTGCAAAGTACCTCCTATGTAAGATTGTCTGTCTCAATGTCACATATTTTACTCATTAATCATGAACTTCAGATGTTGATTCTTAGCTTGGTCTACTGTTATTTAAGTGTTGCATGTGTGCTGTTTTCTGAAGGAGTGAGGTGTACATTTTAACCAGTTCATGCTTGTCCAATTGTGATGTGTACTCATGAGGGGGGAAAATGCCATTGCTTGGTGTTGTCAGATTCTTCTGGGCATATTGATATCCCCTTATCACTTTGGTTGCTCTAGTATTTAAATGAAATTATCATCTTGTCATCTGGAGCATTTGAAGCATATCATGTGATGTTGTCTTAATCATATTTCTTAAAATTTTCGCCGAAAATTCGGCGAAATTTCGGGTGGTTCCATCCGGAAAAATTGGAATTCTAAAGTTTCATTCGAAAATTTCGTCCAAAAAAATTCCCAAAAAGCTAGTAAGTAACCGGGTCTATGATTTTTAACCGGTAGCGTTTTCCTTGTGGCGACGTGCGATGTGCGAGCCAGTGTGATTTGATCGGTGATTGAGACAAGAACTGCTGAGCTTGCGGAAAAAAACATTGTACTACCACTAGTAGTAGTAGTGGCGGCAGACTCGCAGAGTACTCCCGTGATTTATGGCAGCTCACAAAGGCAACCCTTGTTCCAAAGATCTCATGTGCTACGGTCGATCGATCCATGTTGGGAGCATTTGGGTTCAATAAATGTGTCCTTTCATAGCTGGCCAAGTACTATACACAGGTAAGCAAGGTGTGACGTTGGATTCGGGATATGCGAAATTATTTTCGGTTGATATGATTATGGTAGAAATATCTTAATCGCTATTTTACATGGTACTACATATACATAGGATTGAGATCGGAATGATCCCGCACATACTGATCGGATGCTCACGACCTTTTTAGTAAGAGACAGAAGATTCAAAGCTTGCATACGCATAAACCGATCCAGGTGGTGTTGAAGCAAACAAACGCGAAGGGAGTGTCGCATTTACCGCCATTCCAACTCCCCCTTCCTTTTTGCTGGACTGGCGCCGGCCAACGGTAGGCAGGGCCGCAGGAGGAGTATCAAGATCCAAAGTACATGGCAGTGGCAGGACAGGGCAAACAGATGCATAAAGGCTGCGGTGTTAATGCTCACCGTACCATGCGTCTACTGCCTTGATCTGTCCTACGTCTTTTCAGTTGCACCACTCAAAAGATGCCTAGCCCGTTTAGCTAACAGTTGGAGAAGACAATTAAGCTACTCCTGCATGGGAAGCTCTGAACTTATTTCTTCGGAATGTGGGGAGAAATTTGACTGTCCAAGATTAAGTGACTAAAACTTCAGGGGAATAAGGCAAAAGAAGGGAGAAAGGCAACTTTTATCTTTGAGTGGCAAACTGTATTTATTTGTTGGAAGTTCATAAGCTTAGCTGATTATGAATACGGAGTTCAGTTTAATTAGCATGGTCAAGAGAAATAACTTAATCACATCAAACACCCTAGCCTGAATCTTTTGGATGCTTGGATTTGGATCTTTAGTTCAAACGATAAGACCAAGAACGCCGTATCGAGTTTCGAGCATCCGTAGTGATCAGATGCTCAAGGCGATAAAAACAGCACTGTCATTCGATAAGATCGATCTCTTATATACCTATCACACAGTCTGAACAATGTCCCCAAAAAAAAGTGGTTCTTGAGAATTGAGAAGTGCATCATAAGTTCGTAAGGAAACTAAATGAAGTGCAATATTCTGATACCTTCCATCTTTGAGATGTGCTTCTGAACTTTCTTGGCGCATCCATTGCAGTGCATGGACACCCTGAGCTCCACAGTCTGCATCAAGCAAAGCAAAACAGAGCGAGCAAGATCAGAAGAAGAAAAAAAATAGGCAGTGCTACAAGCACATTGACATCTCATGGGGGACAAGGAGAACAATAGTTCAATACCTTTGGCTCCAGCTGGAAACCGAGCGTCCTGGTTCCGTCCACAAGATCTCTGAGCCGCAGCACCTGGTCCAGCTGGTTACTCACCAGGGCCTTCCTTTCAATGGCTGCCTCCTCCTCATCTTCCAGTGTGCGAGTGCAGAGGCAGGTGCTTGCGCACAAGGAGAAGGAGAAGCAGTCTAGGACCTTGCCAATGCGCAGCCTCCTCATTGCCCTTTACCTTTGGCGCCTGTCTCACTCACTCTCTATCTATATCTTCTCTATGATCGAAGTTACCACACACACAGCTCTTAAAAGAGCAGCCAGTGCTGTCTTCTGTTTCATCAAGATTGTACGAGATCTAGCTAGTTATGCCCATGATAAATGGTAGTGATGGTACAAGTGTCATTGGGCAGCACAGCACTGCAAGAGATCGGTGAGGCTGGTACATGAGCCAGTAGACCTACCAGGTACTAACAGTACTGGCAAATTTGGTCGTGGGCTAGCCAGTAGACCTACCAGGTACTAACAGTACTGGCAAATTTGCTCAAATATACAAAGGATGGCGTGTCTAAGCATAGCTAAGTTTGCTGCCCGGTTGTTGCAACAATCAACAGTGCTTGATGTAGGTTCGAGTGTTGGCTTGATAGGGGGACAAGTTGCTGGGCTCTCCATGTGACAATGTGCACCTCGGCAAGCAGTAGTGCTGCCAATAGTGGAATCATATAGTTGTTCGATCATAGCCTCTAATTGTTCAGAATGTGCACTAGATGACAATATCTTGAGAAAAAAAAGCTTAATCATTGATTCCAAAGAGTAATCATGCTGCCAATTGACCATTGCCCTAGCCTGCCCTGGATGATAAAAAATTCAGAAGTGAAGGGAGAGATGAGCACCTGATTGACAGATCGCCGCGTATGGGTCTACCATTGTCTTGAACTACTCTTGCGTAGAAACGAAATAAAATCATTTGCGAATTAGAAAAGCAAAGCTTCATGCATGGGTGGGTAGCCAATGGCAGGGCAGGTATAGATGCATGGCGGGCACTGCACTGGACCAGCAAAAATATTATCGTTGGTATTCAGTGGAGTGCACGGTGATACGGCGCGCAAACCGAGAGGAGTTGGGTGTACCAGCATGGATCTACTTCTTTGTAATGAACGAGAGTAATTCCTCTCAGAAAAAGAATCATATAGTATACACTTGGACCACTACACGATAGCGAAGTAAATGAGTAATTGTAAAGGTAGGACCAGAATGATATAGAGATCACTGGGTGTTTGGTTTGAGAGACCGAACGCTAAATGGATCATCCGATCCTAACTCCAAACATAATTTGTTTGGTTTGAGCATTGATTTAAATCATTATTGTCGTGGCATTGCGGGCAATAGAGCTATCACGGATAGCTATCCTATATCACGATCACATATAAAATGTTGTTTCTATTATTTTATATATTATGTAAAATGCCACAAAAGCTGCAAGAAACTTTCTTTTATCATCTAACAATGGTCCACACGCAATGGGCGTCTGAGAGGACAAAAATAGAGAGGGTGCTTATAGGAGAAAGCTAATATGATAAAAACAGTACTAAACATATATAATATATTTGAATGTCTAATGCAATCCAAATTCATACATTAAAAAACAAGAGACAAAACGAGAATGTAAAGTACACTTATGGTAGAATGTAACAGTCCGAGTGCCCATAAATACGAACAAGTAGCAATTTGTAGAACAAAAGTAGCTAAATTAGTGAGACAATCAGAAAAATTGTGACTAATTACAAATATTGAAATGAAATGGAACATACCACAAAACCGCTAGCTATGGCTAGGAGTAGGAGGCAAGTCCATTCTACAAGATTTCATCTGTTGAAAATGATTCATGATTGTTTCATCATCAATGCTTTTGAATATCTCTCGCTCAGTGTAGCACACCCTTCAACAAAATATGCCCTCCTCACTTGATCTCTAAGTTCATTGGGTTGATCTTCAATTGGTATGCGACATGCTGGATCGGCAATGATATCATCCGGATTAAAATCAATTCGATGCTTCTTTGGTTGAGTTGTGCTCTCATTGGTTCGATGAGTACTTGTATTTGGATTGTTGGAGAAATAACTATGCAATTTTCGCTTGTCCATCTTTTATAAATCTATAACAAATTGTATATAATTCGTGACTGTGGGTACTAAATACATGTAACTAGAATAAACAAGTAGACTGTAGACAACATCACAACATCATCTCAGCATTCCAATTTCCAAGTTTCTAAGTTTCTAGCTATTTAAATCATTCCAAAATCAAAATGCAACTTTACCTCAACAAATTGGAATATAGAGCTCCACGGCCACGCCTCCACCTAACTCCCGAGACCCAAAGCTCATCTGCCTGATTGCCTCCTCACTCAGTACTAACTTAGGCACCTAACTCCCGAAGCTCCTCCTAGCGTCCTGCCAAGTGCCGCCTAGCGCCCTAGCCCCCGACGCCGCTGCTGGCCGTGCGCCTCAAAGAATTTCAACCCTAGACGTCATTGCTGCCGAAGCGCCTACTGCACCAATCGGCATATCCACGTATGGACTATGGTGGAGCCTCGAGCCCCAGTGACCAGCAAGCAACCCCATCGTCGCCGTCGGCGCTGCAGCTCGCTTTGTTCGCCGCCGCCCACTAGTCGCCCCCGCCATTGACGTCGATCGCGCCCTCCTAGGTGAGCTACGCTGTGAAGGGATAGAATTAGGGATTTGGATTTTAGAGAGTGGGGAATGCCGAATGGGGAATTGGATTTGGGGATTGAGTTGCTGTCATGATGAGTTGGATTCAAGTCCAAGCTGGGCCCTATTATTGGATTATGGAAATAATATGGCTCAAACAGCCCAAATATCTTTGCTTTCTTCTTCTTCAGAGCTTCTTCCCCTTCCTTGGCTGCTGGCTGCCACAGCCTCCTTCCTTCTTTTCTTGGTTCTTGCTTGCGCCGCCGCTACCATCCGGTGCTTTGTCCATGGATGGAAGGGTCGGAGAAGATGGTACCAGGGGGTTTCCAGGGACGCGGCGGCTAAAGCCAGTGCGCATGCCCTTGTCCGCACCGGTGGTGCGCCTGCCATTGCAGACGTGCACAAACAACATCGCAACTATGACAAACTAGTTCATATGACACCAAGTTACATAACACAACAGTCTAATTAATATCTACTTCCTCCGGTTCACGAAAAACAAGTTGTTTTGGAATGCGTGGAGTCAAACTTTAAAAACTTTGGCTATCAGCATCTTTTTAAATATTAGACTAGATACATGAAAAATCATACGTGTAGATTCATCTCGAAAATCAATTTCAGAATATTATAATTGTGGGGACCTGAAGATGCATCTCAGGAACCCTCTGTGTATGCTGAACTAGTCTCAAATCAGTAGCTAGCTCATACAGGAAACAGTGATGAAATACCATCCATTTATTCGATTTAACTAAAAAGATCTCAGAGTACAGATAATAATAATAACTGGTCCTTATGGTCAACGTTTAATTAACTTGCCACGCGGGGCTAAAGAAACAAATCAACTCTTGCAGCGAAACGAAACCCTTCAAAAGGCCAATCAACATGCCCATAGGCAATCGAGTGGAGAACGCATCCTAATCCGCAAAACCTCCATGGTCTTCCTGCTGAAAGAACTCCTGAGCAGCTTGGTATTCTTCAATTGCTGATCAACCAGAGGGCACAAGCCAAGAGTACTTTTGAATGTACTCAGCAAACCGTAGGGAAATGTATGCAAATAGTATTCATGCATGGCTTGACATGGTTAGCTATATGGTTCTTTTGCAGAAAGCAGCATTTACGATAAATACAATAGATAGATTAAAATGCGTAGTTGAAAACAATAATAAGTAATTAAACAATGTCTTTGAAACAACCAGTGAACTGCCCATTCACCTCCCAACCAAACCAAAAATAAGTGAATCCCCAATTCACCAATCGACACAAACCACCAAGTGAATTTTCTGTTCACCAAACAAACATTATATTCATCAAGTAAACTACCCATCCACACTCCAACTCATTTTAAAGAAACTCTAACTCACGTGTGAAATCCCCGAGCACGTCCATAACCGCAGACACGGCTATTCGAATAATTTTACACTCTGCAGAGGTTATACAGCTTTACCCACATGACACGACTTCTCTAGTTTGTTTGGCATCCATCGATACCACTGCTCACTACCTTAGGTAAGCAGTATAGAGCACGTGACAAGGCCTTTACAAAGTCCTGCTTTGACCCAGTTCTGCTCGCTAAGGTTTCGCCGCCTGGCCCCCTCTTGCGCCCGAATCGTCAACCAAAATAGAACCGAATCAAAACATTGCTAATTAATTAGCCAGGTCCGTCCCATACCAGACATGTGGTTTGTACGGTTAAGGCCCAGTTCAATGGCGCACAAGATTAAGTCCTTGACCAGTTACTCAGGCAATCTTTCCACAACCCATACCGT
Organism: Phyllostachys edulis; assembly: GCA_036346405.1. Lineage (NCBI taxonomy): Eukaryota > Viridiplantae > Streptophyta > Magnoliopsida > Poales > Poaceae > Phyllostachys > Phyllostachys edulis. Next base: position 7,889,840 of record CM070554.1, on the reverse strand, counting down.
GCTAAACCCACACCCACTATCCACCAACCTGCTCGCCCGAGTGAAAACCATTTTGTTTAACTATAACCAATGACATTCCCTTGTCATGATACACAAATTTTAACAAGAGTGGCTTACCACCATAATTCCATATATCATTAAGTCAAGATTAATCATTATGACACATGTGATGACGAACCCATCGTAACTAAGCTGAACTAAGCATCTGTACGATACTCATGTTGGTGATACAAATATGTCCAACTAAAATTATCCATGCTAGGGTGACAAAGGATTCATGGCATCCAAATAATCAAATGAGGTATAATGACAGCAGGTAATAAATAATCCCAAAACAATTTATATAAAGATAGCATGCAATTGTATAAAATAATATACTTTTGAAATCATAGGTTCAATATGATCAAAAGACTACGGCTTGCCTTGGAATAAATCTTGGGATTGATCTTGATCTTGGTATACTCCTCCTTGCTCAAAGCTTCCCGAAGTATCAACGTCTAATCGTAAACAAGGCAAATAAACCAAATAAATAAATAACAGAGGCAATAAAAACTCCAAAAATTAAATAAAAATCTCAGATAAATAGATCTTGAATTTAGATGAATTTAGGAATTTGAATGGACTGAATCGGAGTTCGGATGAAAAAGATATGGGCTTTGGAAGATTGAATCTAAAAGAAAACCCTAAAAAGGATTTAACCGAGTTATCTTTCAAAAGAAAATTTGAGATTTATGACATGGCGCTGACATCATCAAGGGGTTTTCGGCTGAAAAGAATAACAAGGAAATTGATTTTGAAGTGGGGCCCACTGTCATAGGGACGGTGCACCGAGGACTGGGTTCAAGGAGATTGGATCTAGGTTTGGGTGTTGGTGTGCTAAGTGGCTGCTGACGGGGGCGCTGATTGGGATGCCACGCGAGCAAAACGAAGACATGGTGCAGACGTGGAGATGAGGTGGCTTGCCACATTGAGGTTCCACGGCGGCCACGCTCCGGCGAGCACAAGCCTCGGTGACTAGAGGTCCTCCGGTGGCGGCGGAGCGGCACGCTAGGAAGGGGATGCGACAAGGAACTCGATGACGCGGTCCGTTGGCACCAACGATGACCACGGCGACGGTGGCAGCGAACTGAGCGACGGAGCGGCTCGGTTGGACGACGGCAAGACGATGCAAGGCTCCGCCGGTGAAGACCATGTGCGCATGATGAAGAACATGGCCCGGCGATCTCAATGTTGATGACTACGAGGGCGATGGCTCACCGACGGCGGCACAAGACGACAAGGAAAGCTTCGGCGGCGAAGAGCTTCCCGGGTGCGATTCGATGAAGAGGCGGCGCGATCCCGTGAAGCAAGTTAGGGTTTTGGAGGAGGGAGGTGTTGCAGAGAATATGACGCGGGCGCGGCTCCTTAAATAGGCGCGGAGAGGAAGGATTCCAAAACGAAGACGGCGGCGCTCGCGTTCGGGAAGGACATGGACTCCAGAGTCCATGGCGAAGACGAAGCGCACGTGGCGACAGCGGGTCCACAGGCAGAGAGACGGGTGCGCGGGACCATATGCAGCGACGTAGCCGAAAAAGGAAGGAGCGACGTTGGCTTAGCTGGGCCTCGGGCGCAAAGGAGAAGAGAAGGTGTGCCAGCTTGGGCAAGGAGTTAATGAAGCGGATGAGATGGGCATGAGAGAGCGGCCGGATTTGAAAAGGAATTGGGTTTTAGCCCAAGAGATAATCTGAGATTTCTTAATAGTTTTTCTTTTTAGAAATTAGCAATAACTCCAAATAAGACTTAGAAAATAGCAAATGAGCTTAGGAAAATTCTAGAAAATATATCCAAGCTCAAAAAATCCAAATAAAATAATTTTGATAATAGTTGATGTTGGCATTAATCATATTAAATTGTTTTTGAACTCTAAAAATTCTAATTAAACTTTTAACTTTACCAAAAAATTCAAATGGTTATTTTCTTTTAAAACTTTAAAACATACTAAATTTTTGGGATGTTACAATAATCTTATTGGGTTCTACAAATATATTACAATAGTAATTAGTGGTAAGATTTATATTTTGGGGGACCGTGTCAAAGTCCAAAATGACTTTTTTATGAATTGGAGGGATTATTAGACAAGTCTGCGACATTTCAGTAGTATTAATTCAAAAATATATTTTATAACTCATGATGCTCTAATTATCACTAAGATCATTTGACATACAATCCTCTTAATCACTTGGTAGTTCCATCTCATTGGAATCGGACGAGAATGATGTGACAAAAAAAATTCCTCCTCTATAGTTGGGATAAGTTTCTTCTTCTTTCTAGGATTTACATTCTTGCTGTTAGATGTGTATTATTACCTATGTATTTTTTCTGTTGTATAAGTGGTTACCTACATATATGACATACCCGTATTTATATATATATTGACTCATTGGCCTCATAATGAATACAAGCGCTATTCATAACATGGTATCAGAGTGTACCTAGGGTTTTCATTAAGCCATTGCCGCCGCTAGTTCTCCTCTCCAGCCACCGCCTTCGCCTGGCTTTGTCCATCGCCGTCGCTGTTCTTCCACAGTTGTCACCGCTCTCCATCCACTGCCTACTGCTGTTGGTCTTCTCCAGCCGCTGCTGATCCATTTGCGCCACTGCGTCTGGAGGTCCCCTCGTTGCCCGACGCCGTCTTCTGCTCCGCCTCGATGTCGCTTGCCCGTGGCTGGTCGTGGATCTTGCCACGCCACCCGCTGGCGTCGCCCTTGAGCTCGAGCCCAAAGCTGCGCAGCCCGAGCTCAGACACTTCTTCTCTACTACCTAGTCGCCTGAACCTGAGCTGCTGTTGCCCCGAACCTCAAGCTTGAACCATCGCCTCCCGATCCGGAGTTGGAGTCGCAAGGCAGCAGCCTGAGCTGCTGCGCCTCCACTTGGATCCCAACGCATGAGCCGCCGTCGCCACCGTTGCCAGGGGGAACCCTATTGCCCCCCGCGTGTGGCTTCGATTCTTCACAGGCCGAGCATGTCGTGCTGTTTTAATGTAAGTCAGCCCAGCCCAAAAGAAAAAAGAAAAGGAAAAAATGTCGTCCTCTTTAGCATTGTTTTTTTTCCTCGTTGCTCTAATATCCCAAAGTTCTGTTCTCAAAATAAAAATTAATAAATATATTATTTTATTGGATTTTCTGGTCGTCAAAGAATTTTCTCGATTTTCTATAATTTAAAAGAGTTATCTTAGTTAAAAAATATATAATAAAATCAATTATTTAATTTCTTGGTTTTAAAGTCAGAAAGAAAATTATGGAGTTTTCTGGGATTTTATTGGACTTAAAGTGAAAAGTAAAATTTTAATTAATTTCTAGAATTTTAAAAGCTTTTCCTAATTACTTTAAAGCCAAAATAAATTATTTACAAAATTACTTACCATCTATAAGTTGGAAATATTTTTATTAAGTTCAAAATAATTCTAGGAATTTTTGTGAATTTTTCTAGAATTTTTTGACTCTATTTGTTATCTTCTAAATTTTTTTTGATTTGTTGTTTAATCTGAATTTCGAATTAAAATAATAATAATAAATTTTTTGACGCTTAACATCACGTTTCCAATGAATGTGCTGTCACCTTCCTTCTCTTCTTTCAATTAACTAAACACTGATCACTTTATTTCCTTTATTTACTCTTTGCTTTCCTTTTCTTCCCCAAACCGTTTTCTTCCAGTGGGCTGTCCAGAGCTACAAAAACAAGCTGACCACCATTGTTACCGACACAAAAGCTTATCAAACCCGTGATTCCCTCCACCAATCTTCGCAAAATCACCAGCATTCAAATCCTCTCATCAATACTCCTCCATTCTTGGTTGTTTCCCTCTTTCACACGCATGCGTTCGCTGGAGCCGAAATCACTGCCGTGATGACCTCGCTGCGTGATCTCCTCGCCTCGTCCTCCTCAGCCCCTATAAAAAAAAGCACCGGGTGCCCCTCTCATCCTCAACCCACCCCCAAAATCTCTCCTCCCCTCTCTCGGTATCTTAGCCAGAGTTTGGAATTGAAGCTCTCCGGCCGAAAGCTCCTCCACCGCCATTAGCGCCTCCGTCAGTGGAGCTCCGGCCACGTTGTCTACTTCCCCGACATCGCGACTTCGCATACTACGCGGTGCTCTCCTCCCCTCGCCGCCACCGTGCGCCTCCATGGCCGCCACCACCTTGCGCATGTAACGTCGCTGCCGCCACCGCCGACCGTCCCTCGCCGCGCCGCCACCTCCTACGGCCTCGTCTCAAGGTCAACGACCCATTTTCCCTATCGCCGGCCACCCCTCCCTTTTCCTTCACCGGCGCCACCACCATTTTCTCCGTGTGCTATGCTGCTTTCTATTCGGCTGGGAAGAAGATGAACAGTGCTCCATTATCTAGTGCATGCTTTATTCTTCCAGAAAATCGTTCTCTCTCATGCAAACTCCAAATCTGTTGATTCCTTATCCTAAATTCATCCACTAATTTCCAGTATTTATTTTATATTTTCTATATTTTATTTAATTTCTGTCTTTTATTCGATCCATTTTGAACGTCGTCGCCGCCGGCCGACCATACACGTTCCACCACCACCAAGGTGAGCATTGAGTTCCCCGTGGTTCCCTCTTCGTTTCACCGCAAACCTCACCCACTAACTCTTCTCCGGTTTATAACATCCTAATTTTCAGGTCTTTTTGAAAATTTTCAAAATTTAAAACTAACCATTTGATTTCATTAAGTTGCCAAAGCTTATTTTGAAATTTAGAATTTAAAGGCAATTTAATTTGAATTAATCAAACTTCAATTAATTCAAAGTTGGTTTATTTGAGTTTTCTGGATTTTATAATTGGCTTTTCCTTTTGTCCCGAAATTAAAATATATTTTATTTGCAAATTTAAAAGATAAAATATAGTTAAAAGTATTTTTATTAAGTTCTAAATAATTCAAGGGACTTCTGTGAATTTTCCTAGAATTTTGGACTGACCACTTCAAGCCCGCTTCGCTTCCACCAGTAGTCCCGCCTCGTCCCAGACTTGTCCCCTCCTCTAGGTCATCTTCAACCCCCGCCCATGCCGCCCGTGCTCCATGCCGTGAATCCCGCCGGCTCCCATCGCTTCCTCGCCATGCCGCCGCCCACTCCTCGTCCCGTGTCTGCCACGCCACGTCGCCTCCCGCCTCTACCGCACCCCGTCGCCTCCCGCCTCTGCCGCACCCGCTGCCGCCCCCACTCCCTTTCTCCCCTATGCCGCCGCCCATGACGCAAGCTCCCCCATTAATGGCCGACTTGACCTCCACGACGTCCTCCTCCTTCGAGCCTCCCCGAGGCCTATAAAAGTGAGCATCGGACGCGCCTCCCTCTCCTCTTGCTTCCCCAACCACTCGCTCTCCCTCTCTCGCCGTCTCTTCGCTGGATTTCGCAAAGCACCGCCGCCTCTAAGGTCCCTCCGGCGCCTCTGCCTCCACCTACGGGTTCGCAAGACCGAGGGCTTCCCCGTGCGCGCCACCCCGACCCCAGAGCCCTACCGGAGCACCGCCGCAAGATTCAACCACCACGCCGCCGCTTATCCTTCATGCATGGCCTCACCTCTTGTCGCGTCCTCAAATCTGTGCACATCGTGATCCCTTGCTCCCCTCTTGCCGGGTGTCCTCGCCTTGACCAAGACCAAGAAGACGCCGGCGAGCCCTCGGCTCCGTCTTGTGCGCCTTCGGGTCCGACGTGGCCGAGCCACGTGGCGCCATGTCACGCCCAGTCAGCGGCCACGTCAGCCTTTTTGCACGCGGCTGCCCCGTCAGCAGACCACGTGGCGCTCCCATCCTCCACCCCGTTCCAATAGCTCTGTGGACCCAGTCCACCATACACCCTCTCATTGACAAGTGGGCCCCACATGTCAATTTCATTTCTTTTAATAATTTCGGCCGAAAATCCCTCTGATGACGTCAGCTGACGTCATATTCATCTTTTCCATTACAAAAATAAATCAGGAAATTCGGGAAAACCTTAAATCCATCATTTTATGTGTTTTTCTAACTTCCTTTGGCCATAACTTCCTCATTCGAACTCCGATTCGAGTGATTCAAATTTCTAAATTCCTCTAAATTAATTATCTTTCTGTTAATGCTAATTTGGTATTTATTTGGATTTTATTTGGTATTTTTTTATTTATTTGGCTTTGTTCGCACGTATAGATTCCGGCATTTCGGAAGACTTCGTGGACCCAACGATCGACGCACCTCAACTCTTCAACGAAGGCAAGTCGTAGACCTTTGATCATATTGAACCCATGTTATAAAACTATATTGTTTGATACAAACATGCATTTGCTAACTTTATAAAAATGGTATCGAGAATAGTTAATTACCTAATTGCTATTATGCCTCCTTGATAAAGTGAGAATGATATGTATCCTTGAATGAAATAAATCCTTGGACACCATAGGATGGTTGATATTAGTTGGACATTATCGTACTACCAACTTGGGTACGCTTTATTGCTTAGTCATGCTCTAGTAGACGTTGGTCTCGATCTCATGATTCAATAAATGTCAATTTACCCTAGCGCACATGGTTTGTGGCTTGTGTAGTAACGGCCTGTGTTGCTAATTAATACGAAGTGTGGCCTGTGTGTTGCCACGACATCTGTTGTCGCTTTAACTAAAATTTTGTGTGCCGGGACTAGGGTGGTCCTTTGGCCGGGATGAACCCTACAACGATAATCTTGACTAAATGGACTATGGAATTGTGGCGCGGCCGCTGATGTTAAAATTTGTTGTGCCATGGCAAGGCTTTGTCATTTGGCCGGGTTGAACGAAAAACGATTTATGCTCGGGCGAGTGGGCGGTGGTGAAGGAGGGTGCGGAAGCACATTAGGATGTGGATTAGTCTTTTCTGAGCAGCCAACTAAGGACTTAACCTTGAACCATTGATCTGGGCCATTACCATACCACCACATGTCTAGACTGGGATAGATCTGGCCAACTAATTAGCAATGCTTTGATTCGGTTCTGTTTTGGTTGGGAATGGCGCAAGAGGGGGCCCGTAACGGTAACCCCTTAGCGAGCAGAATCGAGTCAAATCAGAACTTTGTAAAGGCCTTGTCACGTACTCTAGACTGCTTACCTAAGGTAGTGAGCGGGGGTATCGACGGATGCCCAATAAACTAGAGAAGTCGTGTCTTGTGGGTAAAGCTATACAACCTTTGCAGAGTGTTAAAACTATTCGAATAGCTGTGTCCCCGGTTATGGACATGCCCGGAGATTTCACGCAAGGGGTAGACTTTATTAAAAAAACATTGGAATGGGTTGAATGTATTCGAGTAGTGTTTTTGGTTGATGGTTGGGAAGTGAACGGGGCGTTCACTGAGTTGGTTCAAAGAAAATTGATTACTTATGTATTAACCTTTTAAATTGTGCTTTCAATTTACTTACTGTATTTACTGTCAATACTGCTTTCTACAAAATAGCCATAAAGCTATCCTTGTCAAGCCTTGCATGAATACTAGTTGCATACATTTCTCTGCGACTTGCTGAGTACATTCAAAGTACTCACGGCTTTATGCCCTCTGGTTGATCAGTCACTGAAGAAGACCCAGGGAGTTCAGAGTTCTATGAAGAGGAGTACTTTGAGGACTTTGCGAACTAGGTCGCGTCCTCCACCACTACTACAGAAATGCTATCTTTCGACGCCGATCACGCAGCGGTTCATCGAAACCGCTCAGATAAACACAATCTCGAGCGGTTTTTGTTACCCACCGCGTGTTATTCTCCGCGCTAAAAACCGCTGCAGCGAAGATGTCATATCACGAGCGGTTCATGTTTGGAACCGTCGTGATACTTCACGAGACGGTTCCAAACATGAACCGTCTGTGATATTACCCAATATCACGAGCGGTTTTTAGAACCGTCTGTGATACTTCACGAGCGGTTCCAAACATGAACCGTCTCGTGATATTGCCCAATATCACAGGCGGGTTTGTTAAAACCGTCCGTGATAATTAACTCATCACGACGTATATATATAGCTCGCCTCCGGCCAAAAACAGATATAGTCTTCTTGATCTCCATATCTCTGGCGCCACGATAGGTCCATCGCCGCCTGCGTGCGGTTTGAGTACATCGCCTCACCTCACCGAGCCGGCCTAGTCCATTTCAACAGATATTGTCGCCGAGGAGCTTGCCGTCGCCTCTGTTCACCGATCGACGACCAGTGCGCCTTTGGACCTTCCCGACTTTCATTGACACCTTCCTCGTGATCGAGGTGAGATCTTGAAGCATAAGCATCCTTTAATTTGAGTAGTTTGAGCGCTACGCCAAATCGCTAGTTTCGAGCGCCCATGTGGGACATCACCGTCGGTTCGCCTCAGGCGAGACCTTAGGGCCGAGAGCCACGACTATATAGCAATGCGATGTCACCCCTAAGCCCAGTTTGAGCTTCAAATTAATCCTATTGTTTTTAATCATTTAGTTAATAAACTAACGAGTCTATGACATGTGGGACCGCCATAGATTTTATAAATAAAATCATGAAATAAAAAATGAGTCATTGACAAGTAGGGCCCACATGTAAGTTAATAAAATCCAAAAAATGTAAAAATGAAAAAATCGTAATTAAGCCTCAGAAAATACGCTTTCGAAAGTCATCACCCTTTTATTTATTTTCAGGGTTTTCAATACGAACCGTGTGATGGACCGGTTGGATGTACACCGAGAACCGTGTGAGTGAAGAGTACATTAATGGCGTGTCTGCTTTTACAAGAGCCGCCAAGGAGGATATGTTGAATAAGGGGCGGAATATATGTCTTGTCCATGCATTGATCGCGAGAATCTAAAGATGTTTAACAACCGAAGCGCAGATCGAAGCACACTTGATTGAAGGGGTTTCAAAAGGGTTATACATGTTGGACCATCCACGGTGAAGAGCATATTATACAAGAAGTCAACGATATGCATATTATACAGAAGTCAACGATATCTTGCGAATGATGTCGATTGTGGTTCCGATTCGGATAGGTCGCACGATGACAATCTAGATCGGATGCTTCGCGATGCGAAGGAAACTGTGATGAGAGGGAGTATGTTCAATTCGGGCGTGATGGAGGACTCGGAGAAACCTTTGTTCCCTGCCGCAAGTCGGAATACACAAGGTTGTCATCCGTGCTTAAACTGCTGAAATTGAAGGCAAGCAGCGGTTGGTCCGACAAGAGTTTCACGGAGTTTATTAGGTCTCTTAGCGGACATGCTTCCTGAGAAATGAGTTGCCCAAAACCACCTACAAAGCCAAAAGGTTCTTTGTCCATTGGGAATGGAAGTAGAAAGAATACATGCATATCCGAACGATCAGATCCTCTACCGTAACGAGTATACAAACATGCATGTATGTCCGTGTGCAACGCATCCCGATACAAGTGTAAACAATCGGATGACGACGAGGAATCGAGGTGAAGAAAGGACCTCTGCTAAGGTGGCGTGGTATCTTCTGTAATTCCCGTTTGAAGCGGTTTTTGCGAACCCAAAGAATGCAAAAGCTGTTGTATTGGCACTCGAGGAGCGTAAGAATGACGGAAAGTTAAGACACCTGCTGATTCCGCCCGGTGGAGAAACATCGATAGGAGGTTTGCGAAAGTCGGTGCGAACCGAGGAATATAAGGTTTGGATTGAGTACTGATGGAATGAATCCTTTTGGTAACATGAGCGTGACATAGCACTTGGCCCGTGGCGCTCAGTATCTACAACCTTCCTCCTTGGTTGTGTATGAAGCGAAGTATATTTTGTTGTCGATACTTATCCAAGGGCGAAGCAACACAGGAATGATATTGATGTGTACCTAGCACCATTGATGGAAGATCTAAAAATCTTGTGGATTGAAGGGTGCAATTATGGGATGCGTACAAACGAGAGAACTTCACTTTACGTTCCTTGTTGTTACGCACCATAAATGATTATCCCGCCCTTGCTAATCTGGACAGCCGAGTACAAAAGGGCCAAAGCACAGACTCACCGCTTAGATGATACCGAGAGTGTGTGGCGAATCACTCAAGCAAAAAACCGTGTACATGCGTCATCGTAGGTTCCTTCGAGGGCTCACCCATACCGCAGATGAAGAAACAATTCGACGGAGAGAAGGAGGACAGCCTCGGCTCCAAGGCATTTAAGCGGAAAAGAGGTCTATGATATGGTTAAGGATTTAGATGTTGTGCTTGGAAAGGGATGTAAATCGAGGACAAGTAAGAAGAACATGTGGAAGAAGAGATCAATATTTTGATACTTACCTTATTGGGAGCACCTAGAAGTTCGCCACTGCATCGACGTCATGCATGTAGAGAAGAATGTATGTGACAGCTTGATTGGTCTCTTACTGAACATTCGTGACAAAACAAAGGATGGTGTCAACGCACGGCTTGACTTGGTTGATATGGACATCAGACCTGAGTTAGCACCAACAAGGACCGATAAAGGACGAACGTACCTTCCCCTTGCTTGTTACACTCTGTCCAAGGCTGAGAGAACCGAATCGTGGTTTGCTTGCATGGCGTGAAAGTTCCGTCCGGTTACTTCGCCAACATGAAGAAACTTGTTTCGATAAAAGATTTGAAGTTAATTGGCATGAAGTCTCATGATTGTCATGTGTTGATGACACAAATGCTCCTGTTGCAATTAGAAATATTTTGCCGATCAAGGTCAGAGACAATCATGAGGTCGTGTTATTTTTTAACACAATTGCTCAAAAGGTCATCGATCTCGAAGGACTAGATGCTCTGCGGACGAGGTGGTGACGACACTATGTGATCTTGAGATGTATTTCCCTCCGTCGTTTTTTGATATCATGGTCCATCTCATTGTTCATATTGTGAGGGAGATAAAGATGTGCGGGCCCGTGTTCCTACATAGCATGTACCCGTTCGAGAGGTTCATGGGAATTCTCAAGTCATATGTACTGAGAATCGATCTCGGCAGAGGGCAAGATCGTCGAAGGTTATGCAACCGAAGAGGTCATTGAGTTACGCCTCGATTACATGGCTCAGTCGAGCCGATAGGTGTGCCTCGATCTCGCCATGAGGGGGGCGCGAGGGTATCGGGACCATCGGAAGGAAAGCAATCACTCCAAATATGGATCGTATGCTCAAGCCCATTTCACGGTCTTGCAACACATGACCAAGTGTCCCAGATATATCGACCGACAAGGACGTGCCGACAATGAATCCGCCGCGGCGGATGTTTGGATCACGAGACAACACAATGATTTGCGGTTCAACCAATGGTTAAAGGAGCGACTTGCTAGGAGCTCGTCAAGTGATATGCTGACATGGTTGGCAAAAGGGCCAACATTTATAGTTGTAACATGGCGAGGATACGACATAAATTGGTACACATTCTATACGTAGGCTCAGGATATAAAAAGCACTAACCAGAACAGCGGTGTCCGCATAGATGCATTCATTACCGATGGGCTGAGGAGCTCCTACTATGGGCAAATAGAGATATGGGAGCTCGACTACGTGCTTTTCAAGATCCCCCTATTTCGGTGCCGTTGGGTCCATCTCCCACAGGTGAAGGTCGACAAGTACGGCGTCACTACCGTGGACCTCGAACGTGTCGGATACAAAGACGAACCATTCGTACTGGCTAACCAAGTTGTTCAAGTCTTCTATGTTACCGACCCGGCAAATAAGAAGCGCCACGTAGTTCTTCATGGAAAAAGGAGGATTGTCGGAGTTGAGAATGTAGTGGACGAGGAAGAATACAATCAATTTGACGAGTTGCCTCCTTTCGGAAACGGCATAAGGGTCGAGGAAGAAGAACATGACGAAACTAGCTACATACGCGTCGATCATCATGAAGGGCTAATTTTTAAAGATTAATTGAACAATGTGTGTATATGTATATACATTATGATGAATGGTTAATTTTAGTTCATTTGAGTTAATTAATTGATTTGTACTGTGAAATGGATGTGATTGTTTCTCAAATGAATGTGAATTGGATGTATATACATGTACTTGTTGTCTTTTCTGCTTGTTTCAGAGGGCATGGCTAGCATTTCCTGAGGCTAGCCAATAAACAGAACGATCTAGATATTAACCAATACAAAATAATATCACAGACGGTTTGAACTACAGACCGTCTCACATGTGTATCACAGACGGTTGTTTATCAAATCCGTCAGTGCTACATGTATATCACAGACGGTTGTTTATTAACACCGTCTGTGATACATCATATATCACGAGCGGTTCTAAGTTAGAACCGCTCGTGATATCATATATCACGAGCGGTTGTTTATTAAAACCGTCATGATTCATCACATATCACGAGCGGTTGTTTATTAAAACCGTGCGTGATATATCATATATCACGAGCGGTTCTAAGTTAGAACCGTGCGTGATAGTAATATCATCCTGAGCGGTTCTAATTTAGAACCGTCTGTGATGTCCATCCCTATTTACATTCTGGACTCTAGCTAGGGTTTGCGCGCCCGCCACTCTCAAGCGATTAAGTTTCTCAACTCCTCTCGCTCCTCCTCCCCGAGCCTGCGCCACCATCCTCGACGCCTCCTCGAGCCCGCTACTCCTCCCCGATCCCGTCGACGCCGCCTCCTCCTCCAGGCCGGCGCCTCCCCCGAGCCCGCTGAGCCTCCTCCTCTGACCCCGCGCCTCCCCTCGAGCCCACCGCGCCTCTGCCTTGCCCGAGCCGCCGCCTCCTCCTCCCAGGGCCAAGGCGCCTCCCCTTCGACCGCCCTGCTTGCTCGTCTTGCTCCTCCTCGTCGTCCGTCTCGTCGGCGCCTAAAGGTAACCAATGCCGAAGTTACCGATCGACCCCATGCCCTTTCCCTAACTATTTCTATCAATAATCTGTCATGGTCCTTCATGATAATTGTACATGTTTTAGGAATTTGTATTTGTTCTAGTCGATTATTCATATGGTATTTGTTTTGATCTCTCTTTCGAATACATTGCAATGATAATTCTATTTTTGTGAAGATGTTTTCCGCTCATTACGAGTCATCGCGCATCATGTGTCCGATGATGCACCATTCTCTGAACAATATCCAACCGCGGTAGAAGAAGAGGAATATCGAAAAAGCCCACGGGCGATTTACCATCACGGAGGTCGATCGATCAGGGACCCTATCAATCCTCGCCGAAAGCGGCGTCGCATTCCGGAGAATGGTGGAATAGTTGCACGGAACGGGTCAAGATCACCTATGATTCGTGGAAGGTGGTGCGGACCATCAAAAACTAACCAGTCTTTGGCGGAAATTCTCGCATCGTTCGAGATCCGGAAGAACTCCTCAGACTCGTCGACGACATCGCGTTGCTCTGCGTGCAAGCGTGGAAGAACTTCAAGAGCACGCTTGTCAAGAACTACGTGGAGAAGGATCTGAAGCCGCCTTCCACAAGCATCTATTGTTGGAAGAGTCTGGGCCGAGTTTGTGGCGAAGAAGACGACAGATGAATTTAAGAGTGAAAGTCGGCGCTACGGCCCTCGAGCAAAAAACAAGCACCCCACGGACTCGGCACGGCTGGTATGCGGGTAAAACCCGATATGGAGGGATCGAGGAACGATGAGCAAGCGGTTTGAATCTCTCCTGCTATTTCGAGATCACTAATGTGCGCGCCGACGAAGTGGTTATTTGCGAGGTTATGTATTCGGCCTCGGGAAGTGTACTTTTCAAACCCGAAGACCGTGAAGTGTCCCAACGCTTTGGTAAGATATCGAACTACCTAGTTTGTAATTACTCCATAACTTCATAGGAAGTGAAATGACATGTCGGGCTATATTGCGATAACGTTGAGTGCACAATCTTCCCAAGGCTCATTCGGCGCAGATAGGGAGAAAGATATACTCTCTGCGGCCCTAGGAAACAAATGAGCATCCGGTCGCACGAGAGGCGCCGGTGTTTTTGTTACATGGGAACAATGGTTCCAAGCGGACTCGGATCGTCATCGAGTAGGAAGAGAGCCAAAGCCGAGCACGATGCAAAGCTACGAGAGGATCTTCGTGCATCCCTCGAGATGAGCTCACCGAAAATTCAATCAATCCTTTGAGGAAAGGATTAGATGCGTTCGAACAAAAGCGATAGAGACCTTTGAGGAAAGGATTAAGGGATTGCAAATGCCAAGTCGGTTGGAAGCCCCTACCCCTACTATACCGCTTAGCCACCCCAAACATCCGAGTAGTCTGCGCGTCCAACCCTAACCCTACCACAATAGGTGATGACAGATTTTCCGTCGATGACATCCGGTAATAATTATTATCTCGGAATGCTCAATCCATTGATAGGCTGTTGGAGTAGCTAATTTTGTATCGTTATATGCGTGGGTGGCTCTGACGGCGCAAGCTCCAAGTGAGATATGTCTCTGTTGCCCTAGATCTTGCTTGGGGCGGTGTATCCATCCCAGATCGAGCTTTGGTGCACGTGCAAATCTAGCGTCGGGTTTCGCAAAAGTGAATGTGGGCGGTGTTTGTGCCAATTTCGAGGCCGTCCCAAAAAATTCCCCAAACGATGAGGTCATGACTCTAGGGCAAGCCGTTGGAACATTCATCTAGTGGCCCAAGGAGGACATCTGCTTGGAGCTACCTGCTCCGGTGTCAACTTCACGGGAATGTCCTGGAACGGCATCAAGTCCACGGACTGACCGCACCGGCTACTCAGACCGACATGGCAAGGGCCCGCCAGATCACATGCATCTACACCTCGTGCTCAGTCGACTCTTGTGAAGTCGACCTATACAAATCGAGGCAGCAAGGGCAAGGGCAAATCGAAGACAATCGAGTCCTCTCCTAATATCCCCTTCTTGCCGTTGGCCCGGAAATACAAGCCAGGCGAGCCGTTGCTCGAGAAGTTAGACAATCCTACCCTAGGACTGGATTGCGCGGAATTGCATGCATGGTACATGGAGCAGTCCAACAAGCGGTTGATCAACGATGCTCGGGTGTCACCGTCAAGTTCAAGGAGCATCATTTTAACCACGTGTATCAAGACGCCGTCTTCACGGTGACCTTCGACGACTTGTTCTGTCTCTTCAACCTCGGCGTCTCAATCATACGATCTTTGGACAATCGTAAGTGTGTACAATCACGATCAATGTTAGTGTAATATCGATAAATGTTATATATAACTCCTAGCTTTTGTATAATAGATACATGATCCGTGAAGCCGAAAGAAGGAAATCACCGGTAGGTTTCCTCGACCCACACGTTGTCTCCGAGCAAAGCATCACGGCGAATGCAACATTAAATCGAATTACGTTATAGATTTTTCATGGCTCACGCAACAAGGAATTCATACTTTTGCCCTACAACGAAGTAAGTAGTGTTGCACTACTAGCTATACTTGTTGATTTGTACTTTATAAGCAACACCTAACTTAGGTTTAATGACCATCTTGACATACCCGTAGGTTCCATTGGATTCTAATTCTAATTATACCAAAACGAAATCGTAATATACCTAGATTCCCTCTGAGAGGGCCACTCACAACTTCACCACTATCCGGAGTTTAATCATCGTAAACACATTTCCTCCATAGAAACTCTATTGTAGTCTTTCCTTCCTTTGCAATGGCTAAGGCTAACTTCTTGGAGTCACGTGGGGTGTTCGACGTGTTACATGCTAGAGGATGGAATATCAAGGGAAGAACGCCGCACATGATCAAAAATTCGGTACTTGCTAGCTAGTACACATTAATCCTATATAACACTTCGTAGCAATGCCTCTCGAACTAACCAATTCTATTTTTGCAGTGCCACCAGCAGCCGCCGGGCCGCAACGTCTGTGGATACTATGTTTGCCACAACATGCAACTACTCATCGGTTCCATGATCACCAATGATCCTCGGGTTTGTCAATCTTTCAACAATTATTTCATATATACTTACCAATTTATATAAGCCCGAATTTAACCTTCATATCGACAAAGTTGCGAACATCGGCTGAAGCTGCGTTGGAGCAGAGCGAGCTCATAGAAATTCGATCACACCTTGCGTCATTCCCTAGCAGACGTGTCATAAATCCAAATGGGAGTTTCCACGGTGTAGCAGATTGAACTTGATTGAGATAGATTGAACATAATGGTACATGTGTGTAAATTAATGTACATTAATGGTTAAATTTAGTTAATTGATTTGTGAATTGGATGTGTGCTTGTTTCGAAATGAATGCAATTTTGATGTGCTTCGAAATGAATGAGAATTGGATGTGCTTGTTTGAGAGGGCATGGCTAGCATTTCTGAGGCTAGCCAATAAATGAAATAGATTTAGCAATGCAAAGACTACCCGAGGCGATGCAGTAGATGAAACCGTCAGTGATATCGATTACCCTGAGCGATGCAGATATGAAACCGTGCGTGATAGTGAACTATCACGCAGCGGTTTCATATCTGATCGTCTGTCGTCATCATCATGCATGACGGTTTCATCTACGCATCGTGCGTGGTAGTCGATCATCACGACGGTTTTATCTACGGACCGTGCGTGGTAGTCGAATATCCGACGGTTTTATCTACAAACCGTGCGTGGTAGTCGATCATCACCATGACGGTTGCATCTGGCACCGTGCTGTGATAGTATGTATTACGAGCGGTTCAAAACCGTGCGTGATGATCATTAGCATTATCGACCCATAAACTCGGGCGGCTCACGGGCACCGTGCGTGATGGCGTTACGAACCGTCTCAGAAGACCTTTTCTGTAGTAGTGCACTCGATTGCCTGTGGGCATGTCGGATGGCTTCCACCAGATGTTTTGTTCTGCGCTGCAAGTTTACTCTATTATCTTTAGCCCTGCGTGATTGCTAAATATTATTAATTTGTTTGTTTCATCTATAGTTTGTTGTATGGATATGATTACATCAATGTTGAAACTGTGTGAGCTAGCTACTGATCTGGGACTAGTTCAGAATACACAGAGTGTCTCGAGGTTGCATACTCGGGGTCCCGACACGGTTGCCCGGAACGCCGACGTTAGCCGTCGCCCACCGAAGGTCTTGTCCGTCGAACTACGTCGCCATCGAAGGTCATCTCGCCGAGCCGTCAATATTGTTGGGGTGACGCGTTCTACGTCGTGCCTCCATCACCATCACCATGCACGAGCGCTTTGAACATGTTCTGTGTTCGTCTGTGAAATAGTTCACCGTTGATTGTGTTGGTTGTTCACTAAGTCAGTAACAAGGTGGCCCTCATGTCATACCAACATTTCCATTTTATCTAATCATCCTTCTTTTTCTAGCATGTGGACCCATCATGCCATACACACAATCTTATTTGATCTTCACAGCCCGAAACCACAATTTCCAGTGTATAGTTCAAATTCGGAATTCTATTATTTTATGTGATTTTCATCCTTCCGGAAATTCGTTCTCCCTCATACGAACTCCGATTCCATCGATTCAACTTCCTAAATTCATATTAAGTCGATACCTTCCTCTCATTATTTATTTTATATATTTTTGGGTTTTATTTTAATTCAGATCGTTTACATGTATAGATTTCGACGACTTCGGACAACCGAATTTCGACGCCGTTTGAGAACATCGATTAATCAAGTAAGGCAAGTTAAATTCTTTGATCATATTTGAGCCCAGTATTTAAAATTATTTAAATTCGGTTTTAAACTATTATTACATGCTTATTTATATTCCAGTAATTTAAATTACCGTTTTAAATTACTAGTTAATTCTGTTACCATTGTACAGCCTATGTTGAAGTTGAAGTTGTCATTCCCTTGTCACCCTAGATAAAACCTAGTTGATACGATAGTATGAACTAGGATCATTTGGAGAAAATTGTGCCTGGTCATGCTTATAGACCAAAAATATTTAATTTAGGAAATTTAGCCAAATGATCAACTATGATTTAACATGAGGCTATGGTATTGTCTTACCATAGAACTTTTACAAATGATTTATGAAAGATGAAATAAAATAAAATTTGGTTTGGACTTGGGCGAGATGGATTCTTAGTGGGTGCAGGTTTATGCACGGCCTTAATCCGGGAATGGATTGAGGGTCAGGGTTTTTATTGGAAGTCGCCCAAGTCAGTTAAGGACCGGTCTTCGAGTGCATTTTGGTAAGCCATACCGTACTACTACATGTCCAGAGTGTGGAGGATCTGGCCAACTAATTTGTAACATTTCACCGTGGTCGTGCCATCCGGTTGTGTGGGTGTCTTGTATGACCTACTTTTATGTATTCCCACCTGGCGCAAGAGGGGGCCTAAATCCGACGGGTTTCTATCCAAAGGGGGTGAATCCTTGGCGAGGCGGGACTATGGTGGGATGGCGCATTGTAACGGCCTTGTCACATGCTCTAAACTGCTTACCTAAGGTAGTGAGCAGTGATATCAACGGATGCCAAACAAACTAGAGAAATCGTGTCATGTGGGTAAAGCTGTACAACCTCTGCAAAGTGTAAAACTATTCGAATAGCCGTGTCCACGTTCATGGACATGCTAGCAAAGCTGCTCCAAGTTAGATCATTGGTTTTGATTTCAAAAGATTTTATCAAATGATTTTGGATTTCTATCCAAATGGGAAGTTGGGCAGGAAGCCATGTGATAGGAGGGTATCCTTCACCACTCGTTGATGAATATTTTCTGACTATAAAACTTGAGAATTTATAAAATAAATTTTAGTTATAGAATAACTGCTTTGGAAGTTAGTACAAATATTTAAAGAAAACATTGCTTTATGCAAAATCAACCAATAAAGCCTTCCTTTGATATATCCTTGCATGCATTATAATCTGTTACTGGGTCTAACTTGTGAGCATGGAAGTTGTGCTCACCCTTGCTTAATGCAAATAAATTTCAGAGGAGAAGGACTTTGCTACCGGTGTGGATCTCGACGACTAGGCCGCTACCCCAGTCGATTGCCTATGGCAGATCAGTTGGACTCCACTACTTCTTCGTCTTCCGTTGTGTTCTTTATTGTTGGCTTGTAAGCCTTTCTTGTAATAAACTCTGTTGTTATTTATTAATAAAGTTGTGCGATTTATGGATGTTACCATATCTGTTTACTGTGTGAACTAGCTACTGATCATGGGACTAGTTCAAAAATACACAGAGGATTTGGGGTGTTACTCCTGGGTCCGATAGTTGCCCGGTGATTTTCGATGGTCTCAATTATTGGGACTGGTTTCAACACATGCGCCTCCACATACGTGGTCAGCGTCTTTGGGATTTTCTCACCGGCGAGCTGCCTTGTCCGCCTCGACTTGTTCCACCTGTTGAGCTCGTGCCCTTGAAGGATGCTTCCAAAGACACTCGTCAAGAGGCATCTGCTGCTTTCGAGGATGTCATGGAGATTTTTCAGACTCGGTATGCTACCTACAAGACGTGGATTGATGAGGATGCACGTGCCTCTGCTATTCTAGTTGCTAGCATGGAAGTGCATCTCACTAGGGATGTGGTTGGCTTGGCTTCAACACAGTTGATGTGGGGCGCATTTGCGTAACTACTACGAGCCATCTGGTGATTCCATGTATCTTGCTATTGTGCGTTAGGAGCAATCGTTGCAATAGGGAGATGCCAATGTGGACGAGTTCTATGCCCAGTTGTCCACGGTATGGTGTTAGATAGACTCTTTGGGACCAGATGTTTGCCACACTTGTTAGTGTTGTCAGCGTCAGTAGTCTCACCTGGAGCTTCGTCGCATCTACGACTTCTTGACACATCTTCGGGCTAAGTATGAGCAGACTCGTGCTCAGTTGCTAGCACACCACCCTCGTGTAACTCTATTGGAGGCCCTTGCATCTGTTCGTGCTGAGGAGATTCGCCTTCGTTTGCTGTCGTCAACGTCGTTTCCTTTAATTCTAGCAGCTCCTCTAGCTTCTACACCCCTTACGTCTCCAGCTACTCCTTTAGTAGTGGTGCCTTCACCAATGACAGCTGCTGTTGGTAGGGAACTCCACTGCACCTATTGCAACAAGGATGGACATGTGGAGTAGTTCTGCTATAGGAAGAAGAAGGATTTACGTCATGGTGGTCGTCCTCCAAAGGGCATTGGCGGTTCCTCCTCTGAGAGGAGCTCTGGTGCTTCTGATACCCATGAGCTTCTCACACTGTTACGTCGCATGTTGTTGATCCACCATAAGTTTGAGGGGGTGTTAGATGTGTATTATTACCTGTGTATTTTCCCTATTGTATAAGGGATTACCTGCATATATGCCATACTTGTACTTGTATATATATTGGCCCATTTGGCCTCATGATGAATACAAGCGCTATTCATAACACTTGCGTTCTGGCTCTACTCTCTTCCTTTGACCTATACTTTGAAAGGCAGCCAAGCAAGCTTCACGCAAATTATGCACAGATTTTGGCTCAGATTGTGGCTCAACTTATCTTCTTCCACCCTTCTCACCCATTCATTGCCATCATCTTCAAGGATATCTGTAACTTGTGTCTCAATAGAATCTTTGTTTTTGTTCTCTTTCTTGTGTTCCAGTTTTGCGTTGAATTTCACACAGACAAGATCATCTTTAAGGAAAGAGATGTTTGCACCTGAGTCGTTGCCCTTTCTCGATGGGTTGTGGCTGGCCGGCGAGAATCCCTACCGAGGGGAGTAGCTCACCTCAAGACCTTGTGTGGAGATGAGCTTGGACTAGTGGCAGCTGCATTCAAGCCTCCAGGGATATATGATGTATGTGTATGTGTATGTGTATGTGTATGTGTATGTGTATGTGTATGTGTATGTGTATGTGTATGTGTATGTGTATGTGTATGTGTGTGTGTGTGTATAACACGCCCGCGTGTTGCGATCGGCGGTAAAAGTCTCGGTATTGCCCAATTTGACAGTAAAAACCAATATCACAACGATTAGCAGTGAAAATCGGTAGTAAAAAAAGACCACACGTCACCTAAATCAGTAGAAAAAATGTTACTCCCAGAATCGACGGTAAAACCAGTAGTTGGCAGTAAAGTTACTCCCCGAGGGCACTAGTACGGTGCTAACAAAACTACCGGTAGGCACATGTGTACCCAGCCTATTTTTACTACCGACTAACCAAGTGTTTATTGTCTTATCACCTGTTTACTGTGTGCAACGCAGTTTACTTTTTTTTTCGAGCTGTACTACTGTAAATGACATGAAATGTTACTGCCATAGATATGTATCTAATTACTGATCCTATTAACACGTTTTACTTAATGACAAAATGATTTTTACAAACGATAAACTTGTCGATATGACCACTCGATTACCGTTCGTTCAGGAAAAAAAAATGCTCCCGCATGTCCTCCCGCGGCGCCAACCATAAAAAAAAGGCGGGCGATCCCATGCATCCGACTAAACGTGCTCCACACATAACCGATCATAAAATCTAGACCACCTCCCCCTCCCCACGTTCGCCCCCAATCATTATCGCTTCTCCCCCTCCCGCCCTCCACCCCCACAATCATCTCCGTCCGACAACTCCCATTCAACGAATCGCATCGATAATGACTACTGGACGTTCCCCCGCGGCGCGGAGGAACCCAGCTCGGCGGTGCTCGTTCTCCATCGCTAGTGTCATTCAGATCTTCCTCCAGGTATGCATGCAATTCCCCAAAATTCTTGCCATGCCGTGAGCGACCAGACGACCTAGGTTTGTCTACGCAGATGGCTACGCCGTCGGTAAGCGTTGTACCCCTGGTTGTAAGCCCCCTGACAACCGGGATCCTCTAGTCCACGCCTCGGTCCTTAGGCCACCCCTGCTATTTCTCCAAGCGAGATGAGGACACCCGACACCGGTTGGACATACACCCACGTATGTGTGTTTTTACGGGTCTTTGCATGCATTTTTTACTACCAGTCTGATGTCCATTTATTGTGTTTACACTCTTTAATAATGTATTGTTCTATCTAGTGTCATTTACTTTTTTTTTGTTGTATATTATTGTGTTAACTGTGTTTTACTGATTTTAGGACGAGGACGTCCCCGACCATATGGTGCCGCAGGTCTGCATGAAATTCGATAATGAGGGTGTTGCTTACCAGTTCTACTATCAGTACGCGCGCCATGCTGGTTTAGGCGTCAGAAAGAACAGGAATAGGAAAACGGTCAAAAAGTTATGTTGCACTCTAGAGGGGAAACACGACTTCTACATGCTGGAAAAGGAGCGTGAATGTAGCAAGACCTCCAAGAGAATTGGGTGTAGGGCGTTCGTGAAGCTGCATAAGAGCCCAAAAGATAGCTCTGTATGCATCAAGCGGGTTGTATTGGAGCACAACCATCCATTCGCCAGGACGCCATCCTTGATCGCATTCATGTAGTTGCACAAGAACTTTGATCCCTTGTTGATGGAGCTCGTCAACATCATGCAGGACGGCTGGGTCCCTCACAACGCTATGATAAACGTTTTGTTAGAGATACACGGGGGACAACATAACATACCATTCACCGCGCGCGACCTAGAAAATAGGTTTTTACTATGTTCCATCATTGTATTTACTTGTGTAATCATGACAAATTACCGTCCTTTCCTTATTCACGTTGTTACTGCTGCGACCGTGTCGACTTACTGTTATCCTCTTATTCTCATTTTTACTGACTTCTTGGTGTATATTTACTGTTAGTTACCATCCATTGTACTAAATAACCAAGGAAGGCTGCGAATACGCGCGCTGATCACGCTGACGATGTGAACAAGCTGATGACTTTCTTCAAGGAGCTATGGTCGCAGAACGACAAGTTCTACTACAAGATACAGGTGGATGATGACGACGTTGTGAAAAATGTCTTCTGGAGCCACGTGAGCTGTCGCGTGGGATACGCTGACTTCGGAGACGTCATTACGTTCGACACTACCTACAGAATGAACCGGTACGAGATGCCTCTGGCTATGTTTGTTGGCTCCAACCACCATTTGTAGAATACCATGTTCGACGTTGCGCTGCTCTGTGATGAGAAGGCATCATCCTTTGAGTGGTTGTCCAGGACGTTTCAGACTTGCCTAGATGGCAAGGACCCCATCTGTATGGTAACCGGTAATTCTGATATACCGTTCTAACCTAACTACTGCATATGTTGATCAAGTTTACTGCTATTGCATGTGTGTTTTACTGTATTCTCTCTGTCTAGTCCGAATGTATTGTTGGTAGAAAAATGCGTCTCTGCCCGGTTTTTACTGCCTAATGTATTTTATTATACTGCAAATCAGGACCCGGCCATGGCTGCTGTCATCCCGTGTGTCTTTCCCCACATGCAGCACTGGCTGTAGGTGGCACATGCTGAAGAAGTATAAGTAGAACATGAACAAGCTATACGCAGAGCACGACGGGCTGATGGAGCGTTTGGTTTCCATCATAAACCATCAGCTTACTCTGAGAGAGTTCGAGAATGTGTGGAGGATCTGGTGAGAGAATACTGTCTCAAGTAGAGCCAGGCCATTACTCGCCTCTATGACCTTCGTGAAAGGTGGATCGCAGAGTACTTCAAGGACGTATACTGTGGTAGGATGACATCCACGCAGAGAAGCGAGAATATGAAAAAGATGGTCAAACGAAACTTCGTAGATAACAGGACTTCGCTCCACCAATTTGCGAGGAAGATGCACCTTGTGTTGCAGAAGACGAAGCACTCCGAGGTTCAGGAGGCGCATTGTTCCACGGTACGTATATAAAAAAACAAGTTTACTGTGACTTTCATACGCGTTTACTTTAATTTCTCCCATGATATATTGTTAGTTGTCTTATTTTACTGCGTCTCACCCCCCCTGCTTTTACTGCAACCCATGAATGTCATTACTTCATGTCATTTCTATGCCTACTTCATTACATATATCGCCTTGCGTGCTCTCAGAGCCAACCGGTGAGCGCCACTTTGTTCCCGTTCGAGGAGCAGTTGGGCCGAGTGTACACGCCTGCGGTGTTTAAAGAGTACAAGGAGACCTACTTCTCCAATACAACCTTCAACATAAGGGCAGACACAACCCGAGATGGCCTATTCCTCGTGTCTCACGGGAAATAGTCTACGATGTTCGCGTAGTCGCACTACGATTTCAAAGTGGTGGCCGAAGAGGAAATGGGTACGTACAGCTGTGAATGCAAATGCTGGGAGCTCACAGGTACTTTTACTGTCTCTCAGCTTGTAGTTACTGTTCCAATTATTATGCTTTTATTGTCATGTGCATATAGTCATTTTTACTGTCATCGATAGCGTGTTTTACTGTTAATCCATCTACGGTTTACCCCCGTAGGGCTATTTTGCGCGCACCTGGTGCAGGCGTGCACCCACTTAAAGGTCGAGAGTATCCCCAGCTGCTACATGCTTCGTAGGTACACGAGGAATGCTAGGGTGGATCTATCGTACGAAAGACACGACCTCATGCCGGTCGGACCCGATGGGACAACTGAGATGTATCGGCACACCACCATACGGAATTGTGCCGACGACTTCAAGTCGGCTCGCGGTAGATTAGAGCGGATTTGCACCGTATGATAGAATAATCTAGAAAGCAATAATTACGGAATTGAAAGCAGTCTAGAAAAATGATTCGATCTACGAGTGTCGTGCTATGACGGTTACCTTTCGATCTGAGGAGAGTCAATCGTGCTGATAACGTGTTGAGGAACCGTCACTGGCGAGTCCAGTCCAAACGATCACCTCGTAGACAAGCGTAGAATCGCTTAGAATAATGCAAGAACACAAGTACAGAATAATATATTGAACATAGAGATATGGAGGGACTTCTTGTTTCTCTTTATTCCTTCATCAAGCGATCTTCCTTTTACAATAACTATTACTCTCTATTTATAGACTAGAGACCCTGCTAGGGTTTAGGATGGGACACCCATACATGGGCTGGCTAATAGGCCAAGCCTATGGTTTCCCAACAAGGCAATCCATTCTCCTAGCTACAACCAACCTTATCCAGTATCAAGCAAGAGACCAGAGGTACGGCTCCTCCCCCAATTCGCATCCAAGAAACAGATAAGGCGACAAGAGGTCGGAGCGCGAGGTGTACCTACCACTACTTGGTGATTCGGCTCGCGGCCTCCATGCCTTTCGCCACCGCCCTCGGTCGCACCTCTGGTGGTGGGTGGTCGGAGCCTGCTCGACTCGCCTCTGTTCTTGCGGTGGTGTTGTTCCGTGGGCCAGGTGTTGCTGTGCGGTATGGAGGCACAGAAATATTTGTGGCCCAATTGGCTCTGCGTCGATGTCGCGATCGCCCCCGCATGAGCGCGTTCTAGCTCAGCTGACGCCACCTCTCCGATCGTCGGCCGCGTCGGAGTCCATCGAGGAGGCCTTGCAGTCTTGGCGTCGCAAGACGCCGATGGGGAGGCTGCCCACGGCCTGTCTCGTCGGTGAGATGGTGACGATGAGATTATAGACCGTGGGTTACAAACCATATGAAATCCATGGATTCGAACCCATATAGAATCACAAATATTCAACTCAAACCAACTCAAACCAAACCACTTTACAAGCAAATTTGACCCAACCCAACCTATTTTACTTCTAAGTTCATTTAAACCTATAAATTGTACCTATTCTTTAAACCCAACCCACTCAACCCGTTTAAACCCAAACCATTAGCAGCCCTAGTTACATCTCTTTCTTTTTGCTAGAAGTTGGGCATATGTGCCCCCTCGCTTAATAATAGATGATCTTAGAATCCACGAGAATAGAGGTATCCGACGAGAACGTGACCAGATGCATTTGTCATGCCCTGGACAGCTCACTTGTAAGCCATAAGACAAGGAAAACATGTCTGGAAAAGTGGGGGCAACAGGAGCAAAAAAACAGCCAAACGAGTCTCTATTCTTTCAGAGGGGAACTGTGTTTCAAAGGAAGATCCTCGGCATGCATTAGACGTCAAAATTCAGAGAATAAATAGTGTCATGAATTTGGAGCATATCTCAACCGTCTGATCAAGATCCAATGAGTCA
This sequence comes from Phyllostachys edulis, assembly GCA_036346405.1. Lineage (NCBI taxonomy): Eukaryota > Viridiplantae > Streptophyta > Magnoliopsida > Poales > Poaceae > Phyllostachys > Phyllostachys edulis. Next base: position 7,863,996 of record CM070554.1, on the reverse strand, counting down.
GAGTTAGTGCTACAGTCCAAAAGCTACAATGATGCTTCAATCTACTGCAAAATGAATATTGTTGCTACAACGAATATGCTACAATATTCTGCATTGAATCACTGTTGCAGACTCAGAAACACTGTACCAACGGCCCTTGACTCTAATGGTTTAAGATGTCTTCTAACATCTAACATGTGTATCTGAAGTCATAGACTAGCAGCTCAGCATCACATTGTTCCTACCCTTTTGAATGTTAACATCCTTAGTAAGAGGAAATTTTACCAGCATAACTCGAAATATATTGACTCCTTACTAATATTGTGACAACATCTTGAACACAGTGGAGCACTTGGCAAGTCTTACAAGCTCACAACCATAGAACGAGCAAGTCAGCTGAATACCACCAAGGCAAGCACACAAGCAAACCAACACCTTACACTCCCCTCTCTTTTACCATGAGAAAGAGCTTACAGAACGGAGACCTGACTTCATCACATCCTTCACATTTATGTATGCCAATGGGATGCTCAATAACAACACGGTATCAACAACATGGATGCAAATCTCACCTAACAATGCAAAAAAACCAGTGTCAGAACTCAGAACTCAACATTCACTGCGATACTATGAATCCAAACACCTTCAATTGTCGACAATCTTACCTAATAATGCAATAGCACCAGCCCATTAGAATAATCACTGCAAATGACTATAGTAAGGATTTAAGCACCTTCAACTGTCAAACCTGCAAAGGAGAAGTGTCAAGTTTGTCAACGCTGTTATGCATGGCTTGTGATTGCGAGCAACTGAACATGGCATATCCTACGATTCTGGAATGTTTATGGAGCACGTGTAGGATATACATGATAATTGCTTCTTCAAGTTTGAGCTACAAGAACAATACTAACATCTAGTCGCTGAAGGTGTGTAGGACTATGTAATATACTAAAATATCCTTTTCCTGGATGAAAAGGTTGAACAGACGTTCATGAATCGGATGCAGTGTAGAAGGGATGCCAGAAGGTTCATTTATGTCAAAGCAAGAGGAAAATGGTATATTTAGGGGAACGTCACAAAAATTGCACTAGAATTTACAAATATTAATAAAAATTTAAAAAAGACAAACTAGACTTCCGAAGGCAGTCAAAAAAGTATGGTTGACTCTTAAATTAGTTTTTAGCTATCTCTAAGATCCATCTGCCTCTTTTTATTGGAATAACTTGATGCAAGACTTCTTCTTTTTTCAAGCCTACTGTAGAAATCTAGGAAATCCTTGCAGCAAATTGTAACACAAGAAAGTGAGAAACAAAATGGATAATCATTGGAATCAGATTCTGAACTAGCTTCTGAAGTCTAAGGTCTAGGCCAACAAAATGATATCCAAACCTGGTTGTTCACAGTGATAAAACAATCTAGAAGTGAATGCCAGGCAATAATATCTTTACGAATACATAATAAGTGAAAGATAAGAAATACAATCAGAAAGACCTACATCAATGAACATTCCAATAGGCACACTGAGTGGACCTGTACACCAGTGTCAAGCATCTACTCCCTCCAGTCATGAAAGGAAGTCGTTTTGGGTAAGGTGTAGTCAAACTTTATAAAATTTGGCCATTAATATCTTTTTGGATATTTAGAAAGAACACATGAAAGTGATATGTATAGATTTGTCTCGAAGAGTATTTTCATAATATTATAATTTTAGTAGGATTTATAAATATATTACAATAGAAATGAATGGACAAAGTTGTATTTTGGAGACCGTGTCAATATCCAAAACAACTTTCTTTTGTGACCGGAGGGAGTATGATCCAATGTCTACTGGCAAATAATTTTCCATATGTTACTCTCAAGGCTTAAGTGAAAGGGCAAGACCACAGACCACCACCAGTTGATATAAACAAACAGAAAAGAAGAAAAGGAACAACAACTAAGGACATGCTCAGCATGCAATAGGACAAGCCATGTGTACCTGGCATTTTTGGGGATACTAAATAGCCCAAAGTGCTACAGATCAGACACTGAAGTGTTGCGAAGACTCACAAAGGCCTTGTTGAGATAATAGGCCTTGCACAAGTCTTACACAGACCCAAAGCTGATAAATGAGTCCTCATTAATTATCATCGCTATATTCATTGGCCAAAGTTCATCTCCGAGTATCTGTAACAAGATGTAAAATGATATTAACAGTGTTGAACCAGAAAGCATACAGCGAACAGAACGGATATATCTTTGAACATACCGGCGAGGTTTATTTTGGCGTTGACTAAGTTCATCATTTACAACCTCTACAAAAAGGGGAGAATGTCTCAAAACATTTCCATGATAATAAACGAGGAGAAACTACTAACATATCTGAAATTAAATACTAACATATCTGAAATTAAATACTAACATATCTCAACCTAAATACCAATAAAAATAATCAAGTAGAAAAAAGAAATGAAAAGGGAATAAAGTTGTTTTACCTGTTATTTCTGGGGACTTCAACCGAGAAGGGGCATTGCTTGCACTAGGTTCTCTGTATGGAGAAGAAACAAGATGAAACAACAACAATCATTGGTACTTCTTTCATTAGAAAGGTATATATACAAATATAAGTGCGATAAGAAACCCAAAACCCTGTAATGTGCATCATATTAGAGCATTAGACCGACGTACCTAGGAGAAACTGATGAAGATGCCTGTTCAGAAGGTCGAGAATAAGAGCTGCCATCCACAGCTATATAAGGTGAACCATAAGTTGCTCCTGAAGCTCCAGAGGCACCAGTCAAAATTGGTAGCCTAATTTCATTCAGATGCAACCGAAAAAAATTAGGTAAAAGCTAATTATGAATGTCGCATTCAACTGAATAAATGCTACAACATTACACCAATTTATGCAAGTAGTACACAACTATGTAATACCAAACAAAATTGATTTAAATCACCCTGACAAGTACAGTCATAATAAACTCAAGTGGTTAACAACAATGCAAATACCCTATCATGATACCAACAGCAGTTCACAGACTTCAGCATGGAGTACAATACCACATCATACCAAACTGAGGTCTAGAAAAAAGCAATGGTTCTTCCAAAAGTTTCAGATATAAATTAACTCCTTACCAACCCATCTCAGAATTGTTGAGGCCAAGTTGTTGTTGAGACACAAATCCTGGTAGAGCCATACCAATCGAAGGAACACCAGGTCCACCCGGATGCTGGCCTCCAAACTGCATAACTGTACGAAAGAAAACATCTTTTAGTTAGGTTGATAAAACATGTGGAGGATTAAAAAAGGCATGAAGAGGAGATAGTAAGCAACTGAATGCTGTATTATGGTGTATGCACCCTATGTTAGTGGAAGTTGGAACCCAATCCATTTCTTTGAAATAACCACCTAAAGGTTACTGATAAAGGCATTCCATAGCGTCGCTCTGGATCAACAACTTGATTCAGACTCCCTTCAATGGACCACCAATCTTATGGGGGTGGAAATACTACTTTTCAGCAATAACACTACATGTTTAAAGTAGTTTGTTCATTTGATGCTTGACAGACAACATAGCTATTATAGATCATATTAGTTTACATCACTGTCAATATTTTCCCTCAAAAAGCATGGTAACCTGTACACCCCTAGTATCAATTGAGACATAAGAAATAAGATCCTTTAGATGGTTGAATTATTTCTTTTTTTTTCCTCGTCCATGTTAACATTTAGCACTCATGTTATTACAGTATTATTTCACTGAGTAACAATACAAACCTGGCAATAGTGCTGGGGCGCCACCATGGAAACCTTGGTCACCAAGTGTAAGGCCCATCGCTCCTGTAGCCCCGAGAACATGAGCTCCACCATAGAGGAAAGAAGCACGCTCTTCTCCCAGATCAGCATGTTGTCCCTTTACAGTCAATCGGGCAATAGCTTTGTTTGATCCAAGAGGTGAATAAATTTCAGTGTCTTCAGTCAAAACTGTTGATGTGGGTTGTGTGGAAGATGGTTTTTTATCACTACTACCGAATCGTGCACCAAACATCTGGGAAGGCATCCTTGGTGTGGATTGAGGAGATGATTGAATTGACCTTTGTTGAACAACTGGATGTGGGGACTGAACAGAATCTCCCGTAATTTGATTAGTTGCTACAGGAAATGGACTATTTGATGATGATGCAGATGAATGCAATGCAGGACTATCCATGCCCTTTACAGCAGCTTCAACATGCAACTTACCATGCCCAACAGATGGTATAAAAGCCTTCCCTCTCATTATGGGGACATATTGTGGGGTTGGAGAAACATACTGCATACCAAGGGAGGATGAGAACGGCCTACTAGTAGTACTAGGTTTTGCATCCCCCCTCTGACTAATCGGGAGTTCCCGATAGGACAACTTTGAAGGGTAGAAGGGTGGTGAAGCCGAATTCAAGTTTGATGCAATGGATTGCTTAATTGGAAAACCTTGTTCAGGCCGAGAATTTGAAATTTGAGATTGGTGTTTTCCCAAGTTTGCATTTGAAGAAGCATTTTCAGGATTCTGTGATCTGAAATATGGTAACAAAAACAAACATACTGCTGTTAGTTATATATCAAAACAAAGGTGCTAAGACCACAAAGAAGAAACCTTCCACTTACTTATTGTTTTGCTCTGAAGATATCTCAGTGATACTCCTCCAACGTGGTTGGTAACGTCTAGAGCCTCTCCCTCGAATTACTCTTGGTGTGTTCTTATGACTTTTGGCATTGCCATAGTAAGTGCGAGATTCTTTTGGAACAACCTCAAAGTTATTCACATCATCATAGTGAGCATGAGATGGTTTGGGAGCTCTGTTCTTCTCACTATCATACGAAACTCGTCGAGCATTCTTGGTATTATCATGGTAAATATGAGATTCCTTTGGGACATAACTGTAGTTCTTGTTACCATCATGATAGTATGTTCGAGATATGTTGCCTCTGAAATTACCACGGCTCACACCACGAGTTCTACCACCACGTCCTCTAAAGCGGCCTCTCTGCTTTCTTCTTGTCTAAAAGTGCAATTGATAAAAGAAGCATCTCTGTAAGAAAAGATGCATCAATAGTTCAATACATGGAAAATAAGAAAACATAATACTCACATATTCATTATGAGAATCGTGCAAATTCATCTCATCAAATCTGTCATGGACCCATGCTTGCTCCTCTTTAGGATTCCACAACTTCCTATTACTCAGCATTCTCCTAAATTGACAATATGGATATATTAGGCAGCAATTGAAGCCTGGATTATGGTCCATCATGAATATCGAGAGAATGAAATCAAGCATCACATCAACGTTCCTGATGTTGAGATAGAACATTCATGCAAATATAACCAAAGTTCTCTATCCCAGCTGAGTTCAGCACCAAGATCACTGGTTGGATTGCTGGCTCACCAGTCAGACCACAATATTGTTTCAGAAAAAATGTAATAATATATGCAATATGTAAATTCCACAAGCAACATCTCATAGCTCAACTATACTCCCTCTGTTCATGGAGTATAACTGTATAAGTCATATTATGCTTTTGCTTTTGTTTCATTCTGAAGTTAATCTACCTCTTTGAACAAATTTGCTACAGTTACATCCAATAGCCTTCACTTCATTGCACCATTCTACCTATAATAAACATTTTCCCTTAAATAAGGCTATTTTGTCATTTTATCGCACATCTTAATTATTGTGCTAAGAGCTAGAATGACATATAATTGAAATGGAGGGGTTTAGTAACTCACAGGCCTGTGTATATTTCCGTTGGTTGACATCACAAACTAAACCACATCCAACTTTGTAAGGTTGTACTTTCCAAACTAGAGCAAGTGTGTTCAATCCCTAGTGCACGCAATATTAAAAATTTGGAGCCAGTTTGATCCAAGCTGTTTGTGACTGGTCCTCCACAGAACATGCAATTTCAACAATGCTTAAATTCAACTGTTATATATTACATGCATTTACACCTTATATTTTATGTTGATGTTTTTCTGATTTTGTCTATTTTTATAAGTATTTTCTTTCAAAAAAAATGATGTACCAAGTTACCCTCATATCCATATCATAGCGTACTTGTGTCATCTATCGCCATATCAGTATTGGTGCAGCCTAGTGAACTGTGTTTCAGCTCGGCGTGAGTACTGCAATTCTGGTCGAAACACTTGAACTGGGCCAGACCAGATTTCAAGTTCCAAGTTTCCCATGTTTAATTTGGTCTTGTCCAGTTTTATGTTAATTCCTGATCAACTTGTATTAAAAAAAGATCACTCTTCCATGCGGCACCTTATACACCGCGTTTGTTTGCTTCATGTTTCTATACACAACAATCAACTCTGGTAAGTAACAGTCGTGCAATGTGACTCATTTGTCAGACAGTCAGTGTTTAGGCCAGTAGGCCACAAATCAAATACTATAGTGCACAGATATCAGTGTTCGGCCTCTTCTAACATATTTACAACACTAGTCGACATAACACGCTTTTTGCGTAAACACAAATATAAAACTAATTGAACATGAAATACCCTCAAGCTGAAATTTAGATGCAACTAAACTATACTAACTAGTAATTATCTAGATCATATCCTAGATATCTAATCGCTCACGGAACTAACAGCAAGATAAACAACAAATTGTAAGATGAAAAGGCTAGAACCTTTGGCGCCCGCGGCCGCGGGCCTCCTGGAAGCGGTCGTCGTGCATGTAGAAGGCGCCGGTCGTCGGCACGGCATAGGGCTCGCTCCCCTTCTTCCCGTCCTCCTCTCCTGCTGCGGCCGCAGCCGTCTCCTCAGCTCCCGCTTCCCGCTTCATGTCCAGTTCCCCTTCCGCTGCGGCTACCGCCTCAGTGGCCACTCCGCCCTCTCCACCATGCCCTTCCTCAAAATCCTCGTACACCTCCTCGTATTCCTCGTACTCCTCCTCGCCATCTTCGTACACGTCCTCGTCGTACACCTCGGCGGCGCCTTGCCCGTCGGACTCCGCGTCGGATCCGGCCTTCCTCCGCGGCGAGGGCCTCCCTCCGTCCCCCTCCAACTCGTCATCGCTCGCCGCGGCGCGACGCCTCACCGCTGGAAGGGGCGCGTCGTCGAGGTCGCTCTCGTACTCCTCCTCCCCCTCCGTCTCTGCCTTCTCCTTGTCGGCCATTGGTGCGAATAGCGAGATCGCGAGATGAATCAGGCGAATTGGGCGAGAGAATTAGGGTTCAGAGGGGGATTTGATGGAATCTGGAAGCTTCGAGAGGCTTCCCGTGTTCCTCTGCTTCTGCGCGTAGTTTTGCTATCCACGGGAGGAGAGGATCAGAGGAGATGGATGAGATTAAAAAAAATTAAAACCATTGGACTGTCCAAATCCTGGAACTAAAGGTATCCTTTCATCACACTGACACAATTGGTCCACATTTCGACACTGCGCGTGGGTCCAAGTGGCTAGTCTCTGTGGAGGCTTTTCGTAAAGATGATTTGCCCGACGAGCGAGCTTAATCGCCTTTTCTTTTCTTTTTTTTTAGGCGTCTTTCTTTTTTTCTCTCTCTCTATAAAGAGCCTAGTCGGCTTTATGTTACTATTGCATTGTGGGTTTAGTCTCTATTTTTATGGAATGAATGCATGATACCTGGAAGATTTATAAATAATTTTATCTATTTCTTGCAAACTTCGTACATGATTTATGTATTTGTCTTAGATTGTTACTGAGCGGCGGATCCAAAACGAAAATGATCGAGGGTTCCTGAGGCAAGATGGATAATGTTCGCTGGGCTGTGACTTTGGATATCCCCTCATGTTAGGCTAAAGATATCCACATTACATATACATAGTTATATAAATAATAATAATTTTTGGATCCGATATCCTATGCATCCGGGTATGTTACAGTAGATCTGCTCCTGAGCATACATGGTTAAATAATAACCGCGCATACTATTATCTTTGCCTTAGATCTGCTCCTGAGCATACATGGTTAAATAATAACCGCGCATACTATTATCTTTGCCTCCTCAACTTTGTTAATACCCTTCGTTTGGCTCCCTTATCCCCCAACAATCCATCACTTTGCCACCCATTGGCATCCTTGCTACCTTGTCACTCATATGTCTTCCCTACTCACTTATCGTAGTCACTCCAATACCTAACTTGATTCTTGTCCTTGTCGTGAACAATCCTTTAATTCCACATATCGCGCACTGCAAACTAGTGGACAATAGTGCTTTCAACGCCTCGTCATCATGCAAGTATGCAACTAGCCGTCTAGGAATCTTAAACTCTAAGGGCTTGTTTGAATAGAGAGGGATTAGAACCAATCCCTTCGGATTGGAAGAGAATTTAATTTAAATTCCGAGTCAATCCGAAGGAATTGAGTCGGATCACAATATATCCAAACAAAGCCTAAGGTGGTATCCTCATGTATCTCAAAGGACTAATTGCATAACATGTTGTCAAAGTCGAAGAGGAAGAGCTTGTCGATGAACTTTCCTTTGTCATTTTTAGTTCAGGGAGTATTAGTTAGTATTATATTATATATATACACACACACATATATATACATATATGTTATATACATATACATATATATACATATATGTGTGTGTATATATATATATATATATATATATATATATATATATATATATGTGTGTGTGTGTATATATATATATATATATATATATATATATATATATATATATATCTACTACTATAATTTCGAGTTTAGTTCGCTTCACCAACGAATCGTCTAATCGAAAGCAACGCGGGCTAAAACAACCGCATCCCCGCTTCTCTGCAGAGCAACCGCCAGATCACGATTCACGAGCATGTCACCCCCACCCCCCCCACGACACACACTTCTCTCGCGCCTCGCGCCTCATGGGTCTCCATCACGGCCTCCTCTTCCCCACGCCCGACGCCGCCGTCCTCCTCTCTTCCCGCAAGCCACGCAGTCCTCCCTCTTCCCCGCTTTGATGCCGCTCCTCCTCTACCCCACACCCCACCGCCACGCTCGCCTCGTCCTGCTTCGTCCTCGTCTGCCTCATGGCGCCTCATCACATCTCCTGCCTCCATCGCATCTCCGCCGCCTGCTCCCGATCCTCCTCGCCTTCCTCCTCTACCCCTCGCGCCTTGCCACTTGCGTCGCCGACCTCGCCTCAATCGCTTCGCGTCAACCCGCCTCTTCCCGCTTTCAACCTCCACTCGCGCTCTGCCTCCTCTCCACAACCCCTGTCTCCTCCCTATCCGCTATCGAAGCGATCTCGCCGCCATCTCCTCTCAATGGCTATCTCCTACAAAACGGTGGCGGGGTCCTCACGGTGGCGGCAACAACAACATCACAAGTAGAAATGCGGAGACAACAGAGGAGGCCATGGCTAAACGCCGCTATGGAGAAGGTGAAGAGGGCCAGGATGGACGCCTTCCACATGTTTGACAAAATTCCCAACCACCTCCTGTCGCGGCTAGCCCTCTCTCAATGCTATCAACAATCCGGTGTGGACATTAGTCTTCCACAAGGTCGATCGCATACTTTCTTGTCTTTTGGTGATCATATCTGAAGGTTAAGCAAAGTTGATCTACTGCTATCTTGACCAAGATTTGGTGGTATTTGATTTCATTTGGCTTATTGTTATCTTCCTGCATTTGATGTTGTGCATCTTCTATGACATCGCAGGACTCCCTATATTTGATAATTGCATGTCTTAGTCAAATTGAGCTTGGTTATTTCTATTCAATATTGCTATTCTGGTTGCAGCAATTTTTGCGGTTGGAATACAAAATTTATGACAGTCCGGTGTGCTAACGAAGGTGGAGGCAAGTCAGTGCTTTCGCGATGGTGTGTGATGGAGAAGGCAAAGACAATAGGCTTGGGTGGATGGCATCATTGCCTCCTCCTCCACCTGGTATTCGAGTCACTCAGAATGAGCTTCTGCATCTGTGTACCTCAAGTTGTCTTTGGGTTAATTGATTTTCCTCTTCACCTAGACTCCTCCATCTGAAGTTCAGGACAAGATTTTGTTTATGATTAACAATATATCCACCGCAAATATGGAAGCTAAGGCAAAAGAATTTAATGAGGTGCTTCAGGAACAATATTATCCTTGGTTTGCACAATACATGGTCATGAAAAGGTATCATACTAATTTGTCTCCTTTCTATTTTTGTATAAATTATCCTGACAACGATGAATTATTAAACTACATGTTTATCTTGGCAGGGCAAGCATCGAACCAAAATTTCATGACTTGTATTTAAAGTTCTTTGACAAACTAAATTCAAGATCCTTGAATAAGGAAATACTGAAAGCTACTTATGAGAATTGCAAGGTTGTCGTCACTCTAATTTGTCTACCTTTTTTGTCCTTGGGGTAACAATTTTGTTGAACCTTGAAATTTGTTTACGCAGATCTTGTTAAGATCAGATCTTATCAAATCTAGCTCCGAGGAACGCTCCTTGCTAAAAAAATGTAGGTAGTGGTTGGGAAAATTCACCATTGGAAGGAACCAGCACTTAGAGCTAAGGAAATCGACCCAAAATCTCTTATTGTGGAGGTACTACTTTTCCGTTAGAATCTATATTTTAGATTTCGTGACTTCATTGATTTTTCGTGCCTCTTACGCCCAATGTTAATGTTCTCTATCGATTTTAATTTCGGAGTTATGAAAGCTCTCTTCGCAGTCAGGCTTGACTATTTCGGATCGCTAGAATTTACATCTAAACTTTGCATTTTACTGTATTTTTGTTGCATGTATTATTGGAGTGATTATGTCAATTGGTATTAAGCAAGTCTTTGCCTCTGTCTGATCTTCTTTTGAAATTGTGTTTTCGGGCATATGAGAAAGGACAAATGATTGATGTAATTCCATTCACTTCAAAGGTTTGCATTTGCATTAGTCTCATTTCTAAGAAATGTGTTACTTGGGCATGCTTGTTATCATGAGTCATGACCATTGTTAGCTCTGTGATTCTTGAACCTTGCCGACCAAGTATAGCATGTCATCCTCCTAATCCTGGACAATGGGAATTCTTAGTCTACTAGTTGAGATCTATAATCTACCAAACCTCAAGATGAATCAAATTTGACCCAAGTGCTAAAATACAACATCACTATTTCTTTATATTTATTAAGTGGTCTTACTGTGTAGGGCATGATTTAGAGATACACCATCTATTTCTTAATGCGTTATCTACCTTTCTAGAAGTTGTTTATCATTCCAACTTAACTATGGGTCGATTTGCATACATCACATTTATTATTTTGAGGACAAGTTTAATTATTATCTCACTGACTTAAGTGCTTGCATTGGCATTTTTTTTGCCTCCAAAGTTTGTTCTCAAAATTCCATCTCAACATTAAACACCCAAGGGCCTAACCGGTATTCTCTATTCTTTTGTATATCTTTTTTCTTTGTGAAGCTTTGCCTTAAGAGTATAGTTTTGCTTGCACCGATCCATGTTCGATTCTTGACAATTGGTTTACTGAATGCTATGAATGACCAGGAGCAATCGATTTTTAATTGTATGATCTCGAATCTGTTTGAAGAATACAAGTTCTTTCCGAAGTATCCTGATAAGCAGCTTAAACTAGCGGTTGTGCTGTTTGGTAAGTGTATCTTCACTTTGCTACACATTCATAAGCCAGCTGATGTACACAATTGCGACCTGAGTTTACCTTTCTCTTTAAAACTATTTTCCAGTTCCATGTTCAGGTGAACTTGTATGCTAATTGTCAGTCATGTGCTTAAAAAGCTCATGGCTTATGAACTTGTATACAAAGTTTGTTCTACTGCACTATTATTGTTGAACAGATCCACTATCCAGTTTAGGAAACTACAACTCAAGTGAGGTTGATGTGTTCATTTTATGTTTTTACTGTGTTGGATTGGATTAGAACAATGGCACACTTATCCTTTCTATAAAGAAAATGTGTGCTTCGTCAAGACCTATCTTCCTTTCCCATGTGATGCTAGCCAAGCAATGCAAATTTAATTCATGGAAATAAGTACAAATGATAATCGATAGAGTGAGGTTTTTGCCCTATTTTTTGTTTCTGGGTTATCTGAAGTAGGGAGGTTTGCAATGTGTTTTCCAGGAGTTGACATAGAAAATGTTGTGACTGCGACATTCCGACATCTTTCTTCTATCTTATTTGTCTACAAATGTCTGCTCATTGAGTTCTGTAACATGCAATTTGTCATAACAATAGAGATCCACACTATATTCATTTACGCTACATCAAAATTTGAATTAGGATCATATTAGTATATGCTTTAAAGGAAGTCCTCGGCTCCTTGCATGAAACATGTTCCATTGAGTGCAAAAGTCATCATATGCTCCAATCAATTGTCACACTCTCTTATGCAATTTTATTATTGAAAATAGGGTCCCTTATTAAACATCGACTTGTGGCTCACCTCGGACTTGGTTTGTGCGTCACCACTATCCAAAGGCGTTTTATGTTAGCCGCATAACTTCGGTTTGATGTAGACGACAGGGTTGTGCTCAGCATTTTTTTTCTAGACCGCTCTCTTCATCGGTTATGTGACTGAAATGTTTTTGATTCTATGTTGGCATTGCCAAATTGTAGCTCACAAGTTTTGATCTGAGGTAGGAACGGGAAGGTGTGTAACTGTTTGTACGATGTAGAATTCTCTTGTCAGGAGTTCTAGCCACATGTATCGCCTAGTCCTGTCTGGAAGTGAATCCTATTTCTATGTAGTTAAGATACATGTATTTGTTAGCTACAACAGATGGATGGACAAAGTGTTTTTTTTCTGCGAGGAAGAAACTGTGTTAGAAGAGCTGTAAGTCTTATGTGGTAGGCCATTAAGTCAGATGGATTAACCAACCAATTTATAGAGTGTTTTCATTGCTTGCCAAATAACTCATGCTCTGAAGTTTAGGTGGGGTTTGTAGCTACTAAAATTTCCATGAACAACTCAATTCGGTACAGAACTTAATTGTTTGATTTACCTCCCATTGTTCTCATCAGTGATCAATTTTTTTGTCATTTCACATCCTATTTACGCCATCGGGGTGTTGAATCTGATGATCATGTTAATTTAGAATTTATAACATAGTTTCAATTTAGAGTTTCTACTTTACGCTTTTGAGACATGAATATTCAAGGTTTTTTAGAAGTTCTTGAATTTGATGCCCATTCTGCTATAGCCTTAATGTTCTATGGAAGGTTTTGCACCTTGCATGAGCATGACAGTTGTAAAATAAAACATGCTGTTAAAAAGATATTAATGTTGAGTACTCCAATCTTGTTCTGGTCTTATTATATAGTAAAAGAACATTCATTTTTTTGTTTGTACTCAGCATCTCTTTTCAATGGTAGCGACTAGCTATGCTTGGTTCATATTTCCCTAGCCTGCTAGATTGGAAGCACCTTCTATTTTTCAAATAGGAAATCTCTTTCATGTTCTGGTGCCCATGATGAATCAAGTTTCACTAGAGAGCTTGAAATTTTATGAGTTTTTTTTTCATCTCTTCAATTTTTATGTTTTGGATCAAACGGACTAGCTACTTATGGTATAAAAAACTGTTAGACTTCAATTATTGTGATATCGTCGTGCTTGAATTTGATGCTTCTGAGGGTACATAGAAGTAAGAAGGATAAAAAAATCTTGCAATACAAAAGAATGGTACCTGCTCAAGTATTTATATGTTTGTAGGACTCCAGCAGGGGGAAAAACTCTAGGGTTACCAGTGTTTCTCAACAGTCAACAAAGAATGTTTTGCTTTTGTCTCTTTCTTTTTTATTATTGTAACAGAGAACTTTCGTAGTCATTCCTGACAGTATTTTTCTTTTTTTTTATTACAGGTTGACTCCTTTCTATAGGTAAACCCATCCTCTTATGCATAGAATATGTATTTTTTTCCTCCTGCATGTGCTTGTACTACTACCAAGTGATGTGTTAAATTGATAGTTGACATTGCCATTATTGTGCAGTAAAGAATTTACAAGAGTATGTAGATGATATAAATGGGAGACTTGAAACAAAGCTTCATACTCGTGGTCCGGTGTCCAAATATGTTCTTCCTAATGAAAATCTGTGAGGAAGGTGAAGCATTTTGACTTTATTGTCTTTAAGCAGTAACCGTCATGATGGAGGGTATGATTGTCATTACTTACTGTTGATTGTGCTATGCTAGGCTTGAAATCACTTTTGATGGATATGTGATGAATGGGGGTGGCCTGTAATCTCGAGTCTCGGGGCTTTCAAGCATTATGGAAAGCAACTGAGGAAATAGTTCGTTACGTTGAACCATATTCCATCAACGGGAGTTTGCCACTGATTAGGGAGTTACAGGTTCGAGAGAAAACTAATGTATAAACTTTTTTTTTCAGGAACCAATCTCTGTTAACTAAAGCAAGGTCATGATACCTTTACAGGATGAAGGATTTGATGTTCAGACTGCTGGATATGGTAAGTACTTTACCAAGAAACTGTTGTTTCCAGACTTCTGTTGGTCCTACTATCAATGAACAATTGAAGACTATCTCGTATAGTGTTCACATGTTTCACAGTATAGATTGAACTGCGTTTACGATTTACCATTCATTTTGCTCGATTGCCAGTTATTTTATTGTTCTCTGTGGGATCCCCTTAGATGACTGTTAAATGCAATGAACTCTAGAGCAGAAGACTTGTGGCCTTGTGGGACCCAGTTCAATGCATCAAATACACTATCGAAACATGTGAGAATTCGACGGATGCTCTCTCCCTTTATACTCCATTGCTTGGCTTTTTGTATAACTACTCTCTTGAATTTCTAGACAAGAATTTCACGACAATTGGAGCCATGCATGTTATTATAGATTAATTTTCATTGGAAGTCGCATATTTTTATGCTCATCACAAGCTAATTTGTTATAGCAACTATTTAGATATTATCCATCTACATTAACCTTGGATATTTAACAAATCACCCTAGGTATTTTTTGTCTCTCAAGTCACCCTTAATTTGGCCTTATTTTTTAAAAAATCTGAAATTATTTTTCTCGATGCAATAAGCACTACTACAAAAGGCTATCTTGGACGTCTCATCACGACGGTTGACCAAAACCGTTCGGTATTACATTCAATCACGAGCGGTTTTGGTTTAGAGGCGTCGTACTCTTTGTTGCGCTTAAAAACCGCTCGTGAAGAGGCAATATCACATACGGTTCATGTTGAAGACCGTCAGTGAAGTATCACGAGCGGTTCTTGTTCGTAACCGCTCGTGATGTTAATCGAGATCCGAGCGGTTTTAAACACAACCGTCAGGAAGTATCACGATGGTTACAACAAGAACCGCTCGTGATATTAATTAATATCACGCAGCGGTTCTTAAAATAACCGCTCGTGATAATATCGCTCCAGGCGTGAGTTTCTTCATCGCCGTCGCGCTCGTTTGCCGCCAATCCGCCCGGCTCCCGATCGTCTCTTCATCGCATCGATCCGCTTCAGCTCCTCGTCGTCTCTTCGCCTCACGCTCCGAATTTATTCCTTGTTTTATAAAAGGATCATCCGCCATCCAAGATGATCATCCCCACATACTTATAAAAAACGAAATGATCGCTTCTTCCTTGTCGCCGCAGATCGATGGCCTTCTGGCCGCCTTGTCTGAGCACCTCTCTCGGTGTCACGTTGAACCGTCTTTGCGGAAGAACACTGCTTGATCAACAGTGTCTTCTACCTCTGCCGCCAGCAGAATTTGCGAGCGGTGGCGGCCACCTTCCGCCGCCTTGACATCCTCCTCCGCCGTGTCTTCCGGGTGATCTCCCACTTTCGGCGAGTTTACCGCGTCATCGACATAGTCCTCCAAAACGACGTTGCACGCCTCGAGTGAAGCTTGCCGTCACTTGGGTGTGAAATTGAGGCGGCAGGCATCGAAGTCGACGTGCCGAGACCCTCAAGTAAGGGAAGAGAGCCTATGGGCTCAATTCTTCTTGGTTCAACGACCGAGGGTCTTGGAGACACTTTCGAGCAAGCGCCAACGGGTGGGCGCATTTCGAGCTTCGTTCACGATGATCGAGAACCGTCCGATCTGACACCGCCGCTTATGAAGTATTGCGAGATGGAGATAGCGACCTACCTTCGCCACTAGAAAAACCTTGTTTAATTATAGGTTTACGCTTTTTAATATAAACATGTAATTTCTTCAAGTCATGTAATTGTATATATATACTTGAGAAAAACCATTTCACGAGACAGTTCCATTATGGAACCGTCGTGATATAGAACATATCACAGACGGTTCCATAATGGAACCGTCGTGATATGTCCCATATCACGACGGCTCTATTATGGAACCGTCGTGATATGTCCCATATCACGAGCGGCTCTATTATGGAACCGCTCGTGATAATTATCACCGACGGTTCCATAATAGAACCGTCTCGATAAGTCTCTTTATAAGTAGGAGCTAGCCCGACTTGCCGCTAGGGTTTGCGCTCTAACTCGTCACTCCCCAGCGGCCTTACTCTCGTCCGTTCCCCTCCCCGTCGCTGCTGACGCCGCCATTCTTCCTGTTGCCGACGGTTGGAGCATCTGGTGACACCGCAAAAGACACTCGTATGATAAGAGTGTCTTTTGCGGCGTCCAGCAGCCACAACTTCTGATGACGCCCAAACTCTCGTCACTCCCCATCTCTGCTAGGGTTTGCGCCGCCTCTAACTCCGTTCCTCCCCACCTCGACGCCGCTCCGACCTGCGTCGCCGACGCCGCCCGACCACTGCGCCTGCTAGAGCCTGGCCGGGCTTTGCTTTCCCATCCTCCTCTATTCTCCTCTAGATCTGTTAGCTTAATGTCTTTTGTTGAGTTTGATTTTTATGCATGAACCTTAAGTTGTGTCCTCGATGTTTGTGTGATTTATGCAAGGTAAAGGAAATGGATGAGGGTTGTCTTTGGTGGTGGGGTCGCCACCGTGGTTCTTGTTGTACTAAGGTCCCTCTCTGTCTCTACCCCTTGCTCTGTGATGAAAATGGCTAGCTAGTGCTCTGCGATGGATGCCGAGGGCTACTACTTGTGTGGTGGGTTTGGACACCCTTGGTCTTGTTCTCTTCTCGATGAATTGCTCAATGATGTTAATAGTCTTATGTTTGAAATTGAATTGATAATTAGTTCATATTAATAGTCCTCTTGCTCGTGATGTAATGATGTAAATAGTCTTATCTTTGAAATTGAATTGATAATTAGTTCATATTAATAGTCCTCTTGTCGTGTGATGTAATGATGTCAATAGTCTTATGTTTGAAATTGAATTGATAATTAGTTCATATTAATAGTCCCTTGCTCGTGATGTAATGATGTAAATAGTCCTATGCTTGAAATTGAATTGATAATTAGTTCATATTAATAGTCCTCTTCTTTGTGTGATGTAATGATGTCAATAGTCTTATGCTGAAATTGAATTGATAATTAGTTCATATTAATAGTCCCTTGGTCTGTGATGTAATGGTGTCAATAGTCTTATGCTGAAATTGAATTGATAATTAGTTCATATTAATAGTCCCCTTGTTCATGCTTGGGTCAAGTTCTCCTACCTCTTGCGTGCAGTCACGTCCTACCATTCCATTCATAATCTCTTCTCTATAAAGTCTCCAGCGGTGGTGCTTGTGCCATTAAAACCGGCATCATATATATATTATATATATATTATTCGTAGTCCTCAGCCACTTTCGGGGGGTCGTCCACGCAGCATGAGAAGAATGAGACAGTATCCACGGGCAATCTCATTGAGCCCTTGTAAGTTTAAAAAGTATGGATGCAAAGAAGCGGTCGGACATCAATTACAGGATTGGGCGTCGCTATGTTGAGAAAGTGATGTTGATCTTAACTTCTCCGTGGGAAGTGGCATCATGTATTAGCAACCAACAATTCTTGAGCATGTAATTGTCTTTAAAGCCAACAAGAACACCAAGCAACAAGTTGAGAATTCTTTTGAAATATGAGAATGGTTGCTTAGTGTTCTTGTTGGGTTTAAAGACGATTACATACTCAAGAATGGATAGTTGCTAATATATGATGCCACTTCCCATGTGAGTACCAAGATCAACGACACTTTTCAACATAGCGACGCCCAATCTGTAATTGATGTCCGAACGCCTCCTTGCATCCATACTTTTTATACTTGCAAGGGCTCAATGAGGTTGCCCGTGATCACTGCCTCATCCTTTCATGTCATGGTGGACGATCCCCAAAGTGGCCGAGAGATGCAATATATATGTAATATATATATGATGCCGATTTAATGGTACAAGCACCACCGCTGGGCCTTTATAGAGAAAAGTCATTACAGACGGTTCCAAACACAAACCGTGATATGTGCTTATCACGCACGGTTTGTGGCTGAAACCGCTCAGGATATGTGCTTATCACGTGCCAGATCAAACCGCTCAGTGATATGTGCTTATCACAGACGGTTTGTGGATGAAACCGTTTGTGATATGTGCTTATCATAGACGGTTTGTGGATGAAACCGTCTGTGATATTACTTATCGCAAACGGTTTGAACCACAAACCGTCTATGAAAGTATACATCACAAACGGTTCAAAACCGTCTGTGATGACCTCATGTCATCACTGACCCATAAACTCGAGCGGCTCACGAAACCGCTGCGTGATGACGCTTGAACCGCAAATGCGAAAGCCTTTTTCGTAGTAGTGAAGTTCCACTTAATGTACTATTCTCAATCGTGACTCCATTTCAATCTCGTGTGTTGAATGTGTGAAAGCGTGAATAGTTAATGCGGTATGCTTGTTTGTTTCATTTCACTCGAGTACTTGCATTCCATTCTTGCACCTGCATAAGATCACTTTGTAGAATGCTAATTTTCACTTTGAATCGCTGCGGTATGCTCGCTTTTGGTTATGCTTGTCACATAAGTTTATTTTTCTTGCTATCATGATGCCTTCTTGATTTATTTGTGGCTACTTTTGCAAAATGTGGATAGTTGGAAACTATGGAAGTAGGAATATGTAATGCTCAAAATCATCAGGATCATCACAATTCACAATTCCTCCTGGAGCATTAACAATTCCTCTTGGAGCATTAACCTTCCTCCTGAAGCAATATGCCTGCTGGGCTCGGGCATTAACCTTCCTCCTGGAGCATCACACGATGGACATCACAATTCACCATGATTTTCAACTGGAGCATCAAACTATTGGACATCACAATATTGTCAACATTCAGTATATTATCAACATTCAGATATCAGATATCACACTCCAGATTCTTGTACAATGGATATCACAATTCACAAAATTGTCTATCACACGCTTTAGCAATGTACAAAGTGATAGAACAAACAAAGGATAATAATTAAGTGATTATTTTTTTGTTCTTGGCATTGAATTTTAGTTTTTTTTTTTTGCTTTTGAGAACCTTGATGACAACCCATATGCTGCTCTAAACTGGGGTCTTCTTTTGTAGCTATTTATTTTTGCTGTTATATCTTTTTAGGTCCGAGATGAAATAGAACATCTTACCCCTCCCCACACACATCAACGACGGGCGGCGCCGGTGGGTCGACAGGTGCGGCGGTTGTGGCGTGACGACTAGCTATGGAGGGCGATTGAGGGAGGCGCCGCTTCTCCACTGACAGCGAGTCCTGATGACAGCACGGCGACCACCTCCTTCACCGACAAAGTACTGCAACAAACTTCCTAATTTACAATATCGCGTATCTTACAAGTATTGTTATGATTCTATTTTGTGGAAAACTTTATTGTACCGGCCTGTAAATGGCTGCAATAAGCAATGAGATCTTGTGTATAGGTATAGGTATTGAAGTAAACTATGTGAAGGTATTGTTTGCTACCGCTCATTTCCATAATTGTTGCACGAAGTTCTTGTTCTACCATGTTGCACTAATGTGATGCTCGTAGATATATGTATCACCATCTTTTAATTGTTTGATTCGCTTTATGTGTTAAAGGAAAATATTATGCGTTCCGTTGCAACGCACGGGCACCCTATTAGTGTGTGTGTGTGTGTATATATATATATATATAATTGTAGCGCTAGGATGTGTAACATTATGGTACAATTCGATCTTCCTTAAGAAAAAAGAAGTTAAAATTGAGTCCTCCAAAACCTTGGTCTCTATCTGACATCCTTGGCATCTGCAATGAAATTATGAAAAAAAATCAAGCCAACGTAAATATAAGAGTTTTTAAAAATCTGACTACATTACGCACTAAAACCTGTTTCTCACGTGTCAATTGTGGATGCCAAACTATGCCTCCACGGTCATGGAACTATCCAACTACGTAGCATTTCGGCTATTTTAAGGACCGGAAACAAATTAAGACGAGAAGTCAATTTATTCTAGAACAATACATGCATGTTCCTGTCAAAGAAGCAAATCTCTTTCATCATCTCATGCAGCAACCGCGGTTGAAAAGCTCATCGTTTTCGTTACATTGACCGGCTACAATCAACTCACATGCGGTTTGTTTTCCCATGTCGATTTCACGTTCAAAGTTCCAAACAGCGGGCACTTACCGAACACGTACGACATTCTCTTCTCGATTGAATTGGCCATCACGTCCTCTCCATGCGCGGGTGCTCATTCCCATTTACTTCCTTCTCTCTCCTCTAGAAAAGCAAACTGTGTGAATTCTGAATTTCTGACGTCTCTCTCCAAGTTTCTGGATTCTGAAGAACCCGTTCGAGCGCGAGCATGGGCGCGGCAGCGTTCCCATCTCAGTACACAAACAAATATACCGATACCTCCCCTCGGGAATGGAGGTGTGGTCGCGAATTGCCAACTTTGACCTGTTCATTATTCAGGGCTGCTGGGTCTTCTCTGCCAATCTATTCACAAGTTGCTCGACCAGACAATCACTGAAGGAGAATGTCTCTTTTTAAGTAACTGATTAGTTTTCTTTAGAACCACTAGCTGATTAAGTTAAGGAGCTAACCGTTATATTTTTCCCTTTTCTTAACTCTTTGTACAATACTACAAGTTTCTTAGAGCATGTACAATGCAGATGATTAGAGAACGCTTAACAAAGAAAAACTGATCTTTCTTGCTATGTAGGATAGATAAAGTGCTTATTTTGTAACATGAATATTTGATTAGATACCGGTGCTTAAGAAGTATTTATGTATATAACTATATATAATCAATAGATAATATAATCATCTAAGCACCTACAAAAGAGATGCTTGCATTAGAGAATGACTTTTACATAGGTTCTTAATGACATGATTATATTCTTTCTTTAAACACTTGTATATAAGCATCTCGTATTGTACATACCCTTATATTAAAGTGTCCTGGTCCGTCAATTTTGTTCAAATCAACATATGTGCGGGCGAATAAAAAAAGCCCAAATCAGTGTCTTTACGAGAAACTAGCCTATATCAATGTTTCTTCAATAAAATAACAATTCTATACATTGGTTGAAACAACGTACTACACTGCCACAAAATTCCTATGTTGCAGGGAGCTGCTCCGTGGATCTATGGTCAGATGGCTATGCGTGTGGGTGTGTATCTAGTTTACTAAAGTTTAAGTCTTAGACTGTAGTTGAAATCCCTTGATTTTAGCAGTATATATGTGTGTGATTTTAGTAGGAAAGCATGTACTTGTATGCCGTGAGATCTTGAGTGCCTTTAATAAATTTATAGCATGTAGAAAGAACACGCACACGTTGATGATAGAGTATGGTATAGGTTGAATGAGTATGTTTGTCTTGTACTCTTATAAAAAGAATTTCCTAGTTGCAAGCTCGCAATCAAATCCCTTAAGCACACAAAAACACTTCGGTAATCAGCCACGGGTAAGAACGCACGACCGTGGCTAGAGCTGGGCATTGGGTCGTCTTGTCGTCGGCGACCCAGCCCATCGTCTTTGGGTCAAGTCGTCGTCTTGCTCGGCGATCATCTCGCCATCTCGCTGCGTCTTGCAGTCCCCCACTTTCGCCTCGGTCGAGGCCAGACTGACCCAAAGCCTGTCGTGCGGTCGTC
This sequence comes from Phyllostachys edulis, assembly GCA_036346405.1. Classification (NCBI taxonomy): domain Eukaryota; kingdom Viridiplantae; phylum Streptophyta; class Magnoliopsida; order Poales; family Poaceae; genus Phyllostachys; species Phyllostachys edulis. The sequence goes on along the minus strand of CM070554.1, from coordinate 7,842,067 downwards.
TTGCGTCACACCAAGCCCAAATTTCAAAATAACTATAGATAGCGGAGGCGGCGATGGTGGCAGAATCGCCATCTTCATTCCTCTCGGCGGAGAGCCGAGAGGAGGAAGGCGACGCGTGAGGAGAGAGCCGAGAGGAGGAGAAAAGCGGTGCTTGGGGAGGAGGAACCGAGGTGGAGGGTGGAGGTGGTGTGTAGGATTGAGGATATGGATTAGTCGGGATGGGGTTAGGGTTGGGCGGTAGTGGGGAAGAACAGATTGGGCGGGCTACGGCCGGGAGGGATAGGATTGGGCCAGCCGGAGGAGGATAGGAGGATTGGGCTTTTTTAGGTGCGTCTTGAAGCCCAAGCACGGCCCAAATGGTCGTCTTGCTTCGTCGTCGCCTAATCCGACGCATTCTCAAGCCCGGCCCGGCGTTCGTCTTAGTCTTGCCGTCTACCGGACGCTGCCGCGCTGCGTCGTCACAGACTTAGACCGTGCCGTCTTGACCGTGCTTCGGACCAGCCCAGAAAAGCTCGGCCCAAGTCCCAGCTCTAACCGTGGCGTGTTGGACCGGTGCACGGCCAGACCGGCGGCTGGGCTATTCGCCAACTAGGCGACCAAGCCTTCAAAGCCTCCACTCTTACTCTGTCACACACACACTCTCACTCTCTCAGCCAAGAACAACGCACACCGAAGCAGCTTTTGCTCCCCAAAACGAAGTTGTCACTTGCCACCTCCTTTACTTAAATCTTCCAACCATTTCGCTCTCGGTCTTTCCCAATCCACTCCTGGGCCAGCTTTGCAGGTTCTTGCTGATCGATTTTGCTTCTGGGGTCGCGGAATCTTGGAGGGATCGGTCAGCCCGATGGGGAGCAGGGTGAAGGAGGAGGAGAGGAGCGAGAGGGCCATACGGGACCTGCTCAAGCTCCACTGCAACCGCCGCTGCATCAACTGCAACAGCATGGTGAGCTTCGGTTCTCGGAAATGTTTGATCTTTGGGTGAGTAAACGGTGTTAGCAGGGTAGCTTGCACAGGTTGGGCAAGGAGGGCTTAAGGAGCTAAGGTGCCTCAGTGCTAGCCCTTCTGAATTCTGAGGTGTATGTATGTCAGGGACTTGCTTGGAACTAGCCTTTTGCTTGTTCTTGGATGTTCATGGGATGGTGCTTCTGACTCTGAAGAGATTAAAATTCCAATCTGTCGTTTCTCGGATCCTTAGTTGGAGGATAGTGATTTGAGGCAAGCAACTGCCACCTGAATTTTTGTGCTCCTGCTGCTGTCTAAAACTGGAGCCATGTGGATGATTTAACTTCAAGCTACGTGTTAGGGCTGTTCATTCGGTTTTTTCGGTAAATACGGTGTATACGGTAAATATGGTATTGTTAATTCGGTATATACCTACTGTTCGGTATCGGTAAATACCACTTTATTTTGGCTCGGTATCAGTAAATACCATATTCACCGAAGTTGACGCGAATTGCTAACGATACCGCAAGTCCTCAACTTATGGTCATTAAGTATTTACCGTATACACTGCAGAACAGTCGACCTTTTGAATTAATGTACTTGATAGCTATGTGCCTTTACTCATTAAGCAATTTCCATGCCTTTAATCATTAAGTATTAATGTACTCGATAAGTGATAAGTGATAACTATGTGCCTTTACTCATTAAGCAATTTCCATGCCTTTACTCATTAAGCATTAACGTACTTGATAACTATGTGCCTTTAGCCCTTTACTCATTAGTCATTAAGCAATTTCCCAGCCCCAGCCGACCAGGCCCATTAGGTGCTCAGCCAGCGAACAACCCAGCCCATCACAGCAGCGAACAAGGCATAAACATTCGGCTTTTCCGGTTTTCAGCAGTTTTTTTTTTCTGAAAAAACCAAACCTCGGAAAAACCAGAAATTTGAAAACCGAACCAAATACCGGTCAAACCGAGTTGGCCGGTGCGGTTCGGTTTTTTTGGTTCGGTGTAATTATGCACAGCCCTATTAGGTGTCATAAAAGTTGTATGTAATCTCCATGTACTAAAAAGAATCAATAGTACACGAGCCTACGTGAAAGTATGCATGAAATTGACATGTTCTATTTAGTACTACCCAATCATATAATGGATTTATACATCAGTCCCACATATCATGTTCATATGCGTAATATGAATTTGAATTCTGACTCTAATAGATCACAAATGTAAGTGGCTGTAACATTTAATATTATAGACCGGGTTTGCTTCGGTACACCTCTTTTAGAACAAAAACTTTATGAATCTTAGAGCAAAGTAGTTAATATCAGGTGGGGGCAAAGATGCATGGCCTAAGAATTAAATCAAATCAAAGATTTGCCCCTATCTAATATTCAAGTCTATATTTATATCCAGTTATAGAACTCTTTATACTGTATGATAAATTTATAATAGATGTCTTTTGCTGGCATATGAATTCATATATCAAATTAACCACATGGGCCTTGCAGCGTATGCGAGAACACCAAAAATTAGTTCAGGTCCAACTCTGGCAGGCAGTTTATCTAAATAAGTGTAGAATTGTAAAATGGTTAAAATTGTTAACCCAGATGGATGCATGGCTGAGCATTGCTAATAGTTATTTGTGGTTCTGGTTAATAATATGAATTGAATAATTGTGGCAATGACACTTACTGCCTAATATTTTCACACTCAGTTTAGATATCTGCTGCTACAAAAGATTCCGACTTGAATAGTAGTACGTTTGTAGTCTTGTTGATAAGCTGAGGTGGTTGAACTGTCCATCAAACATTGCACAGGTCATAAGCATTGGAAAGAGTATCTACACTATATCGATAATTTCCTCTGCTTTCTGCAAATTATATGATTTATTTATTTATTTCCTTTTTGAGAAGAAATGGTCTAGTGAATTGTTGATGTAACAATGTATTGATGGACGATGGTGAATTGGTGATGCAGTGATGCTTTGGCAGTTTGGCTTTGCTTGTTGTGTACTGATGGGCCGATGGCCATACTGATGGAGTGATGGTGATGCACTGATGCTTTGGCTTTGCTTGTGAATTGTGATAGACTGAGTGAGTGACAGACTTAGTAGTTAGTAATTACTAATGAATATGTAATAGTATGTATGTTGATGTTGCCATGTTGGTCCAGAATGGAGGATTGGAGGCTGCATGTCAGTATGTGTACTGATGCTTTGCTTAATTGCTTGTGACTTGTGAATTGTGATACACTGAGACAATAAGACTTAGTATGTACTGATGCTATGCTTGTGATACATAAATGAATTGATACATTGATGCATTGATGCTTGTGTACTGCCAGTACACAAGCATCAATGCATCAATGTATCAATTCATTTGTGTATCACAAGTATAGCATCAGTACACAAGCATTTTAGAAAAATGATGCATTGATGCTTGCTCTCATGTTAATATGTTAGTATGTTACTGATTGCTTGTTTTCATCATTTTAGAAAAATGGAAACCGGTAATTCTAGTGTTAGAGAGGAGCAAACCAACAATAGGTTCAAGCCTCCATTGTGGAATCATGTTGACGTTGTAGACAAGGGTGGTCAAGGAGGAGGAAATGTGAAATGGATATGCAAGTATTGCAAATATGTTGGCACTAGTAGCTACTCTAGAGTCAAAGCGCACTTGCTGAAAATTACTAATCGTGGAATCAAGGTATGTCCTAAGGTGACAGAACCTATTCTTGCTCAGCTTAAAAGTGAAGTTGAAAAGGCTGAGGATGAACAAGCAAAAACAAGACCAAGAGAAGTTCCCTTGCCACCATCAAGCTGCCAGAGTAGTGGGCGGTGTTGGTGCTAGTGTTTCTTCATCAAGCATAGACTTCGGCTATGTTGGGGAATAAGCGGAGGACCTACTTCACCATTAGAGAAAGCTTGGGCTATGGAATTGCGCAATCAATTGGATGCACAAATTGCAAGGATGTTTTACTCGAGGTATGCAATCAACTTGAAATCATTGTTTCAATTTTATCCAACTTACCATATGCATTCAACTAACTTTGGTTATGTGAAATTTACAGATTGTCTTTCAATCTAGCAAGAAATCCACATTTTCAACAACAGACACTTTTCTTTGCAAGCCATGGTAAGCTTGCTGGTTATGTCCCACCTGGGTACAAGAAGTTGAGGACTACACTTCTTCAACAAGAAAGGACTCGCATTGAGACCTTATTGGAGCATATGCGGAGCACGTGGCCTGAAAAGGGTGTCACCATTTGTTCAGATGGATGGTCAGATGCACAGAGGCGACCTCTCATTAACTTTCTCGCTATTTCTGAGGGCGCACCGATGTTCTTGCGAGCTATCAATGCTGAAGGCGAGGTGAAGACAAAGGAGTACATTTCTGAAAAGTTGATTGCTGTTATTGAAGAAGTGGGTGCAAGAAGTGTTGTCCAAGTCATCACTGACAATGTTGCAAATTGCAAAGGTGCGGGTTTGATTGTTCAACAGAAGTACACTCATATTTTGTGGACTCCTTGTGTTGTTCATACTCTCAATCTTGCTCTCAAGAGTATTTGTGCTGCTAAAATGCCAAGAACTGATGATGAAGAATTAATCTTTCATGAGTGTCATTGGATAACTGAGATCTCTGAAGATGCGAATATGATTAAGAATTTTATAATGAACCATGGCATGAGACTATCAATGTTCAATGAGTTTAGCAAGTCGGGTTACTTGCTATTCTTTGAGACGAGGTTTGCCTCGGTTGTGGTTATGTTGAAGCGGTTTTGCATGGTCAAGAGGGCTCTCCAAAACATGGTGATTAGTGACCAATGGGAGACATATAGAGATGACAATAGAGGGTTGGCACAAACCATTAGAGAACTAGTACTTAATGATGTGTGGTGGGACAAGGTGAACTACATTGTTGAATTCACTGAGCCAATCTATGAAATGATTCGTGTGGCGGACACCGACACACCATGCCTTCATCTAATTTATGAGATGTGGGATGCAATGATTGAGAATGTAAAGAAAGTGATATATAGGCATGAAGGTAAGGAAGACAATGAGGAGTCCACATTTTACTCGGTTGTTCAAAGCATATTGGTTGATCGTTGGGCAAAAGACTACACTCCACTCCATTGTTTGGCACATTCACTCAATCCAAGGTGAACTACAAATCTTTCTTTTGCTTTTGCTAACACTTTAGTTTCACAAAGTTCTAATCCATTTTTCTTTGTAGATATTATAGTGAGAAGTGGATCAGTCAAGAAGGTGTTGGTGTTGGCCGTGTACCCCCACACAAGGATCTTGAGATTTCACAAATGAGAATGAAGTGCTTCAAAAGTTCTTCCTCGGCTTGAAGATTTGAAGAAAGTGAAAGAAGAATATGCAAGATTTTCCACTTGTTCGGAGAATTCAATGACTTTGATTCTATTTATGACAGATGGATCCTTGATCCAATGAATTGGTGGGCAAATCATGGACAATCCGTTCTGTCTTTGCAAAGTTTGGCTCTCAAATTGGTTAACCAACCGCTTCATCTTCTTGTTGTGAAAGAAATCTGGAGCACATATAGCTTCATCAACACATGAAAAGAAACAAATTAACTCTTGAGCGTCTTTGAAGATTTGGTATTTGTGCATAACAATTTAAGACTTCTATCAAGAAGAATCAAGCATATAAAACAGGAGCAACTAGAATGTGGGATGTGGGAGGAGATAGCTTTGAATCTTTAACTGGTGTTGGTATTCTCGGAGTTGCTCAACTCTCTATAGAAGAACCAGAGTTACAGAGTGTGTTGTTTGAAGATGGGTCTTCTACTGTGATGATCGAAGAAGAAAATGAGGATGAAGTGGAAGACTAAGAGTCACATCCCATGCTGTCTTTTATTTAGTCTTGCCACTGGAATTTGATTTTGTTATGTAACTTAAGTTGAACTACTTCTATGTTGGGCTGTTGTCTAGTGGCACCTTGCTTTTGGTTGAACTATGCATTTAAGTTTCTATGTTTGAACTTGGCTGCTTGTTAATTTTTATCGCTTATCAATTGTAGTTGCTCTATTGCTTTGAGCCTTTGACTTAGATTGTTCAAAAATCAAACTTTATATTCTTGCAACTCTTGCTGATCATGTTAATTCTTTTCCCAGGTATATGGAATTATGATTTCTGAAAATGGTATTCATATGAACAATTGAACATGTCATGATTCATGAATTGACTGCAAGAAGAATGAAGAGGCAAGGGTTATCTTAGAGAGGTACATATTCCGAGTTTATTTTACACTTCACAAAATTTCAGTTCGACTAGCATGAAGAAACATAAAAAATGATACATATGTGTAATTTATTCTTATTATTTAAATATATATAGCCGTGTCGTCGTATCGGTATTTTTGGGAAAATGACGAATTCCCGTGTCGTGTCGTGTCGACGTATCCGTGTCCGTGCATCATAGAAACGCATAATATTCCTTTGTGACATATACATAACCAAAAATACACTTCATCAACAGGGACCACAATATGTATGCACAAGCTTCTCAACTTTCATCTGCATTAGTTGCAGCGGAATACAGTAAGTGATGGCCAAATCCTTGTAGATATGATGTTATTATGATTTCTCTGTTTCTCACTTTAAAGCTGCAATGTCATCGTTAGTTTGACTGTGTGATAATTATGAATTTCTATATAGAAGTAATAAACTGCTGAGCAATATTTTGCTAATTACTGAATTTGTGTTATTTTTTAGTCGGGAATTCACTCATCGTGTAAAATCAATATCAATGGCTAAATTTACTTCTCAAGAAGTTTCTGCTCTTCAAGAAGGGGGGAATGAGGTTGGCCTAATACCATTATTTCTAGTTTTCAGAATCCTTTGAGCTGGATGTTTCCTTTTTTACATTTACAACATACATTTTCGTTATTCCAGCGAGCCAAGGAAATCTATTTCAAGAATTGAGACTCCCAAGGCCAGCCTGTTCCTGACAGTAGGTTTGCCATCTACCCCAGATGATTATCTTCACGCTTATTGTAAATATGCAGTTGAAGTTTGATTACTGTGTTTCTATTGAAGTTTGATTACTGTGTTTCTACATCCAGTGATGTATATAGGCTCAGAAATTTCATCAAGAATGTATATGTCAACCGGAGGTAGCAATCATTTGCTTCTAGTAGCTATAACTCATAAACATGTACTATTAGTCTCTCCTGATTTTTTGAACACATTAAGGATCTGAACGATTCAGGGTAGTCGGGATGACTCTTATGGAAACAACAACGCGGATTCATCCAGGGAAGTTCTACGAAGCCCATACAGTGGAGCTTCTGCAGATAATCATGGTCCACAGCGTAGCACAGCAAGCACCTCAGAAGATCAAAGTAATCTCAACAGACATCCAATAGCTGTTAGAATGGATCAAAAGAATATATCTACAACGGGAAGAGAAAATACCAGCTTTACAAACCATCAGCATCCGGATGAACTTCGGAAGACAGGTGGAAGGTCAGAAAATAACCAGAAGGATGTGACCCCATCAATTTCTTCTGTGGTAGAACCTTCCAACGACACTAATAGAGTAATTCTGCCCAGGGATAAAAGAACCGGTCCAGAGCACTTTTCTGGCCAGCTACCGGGAACGGTAACCGGCTGGTTACTGGTTTTCCCAGGAAAAATTCGGATGAAATTCGTTTGAATTTAATTAAAAACTAGCCAAAGTTCGAAATTTAGAATTTGAACATGCAAAACCCGGCTGAGATTTTGTATCCCGAACCCCAGCCGGTAACCGGCGGTTACCGACTGGGAATTTTTTTTTCCCTGGTTCTGCCTATCAAACTCCTAGGCCTCATAAAGGCACAACATGCACTATCTGTAGTGAATCACAGGTAATGCGATTCTTTGTTACTTTTGTTGTTTGATCTGCATGCTTTACTTGCCCTTGCCCATAGCGCCCCCAAGCTTCCAGTCTTGATTGGTATCTCAAAACTCAAAGCTAAACCATAATCAAGAATAATTACTTTGCTACAAGCTACCAATAGAAACAGTGAAGGTACTTCAGCTTATGACTATTGTTCTACTAGTTTCTGTTTGTTCCATTAGTGCACGATTAATTGCCATGCTCCGCTGATCTGGTTTTGTCCTAACAAGCTTTTAAGTTGCTACGAAGAGATTCCAGTTTGTATTTATGCATTACTCTTGAAGTATTTTCCTTATTTCAGACGAAGTCTACCTCAAAAGGGACAAAATAAGAATGGAATGATTTTTCTTATGTAAAAGTATTAATGCTGAAGTTTTATTTTGCAGAAAGCATCACCTCCAAGAGCTGGTGATCCCTGTTCTGAAACTAGAAGGGATGTTAAACTAAACATTGTTATGAACATATTGTGCATCTATTCATGAGGCATAATGAGCAATATATACAGGGAGTGCAGGGGGGTATGCTATATACAGATAAGAAATACAAAAGGACAAACTCATGGTGGATCACACACACTGAGTTTGGAGAGAAAATACAAATGTTGTACCATAGTCTGTGGCTTCGTGAAGAAGTCAGCAACCTGTAACTCTGAGGGTACAAACTATAAAGCAAGTACTCCCTCCTGCATCTGCGAGCGAGTGTATGAAGCATCCACACTAATGTGCTTGGTGAGCTCATGCTTCACTGTATCCCGGGTAATACTGATAGCACCTGTACTGTCAGACAAAAGAGTCGTAGGTCCCATCACAAGCACTCCAAATTTTGCAAGTAACCACCTCAACTAAGTAACCTTTGTTGTTACTGCTGCCATACCTCTCAACTCAGCCTCTACACTCGAACGGGAAACTCCAGTCTGCTTTTTTGTCTTTTAGACAATTAGAGAGGAACCAAGAAAAACATAGTAAGCAGAAATAGAACGACGATCAGAAGGATCACTAGCCTAGGTCGCATCGGAGTACGCCTGAAGCTATAGTGAGATGGAGCTAGGGAAAAACAAACGATGAGAGATAGTCCCACGCAAATAGTGAAGAACACGAAGAAGATGACTATAGTGAAATGGGTAGGACGAACCATGAACTGACTCAAGATATGAACAACATAAGCAATATTAGGATGGGTGCTCACAAGATACACCAAACGCCCAACAATATAGCAATATCGAGTAGGATCCTCAAAAAAATCACCATCGATGTACGAAGTCAGTAGGATAGCTCCATGGAGTCTCGGCGGGCGAGTGTCGATCGAGACTGACCGATCAAGAAGATCCTGGACATACTTCTGCTGGGAGAGGTAGTAGCCCTTAGGCATGGAAGAGATCTTAATCCCAAGGAAGTATGTAAGAGAACCAAGATCAGTCATCAAAAACTGCTCACTGAGATGCTTCTTCACATATGTGATGAATGAGGAATCATCACCAGTGATGAGCATATCATCAACATACAAAAGAAACAGTGTCCTACCCCGAGATGAGATATGGACAAAGAGAACAGGATCGTGGGAACTGACAATGAAATCAACAACAGTAATCACTAAGGTAAAACGCGCAAACCAAGCACGAGGAGCCTGTTTGAGGCCATAAAAAGCACGACGAAAACGACAGATGTGCCCATCGGAAACAGAATACCCAGGTGGTGGCTGCATGTAGACCTCCTCATGCAAAACACCAGGCAGCTGCAAGCGTCTAGCGGCCTTGGGCTGAACTGGCGTCGGTACTGAGGATAGTAGCCCGAGTGATGACGGCGGCGGTGACTCGAGCAACGACGGCAACGACGGTGGTGATCCGTGCGGACAGCCGTGCTTTGGCACCGACGGCTGCTCGAGCGACGACGACACGGATGTGGCAACGGAAAGAGCTAGGTTAGTGCCCTAGCTTTGATACCATGTTATGGATATATTGTGCATCTATTCATGAGGCCCAATGAACAATATATATAGGGAATATATATATAGGGAGTATAAGGGGGTATGTTATATACAGATAAGGACACCATATACAGATAAGGAATACAAAAGGACTCCTATTCTAACAGAAATGTCAAAAAGTTTTATTGACTTTGATTCAGTTCTGGAGCCTCGTCAAGGTGGTGTTCAAACCAAAATACAGAAGAACTTGTCTTTACCTTCAGCCGATGATGATTGGGCTACTTTTGATGTTGCTACTCCCAAAAATGCTACGACCACGCCTTCAATTTCCAGTACCAGTTCTTTGGAGGGTCCACTTCTTCAGCTCCCTAATTCTGTATCAGCACTGAAAGTAGTTTTCCAACCGTGCAAACCGTCAAGTCCTTGTCCTTTCCCCAGGCAAATCATGGTGGTCAGCAGCACGAGCTATATTTGTCCCCCGTGCATAATACTCAGTCTAACAATCCACCATTGAACAGTGCTAGTAGTGCTCCGGTTAATAGCCTGGTTAGTTTTCTTCTATGTATTGTGTAAGAAGAAAAACAAATTTCAATCAGCAAACGTATTAGACCTTCGTTCCGCTGCATGATTATTTTCAGTTGTGGGTGTTAGAGATATGTTAGAGATAGGAATCTCTTTTGTATTCCTTATTTGCCTTTTGTATTGCCTTATCTGTATATAGTGTTAGAGATATATGTATAATGTGTTATTCCCTATTGTTATGAGGGATTATTTGTATATTCACCTCCGGTACTTTGTATATATATATTGGCCTTTTGGCCCCCTGGTAATACAAGTTGCCATTCATAACATTGTATCAGAGCCAATTAGGTTTTCCTCTCCCGGACGCGCAATTCGTCCTCCCCTGCCCTAGCCGCCGCTGCCAGCTTCCCTCCCTCCTCCACCTTCACCTATGGCGTCGCGTCGGGCCCCGTCGCCGTGCTGCAAATCTGCATCTGCAGCTGCTCGTTGAACGCCGTCGCCGACTGCTACCACGCGCCGTCACCGACCACAACGAAGCTTTGAAGCCGTGCTGCGCGTCGCCGCGTTGAACACCGCCGCCGACCATCGCCACGCACTGCCGCTAACCGCCGCCACGCGCCGCCGCCGACGCCGCCAGACGCTGCCGCCGATCGCTCATGCGCGTCGCCGACCTCCGCCGCGTTGCCGCTGATCGCGCCGCTACAAGGCCGCTGCCGCCGCCGCCGCCTGGCGAGGAACCCTAGTTCCGGTTGCCGTCGTTATGCGTTTTCTTACGTGTTCTAGGCTTTTTTTAGCGCGGCCCCAAGAAACATTAAAAAAACGTCTCTCTAACCGCCGCGCCGTCCAGCGCCGCATGTTAGACTTCGTTGTCTTGGTCGCCGCGCCGTCCAGCGTCGCCTACCAATGGGTATTGTCTCTCTCCCTCGCTGCCCGGTGATCTTCGATGGTGTTAATTACACCGACTTCGTATCTCACATGCGCATCCACATACGTGGTCTTCGTCTCTGGGGCGTCCTCTCTGGCGATGCCACCGCCCGCTTTTGCCCTACTCCCGACGGAGTTTACGCTCGCTGTCGCTACGCTTCGACAAATGACAATCTTCTTCTGCCGAGGTCGCCGCTTTGTCGATGATGAGGTCGCTCTGTCTACCAAGAGGCTCGGATTCCTACAAGGATCGACCGACCGTCTACACTCGATGAATGCAGCGACGATGCTCGGCCGCTTTGTCTTCATCGCCAGATGTCGATCTCGGTTCTCCTATGAGGTTGTGGGACTCCCCCGGCTTTCGGATGTGGACTCACCTTTGTCGATTACTCTGAGCCCTCGGTGATGCCCTCTACCGTCCGTGGTCCGCCAGAGCACTCTCTCAGCAGGTGATGCTCTCGTTGGCGCTTTTACGCTCGAGCTCTGCTGTTTGGCGTCACCGGACTCTCTCCGCGACCGCCGCCGCCGCTCTGTTACGTCTTTGCTGGCCGTGCTAACTCGAGTTTCAGCGTGTCTACAATTTCGTTACTCGCCTTCGTCCTGAGTTCGAGAAGAGGCGTGCCCAGCTCTTTGCATGCCACCCTCGTGTCACTCTCCTGGAGGCTCTTACCGAGATACGCGCAAAGGAGACTCGCCTGAGTGGTGCTGATCTAATGCCACTCCCCTCCGTGCTCGCTGCTCGTCCACCTGCTACACCGACTGCTCCATGCTTCAGCACACTGCCTCCTCCAGCGGCTGCCACAGGTGGTGGCCGCCGCCCTCCATCTGGCGATGGCCGTCCTCACTGCTCCTAATGCGACAAGGTCGGACACGTCGAGTCCCAGTGCTATAAGAAGTAGCGGCATCTTTCACGCCGTTCTTCTACTAGCACTAGCACTGGTGCTTCTACATCGACGTCTACATCGACTCCTTTAGCGATTTCTCTCCGAGCGAGAGATAGTCGACTTCGACGCGCTTGCCGCTTGTGTTCTCCTCGGCAGGTTTTGCGTGTTCGCTCATCGACTCTTCTGCACTCTGAAACCACCCCTACACAGTCAGGTACCTCCCCGTGGATTCTTGATTCTGGAGCATCTTTTCACATGACTTATGATTCTTCCATTCTGTCTTTCATTACACCTCTTGATTCTCCTATTAGTGTTCTTACTGCTGATAGTACCTCTCTTTCTGTCTCTGGTTGAGAACCTCTTAGCAACTCATCTTTTCATGTTCCTTCTGTTGCTTATGTTCCTCGCCTTACCATGCAGCTTCTTTCTGCTGGGCAGATTACTGACCTTGGTTGTCGGGTCATTCTCGACTCTGACTCTTGTTGTGTTCAGAACCGTCACACGGGAGCTCTAGTTGGTTCTGGCCCTCGGCGCCTTGACTCACGTCTCTGGGAACTTGACTGGCTTCACCTTCCTTCCGCTGCCACCGTCGCCGCCAGTCTCTCCGCTTCTGCCACTCTGTCTACCGACTCTTTCCAGCAGTGGCATCACCGTCTTGGTCATCTGTGTGGATCTCGTCTGTTGTCTTTAGTTCGTTGTGGCCTTCTGGGGTCTGTCTTAGGAGACATGTCTTTAGATTGTCAGGGTTGTAAGTTAGGTAAACAGATTCAGCTTCCTTATCCTCATACTGAGTCAGTGTCTCAGCGTCCATTTGATCTTGTTCATTCAGATGTTTGGGGTTCGGCTCCCTTCGTTTCGAAAGGGGGTCATCGATATTATATCATATTTATAGATGATTTCTTTCGACACACTTGGATATATTTCATGTCTTCTCGTAGTGAGGCCTTGTCTATCCATAAACAATTTGCCACTATGGTTCGCACACAGTTCTCCACTCCTATTCGTGTCTTTTGTGTCGACTCTGCTGGTGAGTACCTCTCTTGTTACCTGCGCAGCTTCCTTGCTGAGCAGGGCACTCTCGCTCAGTTCTCTTGTCCTGGTGCTCATGCTCAGAATGGTGTCGCTGAGCGCAAGCATCGTCACCTCCTTGAGACGGCTCGTGCACTGATGATTACTGCCTCTATTCCACCTCACTTTTGGGCTGAGGCTATTTCCACTGCCACCTATCTCGTCAACATCCAGCCCTCTTCTGCTCTTCAGGGTGCGATCCCTGTTGAGTGTCTCTGTGGTCTTCTTCCCGCTACTCGCCTTCGTTTGTTTGGTGCGTTTGCTATGTTCTCCTCGCCCTCGAGAACGCACTCAAACCGACCGCTCGATCTGTTGAGTGTGTCTTTACGGGATCTGATCTTTGAGCACAAGGGCTATCGGTGCTGGGATCCTGTTGGTCGACGGATGCGGATTTCTCGGGATGTGACTCGTCCCTTCTACCCACGTCCTGCCTCCCCTTCAACTTCCTCTGTGGAGTCTCTGTCTTTTTTGACCTTTCCAAATACACCTATATCTGTCTTGCCCTTGTCCACCCGTCCCACTGAGTCTCCACATATTCCTCCTGTGGCCTCTCCGTCGTTGTCGCCGCCTGCTTCGTCTCCTGCGGCTCCTTAGGCTCCTCCCACTACAGTACTTTTTCCTCTCTCTTCTACACTCGTCGACCTCGTATTGAGGATCTTCCAGATGAGCCATCTTCTCCTGATGCTCCATCTTCCCTTGATGGGTCATCTTCTCCTCGCTACGCTCTCCGCGATCGCCACGATTCGGCCCCGCCTGCTTTGGTTTCTTTGGTGTAGCTACTCATGAGCTGTCTCCTACCAGATCTTTATTCACCCCGAGTGGCGGCATGCCATTCTTAGAGATTGCTACCCTCGAGCGTACTGGTACTTGGGATCTTGTTCCTTTTCTATCTCACTCGTCCCATCACGTGTAAGTGGGTCTATAAGATTAAGACTCGCTCTGATGGCTCTCTTGAGCGCTATAAGGCGCGTCTTGTTGCTCGTGACTTTCAGCAAGAGTATGGTCGTGACTACGACGAGACTTTTGCTCCTATTGCCCACATGACCACTGTCCGCACTCTTATTTCGGTGGCGTCTGTTCGTCACTAGTCTGTTTCTCAGCTTGATGTCAAGAATGCCTTTCTTAATGGCGAATTGCATGAGGAGGTTTACATGCATCCGCCACCTGGGTATTCTGTTCCTGAGGGCATGGTATGTCGCCTTCGTCGCTCTCTCTATGGCCTTAAGCAAGCTCCTCGTGCTTGGTTTGAGCGCTTCTCCTCTATGGTCACTGCTGCTGGCTTTTTAGCTAGTGATCATGATCCTGCGCTCTTTGTTCACACTTCGTCTCATGGTCGGACTCTTCTTCTTCTGTATGTTGATGATATGATCATTACCGGAGATGATTCTGAGTACATTGACTTTGTTAAGGCTCGTCTTAGTGAGCAGTTTTTCTTATGTCGGATCTTGGTCCTCTTCGTTACTTTCTTGGGATTGAGGTTACTTCCACTCCAGATGGTTTCTTTATGTCCCAAGAGAAGTATATTCAGGATCTTCTTGATCGCGCTCTCTCATCGATCAACAGACTGTTGAGACTCCCATGGAGCTCAATGTTCACCTCAAACCCTCGATGGCGAGCCTCTTTCGACCCGACTTCGCTATCGTCATCTTGTTGGGAGTCTTATCTACCTTCTCACACTCGTCCGGATATCATTTATCCAAATTCACATTCGAGTCGATTCGTCTCTGCTCCCACTCAGTCCACTACACCTACCTTCTTCGAGTTCTGCGATACCTTCGTGGACTATCTCTCGCCGTCTCTTCTTTCCACACTCCACTCATTACGACTTCAGTTTATTCGGATGCTACTTGGGCGGCGATCCCTCGATCGTCGGTCTATCTCTGCTTACTGTGTTTTTCTTGGTGGTTCTCTCATTGCCTGGAAGACGAAGAAACAGACTACAGTGTCCCGCTCGAGTGCAGAGGCTGAGTTGCGAGCTTTGGCTCTCTTGACAACATAGATTACTTGGCTACGGTGGTTACTTGAGGATTTTGGTGTTTCTGTCACTACACCGACTCCTCTCTTGTTAGACAGTATAGGTGCTATCAGTATTGCCCGTGACCCTGTGAAGCATGAGCTCACTAAGCATATTGGTGTTGATGCTTCCTTCATGAGGTCTCGTGTGCTTGATCAGGTGATTGCTGTTCAGTATGTGCCTTCAGAGCTTCAGATAGCAGAAAAGTGGGAGGGAGCAGGAGAATCAGAAGCATACAATGGGAGGGCGATAGTTGGAGACTTCGAGAGAGTTGATGATATCGGGATGGCTCGGCTATGACTACATAGTCTTGCTGCTAGTTATTTTTGCTGCTACTGCTAGCTATTCTTTGTTCTTGCTACTGCTACTGCTAGCTATCCTTTGTGTCGTTTTTCTTCTGCTGCGTCCATCCAAGTCTGTAACTCTTTATCTGTGAGTTCGTCTAAGCCATACGAGTTCACAAATTTATTGTCAGTCATAGAAGCATAAGAATTTCTTTTGCGTGACAGCAGCCGCCACTCTTTTCTTCGAGCTGTTGCAGATCGTAGAAATCTTTATGATGCCGCCACTTCTCTTAGCCGTCGCCCCGAGCTTTAAGGCCCCTGCGCTTCTTTTGCACTGCGTTTTCGTTGCGTTTTTTGTGCATTGCGCTGCCGCTGTCTGGGGTTTTGATCTGCGCCACCATGTTTCTATCTATTCCTCTTCGGTTTGATTTGACAACTTTCTCTATTTTTGTCGGTTTCATTATCTTCTTTGTCATGTTGTCGCGGTCGATTTTGCTCCCGCACCTTGTGCTTTATGGGCTGTCGCACGACCCCAGATGGGAGGAGATCTTTTATCGACATATTTTCTTAGAGCTGCATGCTACGACGACATTATCAAGACTCAAACTTTGGATTTTTCCATATTTTAGTGTCAACTATTTCCAAATGCAACGCTATTGCATACGCTTTGCATTTAAGGGGGTTGTTAGATATAGGAATCTCTTTTGTATTCCTTATCTGTCTTTTGTATTGCCTTATCTATATATGACATACACCCCTTGTACACCGAATATGTATTAATCATTGGGCCTTTGAATACATACACACAATATTCATAACAGTGGGGAGCAGCATCACATGCACCGATACAAGGGATTAGTGCTCTTCCTTCTAATCAAGGCTCCAATATATTGATAGGAACTCGTGATCCTGTGATAGTATCAGTATCACAGCAAACTGTTGCAGAGGTCACATCTAGTGGAAGAAAGGCGCTTCCAGAGGTAATGGGTGTCAATAATTTGCTCTTCTCATCTGTGTTCCCATTATTCGTTTGTTTTCCATTTTTTTTTTCTAAAATGAGGAAAAATCGTAGGATATTTTTACAATGAGTTATCGTCCAGTGTATGCTTCAACTTGGGATTGGCGAGCAAATCATCGTCCAGTGTATGCTTCAACTTGGGATTGGCGAGCAAATCCTCAGGTCAATATGGGATATGGACAATATGGCATGCAATATCCTGTAGGATCTGTAAATGTAAGTTCCGTGATCTCATAGCAGTTAACATTTGAATTAATTCCTTATTTCTCTTTGCTGGTCTCATCTATCGTTTCCTTTGCAGACAGCTCAGTCATTTTCCCATCCAAATTCAGTAAATATTCTTAACATGTCAAGAGGCCCTACATTAACTCATGCTTCCACAGTATGCAATTTTCTACCTCTTGTATTAGTATCAACTATCAAGCAAATTTGATAAGATTTAGGTGGATGAAATGCTCTGGAACCATACAATATAGAAATTAATTTGTCACATAAACTGCGTGTTTTTGGACGTTATTTTCTGGCTTTTTGATCAAGCATGATTCTAATCTTTACTTCTATTTTTTGCCCTTTTGTTTTATTTCTTCCCCACCCCTTGGTTGTTTGGTAGTAATAAGATCACACAACTTCTCCTTTTGTACTTCTATATTTGTATTAGTGCTACTACTTGTGCCATTTGCTAGAAGTTTTTTATCCTAGCAACACATGATGAAATGACAATATCTGAATTATCAAGTACAGTTTCCAACTTCATTGTTTTCAATTAGGTAAGTGAAGGATCTCGTTGTCTATGTACAGTTCCCGTCTCTAGCATCACCAGATATGGGCAGTATGACATTGTTGTCACGGGCTCCAAGCATGGGATCTGTTGGATCAGTTCTGTTGCCTCCACAACTTCTGCCCTCATCGACGGCAAACAGTAGTGATTTCTACTCTCTTTTTGCTTCACATTTGGAATTCAACTTTAACTCAATTGTTATTGTTCTCTGCACCCTATTTGCAGATCAATACATGGTCCAGCAGCATGCAGTTAACATGCCACATCAAGTACAGAATAATAATTTCCCCATAGGGTAATTTATCAAAATCCTCTCTCTCTCATTCTGCGCTACATAATACATTTGCCTTTTATGATCTTATTGTCATAGATTCTAATGTATATGCCACTTTTTATTGAAGCCACATCACCGAGGCACTAGTCCTTCCAAAGTTAAGTTAACCCCGTCTTGTCATTCCACTGTCTCAATAATTGTAGATTTTTGGATAATGGAAGTGCAACTCCCGGTCTCTGCACCAACTAGAGATGCACACAGCTATTACACCAATATTAGCTAAAAGTGTAAAACAAAAAACAGCCAAAAAGCTAACAATGACAAACAAATTGTCATGCAAAGGCTAGCTTAAAAAAACCACGTGGTCCCGCCTCCGGGATCAACTAGGAGATCGTCCACACGCGAACAACAGCTACGTAGTAAAGAGGTGATGATGGGTCAGTCTCTGTAGCGACGCCTCCAAGGGATATGACTCACGTCGTCGTCGTCAGATCCAACCAAAGAAGGTCAGATCAGAAGTTTTCACTCCGGAGCTTAGGTACCGGTTCTCCAAAGCAACGCCTTCAAGAAGGTAACGCCGCTCAGATCGACGTCGTTGCCGGATCCAACCAGCGAAGGCCAGATCAAGAGTTTTCACCTCAGATCGAAGGTACTAGCGCTCTAAGACTACGCTGATGTACGATCACGTCGCTGGATCCAACCAATGAAGGCTAGATTGCGAAGACGACATCCGCAACATCCCAACGGCCAACCGCCACAAGACCGGCGAATGCGACGTCAATCGACCTCTGGCGTTGACCGATTAACAACCGTCCACCGGGGAGGAGTCGAGCGCCGCACAAGCCACCGCCATCGAGCCGTCGTGTTCTCTACCAACTGTGCTAAAACTAGATTTGCACCGCGCCACCTCTGTTGTCATACCATCGACGAAGCCGCGCCACCGGAAGAAGCAGACGGAGAAGGGTCCCGGATCGCCACGCCCGAAGACGAGCCGGCGGACAGACGTCGGGCGTCGGGAACGCGATGCAGATCAGGCGCCACCACCGAGAAGAAAAAGCCTTGCCGCCGCCGCGGGCCGGCCGATGGCGGTGGCGAGGAGGAAGGGAGGAGGAGAAGAGGGCTTGTTTGGTGTCGGCTAGGGTTTTTTAAGAGGGAGGAGAGGGACGCTGAGCACCAGGCAGTGCATATGGCTTATCTTCAATAGATCAAGATATGGCTTCTCAAAATCTACAAGCCATGGCCCAAAGCTCTTTACCTCGAGTCGGTGGAAACCCCATTTGCCCTGATTACCTTCGTGTTGTGTCATTGTATGTAGTGATTGGATTTGAAGCTATGTTATGTCAGGTGTAAATGTCATTGGAACAGTGGATGGGGAAAGAGGAAAGCTCTTTTCCTCACAGTAAGCGAAGTGGCAAGAAATGCCTGGCCAAGTTTTGTGTATAGCATTTGCTTCTTGTTCAAAAAAGTCGAATGGTATTGTAAATTGGATTCAATTATATCCTCCCATAAGTGAGGTGGTATTGTAGATTGTATCAGCGTGAGCAAATATTCCATAAAATGAGTTGCTCTATGGTCAATTATATATGTCGTTCATCTTTTTTTTTTTGCGCGGTATTGTTGTTTATCTTTTGTGTGATGAACATACCCTAGCAGTACTTTTGGGCAACCATAACCTGGAGATGTACGTATCCACACTACCGGGTAGCATTGTCAGTTGTAACAAATCTGAAGTTCTCAACTCCTTTCATCCTCGCAAAAAGCCAAAAAAGGTGACGCTCAACGGGCCTTGTAAACGTCTTCTAGGGGTAATTTTATACATGCAACGCGAAAAAGGTTCGTGTTTTCTATTTGCTATTCGATGTCTTGTTGACATGTGGGTGTGAAACCCCAATTAATCTTGCCGACCTCGCAGTCTCACAGAAGATATGGCTAACTTTGTGCCACACACAAACATCAGCAACGAAAGACTAGCACTGAACTAATCATCCGGGCTAAATCCAGACCCTCCGAATTATGATCGGACGGTCAGGAGAGGTTCGAATATTTTGACTACAGTGTTGGGAAAGGATACGAGTCCATCAGTGCACCGGAGCTTGCAACAAATCTGGCTGGAGCCCGTGTGTCTCTGACGAAACTGGGCCGCACCTGTAAGCTCCAAGCCCATCGCTACCGCCGCCGCCGGCGACTATGCCCGTGGCGATCCCGCCCTCCTCCTCCGCCGCTGTCGCCCATCTCCGGCGACACATCCACCGCCTCTCTTATGTTACGGCCTTTCCCTCTGCTACTCCTTCACTCCGCACTCTCCTCCAAGCCGACCCCGTCTAGGCTCCTCTCTTCCGCCGCCGCCACCGCCGCCGCCGCCGCCACCTCCGGTGCCCGAAGCGGCAGGGCGCATGGAACCGTCTCTGCGGTGCTGGAGATCGTGGGCCCCATCGAGCTTCTCTTCCCGGCCTCCGAGGCGCGCCTCTACGTGCGCCTCCTTCGGCGCTGCGCGCGCGACGCGCTCGCCGCGGGCGCCGCCGCTGTCCACGGGCACGTCCTTAAGCGCGGGTTCGCCCCCGACGCGCTCGTATCCAACGTCTTGCTGGACACGTACGCCAAAGGAGGCTCCCTGGCGGCCTGCCGCCACCTGTTCGACGAAATGCCACACAGGGACGTCGTGTCATGGTGCACCGTCATTGCCGCGCACGCCAGCCGCGGGCTCTGCGTTGAGGCCATCGGGCTGTTCAAGGAACTATTGTCCTCTGAGGTGAAGCCAAACCGGTTCGTCATCTCGTCAGTGCTGAACGCCTGTGCCAGGTCCGGTGTCATGGAGCTGGGGCTCATGGTGCATGGATTGGTGGTCAAGTCTGGCTTGGGTGTTGATAGGTTTGTGGAAGTTGGATTCGTCGATATGTATGCGAAATGTGGCAATGTGGGCTATTCTTTTAGGATGTTCAATGAAATTCCTGTGAAGAGCTCGGTTGCTTGGAATGCAATGAT
The DNA here is from genome assembly GCA_036346405.1 of Phyllostachys edulis. Lineage (NCBI taxonomy): Eukaryota > Viridiplantae > Streptophyta > Magnoliopsida > Poales > Poaceae > Phyllostachys > Phyllostachys edulis. The sequence goes on along the minus strand of CM070554.1, from coordinate 7,821,545 downwards.
TTCAGGTTTTGTTGAGAATGGATGTTTCGTGGAGGCTGCTGAGCTCTGTCGGGATATGCATCGAGTTGGTATGGCAATGGATGTGGTCACATTGAGGGTGGTTGCTGGCGCTGCTGCTATTCTGGGAATGTTTGAGCTTTGTAGAAGCATTCATGTCTATGCACTTAAAGTGGGGATGGGAAGAGATTGTTTTGTTGTGTCTGAGCTGATCAAGTCAGCCAGGAGGGTAGGTGAGACTCAGTATATTGGAAAGCTTGTTGCTGCAGTTAGAAGGCGTGATGCGTCTTTGTGTTCTTTGGCTATCTCGGGCTATCACTCAAACGGTTGTCAGGATGAAGCAGTGAAACTTACAGAAGATCTTCTTTCTTCGGGTCTCAGTTTAAGGGAAGGAGATTTGGTTACCGTGATAGATATCTGTCATATTAAAGAGGAAGTTCAACAAATACATGCTTCTACTTTGAAAACTGGAAGCTTCTCTTACACTAATGTATGCAATGCTCTTATATCAGTATACTCTGAACTTGGATCACTGGTGCATGCAGAATCAATTTTTAAAACTATGCAATCACGAGATGTTGTATCATGGGCCGCAGTCATGGCAGGCTGTGTCAAGAACCTCCAATTTGAAAAGGCATTTGGTTGTTTTAGAGAGTTAAGCAACTCCGGAGAACCATTTGATCAGCATTGTATTGCTACTATCATAAATGCCTGCACAGGACTTAAAGACATGGACAAGGGAAAGCAGATTCACTCTTTAGCTCTTAAACTTGGACTACTGCTTGTTGATTTCATTAGTGCATCCCTAGTAAACATGTACGCAAAATGCCATCACATTGAGGGTGCTGCTGAGTTATTCTCTAACACATTGTTTCCACGAAATCTAGTTGTAACCAATGCCATGATCTCTGGATATTGCTGGAATTTCCTGCCACAGAAAGCCCTTCTACTCTTTTGCAGGGAATATCATTCTGATCTGCATCCTGATCAGTTCACCTTCTCAACTGTTCTTGGTGCATGTGCTGATATAGGAGCAAAGGAGGCTGGTGAGCAGATCCATTGCCATCTTGTAAAGATTGGTTCTGAATATTTGGATGTCATGGTTGGAAATGCTATCATAGACCTTTATGTCAAGTGTGGATGCATTTCTAGTGCTTGTAGATTTTTTCATAGCATGAGGAGTTGGAACATGAATTCATATGCAATGTTAATGCTGGGTTATATTCAGAACAGATGCAGTGATGAAGCACTTCAACTTTTCTCCAAGATGCAGCACAGTGGATTGCGTGCAAACCGTGTTACCTTTGCAAGAATCTTACGGGGATGTGCTGATCTTTGTGCTATTGATTTGGGAAGACAACTGCATGCTTCCATTATAAAGATGGGTCTGATCTCTGATGTATATGTCGCAAATGCACTTGTAGGAATGTACAAAAAATCTGAAGGTTGGACAGAATCAAGAAGAAAAGAAACTTTGACAGGAAATGATCCAGAACAGGACACCAAAGATAATTACTATTCAGAACAAAGTGATGTAAGCAGCACTCTTGAAGGAATTGGACTGTTCACATTGGAAGAAGGGAAATACCATGGAACTTTTGGTGATGCTCGGAAGATCTACATTGGTGCTGCTTCTCAATTCTATGGAACTCCACTTCCCATCCATGTGGTTGGACATGAATTTAGTATCAATACTATCATAGGGAATGGGAGGAATGACAAGTGCAATGAAAACAAGCTTTTGCTAAATTATAAGAATGCAGGAAATAAGGGAAATGGAGGTGGATCTGTTAAGTTGTTTAACTTGATACAGGAAGACATCATGAAGTCTGACCAATTCGTCCTAGTTGTCTTCATTGATAGTAGCCATTTAAAGATGAAGGATGTGGGATTTGTTAATGCGGAATTAGTGAGACGATCCGGTGTTGCACCAGCACTTGGCTTTCCTCCTTGACAAACTATAGCGCAGTACAAAGACTGTAAATTGGACCCAATGTTTCTCATGCAGCAAAACTGAATTGTCATGTTGACATATTGGAAAGGCATTCAAGGGAAACAATCTACGAGCGTGGCACAGACCTCAGCGTTCATGCATCAGTAACTCCTCAGATTCGGCTCATCAAATCTATGAACTTCACAAGATGACCTCCCTGGGACCATGAAACTCAATCTCTTTGCATTTCCATGATTGGTGTTTACACAATCTTTAAGCAAACCAAATGGTGCTTTGAAGTTTTTCCCGTTGGATGGTTTGGTTGCATGGAAAAATAGATCAAGAACATTACCAGGTTAGCATAAAATAGATACTAGATAGCCAGTATTTTACCTTTTTAATGGTACATGTTCCAACTTTTCAGTAATGGTACTCATGAGCTTTGATTGTTGCTGTGAGTTAATGAACTTAAGTTTTAAACAAACTTTGACAATGCTTATACATATGCTTTTACTAATACTCTTTTGCTCCTACTCTCACTTGTATTGTGAAAAATTGCTTTAGTTGATTCCAACTGTAACACCAATATCATACATTCAAATAGTGCAATCTAGAAAAAGAAATTGCAATCACGCAAGCAGTTATTTTGCATCGTTTGCTAAGATGTGTGGAACTTCATTGGTATAGTTGTGGAACTAGTAGATCTGAAAAACAAACCAATATTGCCCCAAGAATGTACCCTTGGTTAATATTTTGTTTTCTGTTTTGGTTCATTCTGTAAAGTTAAAACAAGATTTTACATGCTATGACCTATCTAGATGCATATTGTTGTTTGCCTTTGCCCTCAAGTTACTTGGCCTGCCTCTGGCATATTTTAGGTGCTCAATATAGAGGAGATGTTTTTTGCTTTCTAATGAAATGAGAATGTGCGGGTTTGATATAGTTATCTCTGACTGACATCATTGAATTCCATGTAAGACACTAAGATCTAGTAGTTACAGTTCAAGACCTAGTAGAAATTCTATATAGAAGAAATATAGCAAAACTCCTAAACCCTTCAAGTCACTTGGCCTGCGTCTGGCATATTCAAGGTGTTCAATATCTAGAGGAGATGTTTTTCCTTTCTAATGAAATGAGAACATCCGGGTTTGATATTGCTATGTCTGACTGACATTGTTGAATTCCCTATGTAAGACATTACAGTTCACGTTCAATCTTGAACAAAATGAATTTGCAAATAAATTCTATACAGAAGAATATCAAAATACTTTGTTTCCTTGTTGGGAGTTCCTCTTGCTATTCCATAAAAAAATGTCACTATGTTGTCGCTTCTAAGGTTATCAAGTTGTCTAAGAGCATGTAATTGCATGACTGACCAATCTATTTCTAGCTTAGCTCATTTTTGTTTCATTTTGGCAGGTACTAGCATTAGAGTTGTATGAAAAGAATGTTACAGCAGACTGAATAAAATCCAAGAACCCATGCATTTTTGCCATGCTTATGCCTAGTATCATCTGCAAATTCAACAAGTTCAATGTGAGATTGTAAGTCTTTGTGCTATGCAGTTGTCCTTTTTGTCTTTTGCACTCTCCTATAGTGGTATTTCTTCTCTAGATTCTCTCTTGTTGAAAAGTTTGTTTTCTTGCTGGGAGTTGGACAAGGATTTTCTTGCTGATGACAGTGTCAGCATTGGTATATTGGGCTTACCTTACTATATAAGTATATAGTATAGTTATCTTAGCAACTATAGAATGACTGGTACATGTCTTCTGTAGTGCCTTCTGGTATGGAGGTCCTGTTAGATGCTATTTGATGTCTATAGTTTTTTAAACCAAGAATATAGCTTAAAACACCACTGTATTAAAGATGGTTTAAAATGGTACTCATTAAATTATTCGATAGCTCATATGGTAACGTGCATTTGTTTTCCTAATCCAACTTCAGGCTCATCTAGTGGGATAAGCAGCCAGTTGAACATTTTTTTTAAACAGAGGATCATATGCTATCATGCTGATATTGTTTGCTCATTCATCAGGGCCTGCAAGAAGATATACACACTCAAGCAGTGCCATGCAGTGAAACACCACTGTTGTTTTGTTCTCCACGTGTCTGAAGGAAGAAGCATCAAAGTTTTTCGCCCCTTGTATCAATTCTTGCTCACCTTAATTTTTTGTTGGTGCCATATGAGATATACTAGTACTGATTTGAGGCCATTAGTTGTCCATATACAGCATCAGATAGAGAGGTATAGTGACACCGGCACCAGATATACCGCATATGCCATGCCGGATTCAAATTTCTGTTCAGCCACAAGATATGCTTCAGAAACTGATTCGAGCAACCACACGAGGGATCTCCCATGTTATCGTTCACCAATCCTACTAACCCAGGTGAGCCTTCTTTCTCATTGTAACTTAGTTTACATCTAAGTGATTTCTTCTTTACATCTAAGTGATTTCTTCTCAACGTTTATTTTGCAACTTACTTTCTTGTGATGCTGATCAATCCTCTAGCAGATATTCGTATGGCTGTTGCGCTGCTACTAGCCATAGCAAGTTCATCAACATTAGAAAGGAAACAGCTCCGTGAGGAGGACACGCTTTTCAGTTTTGACAGTTGTGCCCTGCTTCAGGTTGAAATTGGTTGGTCGCATCAATTTGATGAGGTTATTAAGGGGTTGTTTGGTTGATAACCAAAATGAGCTAAGCCAAAATTTTGGCATAGGCAAAACCAAATATTAGCAAAAAGAACGTTGTTTGGATTACAGCCAAGTCAAATTTTGGCGTTACCAAAAATTTAGTAAGGGATTTTCTCATCCTCAGATTGCCCGCATGTGACATTCGATTTCATCGGTGTTACAAAATTTTTGTGGGCGTTATCAAATTTTTGTATCAAACCAGACAACTAATTTTCGTTGCCATTACCAATATTTCGGTTTGCAAGGGTGCAAACCAAACAGTCCCGAAATATCAAGATCCCAACTGGAACAAGATTGGGACATCTAACTTCCATAACATCGCATCCACGGGTCCTGTAAAGTGACCTTTCTGGCCATCATCAGTTCAGTGGAGTCATTGGCCTCCGGCAAATGTTACCTCTCAGTTATACTGGAAGTCGTCAATTTGTCACACCCTAACTAATAGACTGTAAACTACTCTAGACATCCGGCAACGGCAAGGTTTCCTCCAGGTTAACACTTAACAGGAAAGGTTCTCGTGGGTCGTGTACTCGTGTGATTGATCTACCTCTTATACGGGAGCAATTAGTTTTCCTCGCATTTCATGTGACTTCGATTCGATCAATCTTTTATCATGTGACTATTGCACATGACATGAAGAAATAACGAATCAGTGTTCCATTCCTTTCAGGAAACTACCAGGCTACTGCCTCTCCCCCCTTTTATTTATTTATTATCTCAAGAAGCTGCTAGCTATTAAGGCCTTGTTTGAGAAGCTTTAGGGCTTGTTTGGGGGAGCTTTAGGGTTTGTTTGGGACGGCTTTAGCTTTGGTTTTTCGCTCGGAAAAGTCGGAAACCATTTACAACATGTGGAAGCCTAAAGTTGAAGCTGTCCCAAATGAGTGGCGGCTTTCTTCAGTCGATTTTGCTGAAGTCAGAAGCCGTTTACAACATGTGGAAGCTGGAAGACATCTTGGTGTAGCTTCCTATGGCTTCGGCGGGGTTGCCTTTTGAGTTTGCCCCTAGAGCTAGGGGTTATTTACCCGTCTCTTGCTACCACTTTCTCGAACCCTAACCCTAGACGTCTGCCTTTGCTCATCCCTCTCTGCCCGTCCACGCTGCTGCCCACCTCCTCTTCTTGCACCAGAGCCGCAACCGCCCTCCTCCTTCCTCGATGCCGCCCTCTGCTCTCCTCCTCCCCTGCCGTCGCCATCCTCCTCCCGCCGCTGCTGCCGCCACCTTCATTTTCTTTTTTTCATCTTTTTTAATTGTTCATTTTTTTTTGATATAGATGAATTATTTATGTAATCATTGAATTGATTACTTGTGTAATAATGGAATTAGATCAATTGTCATCAATTGTCGTCAATTGTGTTATTTGTTGTTAAGATTTACTTTGTGCAAATTGTTGGTAGTGGTTGTAAAGTGTCGTTAAACGATATCAAGCAAGCCATCATTTGCCTCAGGGATATTTCAGATATTTTTCAACTCAGAAACTCTAGTCAGTCTACATAAAAGCCAGACTATCAAACACTAAATGTCTTCAACTCAGACGTTAAGCCCAGCTAGAAGTTGCTTTTAGAAAAGTCATAGTCATCTAACACCCCTTGTCGGCTTCCGGTTTTGGAAAAGTCGAAGCCCCCAAATGGGCTAGCTCGCTTCGGCTTTGGAAAAGCCAAAAGCCCCCCAAATGGGCTAGCTTCGCAACATCTTATCAAGTAAGCCAAAGTTGAAGCACATGAGAACGCCGAAGCAAGTCCTGGCCAGCTTATTGGGCTTTTTGCTGAAGGGGTACACCTATTTGCCACTAAACGTTCAACATATTTACCGACCAAATGCCACTAGTTAAAAGGGCCTTCCTGTCCCCATCCATTCGATCCCCAACCCTACCTCCTCCACTCGGTCACCCCTAACCAGACCCCGTTGTCGCCCGTACCCATTCGGTCCCCTCCTTACCCCCGTTCGTCCCTAGGTCGAGCCGTCACCCCAAGCTCCCTCCTCGTCGCCCCAAACCCCCTCCCCGCCTCTCCATCTCCCCCAACTCCGACTCTCTCGATGCCCCCAGGCCACCCCGACACCTCAACTTACGCCACCACCCCAAACCGCCTCCTTGCCAGCCCAAGTTCCCCCAACCCTGGCCCTCCCAATGCCCCTTAGGCATCCTCGACACCCCAACTCTTGACACCGCCTCAACGCCTCAACTCGCGTCGCCGCCCCTAGCTCCCTTCCCGTCGGCCCAAGCTTCCCCAACTCTGGCTGACCCAACGCCCCCAACTGTCGTTCCGAGGCCCCCAGCCACCTCCTAACCGGTACCAACGCCGCCTCCAACCCCAAGGTACATCACCCCTTCATCCTCTCGTACACCTCCATTTGTTGGCTCAGATTTGATTTTTGTGCCTCATGGGAATGTGATTAGTACTAGTAGTTGGTCTAAGTCTCGAGATTAGAAAATTAGGGTTATCCATGAGGATGATATTGCCTGGATTTGGAATTTTTTGTACTTAACTCAATTAGTTTTACTTGGCTCAAAGTAAAGAATCGACAAGCCTTATCATTTCTTTTGTGTTGTTGTTCTTATTGATCAAACATGGCAGTGGGTTGGTGAACCATGATGATGTTGTACTTAGCTTCATTCGGTTGTAATTGATTTTTTTTGTTTAGTTGTTATATTGTTGATGAACCGTGATGATGCTGTGATTTTAGATAACTCTGTTCGGTTGAAAATTTTAGATAACTCCATTCGGTTTTAATTTGTAATCATGACATTGGGTTGGTTATGTTGTTCGTTGTCCATTTTTTTCAACTAACAGTAAAGCGTGACTTCTGCACTAGATAGACATAGCTGTTAAGAACCCTGTTACAGTGTGGGATTATTTGGCCAATGAAGCGTTTTGTGAGATATGTGTCGATGAGGTTAAGGCTGGAAATAAGCGAACTGGACATTTGAATGCCAAGGGATACAAAAATCTAGCTGAAAAATTCCTTGCAAAGACTGGAAGACTTTACGACAAGAAGCAAATTTTTTTTAAAAAAAATCATCGAGATGCTTTGAAGACCAAGTTCTCAATATGGAAATATTTGAAGCATGCAGCTACTGGTCTAGGATGGAATGTTGTGAAGGGAACAATTGAGGTTGAAGATGATTGGTAGGCTAAACAAATAAAGGTAGGATCTTGAATTTTTTTTTAATTTATCTGACATCCCAATATAACCTTTTGCTTACATAACTTGTCTACTTTTTTCACGGCAATTTAAAGTATGACTAATTTAAGAAAGTACCACTTGAGAACATAGAACATCTTGAAGTCATGTTTCGGAATATTAATGTGACATCTCAATCTTCGATTATCCCTAGCATACTAGCTGAAGTCACATATGCACATGATGGTTCAGGTGATGATGATGATGTGGCTGTTGTCGAGGGGGTAAGTAAGGTTGTTGAGAAGGAACTAAAGGGCCCTGCGAAATGAAAGTCTACTAGTGATGGTCGCGGCCCAAAGAAGAACAAAAGGAACCCTATAGTAGGGAAGTGAAGTGTCTAGTGGACCATATTACTAATAGCAATTCTGTGACATCCAGAGGTGTGATCAAGCTGATGATGAGATCATAGAGCACATGCAGTTGGCTATCCAATCTGGAGTAGAGTAAGGGAGTGATGGACATTTTATTGCATCAAAACTCTTCATAAAACCTGAATATCGAGCGGTGTTTCGGTCCATAGAGACCAATCATGGAAGGGTTGCTTGGCTCAAGATGTATGAAGACGGGAAAAAGAACTAGAAGCCTTATTTATGCTCTTTTATCAATGTTTTATGTAATTCCTCTATTTACGTTCGTTACATTAGATTAAACTATTATGTATGTGTGAACTAAGTTCATGTATGTTTATGTTTGAACAAGAATAATTTTTGCATGTCACCCTGTTATGTTTAGGCAAACCTTTTCAACTCTATTGTGTTTCATATGTGTGCCTTGTTCATATCCACCTTTTCAACATGTGTTCTCATTGTTGTTGCTTATGTTACCTTTTTTGTCAATGTTTGTAGATTAGTTCATCAAGTGATAGTGAGAGCACATCAACTGAGAGTGATTCTAGCATGGATGATGTTGATGCTGTCCAAGGGAACAAAAAGAGGATATCAAGGCATCTCCACACTGAACAAGAGAACAAAAAAAGGAAAACAATGCATCTCCAAGCTGCTGCAACTGTTGCTCTTGTAGGATGCACTACAGTGATACATACCTAGAGAAGAAAAGGAGGGAACTAGCAAGAGTTACTGGGTATCAATAGATTATAGATCAACTAAGTAATAACAAGGATTGTTACAAAATATTTCGAATGAATAGACATGTATTCTTAAAGTTGCCTGAATCTTTGGTGCAAAAATATGGCTTGAAATCAACAAGAGAGATGAATTCTGTAAAAGCTCTAGATATATTCTTGTGGACTTGTGGTGGCCCTCAATCATTTAGCCAAGTAGAGAACCGCTTTAAGCGGTCATCTGAAACAATAGTTAGGAAGTTCACTGAAGTCTTAGGGTGCATTGAACTCTTAGGTAAAGACAACATAAAACTGAAAGATCCCTAATTCAATACAGTTCATCTAAGACTTAAAGATCCTCATTTCGCACCTCACTTCAATAATTACATTAGTGCAATAGATGGCACACATATAGTTGTCATTGTGCCTAAGGCGGACCAGATTACCCACATCGGTCGCCATGGTTATGCTACTCGGAATGTGATGGTTGTCTGTGACTTTGACATGGGGTTCACATTCATTGTAATTGGATGGCCTGGAGCTGCACATGATTCTCGCATATTCAACAATACTCTCTCCAAGTATTCATATTATTTTCCACATCCTCCTGAAGGTAATTCTTTTGTCTTTTATGTGATCAAAAATTTTTTACCAACTGTTCATTCAATGTTTGACACTACATTCTTATGTGTAGAAAAAAAAATTATCCTGTCGACGCGAGATGCCCTAATCGAAAGGGATATCTAGCTCTATACAAAGGGCAAAAGTACCATGTCCCGGAATGGAAACAGGGTTGAGCTCCAAGTGGAAAGGAGTGGTTCAATTTTTGCCACTCTTCTCTTCGTATTGTGATTGAAGGATCCTTTGGTGTGTTGAAGATGAAATAACGAATTTTGTTGAAATTACCAAGTTTTAAAATAAAGAAGCAGAAGAATATCATAATGGCATGTATGGTGCTTCATAACTTTATTCCAGAAAGCACCTTTTTCGGAGGTGTGATGAGGATGACGATTACATGCCACGAGCTACTCAACGGGCATCATCTGCATGACTTGGTGAAAACGACATGTTAGTGGATGATGGGAACATGGGTGCTTTTTGTGAATTCGTTGCCGATTCTTTGATGGCTAATAGAGAATAGGAATATGTTTTGAAATACGACATTTTGTAGGTACTGTTTGAATTTTGGATATGATAGTAGATGTTGTAGCTTTAGTGGTTAGCATTGCTTTGTAGAAAGAAAATATGCATTTCACCTCCTAAATGTGACATTTTACTTTGCAAATTGTTGCTCAAGTGTTCATAACTTAGTAAAATTAAGTCATTTAATCAATAATTCCACAAAAATAATAAAAATCAATCATATTTACGCTAAATCAACACACAAACATGCTTTCAGAACCCTCAAGGGTATTTTAGATATTTCAAACTTCATCCACAACTGAAGCAGTCAGTCAGCCCAACAAAAAGACAGGTTGCCAAACGATCTATCACGAAAAGATACAACCATCAGCTATAATTAACGACGATTAACACAATTGACTGCAATGAACGATGACTACTGTAATTAATCGCATTCAACCACGATTAACGACAATATACCGCAAACAACGAAAAATGTCACGATTAACGACAATATACCACAAACAACACAATAAACCACAATTAGCGTATTTAACAACAATTATTACAACAAATAATTATTAAAAATAATTATTACAATTAATAAATATTGCAATAAATAATTATTAAGATAAACAATTATTACATAAATAATTCATGCTCCCTCCACTTTTTTTCGAGCTTGGGAGTGGCATCGGTAGTGTTAGGCACCCCCACCCTCACATGTACCCCCCAAAAAATAAAGAAGTAACAAAGAGAAAAGAAGGAAAAAGAACAAACAAAGGAACTACAGTCGAAATTAGTTATCACTACATAAATTAAAATACAACCATGGCAGAAAAATGAAGCACTACCATCTTGTATATCAAATAGAGGGAACCATAAACTTCTAATGCAAATACAACTAACAGAGGAAAACAAGCTACAATCTTGTTAAACAGAGGGAACTAAACAACTAATGCAGCCATCTGGAGAACATAAAGTATCATCTTGTATATCAAGATGAGGAAAAGAAATACACATAAAAAATGTAGATGCCATGTCATTACAAGTAATTGAATTTGCCAGCAGGTAAATAACAATATGACCAACACTCCGAGAATTTGGAAGAGCTCTCTAAAATCAAACAAGACCAGCCATTAAGAAGTAAAGATATACCAAAAAGGATACAAATTAGTAAAGCAATTTGACCTAAGCATCTTAATATATACAAAAAAGAATACAAATTAGTAAATAGCGATATAAAGTCCTCTGTATATGATTCAGAAAGCATAATGATCAAAGCAAATATTCCAGTTACATGATTATTTCATATGTACCTATTTGTCCTTGGTCTCTTTAGATATATTAGTCTCACCTCTTTTTACATTGTAAAAGAAGAAATCAAATGAGAATGATTATTCATATCTATATGTTTGGCTCAAGAAAAGGATATTATAACAAATTTTAGATGGCATACTTTTCCATGCCTCACAACAACATTACTAATAATTGATAACTGGCATGCATGCATTGGGACTTTAGGAGAATCTAGTTGTAAAGTACTCACTTCATTAGCAATGGTTACTCACTGCTGAATTGCTTAGGAAATGGATCAACAAATCTGGAAACAAATACTCATGTATATTCCCAACCATAAATGTTCAACTTGCACAAAATGTCATATTCCTTGTGTTAATCTTACCCCTGAGACTGCAATGGAATGTTAAAAATATGTCTTGCTCGCTGATATGCTATTAGAGATCACAATTCACAGCAGGACATCATCGAAGAATGGAAAGGTAACCAACTTACCTTATGTCCTGAGATAAGCTCTAACCTACAACACAAATTCCTGCCCTTACCACATGCATCATCTAGTGAAGAACAATTCAATATATCATGAAACTTTCATTGAGCGGAATCAATGCCCAATTGTTCCAGTGTGCAATCATATACAAGAATTGTAGATTGAATGGATGAACAAAACAGCCAGCCAAAGCACTAAAAATTGAATGCATGAATTGTTCCAGTGTGCATTGGAAGGTAGATAGTTACCATCTCAATCATCAAAATGGACAACACACAAACATGCCATACCGATGACAGGTTGGAGAGGAGGACGGCTCCAGCGACGGGGTGTGGAGCAAGGAGGCAGCGCCGGTCGGGCGGAGGCGACCGGAGGCGCAGGCCCGGTCGGGGTAAGAGTTAGAGGAGGGAGGCGGTGAGCGGCTTCCGCCCAGAGAAGGAGGAAGAGAGCGGCAGCGGTGGCTTGGGGGAGAAGGAGGGCGGCAGCGGCTGCTCGGGGGAGGAGGCCGACGGTGGGGTTGAGGAAGGGAGCCGGAGGCGAGCGGACGTGCCAGATCCAGATCTGGCCAGGGCCGAGGGAGGAGGGAGGCGGGCAGAGGAGGGAGGCGGGGAGGAGGAGGGCGGCACACGCGTGGGTGCCATATCTGGTCGAGGCCGAGGGAGGAGGAGGGGAGGGTGGCGCTCGAGAGGAGGGAAGAAGGGAGGCGGGCAAGCGGCGCTCGGGAGGAGGGAAGAAGGGAGGGGGGCTGTTGAATGGCAAAAGCAGGTAAATACCATACAAGTTGGAGGGCAAATTCGGAAGGGGGTGGTGGGAAGTCGTCGGAAGCTGCCCCGCTGCGGCTTCCGACTTTTGGCCTTTTCATGTATAAGATGGCTTTCAGCTTCTGAAAAAGCTAGTCCGAAAAGCCCACCGTTTGGGACAGGTTCTGGCTTTTTCGAGCAAAAAGCTGAAGCCGTCCCAAATAGGGCTATAGCTAATTTTCAGCCCGAAAGCTAAAAAGCAGCTTATGTTACTATTGTCGGATTCATTGATTGATTGGATTTTACTGTTCATGGTCTTCGGAGCATAGTGTGGCCTTGTGTAGATATGAACGGTAGTGTGCCGTATGCCCTATGTTAGTATGCTTGGTCATAATTTATGCGGATGAAGCTTAGCTGCAATCAATACAGTTGAGACGACGAGCTAAGAAGCAGGAACAATCCTTGGTTGCCACTTGTTTTTTAGCTACCGTGCCCTTAGTTATGTCTTCGGCATCAATTTACATTAGGATCCCCCTGTACATTGTAGATGTTGTTTCTTCACTGTAGCGATGGAATTTTATGCTTGTGTGTCATTCGATCAAAAAGTTTACAGTCAAGATATAATAGCCCATGATCAGTCTTGATGGTAAACATGTACGATGTACCGTTTACTCCCCACTTTCTACTACCTTGCCACATTTCCATTGAGCCTAAGGTAATATCATTTCTTTGAGTATAACTATTTAATCAGCATGATGGGGACTAGGAAAAATACCATTCTTCTGGAAAAGCATGTTTATGCAGTCATGCGCCTCAGGGGCAAAGATGATTGTAGAGAAGGCAGCAATATGCTGTGGACTACTGCTATATATTCACTACTAATTTTCTTTAAACTTGCTGGAAGAAATTTAGGAAAATGATTTGCTTATGCATGCCCACTGTTTCATATTACTGGTGATAAAGATGACATTTATTAATTTGTTAGGAAAATACATGGGTTAAATTCCAGGTTTAGACCAGTAGTAAAGCATATGAGAAAAATCACTTAGTAGGACAGATAAAATGTAAGAAAAGTCAGTCCAGGCGGCTTGCCCTGGCGCGAGGATTGCAAGTTGCTACGAGGCCGCAGGTGCTATCGCCGTTGACTGCTGAAGGCTCATCGTTTCTCGGCAGAGGTCCACTAGTTCCTTTTGCAGTGCCTTGTAGGCCTCCTAGGCAATGCCCGAGGCGGCGGCTGGAGACGAACCCGTTCAGCGGTCTTCTGGCAAGGATGCCCCGGTGGGCCGGGTATCACTCCCGACGATCTCCCCATGCGTGGAGTTGTTAGCCTCCTTCGTGGCTTCGGTGGCAGCTGCTGACTCGGCTACGGAGACCTTAGGTGCATTCTTCCTGCGACGTGCCATAAGTGGAGCCTCACTTGGCAAAGGACACTTCATGACTTGTCTACAGCTCCCTATAGACGGCGCCAACTATCGTAGTAACAAAACTAGACAATAGAGAAAAGGGGACCTCGGGTGTCCTGCGGATGCGAGGGGGAGACCCAAGAGTCCTCAACAGAGAGGAACGGTATAAGGATGTATTAATGTTCCTTTATTACCTTGAAAAAAGTCATGCCTTATTACATGGGGCAATACCTTATTTATAGTGTCATAAAAGAAGGTACAAGATATTTATAGTGTCATCTTATCCTTTGTCATCTCTTTGAGATATATTCATCCAAAACTCATGATGACTTCAACCTCTTTCCTTTGACTATTATTTACAACCAAATTCTCCCTCTTTGACATTAAGCACCAAAAATGTTTATATGTGGATCACACTTGAAAGATAGACTTTAAGCAACACTTGTAGATACCACATGTCGACAAGACTTGAATTTGCAAAGCTTGAACTTCTCTCGCAAAGATCTTAAAAAAAGCATCCAAAGAGAAGAGAGAAAGAGAGAATCCGCTCGTACACGAAGAATACTTGAGCTTGGTCAAGAGAGGTATGATCAACAAGAAATGAAATTAGATACTACTTTGAAGGAACAAGATGATATCACTTGTAAGAATACCACTTGTAACGATAAGGATGAATCTCATGTCGAGGTCAAGATGATCAATAGAAGCTACCACTTAGAAAGAATACTATTTTTATGATAAAAATATCATAATACGAACAAAATGGCATATGGAGTCAAATAGGCACTTAAGGGTAGCTAGCGAATACAACAAGGATCAATTTGACCAAAGAAAACAACCAAAATAGATTTAGAATTGAATTGAATTGAAATGGCTGTCTTGACAGGAGAATCGGTAATACCGCAGTTCAAAGGCCGGTAGTACTAGAAAACGGTAGTACCTTTGTTAAGCCGCCGGTAGTTCCGATTTTTCTGGAACTTCAAAGATAGATCTTGGAATGGAGAAATATGCAAATGATCCTTAGTTTTGCACTCAAATAAATATATCTAGGATCATTATGCATGAGATAGAAGATAGAAACATCAACGAATATAGTTTTTATGAATTAGTCTTTTGATTTCACAAATGAAACTTATTTTGATGAAACTTCTTCAAAAGAGCAAAACTAAGCATATGAAGGAATTTAAAGCATCCAATTTCATGTATGAGTTATGAATACCATTGTGGACCTATTTATGTGAATAATTTTGGCTCAAATGGCAAAACTCATTTAAGTACTAGAAAGTGACCACTTAGGTCAAAATAGGATTTTGGACGAATTTCGAAATCAAGTAACTTTTTCTAGGTTGGCCTTTTAGAAATCTTGTGAATACCAAAAATGTTTAGGATAGCCAATTATAGGTTTTTCCTTTTGGGAAGATTTTCAAATTCCTTTTAGAATAGATTTTATACAAAAATCTAGTTTATGTCAAAAACAAGATACCATAATTTTGGATTTTGGTTAGAAACTCTTTTTCACTTGAAATATGTTTTTTTTGAACCAAAACCTTTGGGAAAACTTCGAAAAGCATTTGTATACCTTTTACAACTAGTTTTTCGAGAGATTACTAATAGTTATGAAATTTTTGACTTTTAGCTAAAAGGCTCAATTTTGAAAAACATTACTAGCACTTAATTTATTTGGGCACACTGAGGGATGTGATATACATATATATGACTTAGCACTCCCCCTTAATGTGCCACAACCAACTTGCTCAAGATTTTAATAATGATGATTAAGAACAAGAGCAAGAATACCCTTTTGAAAAGTTTTTCATGAAATGCAACCTACACAAGGCATAAGGGCTAGGTACTTCAATGTAGTACTTGTTACAGAAATGACATTGGCTTATGATATGAAGTGATCATCCTCAAGCTTGGCTCCAATTTTGCATATGGTGGAATACATCACTTCATGAGTGAGCCAAACCTCCAATGTCTCTCCAAGTACCTATTTATCATTTAAGTACTTTGTGGTACCAAAACTCGGTTGGGTCCATGAATGTTAGTCACAATACTTTTGGGCACCCAAATGGCCCTAACACTAAGCTTTGGTAAACTAACAATTCTAGCAAACACATTGCCATTTATATCCTTCCTAAGAAAATAATGATCATTATAGATAAGAGGCTTAGGAGTGATACCTTTGGGACATTGTTTACCAATATGTCCCTTTTCCCGGCAATTGTAGTAAGTTGGGCTTTTGCTTCCCTTTCTTGTCTTCTTATCTTGCTTATTGCCGACTTGTCTCATTTTTTATGACTTTGTCTTGTCATCCATCTTGTTTGGGCGCACCGAGGCTTTGTGACCCTTCTCATTGCATCCAAGGCACTTGACATATTTCTTCGTGTGTCTTGCATTGAGCCTTGTCTTGCTATTCTCCTTCTTCTTGGAGATGAAGCCTATGCCACTCTTGTCTTACAAGCTTCTTTGCTCGCTCAATATATCATCGAGAATGGCTTTCCCTTTGTAACACTTCTCTAAGTCATTGCTCAACTTGGTGACTTGGTCCTTGAGCTCTTTGTTTTCCTCTATAAGGTTAGTCTCAATAAGCATAGAGGAAGTAGAAACATTTCTACTAGAGCTACAAGGCATATCTAGCAAATCATCACAAAAGGTGGATATGCTAACCTTAGACGAAATGCAAAAGCTAGGCGCTATGCATGGCATATCATCTAGTAAATTACATGCAATGCCTATATCCACCTTAGACTTATTGAGCTCATTTAGGAGGAGAGTCTCATGTTCATCTTTTAGAACATCATAATTATTTTGAAGTGAGACATACTCTTTCTTCAAAACTTTGAATTTAGACATATCCTTTCCTAAATAATCATTAAGCTCCTCAAGCATATCCATCAACTCATCATATGAAGGTTCATCATTATTTACCTCTTTATTACCTTTTGCCATGAAACAATGAAGTGATGTAGATGGAGTTGAGATCTCATCGTTGTCGGAGCTAGAGATTGAGCATTCTTCTCCCGACATCCATTCTTCTATGCAATCATCATTGGTTGAGGTGGACCTTTCATAATGATCTTGACGATGGGTCCACATCTCATGAGCGTTCTTGAGATTGCATATGGCATCGAATATCTCTATACTCAAAGCACTAAATAAAGCGTTAGTTGCTTGAGCGTCAGATGTGAGCATTTCTCTTCCTCAATAGTTTGAGCAAGAGGATCCTTTGGAGGAGAAAAGCCCACATCTACAATCTGCCATATTTTAGGGCTCATGGCCTTAAAATAACAAGACATGCGGATTTTCTAAATATCATAATTCGTGCCATTAAATAAAGGTGTCTCATCGAGGTGCACTATATCACTAGTCGCCATCCTTTACTCTCTAGGCAGTGAAGCCTAATAAAATGAGAGACCAAGCTCTGATACCACTTGGAAGATCGAGGAGGCCGACTAGAGAGGGGTGAATAGGCGATCTTTAAAATATTTTGGCTAAAACTAAGTTTTATATGGAATTTTAAATCAATTTGGTTTTGCACAATTAAAGCCTAAATCAACTAGTCTTTACTAAGTGCACCAACAATATAAGTCTATTGATAATGATTGCAATCATACAAAGACAAGTAAGCAATTTAATTCTAAGAATGTAAATTGCAATATAGTAAAGCACAAAGTAAATCACTAGAGAGCAAACCACAATGACACAATGACGCTTTACCGTGGTGTTCGAAGACTTGCCAGTCTCCCCTAATCCACGTTGAGGTAAGCCCAAACGAATTGGACCGGCTCCACGAATTAAGCCAAACACCTCAATTCCACTAGTGGTAGCTCTTTCCCGCACCGGGTAGGTGAGCTCTAATCTTCACAACACGCCGGGCCTTCTCACAAGCTTCTTGAGAAGATCACCGGTCCACGACTCCTCCACGCCATCTAGGTGTCGGCAAACACCAAGAGTAATAAGCCAAGCCCCTTGCTTGACTCTCACCACGTGCGACGAATGCACAAGCTCAAGTGGATACGAAATCCACTTCTAGATGCAACACATGCAACTAGAGACCTCTCTCTTTGATCACAAGGTGCAACACATGCACAATTGAGAGAAGAAGCTCACACTAGCTTAAGAGAGTGAAATGGGATACCAAGAGTTGTCTCTCAATCGGCCAAGAGGGTATTTATAACCCCTACACCAAAAACTAGCCGTTTGGAGACGAAACAGCCCAAAACTAGCTGTTACAGACTTGGTGCAGTACTACCGCCCTGACAAGGGCCGGTACTACCGTTCTGTGCGGTACTATCTCTCTTCTCATGGCGGTAGTACCGCAGCTCAATTTTAGCACAGACGACACTCGGTAAAAAGGTCATAACTTTTGACTCCGATATCAGAATTGAGTGATCTTGGACTCTATGGAAAGCTTATTCAGAGGGCTATATTTGATTGATCTCAAACACATTTGATCAAATCAAAAAGCACAACTCCAAGAGCTACTACCATGGTCTAAGTCCAAAGAAATAGCAATAAGTAATCTTAGACCACGCCAAGGGAAAATGCATGAATCCCAACAATTTGTAAAATACATTTACAAACTTGGATCATGCCACAAGGAGTAGGTACATGGACATCAACCATTTGCAAAACACATTTGCAAAGTAGTCACATGCTGCAAGGATTAAATGCATGAGCCTCGACTATTTGCAAAACACATTTGCAAATAATAGCATCATGCCAAGGTGAGCTAGAGCAAGCGAGATTGAGCAATCAACACATGATGAGACTCAAGCTACTAGACAAGACCCCTCTTAATAGTACGGCAACCTATACTAGCAATCCGGTCTTCCAACCAAACACCAAGACCGGTAAAGAGTAGGAACACATCCTTAGCCCTAGCTAGTCATACATTTGCCTTGAGCATCTTCTTGAAGGTTGATGATGCACATCTTCACTTCAAGTTCGGGTCATCGTCTTGACATACATCAACCCATGATGCATCCTTTACTTGACCTCCATCAACACATGATGAGTCTTCTCTGGACTTGATAATCAACTCATGATCATCTCCTCTTCGAGATCTTGATATGCATCAACACATGGTGCATCCTCTTCTTGAACTTTGGCTTGATGACGATCAACTCATGATGCCATCCGAAGTCTCCATAACCCTGGAACATAACCTATTCATCCAACTCATGAAAAATGTTAGTCCCACAATGATTAACATTAATTACAAAGATATATATGCAATAAATGCTTCTAAACAAGCCATCGCAGAAAGGTGCGGTACTACCGCCAACTAGAATCCGGTAATACCGCCTCCGGTCGTCTGCTTTCTCATGTGCAGTACTACCGATTTTCAGAGATTTAAGAATCAAGAAAAAACACCTTCTCTGGAAATTACATACCGCCATGTAAATACCGGTCCTACCGCAGAGCGGTAGTATCGCTTACGACATGCGGTCATACCGATCTTCAAGGGAGAACAAAACTCCCAAAAGATGCTCTCTGGAAAATATGTACCGCCAAGTAATCTTCGGAACTTCCGGTGTGCGGTAGTTCCGCTCAGAATATGCGGTCGTACCGCTCTGCGGTAGTTCCGCCAAAAGAACTCCGGTACTACCGCACATCGGTAGTACCACTTACCAAATGCGGTCATACCGATTTCCACTGAAATTCTTCCAGAAGCTTTTCGAAATGCAATGCATGACTCATTTGTCTTGAGCCATGTCGATCTTTTATCTTCTTTGTATTTCCTTTTCATGTCATCATTCAAACTCCAGGACTAAGCCTTGAACACATCATAGCACACACATTAGTCCCACAACACAATTGCAAATAATTGAATATAAAGTAATACGAGTATAGATGAACTACACAAGTTTTATATACTCAAAGGATATGTTTCAAAGTAGAGATCCCCAATATATGTGGATAAAGAAATATGGATCAATACTAATGAAACCACAAAACATAGAGTAAACTCCCCCTAGATGTGTGCATACATGAATGTGTAAAGAGAACATATGCACATATTCAAGTTAGACTTTTTAGTGGAGTTCAACCTATATTTTGGATCCGAGGAATGCAACAGGATATAGGAATATAATGTCGAAAGCATACCTCTTTGATTTTCACCTTTTTATCCAACTGAGACTAAACAATAGGTATAACAATAGAAGTGTTAGTCTCACAAATAGATTTGTCATTAATCATCAAAATACTCCATTAACCAAGGTTCAAGAAAGCGCTAGGCGCTAGGCGGGCGGTGGCCCGGGGCCTAGCGCCTAGGCGGACTAGGCGTGTCTAGGCGGCGACTAGACGGTGCCCAGGCGGCCAGCTTGGCTACAGTGCAGATAAGCCCACAACAGGAATAATATGATGAATTGAGCAAGCATCAAGCATCAAAATTGAGCAAGATAGAAGGAAAATTACCTAAAGAAGCAAGACATGGGCAATTTGATGTAGTCATGTGTATTATCTCCCCTCCAAGAGTTTGATGTAAACATGTATGTAATCAAATAATGATGTAAACCTGCATATTTAATCAATAATGAGTTATTTTGGTATTGTGTGAGAAAGAATGTATAAATGATTGATGAATGAATGAAAGTATCAAACATATGCAGCCACACATGTTGACAAATCAACAATAACATACATATCACACATATAAAACCGGAAGCAACAGATGGCATCTTGATAAAGTGACAAATCAACAATAACATACATATCATATATTTTAGACATCTATTATAAATGCTTCACATACATAATCACAAAGACAATTCAATAGCGACTCTAATCCAATCGAAGGTACTTATACTTTTTCCATATCAGATAATCCTCCATTACGTCTAGCAATCTTATCATTGTAGAGAAAAATAGAACCTGCATGATTGTAATTGATGTCGATAAGTGTCATTGCCAAAAAAAAAAGGGAACAGAGACACTAAGACAAATAAGAGAATTCAACTTGCAACTAAAGTAGGTCATCCAATCTCGGAGATGTCTACAAGTCTACCAAAATCCTATTAAAATTCACTTACCTGATTATACAACCCACGAATAGAAGCTACCTTAATTTTAATGGATTATTCACATGAGCTTAAAAGGGTGCCTTTCTAACCTGCTTCTTCTATGAGGATTTATCTCAGATGTTCCTTTTGGAGCACCTCATTCATTTCCTTGTGCTCCCAATGTTATGGGCCACAGCTTAAAATAGATGTTTTATTGTGTAAAATGATATATGTTTTACCTTCAATCGATCCCTCTGGTCATAGTACTTGTGAAGAATAGCCACTCCTATGTTATAAGCTTCTTCAAGCATACGAGAGGAGCTGCGAGCTGATTGCATTGCTTGGGCTTCGTCATCAAATATTCTAAGGACATGTGAGGACTCACCATTCTGCAACAATAATTTTCAATTCATTAATCACAAAATGAAATTGTTGTGAAAAAATGACTAGCTTTCTTTGGAAGGATTTCTTCTGACTCTCTCAAATAGCGCCGCCCTTTCCTTTGCTTCCGAATCCGCTTTTGTTGCAAGAAAGAATGCCTCGTCAAGGGTTTCCTTCAGGAATCAACCTCTTCGAGACAATTGCTCCACTTTTCTCGTCAGACAACAAAAATAATGTCATACACTTAAAATGCTGAACCTACAGAACTCATATTCGGCTATTCCTTGCAATTGCACACACTGGAATTTCTATATGCAACATAACTCATATTCGGCTATTCCTTGCAATTGCACACACTGGAATTAGTTGCTATGATTTATTTTTCTCCTAGAAGAAAAACCAGGGATGAACTGAGCTCAGTGATACAAATTACAGGAACACTTCAGAAAGGGCACACAATTAATTTCAAGTCATTTACCCCATATCTATACGGGCAGGATCTAGAAATCATCAAGGATACTAAAATTGCAGTAGGCAGAGATGAGACGCTCTTGCTGACCTGCTCTTGCATAAAGAACAACCCTTTAAATCTTTGCTCATGGTTTTGATCCAGCTCGATACTACTTAAAAAATCACTGAAAATGATTTTTGTTTGATTCGCTTAACACAACATATCAAATTTCACATTGGTGCAAAGAAGAACAATACTTCCAACCAATTTTTTTTCAGAATAAAACTTTTTCAGACCTGTATTAGGCTCTGAATAAATCAAAGTACAAGGGCACACAGGATTAGCTAGATAGAACAAGAGTTAAAGCTTACATTGATCTATTACCGAACGACTGCGGACAACATCGGCATAGTCGGCGTGTGCGGCAGTGAAGAGCGGTGAGACACCATTCATGAGCTCCCACGCCTCCACAACCACCTTGCCAGCAGCTTCCTCACGCAGCGCCACCTCCAGTTATCGACCAGGAGAATCGACAGCGTGTGGCAGCTCGCGGCAGGCGCAACTGCATCCGCGGAGGCAAGGCACCTATCCACAACCACGGCGTCCCCAAGCAGGGCGGCCTCCACAAGACATTACACCGGCTACGCCTACTCCTAGTCACGCGCCACCTTCCGCAGCCACCATTGCTCCCGTGCTGCTGCGGTGCCTACCACCACCAGAGCCCCAATCAGACATCACCGGGTTGTCAAGAGAGGGGAAGTGAGTTGGACGAGGCAGATCGAGATGGGATAGCGGGTCTAACACACCTTAGCGGCCGCCGAGAATCTAGGTCCGCCACCGCCGCCGCTCGCTGCTCAAATCTGGAGGCCCCGTAGCCGTCCACTCGACGTTGTGAGTCAAGATTGACCTTCGCTTCATCGCTGTTCCTACTCTCGCCGACCCGGTGGATGCCTGCGGCGAAATCGATTGCCCACGCGACGATTCAGACGGTGACGGTGTGGACCGTGCAGCATAGCAGGGAATCAAGATGGAGAGGAGAGGATGGGAATCGGGTGTGGGAGTAGAGAGGAGCGGCGGCGTACCTCGATTCGGCGACGCAAATGGCGGGACGACCACGATTCGGAGGCGGCGAGGTCGAATCGGCGGCGCAAGATGGGTTTGAGCTCGATTCCGCGACAGGGGCGCAAGCTGTGGGAGCCGAACCCTAGCACGCGCCGCGACGAAACGTTGGGCTCAGGGAGTCGGGCGCAGAAGTCTTATCCCCTGCGTCGGCGCCTACCTCACGCCTCCGCGCCTAGCACCGCCGAGCGCCGGCTTGGACCGCCTGGCCGATCCAAGGCGGCCTCCCGCCTAGCCTGCCGCTGAGAAGGAAAGCACGGCGCTCTTTCCCCGCCGAACGACTAGGCGCCGCCTAGCCAGCGCCTACAGCCGATTTTTAGAACCTTGCCATTAACACATAATGGCGGGTCTAGATTCTTCAATCCCCCCCTTTGGTGATTGATGACAAATCCTTTATTAATAATAACATTTGGATATAAATCATCATAAGATAAGAATTTAAGCTATTGAACTATAATCATGCATGTCACTAAGCAATTTGAAGCTTCAAGCATTATGCACATAAGAATGGCAAGCTTACGAACAAGATGCATATAGGAGGCTATGTGTATGAATGAGTGGCTCCTCCTCAGGACATGCATGAAATAAGGTAAAATCACAGGAGAAAATCCAAATGAAAATATATTGATCATATAAACATTCTCCCCCTTTTGGCATTAAACACCAAAAAATCAACCAAAAACTAAGCCAAAAAGAGTTTTTGTAAAACAATGAGCTTGGCAATTGAATTCATTTTATTTTGATCATTGAAATATTCTTCCTCTTTTGAAGTAAGGTTGTGTTTTCAAGATATTTGAGGAAAACCAAAATAGGTCAGAAACCTATTGATCATATATCATTCTCCCTCTTAAACCAAAACAGGTCACAAACTCCTCTTTTATGGCCGAAAAGAGTAAAATAACTCGAAATGAGCCCATATTAGAGTTCAACTAAAAGAGATGATATTTGGAACACATTCAAATAAACTCATCCGTAAAATCTCCCCAATAAACATTTTTCATGAAGATGCCATGCTTATTTTCACAAATTCACAAATTAAAATTATGTTGAGCTCACAATTTTCTTAGAACATTTGAAAATGGTATGGAAACATGCTCCGAAAAATATGAAATAAATCATAGAGCTAGTCCTTGTAAATACACACACTTTTCATTTTGGGAGTCACAACCAAATATCAACCATTTTGAAGATATGAAAATCATAATGGTTCAGAAAACTGAAAATTTCAGGTTTTCAGATTTTTGACATTTCATTTGAGCTTCGAAACATAGCTGAAAAACTGGTTAAAATAGATCCAATAAATCATTTTGGGTAAATAGGTAAAATAGTTTTCCCAATATTAATACTTTACCCCTTTTTAAGTAAGCCCAAAATATTTAATAAGTTTTTCACAAAGAACTAACTCCCCCTTACACAAAGGTTTCTCTTGAAAATTCTTTCTTCTCCTTTGACACACAAAGGATTCTCTTCCATCTTGTCATCTTCGCCTTTGTCATCTCTTTGAGATATATCCATCCAAAACTCATGATGACTTCAATCTCTTTCCTTTGACTATTATTTGCAACCTCTGTCCATCTGTTTTATTTGCTACGGGATAGCAACTTTTTCTATGAAAATTAGACTAGAGGTGCAGCGGACCTTCTTGTGTCAGCTATTCATCAACACCAAGTTGAACCAAATGAAGAAACACATATACAAGGCTCCATATCATCTGATGAAAATTACACAGAGAAGGTCACAGGCTCAAAGTCCAAGTGTCCAACAATCATGAGATACTCGAGAAAGGGTCAATGCACTATTGAGGGTTGTTGTAGGGGAAGTCGAGGCGATGTTGCTCTCTTATCTCCTCCTCCTGGGCTGTGTTGTTTTCTGCTCTCTCTCTCTCTCTCTCTTTCTCTCTCTCTCTCTCTCTCTCTCTCTCTCTCTCTATTGAGATGAGTCTAAGGAGGGGCAAAGGCGTGACAAACACGAGGAATGAGAGGGCTTGTGGCTGCGGGGGACGGAAGTGGGGACTGAGCCCCTTGGCCACGCCCAACACCACGTAGCGCTGCCCACGTCTGGTGGTTCTTGGTAGCGCAAAAGCTACCCAAGGGCCTCCCGGAAGGGCACCTCACAGACAGCGTTCAGGGCCAAGAGCTGAGCGACGATGTCAGTGTCAAGGGAGGTGGCCTCGTCAGGGAGCGCCTTGTGTATGGGGACAAAGGCGAGCTCTGGGTGGCGCGTGGGGTCGGGAGCGTTGAAGTCAGTGTTGAGTACGGTGATTTGGCGAGGTCAGGCGCATGAGGAGCACACACGAAATAAGCATGAGGTCAAGTGGCTCGAACGACAATGGGACCATTTGACACGCCAATGGCTTATACCACGTAGATGCCACGTCAGTGAAACCAGGGTGGTTTTGGTCATAGGGGAGGTAAAGTGAACGGTTTCAAGAGTTTAGGGGTGTCGAATGTTTGGTTTTGTAGTTCAGATTGATTTCTAGACTTTAGAAAGAGTTTGAGGGTGTTAAATGGACTTTTTCCTTATTTGACATGTATTATTTAGCTTGGTAATGTTGATTATGTTAGAATTGGGTCCATAAGTGTAAAGGTCCATTCATTCCTGAAATTCCAAAGCATGCTTGATTTAGTCCTATATTGTTTAGCCAAGTAGTGTGAGAGCAATTTATAAGGTGGAGTCCTTGCCACCCCTTGAAACATGTGACATATGATATGGGGTGGCATGAGGAGGACTATAGCTAAAGTCACAACACACGCATGTACGCACGCGCGCATATATTCGCGTTGCAATCGTGTGACTTGCGACCATGAACGTGTCGTGAACCCAGTCCACCTTTCTTTTGCTAATCGTGCATTTCTCTCCCGAAATAATGTGGTCAAAACACTGTGGTCAAAATAAAGTGATCAAAAAACAGTGGTCAAAACTGTAGACCAATGTGTAATCAGGAACTGATAAACAATGCTTAATTGCCATTAATTGGTTTTGAATTAGCAATTACCAGTGATTTAATATGTGCTTTATTATACAGTTACTAGAGAGTAATTGTCTCGACCTTTAAAAAATCTGAAGACGTCCAGACCTGAGATCAATCAATTCACTTCCATATTCTTCTTCTTTCTCTCTGTTCAATTGTGCTGGAGAGTTGTGATGTCGAACTAAGCCATCCCTTCTCCTCGGCGTGCACTGGGAAGGAGGATGAACGGGTATCTCCAAACCATTGTCGCAGAGTTCACCTGCACGGGGCGGCAATAAGATTTCTGGACAACGTATCTGCGTGACCACTCGCTTCATTGCTTCATCTATGTTATGCATTGCTTCGAGTTTGCACTGCTTTTTGTTCTTCATCAAGCCGACTGTAAGTTGGTTGTGCGACCAAACTATTCTGTTTTAATCTTATTATTGTGTATGTTTAGAAGTACAATGAGTTTCCTGTTGTTAGTATTATTTTATGCATATATGGTTTTATGTGATCTTTGCCTCATAGTAAAATCTGGAATTAAAATATTGTCCACATTTTCATACTACGCTTACGGCTGTACTAAGTTTGATTGATCTTTAATTAGGTTATTTGCTCAATGTGTGGCACTGAACAAGAGGTACATCTCTGAACTAATGTTAATTTGTTATTGCTTAACAGCAACCTAACTGTTTAACATATAGTGTTTGGCAATTGGTGTTGCAGAAAATGCGATTTTAGCAAACATTCATAAATAATTGCAGCATAATAAACAAATATCAAAGCATAATTCCAGCCATGTTCAAATGACAAAACTAATATATTCACAATTAATTTCTCCAAGTCATTTAAACAAAATAATATGCTTAACTCAAAAAAACATGTGGACAATTAAAACCAGCATAATGCTCTCTCAGATTTGTTTGTTGCACAAGATGTAATCTTGGCCTTCTCAATACTTGTCAAGATTCTTCACCAATTGGATATGACACAAGATAAATCAGACTTTGGGACAAAATGAATGTCTAGCTTAAATTATCTCAAAAGCCACACAAAGCACTAATTACCTTTGTCAAACTGAGAAAACAGTACTACCTCAGTGCAATATGTAAACACAATTAACACTTACTGCTTTCAGTTAACAAACATACATGTAATTCTTAGTACTATTAGATATTATTGTTATTCAAATTCTGTTAACAGAGAGCATACTAAAACACAAACAATCAACAGACCTAAGACAGAGAAGATGAAATAACAGCAGCATACAAACATTAATCCCAAGTTTGATTTAACAGTGTTAATCCAATTTCACAAATGACAACAATCATCATTGAGCTACACAATCGAACCCACAGTCACTAGCAATATCTCTAGTACTAGAATCAGATGAATATCAGAAGATTACTAGTACAACACATATATGCAGAGTGAACTCAAGAATGGAATACTGATATACTCACAGAGCCGAAGGTACTCAAAGCCAATGAGTAGAACCAGCAAGGCATGCCAAGAGGCGCTGTCTCAGAAAACCTATTGCCTCGCTGTGTCGTGAATCACCAGACAAGGTAGACGGAGATACAATACCACCCTTTGTAATTTTGGACACACTAAACAACAAGGCCGAGGAACCGAATATGCCGCACAAGAACCTCCGAACTGCACCGACCACATTGCACCCGAGAGCA
Source organism: Phyllostachys edulis (assembly GCA_036346405.1). Lineage (NCBI taxonomy): Eukaryota > Viridiplantae > Streptophyta > Magnoliopsida > Poales > Poaceae > Phyllostachys > Phyllostachys edulis. Next base: position 7,794,021 of record CM070554.1, on the reverse strand, counting down.
CCAAATATCAAGAACTGAATGGAAGTTCCTCTTCCTTACCAAGATCAATCACACAGCAAGTCAAAGACCAGGGTACCCGAGCGCACAAGCTCAGCTTTTCACCGAACACCCACAGAAGAAAAGGGGATGCGCAGGGAAGAAGATTAGGAGCCCACCACCGACGGTGGAAGATCCACCGCGGCAGAGCAAAGGCTCTAAATCCTCCTCCAAGGACTGAGATCAAACTCGAAGAGGAAGAAGCACTTGGAAGAAAATTGGAACCCACTATTGTTTGTCTTTTTTCCAGGCCAGATCAAAGAAGGGAGACCCAGCAGGAGATGAGGAGGAGGAGCCGCCATCGCCGCCAACAGAAGGCACACACCCCGCACGAGCCGGAGAATCTGACTCCTTCCCGAGACGCCCACTGAAAGCATCTAGGCCCCTAAAAATTGTTTTGGTAATTAATGATAATATGTGAATATGTGATTAACGTGTTTATTGAGTATTTACAAGGTTAAATCCCATTGGTGAACGTATTGATGCAAAATGGCATGCAAATGGACTACACGAAGATCTTTTGGCTCAAAGACAAGGTACAAATAGTCTAGGTTCCTTTTTCTATTTTACCGGTCTTAGGAGTTTTAGATGGAAGACCGGATTATAGGATAAACGCCGTACTATTAAGAGGGATCATGGCTAGTAGCTTGATAGCATGTTCTAGTGCCATATGGATCAATTTAGGATCATGCATGCATTTGAATTTAAACTTGAAATTGAATTGAAAAGTATTAAGTGCTTCTGTCCAAAATCGGTAGTACCGCAGTTGTACTTGCGGTCGTACCGCTTGGTGCTGTATGACTGGACTTTACTTGGCGGTAGTGCCATATTTTGAAGGGAATAGCCAACTAAGTGCTCAAGTGGAACGACCGGCCCCTTGAATGGTCGTACCGCATGGCTGTCATTCCGAATTTTAGTTGGCGGTTCAAGAAAACTAGAAGCGATGCAATTTGCCTCAGAATCTCTCATGGAAATCGGTCGTATCGCCCATGACAATCGGTCGTACCGATATTTGTGAGGCGGTTCAATAAAAACAGAACAAGTGTAAATCTGCTCAAAAACTCAGTTTGGAAATCGGACGTTCCGCGCTTGGGAACGGTCGTACCGGCTTGCGGTCATTCCGTTTTTTATGTGGCGGTACAAAAATTCCAGAACGCTTGCAATCTTCAGCGCTTTTTGAAACCCTACAAACGGTCATACCGCTCGTAGAAACGGTACGACCGGGGCAAATCGGACGTACCGCTTGTTTGCTTGCGGTCGTTCCGACTGGGGTGTCCAACGGCTAGTTTGTTCATTTTTAGTATCTGTTCTAGCCGCTGATCGTGTTTCGATCAAAGGTGCGGCTCGCATTCTCCGGATGCCTATGTCGTTCCGATTTTCTCTGAGAAGTTGGGGTTTCGTCCCCAACGGTCATAATTATTGGTGGGGGCTATAAATACCCCCCAACTGCTCTTGTACAGGCTGCTAGTGCCCATTTAACATCTCTAGAGCTTTGAGAGCCTTTGCATTCACTCAACACTCAAAAACACTCTTGTGCATTCATTGTGAGCTTGTTGAGATACATTCAAGTGCATTCATACTCCTAGTTGATCTATTTGCACTTAAGTGTCGTCAAGTGAAGACCATTGGTCTATTACTCTTGGAGTGTTGCCGCACTCCTAGACGGTTTGGTGGTAGAGCACGGTGATCTCTTCAAAGAAGATTGTGAAGAGGCCCGGTGCAAGCTTGTAAGTGATTCGGTGTTCACCATCTCCGGAGCGGAGGAAGAACAACCATAGTGAATCGAGGGAAAACTTAATTCGTGGAGCCGGTTTGAGGTGTCAAGCTTTCTCAACGTGGACTAGTGAAGACCGGCAAGTCTTTGATACCACGGGAAAAACATCGTCGCGTCTTTGTGGTTATCTCTAGTCTTTACTTTCCGCATTTATATTTCTAACTTGTTTATTGTGATTGATTTGCTTAGCTAGAAGTATAACTTGTTTAGACTAAGTTATTAATTGACTAATTTGTTAAATCGTTAAAAAGTTTAAAAACCTCCTATTCGTTCCCCTCTAGTCGGTTATCCTTGATCCTACACCCACGCTGCTAGCATGAGACCAGGGCAAAAGCCCCAATCCCCTTTTTTCCTCTGGGATGGAGGACTGGGCGCATGACTTATCCTCCCCTCAATCTTATAACAAGTGGACCCCTTTAGTTTCCTTCCTTTTCTATTTAATCTTTTCTCAAAAAGAGAAATTACTAAATAGCCTTTAGAAAATACAACAATTTGCACTATCTCTTTTATTATATTTTTTTCATGCTGTAATTTAATTGATTCTTACGAGGTAAGGCAAGCAGGCATGCATCAATTGCGGTGTCTGCGTGGGGAGGTACTTTTGTCAAATATGCAAACTCTTCCATGATGATGTCAGTAAGGGGAATTTTGCAATTATTAGATATCACATTTTATTCTGATTTAGATGTGGGAGTATGCTTTGCTGACATTTCTATTTGTGATTTCAGGTCTCAAAACATCAGTATCACTGAATTGGTTGTGAAATATGTAGGTCCGTAAAATCTTCATGCATATTTTTCTTTAAAATTTTCTTTTGCCAGCGATATTTCTATACATTCTGAGCTTTTGATGACAGGATTGGTGGACGTGAGAATTATTTCAACTGCTCCAAATGTGGTAATGTTTCCGTAGCTTATACTCCCTCCGTGCATAAATAGTTAACGCGTGGTGAAGGAAATTGAGCACAGGAGCGTCAAATAAAAAAATCCGGAGGAAGTATTTTGATTTTTGTATTCAAGATTTTGCTTTATATTATTTACCTAACATCTCATATCCCACCTCTTGGAACTCTGCAAAAACAGATTGATTGCTTCTGTAATCTGTCTGTACACGCTTCTGAACAAAATAAAATTTCACCCTAAATATACGTGCCTACGTGCCTATCATTCCCTCGATCGGCACGCAACTTCCTTAAGACTCGTGTAGTTTCTATGAGCTATTAAATTTAGGATTGAGTACATGGTGTGAGTGACAAAGGAGATGAAGTCAGTGATTGAAAAGACGAGAGTGAAGCTTGGCTGTACACAGATGATGATAAAGCAGTAGATGCTTGCAAAGAGGTGGAGGTGATTAAGGTGTCACCAGCTGATATTGCGAAGGATATTGCCTGCAAGCAGAAGTTCTACAATACATTGCCTGATATGAAGGGAAAGGCAAAGGCTGACTACAAAACTTGTAGTGACTATCTCCCGAGAGATGCTGAGACCTCAGAGGATGATGAGGAAGCTGCTCAGAACAGAAAGAGGTACAAGGCTAGGCATTTGGTGGCCATTGATGAGTCAAGGGGACAAGGAGGAGATGATGACAATGACACTTCTTACTTTTCTGAGAGTGGGGAAGAGGACAACTATGAGGAAGGAGGCAGTAATGGTGAGCTCCTGAGGAAGAAACCCAAGTACCCTAGGTATGACCCCAAAGCAAGTCTCCCTACATTTAGGTTGGGCATGGGTTTTAGCTGCAAGGGGGACTTCATTCAAGCTGTTAGGCAGTATGGAGTAGCTAAGAGACATGTTATTAAATTTTACAAGAATGACAACATAAGGGTTAGGGCTAAATGTGAGTGGGCCAAATGTCCTTGGTTTATCTTGTTGTCAAATAACAGCAGGACAGAAGGATGGGTAGTGACTAGTTTCTAAGATGAGCACACATGCCCCCCAAGAAGGGACAACAAACTTGTCACTTCCAGGAGAATTGCTGAAAAGTTTGAGAGTGCCATAATGGGAAACCCAACCTGAAAGCTTGAGCACCAATCGATATGCTGTTTATTTCTGAGAACCAATCGATATGTTGTTTATTTTTTAGAACCAATGTCAGCTGGCAGTTATTCAGTTTGTTCTAATCGATATGTTGTTTATATGTTTGTAGTAGTGCTGATCCTTCTCATTTATGCATGCCCTCGGGTTCAGGGTATCAGACATGATACCATGTTGCAATCATGTAATACATGACTAGGTCTATGTTAATTGTCAGTCATGGTGCTTGCTTATAATTGAAAACATGATCCTTGGTTCTGTTAGTGTTGATGTATAGATGGATTGAAAACATGTTATGTCCTTAGTACTTTGTGTCAACATTAATCATCATTGCCAAAAACTGTGTTCTGAACACAATTTTTGCTGTTAATGAGGAAAATCACTGTAAATATCTTTGAGTTCCATTTCTTCATATCTTCATTGGCCAAATGTTACAGACAAAATTTTTTTTTTGCATGTCCTATTCCAACCAGAATCATCACTGATTCAGAACCAACAGAAGCACAATTAGACAACTTCAGAGCAACACTAGATGCATCACTCATTCAGAACCAACATAGCAGTACATGACAGCACATGAAATAGAGTTTACTCCCTTACTGATTTGTCAAAGACTACAATTTGCTTAAACCAAATCAGAGAAGCAAGAAGATAGACAAAGACCAACCGAATCGACAAATTCAGAGCAACACAGGTTCAATTACATAGTAGATTGCGGTACAGGTTCAATTACATTCCCTAATCACAACTCTAACTAGCATCATAAAAAAAACAAGCAAGACAAAAAAAGTCTCCTCTCTTTCTCCAGCTATGCTACCCTACCAGCGAGTCCAACAACTGCTATATCACATTCTTCATGCCTAGACTCGGCCACACTCAAATCTTGTTCATTGTTCTGGTTCCTTAACGCCCTAAGCTCACGGATCTCCTTCCTCAACGCCCTAACAGTGTCGCGCAAGTCTAGTACTACCTGCCTCAAGAAGGGGGTTGGTTCATCGTCGTACCATGCCCAAAACTTGCAGCCTCCAGCCTTCAATTAAGATTCACAAATCAGCAGAGCCTCCACAAACCAAAATAACAGCAAATTGGCGAAGAATTCTTACCCGAGCTCGCATGCATGTCATGTACCTCCGTGCCGGGTTAGAGTCGCTCCACGAGATCCACCGACTAGCCTTCTCCCCGCAGTGGCAACGGACTGTCGGAGCGTACTCCAGTGGTCGCTCTCTGTACGGGATCGGCGATGTGGAAGCCCCATAAACTGTGCCGACAGAAGGTGCAGCACATGTCGCCGACCTTGAGCTTCCTCCAATGGCCAACGAACTCGAGCTCCCTAAGCTGGCCATGGCGCAGCCTCCAGCGAGGGGGAAATCTGCGCGCGGGGAGCTCGGGAGGGGACTCTGCAGATTCCTCATCAGGGAGGACAGCCGGCGTGAGAGCGAGGCGGCCAGGGGCAGGGAGCTTCGGTCGCCGCCGGCCACCAAACCCTAGTCACCGCCGGCCACCAAATCCTAGTCGCTGCCGGCCACCAAATCCTAGTCGCCGCCGAGAGAGAGCGAGAGCGAGAGCGAGAGAGAGCGACCAAGTGCGAGGGCGACCGGGTGAGGCCATATGACCGGACCGAGTCGCTATCTAGTCCGGTCGTAGGACCGACTTAGCGCCAGCATGGCATCCACGTCGGCCCAAACCGCCGTCGAATACACGGAGGGACTTGTTTTGCCCGGTATGTAAACTTGGAGGCGCATTATATCTGGTTTTTAAGTAGAGGGATGAACATTAATCATCGGGTATAGTTGAGGAACGAAACATATACTTAATCCTTAAATTTAACTCTAGTCTCATGTTTTAGTATTGTAGTATATATACCTTAAAATGACTTAATAATTTATACATACAGCATTCATTCACTTTATTCATTACCTCCAGTAAAGTGACTGCCTTCTTTTTGTTTAGTACTTTAGTTTCATAAGATTATTAGACTCTAAATCACAGTCCGCGTTAAGCTCTCGTCTCTTCTGCTGTTGTAGGTTCATGAAGAACTTTTGTGTAGTAACTTCGGTATTTATAAACTTTAGTTTCTTTGTATAGTCCACGGAAGCTTCAAATATTTCAACTCCCATCTCGGCACCTCTCAAACGAGAGATATCCTTGGACTGGAGCCACCTCGGATATCAACAACACGACTTGCATCGTCTAGAGGATCCTTTTCATAAAGAGGAAATAAAACAGAATCTTCTCCGCGCCGTCGGATAAATCACCTGGTTCGGATGGTTTCACGGGCCTTCTCTATAAATCTGTTGAGAAATTATCAAAGAAGATTTAGTAACAGCCTTCCAACTGTAGCGACCTACACGGGGAGCACTTCAACCTCGCAAACATAACCAACGCCGTTCTACTACCAAAGAATGAAGACTCCTCTCAGATAACATACGATCGTCCAATTAGCCTGATTCACAACGTCAGAAAAAATTTCTCCAAACTTCTAGCAAATCGTCTAGCGTCCAGCTTGGAGTGCCGAAGTTCATCATCTCTGAAACATCTGAAAATTTCAAATGAAATTCAAAAATCAAAATTTGTTCAATTTGAATCCAAATTCGCAAATTTTGCCAAAACCCAAACCCTAACCCCCAAATCCCAATCCTGCTTTCCCTCCCGGTCGCGCCTTTTCCTGGCGCTTCTCCTCCTTCTCACGGAAGCCCTTGCCGCCACACAGACCGCCTCGTCCCATCCCCGCCACCGCCTCTCTCGCGATCGCCTTAAGCGCACGTAGTCAGCACTGCGTCATGGGCGCCACCTCGGTCGCCCAGCTCCACCTCACCACCACCTCGCCATGGTCGCCCTTGCCGCCGCCCTCATCGCTCCCACCGCCTCCTTTGCCCTATAAAGCCACCCGGGCAAGCCTTCCTCCTCATCCCCACCACCGCCTCCCCCACCCACCCTCCCTCCAGCGCCAGAGCCGGGCCGCCGCCGCCACCCTGACCCCACCAAGAACCCCAAAAGCCGCCGCCAAAACCCTAGGTAAGAAGCTTACTCATGGATCCTCCTCGCCAGCTCCTTGCGCCTCCTCCTCCGTCGCTTGTTGTTGCCGACGCCAAGACGCCGCCCAAGAATCACGCCACCTCGCCGCACCGCGTCGCTCACAGCCGCTGCATGACTCGGCAGCCGTGGCGCTGGCCTCAAGGCCAACGCCCGCCTCCTCTTTTCGGCCTTTTGGCTCGACCCGATTAGTAGGTTGGACCCGGCGAATTAGGCCTTGGGTCAAGACAAGAAGGGCTGGCCCAATTTTCTTTTAAAACGGCCCTAAGATCGTTTTGAGCACAAGAAATCCTTTTCTTTGTTTGCCGATTAAAATAGGAGTTATAATTCCAACAAATACACTGCTCATTAGCCAAAATATTAAACCCTAACCACTATCCATTCAGCTAAACACATAAATTTCGATATCTTTTTCACGATCAATTGTCGGTATGAATAGTAAAATAATACTATTCATTATCCGGCAATTTTACCGAAACCCTAAAATGACATTTTATGTCATTTACGACCGCTTCGAGCAGTGAGTCCATTTCTCGGCTCCTTTCACTATAGCAAGCTCCAAATAAATATTCCCACCTTCCTATAGATTTCTTTAATCCTCTACAATATTTTTGTTGTAGTTGATCCGAATCTCAAACTCCGCTCAATCCAAATAAATACCGATAAATCCCACCAACCCGCTCCACCCTTCCTTTAAGTCTCTTTTTGGTTTTATTTACTTGCATTTTGTTCCCAGCTCTTTCCTTGTTGAGCTAGTGTTTACTTGTTTTCTTTTTATTGCATTGCTTCTCGTTAGGTTACGATCTAGACGACGGACGCCTTGAAGACGCCGGACAAGACCAACATCCACAGGACTTTGTGCAAGAAGGCAAGTCGCATTCCTTGATCATTTTGAACCCACATGTCATATATTTATATTGATACTTTCATTAATATATTTGAGCCAATTACTTTAATTATCGAAGGAATACTTTGGAATGACATGATAATTAGATAAATCCTATAACCCCACAAACAAACCTACCCAAAGACTTGTAGGCCATATTCACCTTGACAAATTCACATAAAATGTTAGCTATATAGTAGCTTTGTCTCTCAAAATTGTGATCATCAATCAAAAGCAGTATTGGCAGTTAGCCAATGGTTTGGGTGGAGAGTTGAGGGTTGTGTCCATTAAGTTGGACAACCCAATATACTTGGTAAAATGAGTCATCAGTGAGATCAAGAGGTGGGCAACCGCAGGTTGGGCCATCGCCTCACTGGGTGACAAGTAAGGACAAGAACCTTGTGCCAAGTAGCAGACACAGTAAACCGCTCAACCACATGCGTGGTCATTACTCCCTAGCTTAGTACACTGCTCGTCCAATTGAATATCTACTGTATCAAAGGTGAGACAGGGGTGGACCCTCTGGACACTCACGGTTCTTACAGCAGATGGGCCCGTCAAGATCGGGTGCAGAGTCCACTATTGGCGGTGGTCTCCCGAGGGTCAGTATGGATTTGAACCTCTACCGTAGAGGCTAAAAGGATAAGCAGTGAAAAGGCTTTGTTATCCTGACTCAATTGTGCGCAATCATGATGCGTGGCAATGTGAGTTTGTGATATCATGTGGGTAAAGTTGGGCAACTCTGCAGAGTGTATAAAATGTTATTCGAATACGCCGTGCTTCCGGTTAATGAAGCTGTGTTAATGGGTGATTCCAGTACACGAGGCATAAGTAGAGTTTGGAGATGGTAAGTTGGTAATTGTGGTTTGTTGAGAAACCCCCCTGTTGTTATTATGTATTATTGTTTTACTGTCTTATAAACTGCTTTAAACTGCAAATTGCATCCACATATGCCTGTTAAGGTAAAACCTAACCATCATTTGAACTCCTTGCATGTAATTATTTAGCCTTTCCATGTGGCTTGTTGAGTACGGTAGTTGTACTCATTCTTGCATAATCTGCAAACAATCTCTGTAAGAAACACAGGAAAATGCAGAGGATCCGTTGATCAAGACTTTGGTGGACCCACGGTTGGCAACGATTACTGGTTATTAGGTCTCACCGCACTCAAGTGTGCCTGTGGTTAGAAGTTCTTTTGTCTTGTATTATATTAACTTTGGGCTTGGATGCCCGTGGTAGTGTCAAAACTGGTTGTTAAGCCTTAATCTTATGTAATAAAATGTTGGCTTTTGTTGAAATCGAAAGCTTGCTTGAGACATCGCTTTCAAGAATCGCACATCCCGGCGGTTGTGAAGAGTTTAATGTCCCCAGGAATTTGGGGGCGTTACAAAAGTGGTATCAGAGCTTAGCTTGACTGTAGGATGAGACCTTAAGTTGGCTTTAGGAATTAGGAAGTGAAGACCTTCAAAAATCCTAGTTTGAAAAATTAGAAAAGAATTTCTGAAAACAAAAATATAAGTATTATTGCTGTCTTTTCCCTTCTATTGCTATCTTATCTAACTTAGATTTGTAAAATAGATTTGTGTTATAAAAGAGTTATCCTCTTCTTACCTAAATTCAACCTTTCGTCAGAAGTTGCAGTAGTGTTCAGAATACGCTAAAGTGTTATTAGATAGAGTAAACCCTAATTAGACGATCTTTTGGTTGTAAAACAAGTTGTATTATGTGCTCTAAATAGTATGTATACAACTTGTATAAAGAATTTGAGCTATGTTATTATCTGATAATTTGTTTTTCTATCAGTACCTGTATATCATCCTTGTCAAAATGCAATTCCTTCTTTTCGTCTTGAACCTTACCTTAATCTTTCTTCACTTAACTCAAGTCTGAATCTTACTCACCTATCTCAGATTTGGTCAAAACATTTGCAGAATTATATTCCCAAGATGTCCGAAAACAACAACCCCGAGGTCGATTCAAAAATCATCAACCAACCATGGCGGAAGTAATGGCCATGATGGAAAGAAATAGATGTCAAGCGGAGCAAAGTCAAAACAGAATGATGGAGCAACACACTAGACTCCTAGAGCAGATAGCCACCGGATCACCAGTACCATCAGAACCCTCTTCAGAACAACAAATGGAAGAAGCATTGCAAGATCAAGATGGACCGATTTCCACAAGACAAGACCACCAACCTTTACAGTTGCACCAGAACCACTAGCAGCAGATGATTGGATAAGAGATATAGAAAGAAAGTTAGACACTATCCAATGTACTGATCAAGAGAAGACTCTTTTTGCCTCCCACCAACTTCAAGGACAAGCCGCAGCATGGTGGATAAATCACCAAACATTCCATCCCGGAAGAGAAATACCATGGCAAGAATTTAAGGATGCATTTCATAAGGCACACGTTCCCATTGGCGTGCTCGCCTCCAAATGCCGAGAGTTTCTTGCTCTCAAGCAAAGAGGACTTACTGTGACAGAGTATTTACATCATTTCAATTATCTGGCACGATATGCCCCACATGAGGTGGATACAGAAGCTAAGAAGATGGAGAAGTTTTCGCGAGGATTACAGAAGTCGCTGAAATTACACATTTCAGCCCTGGATTTTAAGGATATGTCAGCTATGGTAAACAAACTGCTAATATCGGAAGAAGCCGTAACACAATTACAAGAAGTCGAGAAAAGAAGAGCAATGCAGATGACACCTCAACCAAGTGCACCCGTAAAAGGATGATGACAAAGACCACCAAGATAATATCGTGACAACCACTACCAATTTCAATGCAAGACCCCAACATAATATGAATCGATCACCACACCCGATTACTACACATGCGGAGAAATCACTACCAAAAGGATCGCCCACAAAAGCAATAAAATGCTACCATTATGGGCAACCGTGTCATTTCAAGTCTCTATGTCCAAGGAAGCATATGTCGTGAGGCGACCAAAGCTCAAGTGAGGAGTCAATCACGGATCAACAAGACGCCACCAACAACACAAGCTAAGAAAGGAGGTATGCTACGACCTAGAGAGCGACCAAAATTTCAAAGAACCAGACCAAGTCGAGGCAAGATCAATTGTGTCACTATCAATGAAGTCTGCGAAACCATCAACGACATTGCTTGCGACGTTCTTACTTCATCAACATTGGTCTCAATTGATCCAGAACTACCTTTTCGGTTCAAAGGTCGAATCTTACGCCGAAAGAGCTACATGGAAAAAGGAATTGAAAATACAACAGTAGTTTTCCAACCTTGTCCCTCGACTTTGGGTGAATCTCGAGGTCGAGATTCCTTTAAGGGGTAGGTTGAAACATCTGAAAATTTCAAATGAAATTCAAAAATCAAAATTTGTTCAATTTGAATCCAAATTCGCAAATTTTGCCAAAACCCAAACCCTAACCCCAAATCCCAATCCTGTTTTCCTCCCGGTCGCGCTTTTCCTGGCGCTTCTCCTCCTTCTCACGGAAGCCCGCCACCAGACCGCCTCGCCCCATCCCATCACCGCCTCTCTCTCGCGATGCCTGCCAAGACGAGTCAGCACCTGCGTCATGTGGCGCCACCTCAATCGCCAGCTCCACCTCACCCGCCACCTCATGGCCGCCTTGCCGCCGCCCCATCGCTCCCACCGCCTCCTTTGCCCTATAAAGCCACCCGGCAAGCCTTCCTCCTCATCCCCACCACCGCCTCCCCACCCACCTTCCCTCCACGGCCAGAGCCGCCGCCACCCCCTGCACTCCCCCACCAAGAACCCCAAAAGCCGCGCCAAAACCCTAGGTAAGAAGCTTACAGTGGATCCTCCTCGCCAGACTCCTTGCGCCGCCTCCCTCCGTCGCTTGTTGTTGCCGACGTCGCAGCCGCGCCAAGCGCAAGCGCCACCTCGCCCTTGCTGCCATGCTCGCCATGTGGCTCGGCGGCAGTGGCGCTGCCTCAAGGCCAACGCCCGCCCTCCTTTTTCTACCTTTTGGCTCGACCCGATTAGGCGGTTGGACCGTACGAATTAGGCCTTGGGTCAAGACAAGAAGGGCTGGCCCAATTTTCTTTTAAAACTCGGCCGATCTTGTTTTGAGCACAAGAAATCCTTTTCTTGTTAATTCGATTAAAAATAGGAGTTATAATTCCAACAAATACACTTTGCTCATTAGCCAAAAATATTAAACCCTAACCACTATCCATTCAGCTAAACACATAAATTTCGATATCTTTTACGATCAATTGTCGGTATGAATAGTAAAATAATACTATTCATTATCCGGCAATTTTAGCGAAACCCTAAAATGACATTTTATGTCATTTCGACCGCTTCGAGCAGTGAGTCCATTTCTCGGCTCCTTTCACTATAGCAAGCTCCAAATAAATATTCCCACCTTCCTATAGATTTCTTTAATCCTCTACAATATTTTTGTTGTAGTTGATCCGAATCTCAAACTCCGTTCAATCCAAATAAATACCAGATAAATCCCACCAACCCGCTCCACCCTTCCTTTAAGTCTCTTTTTGGTTTTATTTACTTGCATTTTGTTCCCAGCTCTTTCCTTGTTGAGCTAGTGTTTACTTGTTTTCTTTTTATTGCATTGCTTCTCGTTAGGTTACGATCTAGACGACGGCACGCCTTGAGACGCCGGACAAGACCAACATCCACAGGACTTTGTGCAAGAAGGCAAGTCGCATTCCTTGATCATTTTGAACCCACATGTCATATATTTATATTGATACTTTCATTAATATATTTGAGCCAATTACTTTAATTATCGAAGGAATACTTTGGAATGACATGATAATTAGATAAATCCTATAACCCCACAAACAAACCTACCCAGCACTTGTAGGCCATATTCACCTTGACAAATTCACATAAAATGTTAGCTATATAGTAGCTTTGTCTCTCAAAATTGTGATCATCAATCAAAAGCAGTATTGGCAGTTAGCCAATGGTTTGGGTGGAGAGTTGAGGGTTGTGTCCATTAAGTTGGACAACCCAATATACTTGGTAAAATGAGTCATCAGTGAGATCAAGAGGTGGGCAACCGCAGGTTGGGCCATCGCCTCACTGGGTGACAAGTAAGGACAAGAACCTTGTGCCAAGTAGCGCACCACAATGGCCGCTCAACCACATGCGTGGTCATTACTCCCTAGCTTAGTACATTTGCTCGTCCAATTGAATATCTCTCAGATCAAAGGTGAGACAGGTGGACCTCACGACACTCATTGGTTCTTACAGCAGATGGGCCCGTCGAGATCGGGTGCAGAGTCCACTATTGGCGGTGGTCTCCGAGGGTCAGATGGATTTGAACCTCTACCGTAGAGGCTAAAAAGGATAAGCGGTGAAAAGGCTTTGTTATCTGACTCAATTGTGCGCAATCATGATGCGTGGCAATGTGAGTTTGTGATATCATGTGGGTAAAGTTGGGCAACTCTGCAGAGTGTATAAAATGTTATTGAATCGCCGTGCTTAGGTTAATGAAGGCGTGTTAATGGGTGATTCCATTACACGAGGCATAAGTAGAGTTTGGAGATGGTAAGTTGGTAATTGTGGTTTGTTGAGAAACCCCCGTTGTTATTATGTATTATTGTTTCTTGTCTTATAAACCGCTTTAAACGCAAATTGCATCCACATATGCTGTTAAGGTAAAACCTAACCATCATTTGAACTCCTTGCATGTAATTATTTAGCCTTTCCATGTGGCTTGTTGAGTACGGTAGTTGTACTCATTCTTGCATAATCTGCAAACAATCTACGAAAGAAACACAGGAAAATGCAGAGGATCTGGTTGATCAAGACTTTGGTGGACCCACGGTTGGCAACGACATCATTATTAGGTCTCACCAAGACTCAAGTGTGCTCGTGGTTAGAAGTTCTTTTGTCTTGTATTATATTAACTTTGGGCTTGGATGCCCGTGGTAGTGTCAAAAGCGGCTCATTAAGCCTTAATCTTATGTAATAAAATGTTGGCTTTTGTTGAAATCGAAAACTTGCTTGAGACATCTTCTTTCAAGAATCGCACATCCCAGGCGGTTGTGAAGAGTTTAATGTCCCCAGGAATTTGGGGTCGTTACAATCTCCTCCTGCCCATATCTGAGGTTCAGTTCCATCTGGTTGCCCATAAGTGCCGAAGTTGCAAGTCCTACAACACTCGGCAGATCTGAAAGGCTTCTGAAAGGTAACCTAAGTTCAGCAACGTCCGTTCAAATAATAGCGCCCCAATGTCCAGCTACCGTTCTTTCCACTACGCTGCAGCGTAGTGAAGTATGCTTCTTCCGAGTTGTTCGATCTGTGTGGCTTTCATCTTGCAGCGATATCCTCCCTATTATTTTGTTGTATGTTTCACATATCTGTCTGTCTGTATTTTGACGAAGCTTACTACAGTAGAAATGAGAAGCTTGGCAAAAGATAAAGCTCCAGAGCTTCTTTCAGTGCGTTAAACCCGTGGTCGAGTCAACCTAGTTGCTGGCAGATACTTGTCGTTGCTGGTCGATGTCCGGTACGTCACATTTGCGAGGTGCTGGGGGTTTGGAACGAGTAATGATGATGCGCACGACCAGAAACGATCGAACCATGGGGACGAGGACGGGGACGACGAGAGGCGCTGGCTGAGGCCAAGCCGCGATTTAATGGTGAAAACACGGAGGCACGTGCTGTTGGAAATATGGTAGCAATACTAACAACAGCTAACTTATTGTACTTTCAAACATACATAATAATAAGATTATTACTGAATAGTTTGATCGCACAACCAATTTACAGTCGGACGTGACAAAGAATAGGAAACAAAGTAGACTCGAAGTAGTGCAGACGTAGATGAAGCAGCACAGCGAGCGATCGCGCAGATGCGCTACTTAGAAACCTTATTGCCGCCCCGTGCAGGTGAACTATACGATAATGGTTCGGAGATACCTACTCACCCTTCTTCCCGGTGCACGTCGAGAAGAAGGGATGGCTTGGTTCGACAGCACAACCCTCCATCACATAAAGGAAGAAGAAGAAAATGGAAGTGTATCAAATCGTATCACGTCTGAACGTCTCTAGATCTTTTTAAGGTCAAGACAATTACTCTCTTGTAACTGCATAACAAAACACATATTAAACCACTAGCAACTGCTAATTCAAAACCAATTAATGGTAATTAGCGGCGTTTATCGATCCCTGATTACACCTTTGGTATACTGATTTGACCAGCGATCTCTGACTTGACCAGTGTATTTCGACCACACTGGTCCATAGATCTGACCACTACTTTATTTCAATCACAGTGTTTTCACCGCTTTATTTCGACCACAGTGTTTCGACCATTTTATTTCAACCGCATTGGTCTATGGATCCGACCAGTATTTTTCGATCACTGTGTTTCGACAACTTTATTCTGACCACACTGGTCTATGAATCCGATTAGTGTTTTTCGATCACTATGTTTCGATCACTTTATTTCGATCACACTGGTTGTGACGTCCCGGGTAAACCACCCCAAGACTTACTGTGCATATCGGGCTAGTCCCGCGATCAGTCGCTAGCCCGCACAGTTCAACAACGATATGATCACAGCCATACAACCAAACTATAGAAGAAGCAGACAAATAACACTTAATAACAACAAAGACCTTATGGTCAAGCTTTTTACATAGGTCTTGTCACGCAGCGCTACAGCAAAGAGCTCACAGCGGAACACAAAACAACACGTGAAGTCCACTCGACATGTCCACAGGCAATCGAGTGGAGGACTTCCTACTATAGGAGATCTTTAAAAACCTCCTCTTCGAAGAGGTCGGAGCACCCTGGGAGGTCTTCATCAACTGCTGATCAAACAGAGGGCACAAGCCATGAGTACTTTGAATATACTCAACAAGCCGTAGGGAAATTGAATGCAGATAATGTTTATGCAAGGCTCAACAAGGTTAGCTTCATGGTTACTTTGTGGAAAGCAATGTTGAAACGAAATACAATAAGTAGATTGCAAGGCACAAGTTGAAAGATTAGCACATAAGTAAACAAGTTCGTTGAAAACAGCTCATGACCACCCTGGTCATACCCCAGACCGCTCACGACCACCAAACCTCTCGAAACCAGCCAAGACCAATAAGTTTTAAAAAGATCTACCCCTTGCGTGAAATCACCAGGCATGTCCATAACCAGGGACACGGCTATTCGAATAGATTTTTCACTCTACAGAGGTGTACAGCTTTACCCACAAGACACGGGTTCTCTAGTTTGTTTGGCACCCGTCGATGCCACTGCTCACTACCTTAGGTAAGCAGTCTAGAGCATGTGACAAGGCCTTTACAAAGCTCTGTTATGACTTGGTTCTGCCCGCTAAGGTTTCGCCATTCTGGACCCCCTCTTGCGCCGTGTGATTCCATCTGATAACTCGGAGATCACGCCACCATGACAGAACCAAAGCCAAACTTCTGCTAATTAGTTGGCCAGGTCCATCCCACCTTGGACATGTGGTTGCACAGTATGGCCTAAATCGAACTCTTACAAGGTAAGGTCCTTAGTGGTTGCTCAAGCGAGACTATCCCAGTGTGCTTACGCACCCGCCTTCACCACCACCCACTCGCCCAAGCACAAAACATTTTCAGTTCAACTCGGCCAAATGACCACCCTGGTCACGGCACAACAAATTTTATTAGTGGCCACACAGGCCAGCGGCAACGCTTGTAAGACAACACATGCCAAGACAAGTACGTGCCACAATTCTATAATTTCTTAGTCAGATTTAACATCTTTGAGACAGATGATCGAGACAACGCATAACTAAGCAGGTCTAAGTAAAATACGCACTCATGTTGGTTATCACAAAGAGATCCAACTAAGGTTACCCAAAATATGGTGGTCCAAAGAGTACATGTCAACATGTAGAACACAAGTATTCAAGGGGTCATACTGCTAAGTAGGTGATTAGCTAACTCCCAAACTATTTTTATACAAATAACCATGTATGTTGATATAAAACAAAGTAATTTTGCAAAACTAGGTTTAACATAATCAAAGGTCTATGACTTGCCTTCAACGAAGAGCTAGGGGTCTTCTGTAGAGGTCGCTAGGTCCACGAACTCTTCAGCGGAGCTGGCATCTACACGTGCGAAAAAGAGCCAAATAAATACAATGAATCCAAATAGAACCAAAACTACCAAACTATAACAAAAGAGAAACACTGAAATAGAAACAAACTCTCGAGAGGAGGTCCAAAAGAGGTCCCGAGGAGGAGGTCCGCAGGAGGAGGTCCAAAGGAGGTCATGAGGAGGAGGTCCACAAGAGGAGGTCCAAAGAGGAACACAACTACGCAACGTGGTTGTAAAAGAGATACAACCACGCAATGTGGTCGTGAGGGCAAAAAAGAGAACAAGGCACGGAGAAACTCACCCAGACACAGAGAGAGAGAGAGAGGGAAAGAGAAAAAGACTGGGGGAGGATGGCGAACGGCGTAGGTGCTCCAGCGAACTTCTGTGGCGGCGAGGAGGTCGAGGACGATGCAAACTCCAGCGGCTCCTTGGCGAAACTTCGAGCACGATGAAAACTAGGTGAAAGCAAGCGAGCAAGAGAGCAAGAGAGTGTTGAGAGCTGGGTGAGGAAAAAAGATGATGATAGAGGGCGGCTCAAGCTTTTATAGCCAAGGGGAGACAAAGATGTTGCGGTACGGGTAGGCTACGATAGCAACAAATCAAAAAATTCTACCACGTAAACCAAGAAGGCAAGCAAGTAGATGATCACAGATCGTTACCACCAGACGCGCAGAGCAGTGGAAGAAGGGTTGGAGCAGCCTGGTCCAACGTAGAGCGCGTCGCTGTAGTAGTCGTAGTCGATCGTCCAGCGTCGAACATGTCGGTGCGGTGGTCGTGGTCGATCGTCTCCTCCAGCGACCTCTGCAGATCCTTTTGAAAAACAAGGATCGTCCTCAAGCGCAACAGCAACCGCAGTAACGCCTCTACGGTATCCACACGTCCAGAGAAGGAACAACCATACGCTGGTGTGCTAGCACCAAGTCGCACGGCAGAACTCTCAGGAAGATGGCGGCTAGGGTTTTGGTGAAACAACTCAACTCACAACTTTCGTGTGTCTCGTCTGTTACGTTCACCACCCCGTCCCAATAGCCTCATGCATCTCCTTATATAGTGCTCGTGACGGATCCTATCCGAACACGTTTGACGAATCGTATCCGTACTGGTTTGTTCCAACCCGTTAAATGTGTGACCCTGTAGGTTCATGCGTAATCGGTTGTGACTCGGAAACCCTTTCCGATCACGAGTCGTTAGCGGTTCCTAGCAAGACATAATGATTCCTGAATACACACAAATTATATCGGACGAATCTTAGTGCAATATGATCTATGACCAGGTTCTCATCACTTACGACCAGGTCCTATCTCTATACGACCAGTTCATAACTCCTTACAACCAGGTTTAGACCATTCTGTGATTCGTTCGACCAGTCTACGACCAACTCGTATCTCTATACGACCAGTCCGTAACTAATCGAACTAAGCTACCTACTCGTGTATTCTCCCTTTGCCTTATGATGTCTGGTTGTACTCCAGGTGAGATATTGTGTCATCCATGGACTGTTCAATACTTTCTCGATCGAGTGTCGGATAACTTCACGTGGTCGAATACTTCGACCACTAGTGGCATGGCCATGCACTTTCTTTATCCGACCACAACGAAGGGCCTAGAGACATCTCTCCTGTTATGTTAGGAGGGGCAAATCCCATATCCGACCAGTCACATTCCTCCGCATGTTTCATAGCATACCCGAAAGCTACCTTTATTACTACCCAGTTATGAGTAGCGATTGGCAACCCCTAAGAGTGTTATTACACATGTAGGAAACCATGCTAATCTCAGGTCTAAGGATTATACATCATCATTGCTTGAGACCAACTAACGGTACATAGAATCATAACAATCTCAATAGTGTCTCAAGGTGGGTCAATCCAACCCCATGTTCTATAACATATGTTCACATTATTGATTCGATATCCCTATATCCATGACCGGTGAAACATGGTCATCAATCAATACATGTGCTGGTCGATAGAGTCACTGGTGTTCTGACCATTGACATTCGACTAGGGATTCATTTAGAAAGACATCATATAAGTTAAGAGTTTCACCAACAAGTCACATACTTGTTAATCTTCATAACCAATGATTCATTTAAGGAACAGGATAACATATTATCTAATATTATGAACATAATGAAATATAATCATCTCCATGATTGCCTCTAGGGCATATTTCTAACAAAAGAGCAGCTGGGAGACTTAAAAACACACGTGTTCAAGGATAGGTGAACGAGAAGATGGGAGTAGGTCTGGGAGGAGACAAGAGGGGAAAAGGGCATCATTTAAAGCGGCGAGATTAAATGCGATACAACAAAGATTTAATGCGCTAGAACCCTCAGTGTCGTGAAATGACACAACAGGAGGAAGGAGAAGGTGAACAGAGCTGCCAGGTGGGACCGGTCAAACTCGAAAAGATGGTCCAACCCAAGGGGAGGTCACGGTCAAAGGGGAGGTCGTGACCCCAGGGTTGGTCTTTGCAAAAAAAAACCAAGAGGGTGGTCTTTGCAAAAAGACCAGAAGGTGGTCGCGGCCCAAGGGGTGGTCTTTGCAAAAAGACCAAGAGGGTGGTCACAGCCTAAAGGAGTGGTCTTTGCAAAAAGACCAGAGGGTGGTCGCAGCCCAAGGGGAGGTCGCGGCACAAAAAGGTGGTCGCGACCTAAAGAGAGGTCGCGGCCCAAAAGGGTGGTCTTTGCAAAAAGACCAAGAGGGCGGTCTTTGCAAAAAGACCAGAGGGTGGTCGCGGCCCAAGGGGAGGTCACGGCACAAAGAGGTGGTAGCGGCCTAAAGGAAGGTCGCGACCCAAAAGGGTGGTTTTTGCAAAAAGACCAAGAGGGTGGTCTTTGCAAAAAGACTAGAGGATGATCCAACGAGAAGGGGATCAAAGAAAGGTGCGGCGAAGCAGGGCCGTTCGATTTTGATTGGACGGTTCAAAAAGAGGTGAACGTTCGGACTAGCCGAAACGCCCACTAGATCGGGCCGTTCGACACAGATCGGACGGTTCAAAACGAAGGGGACGTTCCGTCCAGCACAGATCGGACGATCCGCAAATATAGGAGGCGCGGAGCTAGGCTGAGCGGGGAGAAAGGAACCAACAGAGAAGGGGAAAACAACATCAAAGAACTCTAACAACTTCAAAGGAACCAAACTCAAATTAATTGAAGTTCGATTTAGTCATTTTAAACACCTTAATTCCAAAATCTCTAGTTAAGCTTTAGAACTTCAACAAAACCGAATGTTTCTCTTTATTTTTCATTTTGAAAACTCAGAAACTCAGGAAAACTTGAGATGTTACACTGGTCTATGGATCCGACCACTGTGTTTTGAACACACTGGTTTGACCAGTCTAAAAAGATAGAGAGAAATGGGTAGTTAGCAAAAAAAAGTGGACTAGGTTCGCGACACGTTTACGGTCGCGCGTCGCAGGACACAAGTCACGTGATTGCCACGTGAATATACGCACATGCGTACGTACGTGCATGTGTGTGACTTTAGCTATAATCCTCCTCATGTCACTCCATATCATGTGTCACATGTTTCAAGGGGTGAGAAAGACTCCCCCTTATAAATTGCCCTTCTACCACTTGGCTGCGCAAGATGAGACTAAACCATGTATGCTTTGGAATTTCAGGAATGAATAGGTCTTTACACTTATGGGCCCAATTCTAACACGTGTCGCTGTGCTCTGCCACGACGGACAGGCTAATGGATGTTACAATGGTTGCTTGCTTTGCTTCTCCGCAGATGCCATCCAAAGCTGGCAACAAGGGAGGGGAGGCCCAACGCCATAGTGTTGGGATATGGTTGCACTAGCGTGTAATTAAAAAAAAAATCATGTAAACCAGGAAGCCATACGAGTAAGAGATCATAGAACCAGGAAGCCATACGAGTAAGAGATCATAGAACCAGGAAGCCATACGAGTAAGAGATCATAGATACCACTAGACGCGCGGTGCATCGGAAGAAGAGTTAGAGCAGCCCAATCCAACGTCGTGGATGTCGATGTAGTGGAAGTAGTCGATAGTCCAATATCTTTGATTGATGATCGTATCCTCCAGCAGCCCCTCGCATTCCTTACGTACGTCGCGGATCATCCTCGATCAGCATAGCAGCGATCGCAATAATGCCTCTACAGTATCCACACGTCCAGATGTAGAACACCATGTACCAGTATGCGAGCACCAGCGTGCACAGTAGGGCATTCGGGGAGGAGGTGGCTAGGGTTTCAGTGCGTGGTGCAACACCATCCCAAAAGCCCCTACATCTCCCCTTATAAAGAGCCCCTAACGGATCCCTACATTAGAAACCCATTAGGACTTTTAACCACGTACGAATTATAATATGATTTAGGCCTCTAACTGATCCAATCTGAACTAGTTTGTTTCAACTCATTAAATATGTCACTCTGTAGATTCATGCATAATCGACCGTGACCCGAAAACTCATTTCCGATCCACAAGTCGGTAGTGGTTCCTACCAAGACGTAGTCACTCCCGAATACACATAAAGATCATATCAAACGATCCTTTATAAAGCTCATGTGTTGATCTCTTTGCCTCATGATACCAAATCGAACTCAAGGTGAGATGCATGTCATCCTATGATCGCTCGATCCTTCACTCGATCTTGTAGTGGATTACTTAGTTGTAGTTGACTCCTTAACCACATTCAGTATGGCCATGCACTTCCTTAATCCAACCACATCGAGGAGCCCAGAGATATCTCTCTCATTAAAGAGGGATAAATTCCATCTTGATCGCTCACATTTGTTTGCATGTTTCACGGTAAACCCAAAATCTACCTTTATGATTACCCATTTACGTAGTAGCGTTTGACAACCCCTAAGTAAACTATTATACATGTAGAAAACCATGTTGAACTCGGGTCTAAGAATCCCACATACACTATATATGAGACCAACTGATGACACTTAAAAATATGATAATTCTCGTAGTATCTCAAGGCGAGTCAATCCAACAATATGTTCTCCAACATATGTCTACATTATTGATTTGATATCTCATATTCATAATTATCGAACCCGGGAGCGAAGGATCCCAGATTCCCTGTGTTTCATACACTAGTCCAGGAACAGCTAGTGTACACAATCAACAAAAGTAGATAGCATCACCATAAAATGTCATTTATTAATAATAATTAAAGTTTATTACAAAGGGGGCATAAAACCAATAAGCAAAATACAACGGAAGCAAAAGCAGTAAGGTAGACCACACATTCGCCACAGGTAATCGTCTGGTGGGCGTAGCCTAGTCTTCCAAGTTCTCATTCTCCTCGTAGTACTCTTCTCCTGATCAATAATTTATTAAGCAAGGTGAGTACAAATGAATGTACTCCACAAGTTACTCCTAATAGCATATTATAATGCATACAAGGATTCAACAAAGGGGTGCTTACATGGCTCAATTTGCATAAAGCGGCATTTTTCATTTAAATACTCATACTAAGTTGTAAAGTCATTTACTCTATAACTAAAATTCATTTTCTAAATCTCAAGTTTTATAGTCCGATAACATTCATCAACGAGTGGTGAAAGATACTCTCCTATCACATGGCTACCTGCCCAAATTCCCATTTGGATAAACCATCCGACAATAATTGATAATGTCTTTTGAAGTCAAAATAAAATTCTATCTTTGAGTGGCTTTGCTTAGCATGTCCTTGACCGTGGACACGGCTATTTGAATAGTTCCTAACACTCTGCAGAGGTTGTACAGCTTTACTTACATGACACGCCTTCTCTAGTTTGTTTGGTATCCATCGATACCACCGCCTACTACCTTAGTTAAGCAGTCTAGAGCACATGTCAAAGCCTTTGCAATGTGTCATCCCACCGTAGTCCCGTCTCGCTAAGGTTTCTCTTCATTTGGATAGAAACCTGTCGGACTTAAGCCTCCTCTTGCGCCAAGTAGGAATACATAAAAGTAAGTTATAAAGATACCCACGCAACCGGATGACACAACCACGGTGAAATGATACAAATTATTTAGCCAAGTCATGCCCACACAGGACATGTGGTAGTACGATGGGGCTTAGCAGGATGCGGCTCGAAGACCGGTCCTTAATTGACTTGAGCGACTTTCCAAAATAACCCCTAGGCCTCGATCATAGAGATGACTCGATCCCGTGCGTCACGTGCACCATCCAATCATCTATTTCGCCCAGGTCTAAACCAACTTTTATTTTATTTACCAAGTTAAATCATTTTATAAACTTCTATGGTAAAGAAAATACCATAGTATCAATTTAAATCATAGTTGAACTTTTGGCTAAATTCCCCCAAATTAAACACTTTTGGTCTAAGCTTTGTCTAAGCGTAAAGTTTTCCAACATGTTCTAGCTCATACTAATGTATCAACTAGATTTCAACTAAGGTATCAAGGAATGATTAATTTAATAGCAAGGTTTGCCTATACAAAGGAATTGAGAATAACTATAAAGCTTAAAACATGAATTTAAATAAGCATGCAATAATAATTTAAAACAAAATTTTAAATAATTTAAAATACTAGGACTCAATAAGATTAAAGATGTAATTTGCCTTTCTGAAAAGCTTGAGGATCTACTTCTTCGAAGTATTCGGGTTCCCCGGAATCATCGAAATCTACACGCGAAAACGAAGCAAATTCAAATAAAATTCAAATGAACTCCAAATTAAATAATTTTAGTATAGAAAGCTAGATATTGAATTTAGATGAATTTAGAAATTTTAATCACTCGAATCGGAGTTCGAACAGAGGAGAACGGACTCTCGGAAGTTTGAAAATACATGAAATGATGAAAAAGAGATTTTTCGGATTTTTGGAATTATTTTTCAATAGGAAAAAGGGCTGAGCTACTCACAAATGGGCCCCACGACCATGGACTGGGTCTACGGCCACACGGAGGTCCACGGTGGACCTGGCTCGCGGCACAGGGTCGTGCCACGCAAGCAAAGGCGACTGAGGTGGCCTTGACGTGGCGGCCATGCCGACGCAGTGGATGCCAGCGGCTTGGGCGCGCAGGCTCACCGGCGCTACGCGCCACAGCAAGCCCAGCGGGTGGTATCAAAAGGACGAGGGCATTGCGCTAAACTTGGTGCTCCCTTTCGCGGCGAGAGGGCGGGAAGGAATGGCCGGCGGTGAGGGACAAAGGTGGTGGCGAAGATAGGGCTTGCGGCGGTGCTAGGGTTCCGGTCGATCTCGGAGGGAATGGGTGCGAGCATGGGGTAGAGCTCAACCGTGCGAAGCTGTCAGTGGGGATGGAGGCGGTGGAGGACCTTCCACGGCGGCGCAATCACCGGCGGGGAGGTCTTCGGCTGAAGCTCTTGGAGCTAAAAATTCCGATGATTAAGGGCGAGAAGTGGGTTGGGGAAAAGGAAGAGGATATCAAGGGGCGCCTGGTGCTCGCCTTTATAGGTGCCGAGGAGGAGAGAGGAGGCTTGACAGCATGGGCGCTCAGCCGAAGCTCTGGGCACAGGGCATAGGCGTTGCGCTCCGGTGGGACGGGGGCAAGTGGGGAGGAGAAAATAGGGGGAGCGGGGGCGGCGGGAATCACGGCATTCAATGCCTGTTGACGAGGCGACCCTACGAGGGCATGGGCAGAGCAAAGAATGACGCGGCATGCGGGCGCTTCAAGATAGGCAAACAACCAAGCGAAACGAATGTGAGGATGACGTCGACAGGTGGGGCCCAAGAGGGGGCAAGGAGGGCTGGCTAGGCCGCGCAGAAGTGGGTCGGGTAGGGGAAAATGGGCCGAGAGCTAAGGCTTTCGGCCCAAAAGCTAAAGGGGATTTAAAATAGATTTTTGAATTACAGAAAAACCACAAATCAAAAAGGAATTTAGAATATAGTAAATTAAATCCAAAAATTTAAGAAAATACACAGAAATTCCTTGAATTATTTGGAACTTAATAAAATTATTTATAACTTAACTTTGGCTGTCAATTTTGCAAACCAATTATTTTTGGCTTTCGGGGAAAAAAGAAAACCCTTTTTAAATTCCAGAAAATTCAAGAAATCACTTAAAATATTCTCTTTGACTTTAAATCCAAATAAAATCTAGAAATTTTAAATAACCCAAATTTTGAATTAATTAAAGTTTGATTAACTCATATTAAATTGTTTTTATTTTCTAAAATTTCAAGTTTAAGCTTTATTAATCCAAAAAAAATCGAATGGTTAATTTTAATTTGAAATTTTTCAAAAAGCCTTGAAAATCGGGATGTTACAAAACTACCCCCCTTAAGAGAATCTCGACCTCGAGATTCAGACTTGATAAGCAAAAAGATGGTTATACTCTCCTTTCAGATCTTCTTCTCGTTCTCAGGTGACTTCTTCTTTTGAGTGATTATTCCAGTGAACTTTGCACGAACGAATGATCTTGCTTCTGGTAACGCGCTCTGCAATATCAAGAATCTTGATTGGCTGCTCCACATGGGTGAGGTCTTCCTAAAGGTCAATGCTCTCAAGCGGTGTTTGCTCTGTTGGAACTCGAAGACACTTCTTTAGTTGCGATACATGGAAGACGTTATGAACTGCGGATAAAGATGTCGATAGCTCTAACTGATAGGCGTCTTCGCCTCTTCTTCCCAAAATCTTGTACAGTCCAACAAATCTTGGTGCGAGTTTTCCTTTGATCTGAAATCTTCTTACTTCTCTGAGTGGAGTTACTCTAAGATAGACAAAATCTCCTGTTTCAAAGGACAATTCTCTGCGACGATTGTCAGCATAACTCTTCTGTCGGGATTGAGCCACTCTCAATCGTTCTCTTATCGTTCTTACTTTAATTTCAGCATCCTTAATCAATTCAGGTCCAAAGATCTGGTGTTTTCCCACTTGGTCCCAAAGGAGAGAGGTTCTACACTGTCTACCGTACAATGCTTCAAAAGGAGATATTTGCAAGTTGGTTTGATAGCTGTTGTTGTACGAGAATTTTGCATAAGGAATATTCTGATCCCAACTCTTCCCATAGTCTATAGCACAGGCTCGAAGCATGTCTTCCAAAATCTGGTTTACACGTTCAGTCTGTCCATCTGTTTGGGGATGATATGCTGTACTGAAGTTGAGTCTGGTCCCCAAGGCTTCATACAGGCTCTTCCAAAATCTAGATGTGAACTGCGATCCTCTGTTGAACACTATCTTTTTTGGTACTCCATGTAGACAAACGATCCTAACCATGTATAACTCTGGTAATTTACTGCTTTTGTCAGGAACCAGTGGATGCATCGCCGCCGCCATCGAGATCCAGTGAGGCGTTGCTACCGTCGGGATCCAGTGGGAGCGATGTCGTCTAGCCACTCAGCTACCGCCGCTTCTTGGCAAGTCAAAAATTCGTCACCGAAATCCATATCCCTATCTCTCCTTTTGCTACTTTGGCTTTGTGATGAGCTGCTGATTCAATTGAGTTGTTGTAGACACACGGGCATGCTTGTGGGCATCGGCCACCTACGGGCAACGAGCATGGACGAGATTCTTCGTTTGTCGTCCTCCGCGGGCATGCCTGTGGGGGAGATTTGGGTTGGCGGGCATGGGTATGGGCGAGCAATACCCGTGTCCGTCTCGCCCAATTGCCATCTCTAAGCATGAACCGATATATGTGCTGATCTGTAAATCAGAAGTGTCATATATAATGATATAAGATCAGAGATGTTTAGAATGACATCTAAAACATCAATAAAGCATTTTACAAATAAGTCACATACTTGCTAATCAATATAAATAATATTGTATCGAAGAGACGAAATAATATATTATTCAAATATTCACAAACATATAAACGATACAATTATGTACGTGATTACCTCTAGCGCATCACTAACGCATAGGCTTGTGCCATAATCAGTGAAGCCCCCCTTTCCGAACCCACCCACTCCACCCACTCTCGCGTGTGGAGCCCCCACTGAATACAATCATTTTGGTGTGCAGTCTCGTTCGTACAAGGGTATCTTTTGGTTGTGAACCAACCCGGCCCTTCCTCGGCTAGTGAGCAACTAATTTTTAGTTTTTCACTGTCCTATGGTTGGCTGTTACACTCAGTTCTTTATCAATTAAACACAATAAACGATCTAATCTTACTGCACGTCAAGCAGTTCTTTGTAACTACGTATGTTTGGTTTGTGCCCAAATCAAGCCTAGCCAAAATTTTGGCGGTTTTGGCTGCCTACAATTTGGTCTAAGGTTTGGCAAGAAATGCATGGAACATAACCATGGAACAATAGGTTTGGCAGAATTTTGGTAACCATCCAAACAAGGGCCAAATTACACAAACCAAATTTTGACAAGGCTGGTTTAGGGATAGGGGGTTGGTTTAACCGGTAGTTATCGTTCAAATCATTTTCAAACTCTTTCTCTTGGGAATTTTTTTAATTAACTAACCTTTTTTTAATTTTTATTTTAAAGTTAATCCCTGATGAACGTTATTTCCAATTCTGATCTCTTTGGTTATGCCACTACCCGTAGCGTAACAAAACAACCCTGTCACGTCAACCCGTATCTGGGAGAAGCTCCTATCACGCCACCACCCGTAGCGTGATAGTGTTGTTTGGTCACGCCACGACCAATGGCGTGATCAAAAATGCTATTTAGCGAATTTATTCTATAGCGTGACAGCGTTGTTTTGTTACACCACTGGTGGTGGCGTGACAAATTGGCAATAAAGTTCGCTGAGAATTAACTTTAAAATAAAAGTTAAAAAAGAGTTAATTAATATAAAAAATGTTCTTCTCCCGGTCTCTCCAGAGAGAGAAAAAAGTTCAAACTATCAATGTCAGGAAAGGACAGGGAAGACAGATCTCGTCCAACGGCGAGATTAGCCGTATCCAGTCACAAACTGGCGAAGCCGGGCCTCAGACGGGTGGGCCCGAGGAGGCGGTCCCCTCTCCGGCGGGCGGGATCTCCTGCGGCCAAATCGAACGCCCCGCGAGCCCCCGATGCCGCCCGTCCAGGGAAAGGCGCAAGTGTTGGCTGTCGTCCCGCGGGCCCCACCCCAAGCAGCTGCCCCAGTCAGCTACAGGATCGGCACCCATCCGCTGAGCGATGGGTCCTATGTTTTACGGGGTCCAGAGTCAGTGAGGGCGGTGGGTCCACGTCACTCGGGTGCGCTCTCTTGGCACTAACGTGTGCCGCACGGGTGCGTTGGGCTTTTTCTTTCGACCGTGAGTTTATCTCGTCATCATCGTCCATGATCTAACGCCCACTTGCGCTTAAAGGCCTCTCTCGAAAAGAGGATCACTTGTTTTGAAGTAGCCAATGCGTACGACGCAGTAACATCCGATAAAAAAATCAAAATTAATATCAATTGGTGCAGTACTTACTATAGTAAAATCGCCTCAGTGCAGGCGCTTTAGAGCCCTATTTCTTTCCCTATGAAACACTGTTTACACAAAAGATGTCGATAATAATATAGAAGATCCAGATCTCTCTGGCCGGGATCTCTCCCCCGTACCTGAACCTTTTGACCCAAACTTTTCAAGCCTTCGTTGGTTTGGATTAAGATTGCAACAAAGCTCGTCTTTAGCCATCTCCAATCAACTGTTATCGCCTAAATCACAATCAGAAGAACCTATTTAGAATGCAGAAGTTTCACATACATATTGCTGAAGACAATACAATGCTTGTGCGAACTACGAGGAAATCCCAGGTTTGAAATGGACAAACCTTTCTGAGTATGTGTTCCCCTCAGGTATGCGTACACAATGTATTACAATATTTTGCAAGTAAATGTATGCACATACGAACCGACCAGTGCCTTACGGAATGAGATCATTTACATTAGAGGACTAAATACAGATGATGAACAATTCTCTGTATTAGGATCATCTCCTAATCATCGGATCGAAGTCTAACGGCTCAGATCCAATGGTATAGTATATGTGCCACAGAAAACAAATTCAGCTCCACAGCAAAATCGAATACTTGTGCTTACAGTACTTGCTACAGTATAATTCAGCTTTCAATATAGCATACCCATTTTATTTAACACACAGCTCTCTCAGTAATGCCGAGTATCCGGTTTCGTGCCTTACAACATCAGTAGATACTTATCTCGATCCACGTCACGTGCTTCGATTCTTAGAGGTTGTTTGGATTGGAGCCCCATTTAGCTTTACCAAAATTTTGGTGTTACCCTGATAATTTGGCCACCATTTAGTTTGAAGCCAAAATTTGGCTTGCCCCAATCTCCCAAGCGATTTTGTTGGCAAAGTTTTGGTTTCAAAATTTTGCACCAAAGTATTGGCTTGGCACACGGTGAGCTCGGCTACAATCCAAACACCATTTTTTTTTCTTCAGATTTTGGCATTGCCAAAATTTTGGTTTGGCAACTCGGGGAGTCAAACCAAACTAGCCTTAGTGTTCATTGACCTTTGACCGGCGTCTTTGCCATTTAAAGTAGGGGTGAAAACGGATCGAATAGTTTCCGTCCGATTCGGACGAAAACGGATTCGGATGGTCTCGGATCGGATTTTTTTGGATAGTTTTCGGATCGGAAACGGATTCAGTTTTTTTTTGCCGGAAACGAATACGGTAGACATGATATTCGTCGGATACGAATACGGATTCGAATTATCCAGATAAGAACATCCGAATATCCAGCACTTAGCACTACTCACGCTGCTGGGCTTCTGCGTCAGCGTTCTCTTCATCGTTTTCGTCTGCGCCCTCATCCGCCGCCGCCGCTCCCCCTTCCCGCCCCTCCCCGCCAGCTATTTCTTCGCCATCCAGGCTTGACCCCGCCACCGTTCGCC
This sequence comes from Phyllostachys edulis, assembly GCA_036346405.1. Classification (NCBI taxonomy): domain Eukaryota; kingdom Viridiplantae; phylum Streptophyta; class Magnoliopsida; order Poales; family Poaceae; genus Phyllostachys; species Phyllostachys edulis. The sequence continues at coordinate 7,764,451 of CM070554.1, read as the reverse complement.
TTACTGCCGCGCCTTCTCGGTGGTGGCCCCATAACTCGGCCTCCTCACGCTTCCGTCGCTTGCATGGCATGATGTCCTCCAAGCGAACTCTTCCATTAACGGCGAGATCCGCCTAATGCGCTCTCGTCCTTCCTTCTCCGGCTTTAAGCGCTCCGCCTCTCCACAGACCTCCTCATTGACACCTTCCGGCGCCAGATTGAGGACTCCCACGACGAAACACAACCATTTCGAGCCGGCCGTGCAACAGAGGTCCCGCCTCCTCTCCCGTTCGCACCATCGGCTCTTCTTGCCGACGCCGCTTTGCTCGTGGCGGCCTCGAGGAGCGGCGGCGGCGGTGCCATCTGCGTCGCGGTCCTCGTCCTCGTCTTCGACGGCGTCGTCTGCGTCATCCTCGTCATCAAGAAGCTCCGCCGGTGGGGTTCTTGAAGGATCTCCTCCATCGAGCAAGTCCGACAGCAAGAAGCATCCCTCCACCTCAAGAACCGCCACCGCCGCCGGTCCCCAAGAGAACCCTCTACGGCGGCGAGGGTCCACGGAGGAGCAGTGTCGGCGCCGAGCGGCTCTACAAGGCGAGGCGGGCAGAGGCGGAGGAGATGCATGGCAAGACGTTCTGCCGTCTGCAGCGGCTGCTCCTCACGCCTCGAGCTCGGCTCCGCGGCTCTGACGCCATGCACCTCGCCGCCGCCAAGTCCAGATCATGATGTCCCGACCACCGCCGCCTCGATGGACTCTCCTCTCCTCACCTTGTACCGCCGTTCTTGGAGTTCTACTACTTGTGGATTAGCTTAGTGTTTAGCATTAGTAACTACTAGTAAGTATTGTAGTGGCAAGAAGCCATGAACTGAAAAAAGTTTTGACTTTTTTTGTATAGAGAAGGGATTAATATGGGTTGTTTTTATCTCTTTTGTTGTAATTTTATGGTGTTGCAACTTGCAAGTGTTGACTACTTAAAAAAAATGGTGCGTTGTAAATTGGGAAATGAACTGTTTGTAATAATTATTTATTGTAATAATTACTGTTAAATACGCTAATCCTTGAGTCACATGGTGAGAAATTCGTGCAACATGTTACAATTCGGTGCTTGATCAGTTTTATGACCTAATTGAGGTTGATAAGGTGTGCTTGATATCTAGAGGATCAATAAACTCGCTCAGAAGTAGTTTACAAGGACTATGAAGTAACTCTGGATACTGAAAATATGAACAATTCATGAATGTTTGCATCAAACAAACTAGTTATATGTTTTCGTTAATTTTTGGCATGCAATTTAAGGGGTTTTTATGTTTCGAAAAAATATATTCGTATTTGTTCCGTATTCGTATTCGATATTATTTGCATCCATATTCGTATCTGGGGTATCCGTATTCATATCCGTATCCAAAAAAAATAAAACAAATATGGCAGAACCATTATCCGTCCATATCCGATCTGTTTTCACCCCTAATTTAAAGAAGATGTGACATCCACTAGTCACACAGCAAACCACATTCAGAATGTAATGTTTTGAATAAATCTTGTGCGTAAAAAATTAAAATTAAACAAGTTAGATTAGAAGCGTCACCACTATAAGTAATCTGGCGCATACAAGCCATTAGCATCGTAAACATCAGAGAATAAAAAAAATCTTGAATTTGCTCGATGGAATCTAACGCCCTCAATCGGCCCGATCGGACGGTGGAGAAGGGCCTGACTTGGCGTGCTACACTACGCTGCATGCCGGCCAGGGGGCGTGGTAGTGATACACGCCACACGGTCACTGCATGGAGCCAGGAAAGGTGACCGATTTGAATCAGAACGAGCAGTTGCTCCTGTATGCTCATATATTACAAGGTAAAAGGAAGGGATATGAGTCCGAGTTAGATATATATTCAAAGTATAAATATATAGTGTCGATCTCTTGTAACTCTAACCATAAGAAAAGAGAGAAAAAACTTCCCATATGGACGTAAACTTTGTTGAACCTCGTAAACAGATTCTCGTATTTTTTATGTACTTACTGTGATGACTCTCTCCGTAAAAGATTGTTGTCGGTTCCAACAGTTGTGAATGGCCAAAAGCACCCCTGATCAAGCACCATTCCATCTCAAACACCACACTCTAGGACCAACTTGGAATGCCAGTATTTTTTTAAGATTCATGTGGGAATCAAAAGGTCTCCTATTTCTCTCTTAAAAAACAGTTTCCTATAAAACTCATGCAAATTAAATTTTGTATTTCCATTTAATTTTTTTTGAGTGTTCCACGAATTAAGGGTGTGTTTGATTGGTAGGATAAGGTTGAATAGGATGAGATGGTATAAGTAGGATGAGATTGTCTTGGATGAGATGGTACAAGTAGGATGAGATTGTCCTGAATAAGATGATACAGACAGACATTTTGGTTGATTCTATTAGATGGTACACAAATGGTACAAGATTATGTTTGGTTGAGTGGATGAGGTTGGTTCGGTAACCTCCTCCCTACATTGATGAGATTATCTCCATGGTATTTTTTTGCTTTTCTTTCTTTTTCTTTTTTCTTCTTTTTTGCTTTTCTTCCTTCCTTTTCTTACCTGACTATTAAAAATCAACTAATTATCCTTTTGTAATTAATCTATAATTTTCTAGCTTAATCTCTAGTTAAGTTCTCTATTTTAATTTAAAGGTTAATAATATACTATTAGCTCTTCTTTAACTTAATGCAATTTTTAGTTAGTATGACCCACTCATATTGAACTATTTGAGTAATTAAACATTAACAATTTCGAAATATACAACTTATAGTTAAATTTGTTCTTTAAGTTTAGCTGCTAATGACAAACCTATTAATATCTAACGCGAGTGGTGAGCGCACGCGCGACGTGAGCGGATGAGTCCATCCTATACCACGTGGTTTACACAATTTCATCAAAGTATCAAACGGAATTGTTCAGCATCTCAAGGGAATATTCCCAGAATATGTACCACCCCATCCAAAACCAATTGGTTTGATACACTCAACATAAAAGAGGGACAAAAACTTATTCGGAATCATCCCATACATATACAACTTGATCCATCCAACTAAACACACCCTAAGCCCTAAGGCACTTAAAACGAAGCAACAGTTTCACTGTCTTAAAATATTATCACATTATTTTTTAGAAAAAAACCCTTAAACCTTAGTGCACCGAACGCATTATATTCAACTCAATAGGAACGCATTATATATATTCAACTCAATAGGTCGATCAGATGTCCGATCCATCCGCTTATTGCAATGGTTCATCTGAGGTGTCGTGGTAATTACACGAAAGTGATCTACAGCGAAAATAAAAGCTAACGTGAAAAATGCACGCATTAAATTATAATTACAACAAGTGAAAATGTCATTCTATGCGTACGCGTTGCCATCCAGGGTTTTTGTTCGTTGATGTTGGGACGACACATTTTACTTCTCCTTCGTGTTCCTAGACGTGTTAGCAAAAATAGCTCTCATCGTGATGGATTTACATAAATGAAGCCTCGTTCGTGCGGTCACTGTGCGATTTTCCTAATGAACCGACACGTACCCATGTCTGCACTATCATCATGCGAACTAGCAACAACCGTACGCCCACCGTGCGGTCGAGCTGGCTGCTGCTCGACCACCGTGCAGACGAGGGGATATCGCATGGCCACCGTGCGGTCGAGGGGATGCCGCACGGCCACTATGCAATCGAGTTGACTCCCACATGGCCACCATGCGGAAGAAGTTTAGAACATGCTTAATCTTCGGTTGTTATCTTGATCCAGTCCAATTTTTACAATCCATACTATATTACCACTAATCTTTCAACCTTTCATCTCCAATAGCTTCATCCTGAATAGAAAAATTCAGAGACCTAGTTAAGAGGTTGCATGCATGATTAATAATGGTCTAGAATAAATCAAATAATCCAAATGATAGATGCTTTTGGATATGTATTGATGCTATAAATCACCTACTAGAAAATTATTAGTTCTTATTTATAGTTTATTTAATTATGAGCAAATGATCAACTAGAAATAGCTTTTTTACGAAAATTTTACTATGACTAATTTACTAACAACGCGGTTAATAAAGAATTACCTGCTAATATGGTTGTAAATGACAGCGGTTAATAACGCTAAAACGTCCCTGAAAATAAAACCGATAGATAGCCAGAGAGTGACCGAGAGAGAGAGAGAGAGAGCGCACGAGACGGCGAAACTAAATCGCACTTGGCATTTCACCTCCCTCTCGTCACACCCATCACCCGACATTTCACCTCCATTAGTCGCCGTTGCCTTTAGCTTTATTCCCCGTCCCATCACTGTCGTTTGCAGTATTTGCTTGCATTCAAAATGCCGAGTGAGGGGTGTGACAGGAGGGAGGTGAAATGCCGAGTGTGATTTAGTTTCGTCGTCTCACTCGCTCTCTCTCTCTCTCTCTCTCTCTCCGTCGTTCTCTGGTTCTCTGTCAATTTTATTTTCGGGGACATTTTAGCGTTATTAACCGCTGCATTTGCATCTATATTTTAGCACGTAATTTTTTCCTTGTTTATAAATTCTTTATTAGCTGCATTGTTAGTAAATTGGTCGTAGTAATTTTTTTTGTAAAAAAATGATATTTCATCAGTGGATCATTTGCTCATAATTAAATAAACTATAAAAAAGAACTAATAATTTCCGGTAGGTGATTTATAGCATCAATATATATCCAAAAGCATCTGTTATCTGGATTATTTGATTTATCCCAGACCATTATTAATCATGCATGCAGGCTCTTAACTAGATCTCTTAATTTTTCTTACGAGGAGCTAGCTAGCATGAAATCATGCATATCTCAACTAACCGTATGCATGCCCCATATATTATTTTAAGTGCCCAGTGGGAGCATGTTTCATGTACCCTTTATTTAGGATGACGTTGTTGGAGACGAAAGGCTGAAAGATTGGTGGCAATATATTATGGACTGTAAAAATTGGACTGGATCAAGATAACAGCTGAAGATTAAGCACGCTCTAAACTTCGTCCAGATGGTGGCCATGTGCCACCGATTTCGAGACGCGGTAACTATGTGGCATCCTCGATCAAGACAATGGTCGTCGCGGTAGTATCCTTCGACCGCACGGTGGCGTGTGGTTGTTGCTAGTCCGTATGGTGACAATGCAGACATAGGTACGTGTCGATCTATTGGGAAAACCGCACGATAACCATGCGAACGAGGCTCTATTTTCGCAAATCCAACATGTTGAAAACCATTTTTGCTAATACGTCCGGAACCGTGCCAAAAATTCCATAATGCATGAGTCACGGGACGTAAAATACCGTCCAATACCAGCTTCCCTGTTTCTAATTGCCCAGCCTTTTTATGGCTTTCAGCCTTTCAGGTACGCCTACAAGGGCATTTCCGTCAGACGGGGAAAAGGCGCATGACCGCATCGCGTCCTCTGTTGCACGTGCCGTCCGGCCACGTCCGCCAGATTCCTCCGCGACCCTCCCCTCGAAATCCCCGAACTGCCCCGTTCTTAACATAATCCTACGAGCCCAAACCCGTCATTTCCACGCCCTGATTAATTAGGGCCTAACCCCGCGACAGGACGCGATTGGGCGTCCCCAGCCGTCGATCAGTCGCGATTAGGCGCGGATTAGCGGTGCTAATCCGAACGCTAATCCCGGGCTTAGGCGCGAGAGGCGAGGACTGCGATTCGATGCGGGCACATGGCATGTTACCCCGGCACGCCCATCCCCCATACTGCACACCTCGCCATTTCCCCTCTCTCTCCAATCCAACTCTCTGCTTGAGCTTGTCTTCTTCTATGGTGACGGCGGAGTAGTGGGCGGCGGCGGTGGAGGCGAAGGCGTAGGTCGCGGACTCGAGGTGCTATGAGTGCTTTGTGGCTGGCGGTGCTGCTGCTGATTGCGTCGGTGGCGGCGGAGGACGACGCGCAGCTGCTGGAGCAGTTCAAGGCGGCGGTGCCGAACCGGGCGGCGCTCGGGGGGTGGAGCCGCGGCGACGGCGCGTGCAGGTTCCCCGGCGCGGGATGCAGGGGAGGGAGGCTCGCGTCACTGTCCCTCGCGGGGGTCCCGCTCAATGTGGACTTCCGCGACGTCGCCGGCACGCTTCTGCAGCTGGGCGGCGTGGAGGAAGTCAGCCTCCGGGGGGCCAACGTCAGCGGCTCGCTCGCGGACGCCGGGGGCGGGAGGTGCGGGGAGAGGCTGGCCTCGCTGGACCTGTCCGGCAACGGCGCGCTGCGCGGGTCCCTCTCGGACGTCGCCGCGCTCCTCGGCGCGTGCGGCGGGCTGAGGGAACTGAACCTTTCTCGTGACGCGGTCGCCGGTGCTGGTGGGAAGGGAGGTGGAGGTGGGGGCTTCGCCGGTTTGGATGCCCTTGACTTGTCGTACAACAAGATCTCCGGCGACGGAGACCTCAGTTGGATGGTGCGCTTCGGCGTGGGGGGTGTCAGCCGGCTGGACCTCGCCGGGAACAAGATCTCTGGGTCACTTCCGGCGTTCGCCAACTGCTCCAGAATGGAGTCTCTTGACTTGTCCGGCAACGAAATCTCCGGGGAGGTGCCGGCCGGGGTCCTCTCTGGTTGCCGTGGTCTGGTCTCCCTCAACCTCTCCGGCAACCACTTCGAGGGCACGTTCCCTCCGGACATCGCCGGGCTCGTGTCGCTCTCCTACCTCAACCTGTCGAGCAACAACTTCTCCGGTGAGCTCCCAGGCGACGCACTCGCTGGGCTGCCGCGGCTCACGGCGCTTTCGTTAGCCTTCAACTACTTCAACGGCTCCCTGCCGGACTCCGTGGGCGCGCTTTCCGAGCTCGAGACTCTCGACCTTAGCTCCAATGCGCTCACCGGCGCTATAACGGCGTCACTCTGCCCGGACACTGGCTCCAAGCTCCAAGTGCTCTACCTGCAGAACAACTACCTGACCGGCAGCATACCGCGGGCCATCTCCAACTGCGCCAGCCTCAAGTCTCTCGACCTCAGCCTCAACTACATCAATGGGTCCATCCCCACATCCCTCGGCGACCTTCGTGGGCTCCGGGACCTCATCCTGTGGCAGAACGAACTGGAGGGTGAGATCCCGGCATCACTGGCCGGTGCTCGCCGACTCGAGAATCTCATTCTCGATTACAATGGGCTCACCGGCAGCATGCCATCGGAATTGGTGAACTGCGAGGATCTGAACTGGATATCACTTGCTAGCAACCGGCTGTCCGGGTCGATACCGCCATGGCTCGGGCGGCTCGACAACCTTGCAATCTTGAAGCTGAGCAACAACTCCTTCTCAGGTCCGATACCACCGGAGCTAGGAGACTGCAAGAGCTTAGTTTGGCTGGACCTGAACAACAACCAGCTTAATGGATCAATACCACCGGAACTTGCAAAGCAGTCTGGGAAGATGGCTGTGGGCCTTATCACTGGGCGGCCATACGCATACTTGCGCAATGACGAGTTGAGCAGCGAGTGCCGTGGCACAGGGAGCCTGCTTGAGTTCAGCAGCATCCGTTCTGATGACCTAAACCGGATGCCTAGCAAGAAGCTGTGCAACTTTACGCGGACATACATCGGGAGCACGCAGTACAATTTCAACAACAATGGGTCCATGATATTCCTGGACTTGTCCTTCAATCAGCTCGATTCTCAGATTCCCAAGGAGCTTGGGAACATGTTCTATCTCATGATCATGAATCTTGGGCACAATTTGCTTTCTGGTGCCATCCCAAACGAGCTTGGAGGTGCCAAGAAGCTCGCTGTGCTTGACCTGTCACACAACCAGCTTGAAGGCCCAATACCCAGTTCATTCTCGATGCTGTCATTGTCGGAGATTAATCTGTCATATAATAGGCTGAATGGATCAATACCGGAGCTGGGGTCCCTTGCCACTTTCCCAAAGAGCCAGTATGAGAACAACTCTGGCCTGTGTGGTTTCCCTCTCACGCAGTGCGAGCACAATGCTGGGCCGAGCGTCGCCGATGGCCGCCATTCCAACCGGAGACGGGCATCCCTTGGGAGCAGTGTTGCGATGGGGCTGCTGTTCTCACTGTTCTGTGTAGTCGGGGTGGTCATCATTGCATTCAAGAGCCAGAAGCGGCAGAAGAACGAGGAGGTGAGTGGCTCCCGCGACATCTATATTGACAGCTGGTCGCATTCCGGGACTGTCAATTCGAATTGGAAGCTCTCTGGCACGAACGCATTTAACATCAACCTGTCTACGTTTGAGAAGCCACTGCAGAAGCTCACTCTTGCTGACCTTGTTGAGGCTACCAATGGATTCCACAACGACAGTCTGATTGGGTCCGGTGGATTCGGGGATGTTTACAAGGCACAGCTGAAGGATGGGAGGGTTGTTGCTATCAAGAAATTGATACATGTGAGTGGACAGGGTGATAAGGAATTCACGGCAGAGATGGAGACGATCGGCAGAATCAAGCACCGGAACCTTGTTCCACTACTGGGCTATTGCAGGGTCAGCGAGGAGCGACTATTGGTGTACGACTACATGAAGTTTGGTAGTTTGGAGGATGTGCTGCATGACCGGAAGAAGCTTGGGATCAAGCTGAATTGGGCAGCACGACGGGAGATTGCTGTGGGCGCTGCTAGGGGTCTGGCATTCCTCCACCACAATTGCACCCCACACATCATTCACAGGGACATGAAGTCCAGCAACGTGCTTATTGATGAGCACTTGGAGGCCAGGGTGTCCGACTTTGGAATGGCGAGGATGATGAGTGTGATGGATACGCACCTGAGTGTGTCCACCCTCGCGGGCACACCGGGCTATGTGCCGCCAGAGTACTACCAGAGCTTCCGGTGCACGACCAAGGGAGATGTGTACAGCTATGGTGTGGTTTTGCTTGAGCTGCTCACGGGGAAGCAGCCAACGGATTCATCGGACTTCGGCGAGGACAACAATCTAGTAGGATGGGTGAAGCAGCACACCAAGCTGAAGGTCAGTGATGTGTTTGATCCTGAGCTACTCAAGGAGGACCCGACCCTAGAGCTTGAGCTCCTGGAGCACCTGAAAATTGCTTGTGCATGCTTGGACGACAGGCCTGCAAGGCGGCCAACAATGCTGAAGGTCATGGCGATGTTCAAGGAGATACAGGCTGGGTCGACAGTCGACTCCAAGACCTCGCCAGTAGCCACGGCATCAATCGATGAGGCCGGGTTCGGGACTGTGGAAATGAGCCTCAAGGAAGGATTTGAGGAGAAGGATTGAAGGCGAGCATGGACACATACACTGCAACATGGGACAAGCGCCAAGCGGGGGCTGCACCACACTGGCTGGTAGTGAGAATGCTGGGGTGATGAGTTCAGTTTTGTGATCAACGTCGTTTTGGAGTCTCCACGGCAGATTGACATCCAGTTCTGATTGTACGTGAAAACAAAATGCTCCTCTGTAGCTTGATCAAGATAGATGTTAGTAAGATTTTCTGTACCTACCCGATTAGTTCTGCCCTTTTTTCATCTTTGTTAAGCTTCTCTTTTAACTGTGTATGTACATAGATAAATGTTGATTTCTCTTCGCTGCAAGACCAAATTTTGTTTCTTTTCAATTTGCTCCAAGCCACGTTGACTGTTCAGTTGCTTAAGAGATACTACCTAGATGTAAGGGACATACATAATATTAATTGCAGATCCAACAGAAAACTTTAGAGACATGTAGCTACCCAACGATCTGAAAAGTTGGTCTCCAAATATGAGAAACTAGAAAGGGTGGTGGACTGGTGGTTCCTGTTGTTGGATTGGGCTACTCTGATTGAAGGGGTGGATGCAGAGAATTTATAGTGTATGATTATTAGGAACGATTTTCACTGTCTCATCAAAGGTCGAGATAAAGTGACATAGTTTTTCCCTACAATATTTTTCCCTCTGACAAAGCACTCTTCACGTAATGGGCAATGGGCCTCGGCGGTACCATAGAGAATCCAGATCCACTATTGTTTACTCTGAAAGAGGGGCACCCCAAAAATTAAACAGCGAGAGGTCAGTCAAGACTCAAGAGGCTGAGACAGCACCTGTTTCCATGTGGGATTGTGCATTGCTTTGGGCATGGGTGGGGTCTCATGCACAGTCACACATAGACAAGCATGGAGAGGGATCCTCCTATGCAGTAAAACAGTCAATGCATAGATGCTACGGTACATGAGTATTAGAAGTGATCTTCACTGTCCGATCAAAATTTAAAGACCGAGATCAATCCCTACAACATTTTTGCTATAGTTCTTTTTGCTACAGCAATCGCTACACTGCTTTCTCCTACGTTGCTGCTGTGTTTTTACAACATCAGAACGCTGTTCACATAGTGTGAAAGTACTGTTCATATCGTGGACCTATGCACTCATGTAGCAGATCTGGATCCCACTACATTTCTTTAGGGTGGGTTTGGTTGGGTGAACCAGGGTGAATGAGATGGGATGGTACATGATGGATGGAATGATCCTGTATGACATGATACAAGTAAGATGTTTGGTTGGTGGGATAGGATGATACATGATTTTATTTGGTTGATAGAATATGATGGTTCAAGATGGTGTTTGGTTTGATGAATAAGATTGTATTTGGATTACCACAATTTTTTCCTTTTCCTTTTATTCCTTTCTCTTTTCCCCCCTCATTTCCTTCCTTTCTTTCCATCTTTTTCTTTTTCTCCCTTATCTCATCTCCTGCCGACACACTTCTTTCTTCTCCGAAATAGGCAGGGGGAGAGCCTGACCGGTGCACGCCATGGGGCAGTGGCGAGCCCAAGGCAAGCACAGACGGAGAGCCGAGGCGCAAGAGGCCCACCATGACAGTGGCCTGATCGGCAGCGCCACAAGACACGAGAACTAGGGACAGGTGTACGTCAAGGTAGAGGCGAGAGGCGGCCGGGAACATCGGCCAAGCCAAGCTGGGAGGCACGAGGGCGAGAGGAGCCGGCGGCCGAGGCGCAACCGAGGGAGCTGGAGGCGGTGGCGCCGTGGAGCCACCCGAGAACAAGGAAGTCCAAGTTGCATGGGCGCCGGTGGCGGCAGGCGAGCAGGAGCAGGCAGCGGCCGGAGGCGAGCCAGGGAGCAACGCCAAGAAGCTTCAGCCAGGAGCCAAGCACCGGGCAAGAAAGAAATGAAGACATGAGAAGGGAGGAGGGGAACAGCTGGAGAAGATGAGCGCTCGCGGGGAGTTGAACCATGTGGTCCGAGATTTTTCATGGAATGCTTTGGTACAATATCTAATCAGAATATTCCTCCAAATGGAACGAGTTGGTGCTGAACCATTTGGTTCCATTCCTTGAATAAAACACGCGAACCACTCTATTTCCCAAACGGAACCATCCCGTTCAACCTCATTCAACCAACCAAACGTACCTTAGTGCTCTCTCTCTCGGCATGCAAATCATCACGGGGGAGAGGTTAGTTTAGCCTTGCCTTTAGTTGGTCAAAGGTTCCGTTAAGCATTTTTTTTTGTTTTCACTCCAGGTATCTTAATCACCTGTGTAACATGGCTCCTGGTCTTGTTATAATACTCTTCTTTCAAGTTGATTGTTCAGGTATAATTGGTATAGCTTTTCTTGTTCAAGTTATGGGTTTGCATGCGTTTCTTTGCAATGGTTTGTGTTTTATCGGAGTGAGAATCCTAGAGGTCGGCATTCATCAGATCTGGTAAAAAGTTCATGATTCTCTGCGTTGCTGCATGAAATACAGGAAATATAGAGACGCTACAATGTACTGGCTTTAGAAACTATCTCCGCCGTCTAATAAAAAACGAAGGGCCTCCAATCAAAAACGACGCCAATTGCTACAGTAATTTTGTTACACCGTCGCTGCAGTGTTTTGCTGCCCTATTTGCTACAGTAAAAACTGTTTATGCGGTGCCATCTGTATTTACTGTAGGGATCCGCATCCCAAAGGCATCTGTAACTAGGATCTTCGCATGCATAACTTCTGCACAGGCGACAAAAGTTCTTTTTCCTTGTGGCAAAGAATTTAGGCCTTCGACTACTCGAAAAGCTCCATGTACTCTCTCACTAGCCCCTTCATCATGAAACCACACAAAACACAAATCTACCTGTGCCTGGTGACATCGACAGAATGGACCCTCTGACCTCTGTCCTGTACAGATTTTAAAGGCAAGTAAAAAAATAATATCTAGAGTGCAATTTCATTCAAGCTTGTAAAGCTCATATCAGTGTTTGTGATTTCTGGATCATTTTGTTTCTAGCTGACGGTGATCTTTGTAGTCTTTCGAGAATAATTGTGTGTCTTTTGTAGGATACTACACCCTTTATTTATAGTCTAAACATTGAAATCCGACTATAATACAGGATTAAATCTGACTCTAACACAGCTCATTATTAGATCCTAATACTAACTCACCAATACATCCCTTTAAGATGGGTCGAAGATATCAACTATGTTCATCTTGTTACATATTGTAGCATCCTCTCTATATGACCTAACCCTTTAGTAAAACAACCAGCCAACTATTCACCGAACTTAACATACTCCAACTTTAGCATCCTATCATCGAGTTTTTCCTCGATGAAGAATCTATCAATCTCAACATGCTTGGTACGATCATGCTGTACTGAATTGTTAGCAATATTGATAGCCGATTTGTTGTCGCAATGCAACACCGAGAGATTATTCCTCCATATCCGAAGCTCAGACAATAAACCCTTCATTCATATCATTTCACTCACACGTAACGTTATTGCTCTGTACTCTGCCTCTGCAGTAAACCGAGCCACAACCTCTGCTTGTTGCTCCTTTATGACACATGGTTACCTCCCACAAAGATACAATATCCAGAGGCAGACCTCATGTCATCCACACTGCTCACCCAATCAGCATTGTATTACCCTTCCACATGCAGGTGTTGATTCTTCCTGAACCAAAGGTCTTTCCCAGAGCTGCTCTTCAAATACCGCAGGATTCGATAGATAACATCCACATGTCATGTTCTGATCATACATATATCGACTAACCACCCTCATTGCATATGAAATATTAGGCATTGTATGGCACAAATAGATAAGACGTCCAACAAACCTTTGATAAGCTTCATTGTTAACTGGATCTCCCGACTCAGTACATAGCTTGTGATTCCTAACAATAGGTGAAGCAATAGGGTGACACTCAAGCGTACCTATTTCTGCCAGCAGATCAAGAACATACTTCCTCTGGAAGAGAATTATACTATTCGAAGAACGGACAATCTCAATCCCAAAAAAATATTGAAGAGTTTCAAGATTTTTTTCTATAGGGACTTGATTTCCTTGGCATCATTTCTAGTGATCACAATATCATCAACATAGACTGTCAATGTGGTGATATGTACCCATCTATACCTATAAAACACAATATCAACATAAATCGCCAATCTGGTGATAAGTGATCACAACATAGACTACCAATCTTTGAGTTTGGTAACGTTGGTCTGTGTGTGCATTTTCTTTCGCGCTAGTGAACTCTGGCAGTTGGAGGAGGGAAAGGAGCATACTTTTCTCCCGCAAATAGAAAGTGTATATGTACGCTGTTCAAAAGGAAGGCAATCATGTGAGAAATTTTTACTGTTTTGGCCCTGTAGGAAATTTTTTTTTTCAAAAGTAGCCTCCGTTAGCTATAATTTACAAGTTTGGCCCCAAAACGATTACGCATCGTCAAGGCCCATCGGCGAGGGACTTCCTCGACCCCGTCTTGTGAGGACTGCCGACCGGCAGGCAGTCACTGCCTCACAGTGGCGTATGGCAGTGCCCCCCTCATTTTTCTCGTCGTCTGTTAAAATATTATTTCATTATATTTTGTAAAAAAACGAAATTCCATTATATTTGATTGAAAATGAATATCGAAGACTCGAGATTCATTTCTTTATTTTTTCGTCGTCTGTTAAAATATTATTTCATTATATTTTGTAAAAAAACGAAATTCCATTATATTTGATTGAAAATGAATATCGGCACTTGAGATTTATAAAAAATTTCATTAAGAAATAAGGGCAAGGAGTAGGGTTTTTTATCCAAATCGTGTTTTCGTCATAGTTTGGCGCATATATATAAAAAGGTATCGGGACTATTGGAGTGTCTCCACGATGAAATCGTCGGCGTATACATGTATATAGACATACAATCGATGAGGTACTTTATGAAGCTTATACGAGAATGTGATTGCAGGGGGTTGGGAGCGGTCATTGTGATGATGAAGATGTCCGAAAATCTGAGTGTCTCCTCGATGAAGACATACTTGCAATATATGCTTAGCGGAGACACGGAACAAGAACTACATTAGAGTATCTTGAACGAAGCGCGTTTCACGTGGTGACATGGCATGATGGTCCCGCTAATTGCTTTAGTCATCCTCGCTACTACTACGATACATCTGCGACACAAGCATCCGGACCATATAAGTACACATGCCTTTAGGGATAGTAAAATACATGGGGGTAGGGCGGAGACTACTACGTAATGATCGACCTCTGCGTGGACCGGGGCCATTTTCCTTCCTTGCTAGCTCGGCATTGAACTCCTCGTGGCCTTCCCTTCCCTTCCCTTGTCGCGGAGTGTCCACGTCGGTGGTATGTCGAAGTCGTCCATGTCTCGCGATTTCACGATGTAAGTTCATCGTATAGTGGAAATCGGAAGAATGATGTAAATTCTTCATAACTCACGTTGTCGTCTGGATTACGCCGGACGGCCGGATACCTTGTCTTGCGGCCGGGCTCGGCCAAGATGAGCCTCTCCTCATGACCTCCTCTAGGACCTCCTCAGACCTCCCTCGGGACCTCCTCTAGGACCTCCCTCTAGGACCTCCCTCAGACCTCCTCTGGGACCTCCCTCTAGGACCTCCTCCAGACCTCCCTCACGACCTCTTCGGGACCACCTCCAGGGCGTCCTCGAGGACCTCCTCGATGACCTCCTCTAGGACCTCCTCAGACCTCCCCTAGGACCTCGTTAGGACCTCCCTAGGACCTCCCTCAGACCTCCCCAAGGACCTCCCTCAGACCTCCCCAAGGACCTCTTCAGGACCTCCGCCAGACCTCCTCTAGGACCTCCTCAAGGACCTCCCTCAGACCTCCCTCGGGACCTCCTCCAGACCTCCCTCACGACCTCTTCCAGACCACCTCCAGACGTCCTCGAGGACCTCCTCGAGGACCTCCTCGAGACCTCCCCAGACGTCCTTATCATTTGCAAGCAAAGTCGTCCCCTTTGGTCTTATCACTTATAAAGTCGCCTCGTGTGATATTGTCACCGTGGAAAGCGCCTGTGTGATCTTGTCCCCTCCGCCAGCGCAGATGCAGACCGCCCCTCCGCCACCGGTAGGGACACCCCCTCACGCCACGTTGCGTCTCCAGTGCTCGGCTATTTAAACGCGCGGCCACACACTCGCTCGATCGTTCCTCTCAGGAATCTCTCCCTCTTTGTGAGGTGCCTCCCTCTCCGTACCTAACATTTTTCTATGTCCTTTATGCGAATTCGTTAGTCGTTACTAATGCGATGCATGTTTGAATTTGCGCTTAGTGTCGAGGTTCAAGAGTTGGTAACGTCGTAGCGGTAAGTTCATTTCAAAGAACGCACGTATGGTTCTTATGTTGTGTGTTGGTTGAAATATTGTCCTATTTTATGTCGAAATGGAACCTTTGACGTGTTCCATGGTAACGCGTCGTTTGGTCGAGACGGAGTTGATTTGTCCACCGCCAACGCGCTTTGGTAAACGTTCCCAACTTTGCACGCCGATTTGGTGGAGCTACTGACGGTGCATTGGCGATTGTTTGATAGCCACGTCGCTAGGAACAAGATAGTAATAGGCGGTCATCGCCACCATGGTCCCACAACACGGCAGATGTTGTGGGGCACAGTGAAGGAGACCAGCGATGGCATGTGGGCGAGTACATGGAGATCGTTAGCAATCCTCACGCTCCGATCTATGGGCGACCCATAGTGTACGTCAATTTTGTTTATCTGCTCAATCCTCCGGGGGCGCCGTTCAAGGAGCCAGCGACGCTCTTGTCCCCTCTTTGGTTTAATGACGATGGGAGAGGTCTCGAGGCGCCCGACGTCGTTACGCAAGATGCTCCAGCTTGATGGAGATTACGGTACTTTCCAACCAAATGAAGGTGTGGATAGATGGCGGGATGCTCGTGTTGATTGTCACGAGATTATCGATGGCATGTCCGAGGGCACCGCCATCGAAGATGAGGATTTACTTTGACTCGCAATCCAAATGCGAGGACGGCCGATGATGAGGCGGGATCGTCGGTGGCATTGTTTCGACCGACACGGACTATGTTCCAAGTCGGTTGGATTGCTGCGGCCTCTTCCCTTGTTCTCGCCCAGAGCACGAGTCGTCGTGGGCCTTCGATCTGACACCACCGCTTAGGGGCAACATTTCCCACAAAAGGTCCGCCGCCAGCAAGCTATCGTGAGGTTAGCGGTGAAGACCAATCGGACTTACCGAGTGTACATGTGAGTTTGAACTTTGTTTGATGTATCTTCAACCATCTGATCGTTGTACTAACTAATATATATCGCCCGTTATGTGCGGGTCTAATCGACACTTACATAGTTAAGTCGTTCTTACCTCTTGCCCCGCAAAGTCCGTCGCAGAGATTCCTCAGGCGAAGCGGCCTTCCGTATCACGATCGTGATGGATCACACATGTGAGCTTCAGAGCCATTACAAACGCATAAGAATGTAACCTCGGCCTACATTGCGAGCATTGTAAGCCATGCGATTGTCGCCGATTTGACCATTTCGCCAAAGGTTCTCATGGCTAACGTAGCTAATACAATAGGGTATGTCGTTAGCTACTGATGAAGGTCCGGCGAAGAAACGAAGGTCCTTGAAGGGTTGTACGGTACCTACAAGGAGGCGCATTTACCTAGTCCCGAATCTTTGAAGCAAATTGCGGATGCTAATCCGGGACATGCGTCAATAGGGGCGATAGGCCCGACAGTCCAACAACCCAAATTCCGTAATCCTTGATCGAGTCTTCGGGCTTTTGGCGGCGGTCGAGTGCTTCCACCATCGTCGTCCCGTCCCGAGTATGGGCGGTACTTTCCTTCTTGGAAATACAAGAGCACCATTCTCACCGCTATTGCGCCGATGGCAACGACCAATTGCTCCCGATTGCCTTTGCAATTGTGGAGAATGAGAACACCGCCGATTGGCTATGGTTTCTAGCCAACATAAAGCAAAGATGTTGTAAGGGATCGGCGAATGTGTGTGTCATAACCGATCATCATGCCGAAGTTGTTGTCGCGTTGCGCACCATGCGATCCGGTACTAGGGCACCGTTCAATGGAGCGACATGCGCTGCGTTGGTGCATGCGGCATCTAGTCGCCAATTTCCACACACGCCTTAGAGCAAAGACCTCATGAAGAAGTTCAAGAAGCTCCCTCTGAACGAAGCGCAAGTTCGATGCTGTGTGGCGGGAACTTGAGGTCGAAACCCAGCGTGCAAGTGGAGGTTCTGGCCCAGGCGCACCGCAAAGTGAGTTCGCTGAGTGGATGAGCGAGCATGCCCCCGACTATGAGAAATGGTCCCTTCTTCACGACACCTATGGTGCTCGGTACGGCATCATGACAACCAACATGTCCGAGGTCTACAACGGTGTGTTGAAAGGGGTCCGTGCCCTCCCCATCACCGCTGTTGTAGACGAGACATGGAACCGTAACGTTCGGTTACTTGCAAATCGGGCAATGATGGCCAAGCAGCATTTGGACGAAGGGAAGCAGTACTCGGAGGTTACCCTTGCGTACATGGAGAAGAAAATTACGAAGGCCCGATCCCATGTAGCTATCACAATGGATGGCGTGAGAAGGAAGTTCGAGATCCGCTTGCGGACAAATGCGTTCAGCGCCACATGAGAGGTGACCGGAAGCATGTTTGTACCATAGGCGATGTGGCGGTTTGCACCGCAACAAGCCTCAATCTTTGCACAAGCCTTGCTCCCACGTATATCTTTGCATGTCTTGTATTTCACCAATCTTCTAGCTTGTACATGTCGGAGTACTCGACATACGACACCAGATGATACTTGGACGGAGTTCAACTCCTACGAGTGGAAAGCCACTACAGGACCTATGGCGAGAGCAAAGTGAAGTGGTCACCGAATGAAGCACTACGGCATCCGTGCCGTGGGAGGCGTCGATCAAAGCGCATCCGCGAACGACATGGATGCGAGCCAGCGTGGAGATCGGCCAACACCAATAAGGTGTAGGCTATGTAAGACTTCGTGGGCACTCATTCAGAACCGCCCGAGTAGACCTTCTTCCTCGGCGCCACTTAGTATCTGTAAGCTATCCGGTGTATTTGAGTCATGTCGGTGTTGTAGTGATGTGAGTGTTGTAATGATTTGCGTTGTAACTTTGACCGCTTGAGTTACTATTACCGCTTCGTTTGGGTTACGTCGTGCTTTGCGAGAAAGTAGTCGCGTCCCGCTTTCGAGAGAGTTGTCACTTCACTTTCCAGAGTGGTCACGTCCGGCTTTCGAGATAGTGCTCACTTCACTTTCCACATTCTTGCGTCATTTGCCTCCTTTCATGAGTGGCCCTTCGTGCTCTAACGCTATATATGGATGCTTTGGTCGCCATTGACCCCACTCTTCTCTTCCTCTTCTCCTTTCGTGCCTTCAGAAACAAGATGTCTTGGCCTCATCGAATATTCGAGTGAGCAGAGAATTACAATCACTACGACAAGCTAGCTTGCTTTGCCCTCGTTGCGAGGATCCCGCTAATGTGTTTACCTCTCATACGCCAACGAATCCGTCCCGAGTTTTCATGAAGTGTTCAAATCTTTCAGTAACCACGCAAACTCAAAGACGAATGAATTATGTTGTACATATCGGGTTTTCTTACTTTCATTTGAAACTTCAATTCTTTTGTAGAACACAACATGTCGATTTTGGCAATGGGTCGATGGTCGCCCGGTGCTTCAAGATATTGCAATGCAAATTGCGACCTTGCAAGAAGACTCCGTGGTGTTCTTGCAATTAGATGCAAAGGCTCGGCGTCCGATGAACCAATGCAAGACTCCCATGATGTTACTACAATTCGTGCAATGCCTCGAGCGTTCGATCAACCCATGCAAAGTGAAGAGAAAAGGCTTCAAACACTGCATGACAGGATGGAAAGAGTTGAGAAGCTGCTTCACAAGTTACTTAAGTTAGTTACTTTTGCGGTCTTTCTTCTTTTGTATCTTGTTCTCGCCAAGTAGAACGTCAGTGTGTAATGAGATTGTAATGTTCACTCGTTATATATGCATCGCAGTCCTTGATGAATGAGAATAAAATTGTTCTACTGACATAGATAACGGTACAAGAGTCCAATTACATTCCAATTAGCACACTCGCTTGGATTACAAATCACTTAATGAAGCACAACTTACAACATACAATAGAATACTAATGCTACTCTCGGTACTCTCGCCACGCCGCTCCTCACTCACCGTCGGGCATAGTACCTGATCGCCTTCCGCCTGCAGTGTTCCTCCCAAAGGTCTCAAGCGAATCATTCTCGTGGAAACGTCAACCTATCGGTGACCGTGGGTTCTGCCATGAGTCATACCGAGGTTCTCAACCGCCGTGTCGGCGTATACGAGGCATCACATGTAGAATCGGCGTTGACAACAAGTCTGTGACCCAAGCCGTAGTAGGATCCGTGGAGGGCACCAACTCGGCTCGCTGCGGAATGAATCGGGTGAATTGCTCGTCTTTGCGCGGATGGACGGGCGAATCGCTCGTGGTACGGTTAAGCCTTTGCGGTGAACGCCGCAGGTACATTGTGTGCCGGACTCATACCATGGCGCCAGACGCCCATTGGAAATTGTCCAACAAAGTGTGGGCTCGCAAGGAGAATGCAGGATAACATCCGCCATGGTTCGGGTTGCACGTCCGTGCTCTCCGGAATGTCCTCTTCGATGCCTCTGTGACGACGGCGGCACCGGCGTAGGGTCCCTCTCGAGGCGAGGACGGCATCGGCGTAGGGTCCCTCCGAGACGAGGACGGCATCGTCAGACGGTCCCTCCGAGATGACGACGCGGCGGCGTAGAGAGTCCTGCGTGGCAACCGCATGACGATCCGCCGCCCATCTTCTTCAAGGCCATTGGTCGACTTCGCCGGACGGAAGATGGAGGCGAGTGGGTACGCGACGGCGCTCCGTCCGATGCCTCGAGTCGACATCGCCGCCCTTCCGCAGCTCATGTTCTTAACGACACGCTTGACATCATCAATAACCGTCTTCAAGGCCGTAAAAGGCGCTCCTTTGTGTTGTCCGTACCCGCCGAGTTCGGCGGCGCTCCGATAGCGATATTCAAGCGGTCGACCGCATGGTTCTGAACACACAAAATTTTCTTAGTTAACCCTATTTCGGAGGGTGGTTAATCTACTACATGCTCAACGTCTTAGATCAATCGGCGTCTTTGCGCGACGCGACGGTCCATCCCTAAGTCCAAGCGTTGGCGTGGCTAGGATCTCGCATGTCGGGCGGCGGCGCTGTCAATCTCGTCCGCGTGTTCCGTGCGTACCACTCAAGCACGCGTGTCGAAGTCCTCGTGATCGTAAGGTCAGGCCTCTGCAAAATGGAATCGGTGGCCGTCGCCATGCATCTACCCACGGCCTGCGTCTCAAGCCGATCATCGCTCTTGCGACCCTTCTTCGTCTCACTGCGGTGTGGAACAAAATAAATAACTTATGGTACCGGCATAACGTATGTCTAAAGGATCTACAACATTATTAAGTAATGCAATGTACTTACAAATGACTACGCCTTGCAAGTGCGCCCCAGGCGGGGGATCTCTGGTGCGGCTCGATCGCCTCATCACCCATTGTGGGTTGTGCGGCTCAACCATGTGGGAGAACACCAAATGACAAGTTGTCCTCGAAGACGCGCATCTGGTGGCATAGCAAGCTCGGTAGTCGGGCCGTGCCACTGCGTCGCAAGATCCGTCCCAAGGAGCCCATACTATGTCGCGTTAAATGCGGTCTCGAATTCATTGTGGAACTCGGGGTATATCTGACGACTCTCTCCCTAGACCACCCTAATATCGCCATTAGCCCATCGGGATCCCATGGTCGGCCTTCCACGGATCCTCCTCCTCGCCTCCACCTCACCATAGAAATGTTGTGTGTGCGGGTAAGGGTGGGCCAGGCGCGGAACAACGGCCGTCCGACCGCTGGTGCTCCCATGACCACAACAGAATAAATAGCGTGGTAACCCGAGAACACGGGCTCCGTTCCGTGTTACAGCTGCTGGCGTCGCCTGCGAGTCATGATGCGTCGCGCCGCAAGACTGGTGAACCCCAATCATCTTTGCGGCACGTCCTCATCGTCGGCGTCCACGATAGACTCCGCAAGGTGAATATAACTTCGGGTACACCATGTCCTGCGTGCTAGGGAACATGATCCACCCAATATAAACAACAAATATGCAATAAGGTGGCATCGAACCACCTCCTCCGTTCGTCAATTGGGCAATGCATGAATTGTCGCAGCCAACCGTGTGGAATGCCCTTTGACCTCTCGGGATAGGTGGCGAAACGATGATGGAGACGCGCCTTCGGTCCGGCGACCTCGGAGGAACAAGCGCGACGGCCTGCAAGCGGAAGGCGGTAATAAAGCCGACATCTTGCGGTGTCACCGCTCATCTCCCCACCTAAGTGGAACGTGTGGGTCTCCTACGCCAACGATCAACCAAGGCGGAAAGAAGAGAGGCATCAATTAAGTTTTGCCTCAGAGTTGACAGATGCGCGAACATAATCGGCCGCATTGAAGAAGTCTCGGAACATACCGCTCGTCCGGTGCCAGTCTCCCTCGGTCCCGTGTCACGGACTTGGCGGCCCATCGCCATCGATCCAAGCGTGGCAATGATGCTTGCCATCCCATGCCGCTTCAAGTAGGGGTGGTATAGTACATGTAGTATGCGTGCCATTCTTTGCAAATAGACAAAAACTAACGATTAGCAAAATCTAAGCACGACTTAATCGGTACAAAATGCAATAAGCAAAAATTAAACACGAACTTACCTCACTAATCAAAACGCTGCTGCGTTTACAGCTCGTCGATTGGCCGCGCCGTTTATATAGGGTGGTTGTGAAGAGCGGTGAAAAGACGCGACGCGATGTAAAGAAAAGCAAATAGGAAAAACGATATCGTCAAAACTTCTTTGGTGCAAAGGAACGGTAGCGGCATCGAGACAAATTTTTCACGCGGCGGCGAGGAGGAGGAAGAAAATCGACGGGAGGCCACTGCTGCCCGACGGGGCGGCGAACTGCCAAGCCCACATCGGCAGTGACTGCTCTACCCCGGTCGGCAGTCCTCTTGCGGCCGGGTCGGGCAGTCCCCGCCGCCTGAGTGACGCAGATGCGTGCCTTTGTTTGGGGCCAAATTTGTAAATGATGGCGAACAGAGGCTACTTTTGAAAAAAAAAATTGCTATAGGGTCAAAACAGTAAAAATCTCATCATGTGATGGGGCCCTGTGATGGCTGTAGATGGCCTAATGCCTCCACCCTTATCTGCTGGGAGGAGACAACATGTAGGGCACTCAGGGTCAGGGTCGTGATGGCAGACTAGTGATTGTCTGGCTGCAGGTGAGTGATTGACTGAGTAATGAGCTTTGTGAAATCCAGCAAGCAAATTGCAGAATGCAGTAAGCCGGCAACAATTAGGTAGCGAGGTTCTCTACACTTCTACTCACCAAAACCAAGTATGCATCCTGTATTTTTTTTTTTCAGAATCGTGTTGTATTATGCAATCAACTAGGTGCTGAAGTAAGGTTATTTTCAATTCTGGGTTGAGTGCTGATCTTTGCTTTCTTTCAGGATCTTTGCTTTCCAGTGATTTGATTATTTTGAGTGGTAGTATAAATTAGAAGGTACACACAGTATTGGAGAAGTATCTACTTCTTTAGGGGTTTTTTTTTTTGCCTCGATTCATTGTTAGGAAATAGATTCCAGCTATATCGGTGATTCTGGATGTCAGTTTTGATAGAGATGCTAATTGCTCTTACCGATCTTGTACCGGTTATGTAAATTGAAATGTGAAGTCGTTTGTGAGAGCCTTCGCAGATGAGTGATTTAGGGACTAAGGTTGCGTTTGGATGGAGGGATGGGATGGTCCTGTACCGAATGGTTCGGGAAATAGGTAGATTTAGCTGTTAGGTTCGATGGATCGGATCGTTTGGTTCAAGATCACATAGTTCCATCGCAAAGCATATTCCAAAAGATGCTGCACCGTGTGGTTCGATCCAGTTTCCCCAACCACGCGGTTCACTCTCCTCTCCCCTGCTGCGCTCACTCTCTCCCCCGCTGCTCTCGCTCTTCTCCACCCCGCTGTCTCCTCCGCCGCTCCCCACTGCACTGCTCATTCTCGCCCCCCCCCGCTATCTCCCCGCTCGCGCCTCTCTTCTCGCCCTTGT
Source organism: Phyllostachys edulis (assembly GCA_036346405.1). NCBI lineage: Eukaryota > Viridiplantae > Streptophyta > Magnoliopsida > Poales > Poaceae > Phyllostachys > Phyllostachys edulis. The sequence goes on along the minus strand of CM070554.1, from coordinate 7,741,093 downwards.
TGCTTCTCTTTTCTCCCCCCCGCTCCTCTCCTAGATCTAGCCTGACCGCCGCCTGCATCACCTCGGTGAACATCATCTCCCCCCATAGAACCCTGCCGACCACCTCGCCTCCCATGGTGTGGATTTGACGCAGAAGGACGCCCCTTCTTCCTCCCCTCCCGGATCTGGCCCGGCTTCTCCTTCCGCCTCCTCTCCCGGATCTGACCCGACGACTCCTTCTTCCTCCCCGGTGTTGCTCTCATCTCAGTAATCGAAGGTACGGATCCAAAACGCGTGTCTCTCTAATCCTCCTCTCCTCCCCCGTCGCCGTCCTCTCTCGTCCTCCTCCCTTCTCTGGTGCCGGCGCCGTCCAAGCCCCTCTCCTCCCTTCTTCGGTGCCGGCGCCGTCCAAGCCCCTCTCCTCCCAAGCCACCGCCGCCTCCTCCATCCACCTCCCGAGCCACCGCCACCTCCTCCATCCACCTCCCGAGCCACCGCCGTCCTCCCCCTCCTCCTCCCTTGTGCGACATGGATGAATGGATGGTACTACTGAAGATTACCATTGTTTGATTACCATTGTTTGGGTATGATATGTGGATGAATGGATGATACTACTCAAGATTGGTAGAACACTAGGGATTTGTATTGCACACTAGAACAATTCATGCATTCAATTGATGTTTGTTTATCAATTGGGCATTGAGCATCCACTTGTTCATCCAGCTTGTTGTTCAATGTCTTGTATATGCTTATCCTGTTTCGTGAATTTAATTTTCTTGTATGTAATTTGATTATCCTATCTTGTATCATTTGCTAACCTGATAGCACATAAGACATTCATTTGTACATTGACTAGCTAATGTTTGATTGTTGGATAGTCAACAAAATAGAAAATTGGAATTTTTGTATGTAGTGCATGCTGAATTACAATGTATGGCAATGATTCATGATAGTTTTATCCTGAGCCGATTGATTATGGTATTGCTGAATTACAATGGATATGTTCAGATCTGTATGCATCTTGATTTGAGTGTGTACGGTTCATATCCTCAAATTGTAGTCATTAGTGCTAATTATATATGTCACTCATGAATTGTAAATGGACAATAGGAAGCTCAAAAGGAGAAAGATGTTGCATATTGGGCCGTTCATTTTTTATCGTAGGGCTCGCGTCGCACCCGAGTCTGGTTCGCACCGCCTCATCGTGTCGTTTCTTTTGAGACGTCCAATGCGGATCGAATGGCTCACATGCGTTGGGACGTTCGGACGGTCTGAACGTCCCAACGCATCTAGACCGTTCATTTTTTATCGTAGGGCTCGCGTCGCACCCGAGTTTGGTTCGCCCCGCCTCATTGCGCCGTTTCTTTTGGGACGTTCAATGCGGATCGAACGGCTCACATGCGTTGGGACGTTCGGACGGTCTGAATGTCCCAACGCAACTGGGCCGTTCATTTTTGATCGTAGGGCTCGTGTCGCACCCGAGTCTGGTTCGCCCCGCCTCATCACGCCGTTTCTTTTGGGACGTCCGATGTGGATCGAACGGCTCACATGCGTTGGGACGTTCGGACGGTCCGAACGTCCCAACGCATCTGGGCCGTTCATTTTTGATTGTAGGGCTTGCGTCGCCAACAGTGGTAGCCCAAGTTTTCAAAACAGTTGACCAAGAAACAAAAGGGTTTGACCAAGGCTTTAAAAATAGGAATAAAATTCCTAAAATTATAAAATAAATCAGAGGGGTTCCTGGGACATCCTAGGACTCAATTAAAATCTTAAACTTCACTGTTCAAGATTTAATTTGAATAATTTAAATTCAAACTTAGAATAGGTCTTTCATTTAATTTTGAATTTTCTGAGGGTCAAATTAAGTTCCAAAAATTTGGAAAAAATTATATTAATACGTGATAATTATTATAGTATTTCAATAAATTATTTCCAGAAGATGAACAAGAGTTTTTGTTCTTGTTTTGTTTTGGAACTTATAATTGAGTTGTAGGTTTGAACTTTATTTGAGATTTTCCAAGTGCAATAAAATATGCAAAATTTTCCAAAAAGTCATGCATGGATTCAATTTGGTGTTTGATCAGTTTTACAACCTAATTGAGGTTGGTAAGGTGTACTTGATATCTAGAGCATCAGTGAAACTTGCTCAGAAGTAGTTTACAATGACTATGTAGTAACTTTGGATGTCTTAACATGTATAGTCATCAAATGTTATCAATTATCGTCAAATGTCGTTAAATGTTGTCAATTATCGTCAAATGGCGTCAACTATCGTCAATTATCGTCAAATGTCGTTAAATATCGTCAAATGTCGTCAATTGTCGTTAAATATCGTCAAATAATATCGTCAAATGTTGTCAATTATCGTCAAATACCGTCAAATGTCGTCAAATGTCGTCAAATATTGTTAAATTTCGAAAGTTCAAATAAATTCCTTGCCTCCAATTCGGCTTGGCAAAAAATATAACAATTACTCTCTCCGTATTTATTTAATTGATGTCCTGTAGCTTATCTCTCTACTAGTCAACGTCAATTATATAAATCCGGAGGGAGTAATTGTTTGCAAAACTATTTTCAAACTTGAATTTAAATTCAAATCAATTTCTAAACTCAATTATCACAATTGTAGGAGGTGAACTCACCACCTCTAGTGAGAGGGTTATCATATCCAACTTCATCCACCAAACCAAACAACATCTTGAACCATCCAGAATCATCCTATACAACCAACCAAACAAAACTCTGTATCATCCCATACAACTAACCAAACATACTGACTGTACCATCCCATACAGGACGATCTCATCCTACCCATACCGTCCTATCTCATTTAACCTCATCCCACCAACCAAACGCACCCTAAATAGAAGAAACTATGAAGTATATGAGTCGAAGTACACTTGCTAAGAACATTGCAGAGTAGATCAAGTGATGCTTGCGCTTTGAGCATGCCAACATCTGCATTGAAGCTTCCGTCCTTCAGATTATCCTAGTTTATGTTCATGCAAAGGTGATGTGCCATACATTCCATATCTTGGCATTTGTACTGTAATGTTGTTCTCGAAACTCTCTTTCCTACCGTTGGCAGTTTTAGATGCTAATGTTCGGCCGGTAATTACTTTCCATACATGATATATCACCTATAAGTCTATGATCTTGCGGCCTGTTGATAAAAACACATTGTATGAGACATATATTAAGTGTTGAGAATGACTCTCGTTCTTGTTAATTTCAACTGTGCGTCAAACAGGCTCCTGAGCGGCCTCCCGTGTTGTCCCGCGGGCGACATAGGAGGCAACCACCCTAAGCGCCAAGAGCCCCTCACTCCTCCCCGTCCCATCTCGCCGTCGGCGACGGCGGGGCTGGCTCCCTCCCCTCTCATCCTATCTCTCTCCCTTCCAGATTTGTTTTCCCCTAAAGTTGGGTCCCCGCCTCCGCTGCCTCTCGTCAGCGCCGGAGGTGAGGCCACCCCCAGTGCGCCGGAGGTGAGGCCGCCCCGGTGCACCGGCGGAGGAGGGCAAGCCTACATCGCTTGTTGCTGCTGGGTCTCGTTGTCGCGGGATTCTCCCGGTCGGATCTGGTCCCCTGGTCAGCGGCAGCGCGGTAAGAAGTGCTTGAGCTCCATGAGCATGCCCGAGCTCGTGTTCTCGTGGTTCGAGCAGAAGGTGTTATCAGGAGCTCCTCGGTGTGGCCCCTCCCGTCCCGTTGCGCATGAGGCACAGCGTGTCCCGTCCGCGACACCTCACTCAAGCTGCAGGTGGAGGAGCGCGAGTGCTGCTTGGTCTTCATTGCTGCTTCTTCTTCTTCGCCAGATCTGCCCTCCCCCGTTGTAGATCTGGTCAGCCCGATGGTTGCAGGTCTGGGTGGCGGTCTGAGCCGTATGGAGTTTGCGCGTCGTCGTCGGCTTCGGTAGGGCAGCAGCCAAATCTCTCTGGACGCTTTGGCGATGCACATCGTGGCGAACTCGAAGCTGCCGTGTCGCGGTGTGCGATAGGCGGCGACGATGACATGAGTCAGACGCCGTGGTCGGGTGTCGGGGCGCGTAGGTGGCCGCGGCATCGGCGGTTGTGGGCGAGATCGGGCCCCGCGCGGGCTTGGAATTTTTTTTAAAATAATATTTTTTAAAAAGATAATTACAAAAATATATAGTCTCTCCAAAAAATTACAACAATGTGTCCCTGTCGCCAGTTCATCGCCAGTTGAACTGGCAACAGGAACCTGTCGTCAGTTCAACTGGCGACAGGTACAGGAAACCCTAATCATGTTTGCCGCCTTCTGATTTTCATACATTTTGAACGGTACAAAATCTGTTGGACTCGTAATAACATTTTGTGATCGTCGTATGTTGTTCTAGTGCGGTGAATTTCTGAAGAATTTTACGAGAAAGATTGAGATATGAATGATTCGTTAGTAGGAAGGTAAGTGATATTGCGATGCGTCCGGGAATTCATACACTTGTTCATGTACATGCACTGCATATTATGTAAGGAAACAAATGTGAACTTGCCATTACTATGAAAACTATGATAAATCACATTGATATTACATAACATTTAGCAAAACATCAAAACACTTAATCAAAATGATAATTCAGAACATTGGCAATAACATATTACTGATGTCCGTGCAATAACATAATTCAGAACATTGGCAATAACATTGGTCGCAATCTCAACGTCCCTATGTGGACTGTCTCGAGTTGGGTGACCGGATCAGGTCCTCGCGGCGACGTCCAGAGTGCCGATGTCTCCTTCGTCCTGAGGATTTCTCGTGGGATATTTTTTGAAGGTGTGCTCAGACTCCCTACAAATGGAGCACTTCTTCGTATGACGTCCGGTTTCTGCTTCGTCCATGTCGTTCCTGATGCGCCATACCTGTCGCCGGCCAACCTTTCCCTTGAGCCTAGCAATGTCCGCGGTCCAGATTATTTGCTCCCAAGTCAGATGGCTAGTAAAATGGCCAACCACAGCGTAACTATACATCCCTGCGGTCTAGGTTTGCATCATCGCCTCCTTGGTGAAATAGACAGAGAGGTACTGACCGGGATGCTGCGCCACCGTCGAACATGCGGCTATGACATGGGAGCAGGGCCTATGTAGAAGAAGGGGTTTATTGCAAGTGCATGTGCAACTACCGCGGCGTAGCGTGCACTCATGGGTAACCCTCTTGCGGTTCGTCCCGCGACGTCCTTTATCCCTGCACATTACCTCAAAGCGAAGCTCCCTTTTGCCCATCTTGAATGTCCAGTGCATCTCACCCTTCTTGCTCTTCCCCTCCATGTACTTGGTGATCATGGCGAAGTAGAGTATTCTGTCATTTGTCATGGCGAGCGACGCGTTGTTGCTTCTGTCAACAAAGTACTTCGTCGTACCACGAAGAATTACCTCCACAATACCTACCAAAGGGAGACACCTTGTGCCGCGCATGATCCAGTTGTACACCTCGGCTAGATTAGTTGTCATGACACCATATCGAGCACCACCCCTGTCATGGAGCAGCGACCAATTCTCCTTAGGCTCGTGCTCATTCCTGTCCGAGAAGCATCTCACTTGTGCCCCCGTCCTCCTCGTCAATCCGGGAGCATCTTGTAGAAGTTTACACCAAGTGCCTCATGCACCACCTGCTCTGCAGATCCGGATATGAAAGTGGTACGTTCTCTCCTTGTTGCAGCTGGATTATTGCAAGCAGTAGGCCTGCATGCCGATCATGTAAGAGGCATACGTTGGGACGGCCTTGCACAACAGAAATCCCCACGTTCTTTAGAAACCACAACCAGCTGTCCGTGTTCTCGCTTTCAACGAAAGCGAATGCCACGGGAAGAATTTGATTGTTCCCGTCTGTCGCTATTGCAGTCAGTATCTGGCTCTTGTACCACCCAGTCAAGAATGTGCCATCTATGCACAAGATTGGACGGCAGTGCCAGAATGCATTGATGGATGGACCAAACACGAAGAATGCTCGCTGCAATACCCTCTTATTGGCCCACTTCGGGTATGTGGCGTCTTGAATGTCGATATGGGTGCCAGGATTTCTGTCTTGTATGACTTGAAGTTGCCCAGAAAGGTTGTGGTAGGAATCCTCGAACGTGCCCCACCTTGATTCCAATGCCTTCTGTTTTGCCCTCCAAGCCTTAGCATAGCTGATTGTGTATTGGAACCTTACTTCAATCGCCCGAATGATGGATCGTAGCTCAAAATCTAGATTATCCACGATCTCATTGTACATAAGGTTGGCGATGAATCCTGATGACAGGTTCCGGTGGGACTGCACTGACTTAGAAATGATGCATGTGTGAGGGACCACTATAGAGCACTTCCAGTAGGTGTCCCACTTTGGCTGAAATACGCGCACTCGCCAAGGGCATCCCTCTATGCCGCACTTCATGTCGTAGAATCTTGGGGTAGACTTGACAACTTTGAATGTGCGCCACACCAACAAGGCCCAGAATTTGACCACGTCCTGCACGGCCTCCTTGCATTTGTACATAGCTCCTAGCCTGACCTCACTCTGGTCGTACTCCCACGACACACGAGAGTCTTCGTTGATGACGAGGTTGTCGAACTGGTATGTGTTCCAGTTGGATGGAACCGCCTACTGGTCCACATCATCCTCGTCGTCGGAACCTTCATCTTCAGACAATGCCATGTAGTCTCGGTCTTCAAGATCCATCCTTTGCACTACGGCTTCACCTCCTCACCCTCGTCAGCAAGACCACTAGCTTGCCTGACCGTAGGAGCTACTTCCGTAGGGTCTTCATCGACAGCATCAGCAACTCCAAGAGCTTCAACCATTGTGTGCGCCACACTATGGCTGCAGTCCCCGACTTCCTCTTCGGCCTCAGCACCCCCTTTTTGTTCAGCCGCGAGTGGAGGAGTGAGTTTGGCATATGCTTGGACCAGAAGGACCAATTTCCACCATGCTTCCCTCGCGATGCATACATATGACTGCTATGAATTTGGTCCCTTAAGCTCCACTAACTCCCAATATGTGAGCTGTCCTCTCCGTGGGGAAAGACAACTCAATCTCAGATCATACACATCGCGGTCCACCACATATGTGTGGTACAACCACCGTATCACAGCGCCCCATGTACGCTGCTCTGGTCTTGCTAGGGGCACAGTCGCTGATTGGAAATAACGCAAATCAATCTCCTCGAGACCCTCCAGAATAGTCCCTTGCCATAGTAAAATTTGAAATTGACAACGTCGGACATATTTCACGCACTGCACCATAAAGAACATTTACACGATTAACTGCATATCTAAAACTATACTACCCACCGAAAAGTATTATGTAAAACTATAATGCATTGCGTAACCGTACATCTAAAACTATGTAATTCATTCGGTTAAAAAATTATCTGAGAGGTAGGCAATCGGATTGGCAGTGCTTCGCTAGCTTTTCTCCTCCCCTCTACTCTTCTCTCCTTCTCTTTTTTCTGAATAAGAATGAGTCCTGTGCTGAATTTTAGGGGGTTTTATAGGGTTAGTCTTCTTGTCGCCAGCTGAATCGGCGATAGAGTTCTGTCGCCAGTTCAACTGGCGACAAGTGGCTGGACCGGCGACAAGAGGGGGAGAGTGTTCCTGTCGCCAGTTGAATTGGCGATAGGTTCTGTCGCCGATTCAATGGCGACACATTGTTGTAATTTTTTGGGGAGACTATATATTTTTGTAATTATCTTTTTAAAAATATTATTTTAAAAAAAAAATCCGCGGGCTTGGGTGTCATCGTTGGCTCGGCTAGGCGACGCAATAGGTGTCGCTTTGGACACTTCGGTGATGCCCGTCTCGGCGAAGTCGGAGCTGCCGGGTCACGGGTGTGCAACGTGCGGCGACGATAACATGTAGAGCTGGTTAGATGAGTCGTGTCGGTCGAGCTGACCCGAGGCACGGTACTGTTGGCTCGACTCAGGCACGGTACAACACGGCCTACACTATTCATGGGTCAGGCTTTGGCATGAAGGCCGTCTTTGTGCTTGTCGCCACCTGTGCACGGTGGGCCGCCTCACTGCACGAACATTGTTGGGCACGATCCACGTAGTCCGTAGGGAGGTGTAGGTTGCAAGGAGCACCTGGAGCCCACGACTGGGACTCTGGGAGGGAGGGAGGAGGAGCGACGCCAGTGGCGAGGGAGGGAGGGGAGGAGGAGCGACAAGGGAGGGAGGGAGCCAGGAGGACATGACGTCGATGTGGAGGGAGGAGAAGGCGGCGGAGTCGGGAGGACCGAGGAGGAGGAGGAGAGGAGGGGAGAGGAGAGGTGAGGAGGTGGAGGTGGAGGAGGAGGGGGTGGTGGCGTGGAGGGAGGAAGCCGCGTCGGTGTGGAGGGAGGAGAAGGCGGCAGGGTCGGCGAGGGAAGGAAGGGAGCTGGGAGGAGGAGGAGAGGAGAGGAGGTGGAGTTGTGGAGGAGGGAGCGGCACTGGTGTGGAGGGCCGCGGTCGATGGGCGTAGGGGCGGCACCACGGCAAGCAGGCAGTGGTAGGGCGCCAGCGCCACGGGTCCAGCTGTGGCGCACGCGCAGGGGAGGGGTGGGGGAAAGGAAAGGGTAGGCGGCGGGGAGTGGGCCACAACGGGCTCGTGCTTGGGAGAATATGACCGTTGACTTTTTTTTTTGACCGTTTGATCCTTTAAAAATAGCAAAAAAAAATCCCAATTTTTTTTTCTATAAATAGCCACCATACCCCCCCTCCTCATTCAGCACCCATCCATTCCCTAATCTATATTTGAAATTCTGTTGTGCAAATTCAAATTCGTTGTGAGATAATTTGGAAAAATTCAAAAAAAGGCCAAAATTTGGAAGTAATAATAGTGTTAGTTTCGATTTTACAATTTTCGTTATGGACAGTTCCGACAACTCTGCTTTCGGTGATTACGGACTTTGACCGGAGCAAGTTGCATCCATGGAGGCTGACCGATGTCGTCAAATCAACCGTAAGGGCAAGGCGAGTTCGCCATCAGCTCATGCAGAGCATCTACGTCGGTGACCACCGGAGCAAAGAGGTCGAGGTCGTCTACATCGGAAGTGTGGGAGAATTTCGATAGGACAACCAAGCAAGACGCACAAAGATACTGTATACATCAGAGCACTGATGGTAGTATACTATTGACTGAGCAATATTAGTTCGTTGCTGAGAAGATACTACAGTTTTTAGAAATTTTTTATGAGGCCACTGTTGCTTTGTCCGCTGTCTACTATCCAACATCTCATATCATTACGCATAGTATTTTACAGATTGCTACTCAATTGAAAATGTATGAAAATTACTTAGTTTTACACGAGGCTATTGTTGCTATGAAAAGTAAATACCTTAAATATTAGAGAGAAATCTCTTTCCTATATGCATTTGTGTTTGTTTTAGATCCTAGAGCTAAAATTGAAGCATTTGATGGTGTACTTGATCTCCTTAGTGATGCTACATGGCTAGACTATACTAACTATTTTGCAGATATTCATTCTCGATTACACAAGGTTTACCAAGGTATGAACATAAGTTCCGCGGAGTTCGCTTCCAACGATCTCCAGTAGACCTCGCCTCAAGTAGCAAGACAAATATGTAGGGAAAGATCTTCGGTGGCTCTTTCTCCAGGTCCAGGTCTTCTTTTCTACAACGTCGCCTGCTCAGCCAAAAACCCCAAGGAGTGGGGGAACTATCCACCTATCTAGATAGCAATGCGGTAGATTTCAACTCAGAAGGCTTTGAAATTTTACAATGGTGGCAAGCCCATAAGTTAACATACCCCGTGCTATCCATACTTGCACGTGATGTGTTAACTGTTCCTATCGTGACGGTTTCCTCTGAGTCTGTTTGCAGTCTTTCTGGAAGAATATTGGAGGAGAGAAGAACAAGTCTCACAAGTGAGATGGTGAAGATACTTCTAACTGTGAACAAGCTGATTCGCGAACACAACACTCTGTGAAAAATATAGAATTGTCAGAGTTGTTCGAAAATTTATACATAGATAACGACACGTAGAACAAGAATGTATGTAGAACTATGGGTTGTACTCTTTTTCCTTTGCCAAGGTTTTCTCATGTTGAGTTTTTACTTGGCAAAGGTTTTAACGAGACATCTATTTGAACATTAATAAAGCTCTTTATTATATTTTTCAATATGTTTGTCTTATTTTTTACAATTTTCATATCTATTTCTGAATTCTACACATTTTTCTGATTTTTTTTTTCAAGCCTAACGAGCTAAGTAGGTTGAAACGGCTCGTCAGGTTAAATAGGCTCAGGTCGGTCCATCATGATACGACAGTCCATCAGACCGTGCCTCGGACGCCTCCCAGCACGTGGGTCGGCACGACACGGCCCACCTATTAGCTAGGCCACGATGGGTGGTCCCGAGATGGGCCGGGCCGCCCATCTGGCTAGCTCCAATGACATGCGATGGGCATTGGGGTAGGGCATCGAGGTGCGCAAGTGGTGGTTGCTTCAGCGGTTGGGATGAGCTTAGGCCTGGCTCGGTTGGCGATCTACGCACCAGCAAGGTGGGTCACGACAGAGCCAGAGCTGCCGTGTCGCAGTGGTGCACGACGGGCGGCGACAATGACTCGTGACGTGTAACATCGATGAGCGGTGCGTGTGGGCATCACGTGGTGGTGCTTGGCGCGATTTGTATTGTGCACGAGTCGCTCGCTGTCGGCCCGGGTTGTTTGCTTCTTCTGTGTGTCATCCTTTGTCTTCGTCGTGGTGAGAGCAGAGGGGTTGCTTCCTCACATGCATCTTTCATTCTCGGCTGGCCTGTTGCTTTTGAAGTGTTGTGCTTGCTGCGCTTTGTCAGGCTTGTTGTGGCTTATAGTGTTGGTGTTGCCGTCTGTGGTGCAGTGTTAGTTAGGGGTGAAAACGGATTGGATAGTTTCCGTCCTATCCGTACGGAAACGGATTCGGATAGTCTCGGATCGGATTTTTCTCGGATCGAAAACGGCTACGAATATTTTTTCGGAAAGGGAAACGAATACGGTAGCACTGATATCCGGCGAATACGGATTATCCGAATAAAAGAGATCCGAATATCCGGCATGCAGCCATCTGCCTTGCGGCGGACGGCCCATCGAGATCGAGCATCATTACACTCGCGAACACCGAAGTCGGCACTCGCCTGACCTCGCCTCCTGCCGGCCACCTCACTGCCCGCTGGCTCCGCCCGTGGCCACCTCACGGCCTCGCCAACTCACTTTGAGGCCACCTCGCCCACCCCAAGGCGTCGGTACCAAATCCCAGTGGCGACCTCGCCTCCCGCCACTTCACTTCACGGCCTCGCCACCCGGCTCACTCGCGACCACCTCACCGGCCTCCGCCCGCTCACTTGAGCCACCTCGCCTCCCGTGAGGCGACTCCTCCCGACGATCTTCCCGGCGCCCTCTTCCCGGTGCATCTTCTTCCTCCTCCCCACTGGCGATCCACCCTGGCCAAGATCCCAATGGCGGCGACTCCTCCACGGTGACCTGTTCTTCCCTGGCCCGGTCCTCCCAAGTGGAAGAAGCAGAGAGGGCGGCCTACCGCTACTCCCCGCTCCTCGCCTTCCTCCTCCTTCCCAAGTCATTCCTCCACCCTGCTTGGGGCAAGCTCCTCTTCTTCGCCGCAGGTACCCCACGGCTCACACGGTGCATTCCGTGTTAAATTCTTAATCTCCCTCACTCCTGTAATGAAAATTTTGATAACTTGCGATACGAGGATGGGGCTGTTGATTACAGAGCTGGAGTTGATTAAACTAATGGTAGCTACTGAGATTAGTGTGTGGAACGCCTTTTCGGTGTAGATAGTGGTGAACTTGAGATCTCTTTGTGTTTTGAGATGTGTGATTCAACTGTAATATTTACTGGGGTCTCTACAATTTCTTAATTTCCCAAGTTTGAAACTTGTTAAGCAAATGGCGAACAGAAGAGTTGCCTTACCTGCTGTTAAAACATCTCAAGTTTTTAGTTGTTTCTGTTCTACACTTCTACGTTGGGAGAAGAATCTATGGTGTTTCAACCTGTATGTGTGCATCACCCATGGCCTTGTATTGTTAGTGAACGAGTTAGCTATTTTCTGGTGAAAGAGTTTTGTTGAGTTGATAGGCGAAACCTCCGTGCTATGCTGTTTTATAGTAGGATGGTAAACATGTTTTAGATTTCGCTGTGTACGCATGGAAAGCCTTGTTTGGAATTTATCTTACATGCTTTTTTGGTAAAACCGAATCCCAAAGACTTTTGATCTTTGTTTGGAATGGTAGGATGTAGCCATTTAGATGCTCAGTAGTTGATTGGTTTTACCGTGAATTGAGTACTACTGAGTTTGATGTGAAGATATTCTCTATGCCTGCAATTACCTTGATGAAATTCTAGTGAGGGCCATGTATCAAGTTATTTGTTTTGCAGATTTGCTCGTTGGGTTGTTCATCAACACCATTCTGAAACTACGAGGAATCCCTGAGCAAATGCGGATCTGGTTTGTGGTAGCTTGGCTTTTCAATCCCTTCACATTTACCATTAGCACAAGAGGAAACTGCGAACCTATTGTCTATGCTGTCATACTATGGATTCTCATATGTTTGATGAAGGGTGTAAGCTCTGAATCTCTTTTGTTGTTTGTTCAGTAATTGCTACCTTTCTAAACTTAATATCTATATAACATTGGCATTACTTCTGTTCTTTATCATGTATTACTCTATTGTTACGAGGCTTTGGATATTGTTTAGCTCATTTCTTGACAACTAGTTGTGAGTCATGGATAATAGTTGTCAGAAATGAGGTAGTGCTATGCTCATTGTGATTTTTACAAGTTCATTTTTACAGAATCTGTGATGTGTGGCTTGTAGTTTTGCAGTAACTTATCTATGGCTAGCACTTAACTCTGAAAATTGAGCACCTTTGTTTCTCTTTGTTATGCATCAACATATCCACTGAAATTGTCTCATTCATAGTTGAATGCTCATACCATTACGATGTCTATATGCATGTCTGTTGTTATAGATAATTAATCCTTATAAAATTTCACTATTGATTCCATGACTAATTGCTTTGATGTTGTTTAACTGGTTAATTTCTATCTCTTAAAAATGGTTGTAGTTTCTAATTATACACTTGGAGGTACATGTGAGGGTAGGGGTGCCTAACACTGCCGATGCCGGTCCCAAGCCCGGAAAAAAGTGGAGGGGGTATGAACTGTTTGTAATAATTATTTATGTAATAATTATTTGTTGTAATAAATGTTTATTATAATAATTGTTGTTAAATACGCTAATCCTTGATTCATATGGTGGAGAAATTCGTGCAATATGTTACAATTCGGTGCTTAATCAGTTTTATGACTTAATTGAGGTTGGTAAGGTGTACTTGATATCTAGAGGATCAATAAAACTTGTTCAAAAGTAGTTTACAAGGACTATGAAATAACTCTGGATGCTGAAAATATGAATAATTCATAAATGTTTGCATCAAACAAATTAGTTATATGTTTTCGTTAATTTCTGACATGCAATGTAAGGGGTTTTTATGTTCCAAAAAAATATTCGTGACTGTATTTGTTTCGATTCGTATTCGCTCTGTATTTGTATTCGATATTATTCGTATCTGTATTCGTATTTGCATCCGAAAAAAAAATAAAAACAAATATAGCAGAGCCATTATCCGTCCGTATCCGATCCATTTTCACTCCTAGTGTTAGTGTTGGCGTAGTCCATTGTTGTTGGGTGAGTTCGCGCTGATGAATCTAGGTGGGACTCATGCATTTCAGGCCTTTGCGAGAGACAAGTTCCTTCAGCTTTGTGCTTGTCTCCCGTGTGAACCAGTTATAATCGGAGCTGTGCTGTGCCATCTAGTTAGGAGTCTTAGGACAAAGGGAGGTAAGCATAGTACTTAGCCACCAGCAGTCCCCGTTCACATCAACTTGTTCACCATCCCTAGGCCAGAATTGAAAACGCCTGTCGCTTACACTCACGTACCGTCCATGATCGACGGCACACAGCTCTCGGCGCAGGCAGCATGTGGGCCCCTCGACTGCGGCCCCTGCCCCTGCCCCGTGGCCCACCGTGCAGTGTCACCATCTGATCCATAATAAGTCTCTTGCTCGCTGCCGCCGCCTTATCAATTTATCATCAAGGCGGTGGCTGATTAGCGTATTCGCGCGTACGTCCGTGGCAAAAGGCGTCCAAGAAGGCAAGAACTTTCAACCAAAAACCTGCATATGCATTGCACGAACGGATCACACGCGTGTGGTTACAGACAATGGAGGTTGCATTAATAAATCTGGATTAATTAGCTGCCAGGCAGAAATGTATGTGTCTCGATGCAGTGCTTAGTTTGTGGAGTACTGGCAGTACTAATGCAAGCTTTACATGTCCTCCGTTTGGTCCCATTTCCCCCACTAAATGGGTTGAAGTTCAATAGTCAATTTTTTTTCTGCTGTACAGTATGCATGTTGCTAAATTACTATTATAAGAATACCAGTGTCACGAAAATACCTTCCCATGGCGAATCTATTATTTCGATATGGTGAATTTCGATACTATATCATTTGTCAAATTTACAAAAGCTCAATACATGTTCTCCAAAACTGGATTGTAAATCTCTAAACAGAGCAAGACTTGCTGATGATTTGGCATTAGTTAAAGGAGAAGTTTGAACATTGACTACTTAGTATTTACAACATTTTTCTTCAGTTCTGCCAAGAGCCAAATAACTAAAGTTAACCCCAACCACACCACGCACGCACATGCTTTGCAGGCTTGATTAATCAGGGAATAATAATACATGTCCCCTTTGTTAAAGAGGCCTATGGCGGATCTGGATCTTCTGTGTGCACTGTGTTAACAGTGTTCTGCGTTATCTTCTGCGAATCTTTAACGGCAATGGGAAATTCTATAAGAAAACACCAGAAGAATCACTTTAGCCTATGGCATTATGACTGACTTGCAGTATTTTGAAACCTCATGTAGCCTTATTGGGTGGCACCTTTGTTAAAGAACATTTTATGATTCCTTTTGGCAAACTTGGATCTTGAAGTGACAAGAGGGCATATACAATCGTATAGTGTGTTATCCGCGTTTCTTTCACATTATCGCTCGGTTCACCTCCCAACTTGAGCTCCAGCTAAGACGTCACAGCTATACAGCCCAAAAAAAAATGGTTCGAATATGGGCATCATATATATAGTAACAGTTCATGCTTGACAATTAACGAGTCCGCGTGGGTCTTTGGTGTATGGCTGTAGTTTTTTTTTTAACTAAAATGACACTGATGACGTATTGAATAACAAATCTAGCTCTCTCTCTGTGTCAAATGCAAAAACGACATCTAGTCCGTGCACCAAAGGACCGAAGCCTAGGATATCAACAATATCATTTTAGCCAAAAACTCATGCATAGTGTTGATGAAGCTTACATGAGACAAAGGAACCTGGGTTAGGAGATGGCCAAGTAACGGAGGAAACAAGACAAACACCAATCTATAATTAAGCATAAAAGATTCTCTTTTTTTCCTTTTCTTAGGGCACTTCAAACACTTTTCAGCATCATGATGCCATAATTAGAGTAGGGTTTATATATTTCCCACTTTACATCTATCATCACATATTTTGAAAAGTTGGCAAGATAGGAAGCCAAAAGGAATGTGGATAAGATGAAGCCCTGCGCAGAGATTTGCCCAAAATGCCCCCACATGCCTGCACATACATTCGCGCAGTTATCTAGTGAGGCTAAACTCAACGTCTACGATGGATCAATTTGGATGGAAAATAAGGGCTGTCTAGACTCCGCAACGGCAGCGTGGAATACGTAGTTTTTTTAGTACACACTTAGACACATTCAGGCCCACACATCACACGCACACCCACATACTCACATACACGTGAAACTAAACCTAACAGAACACAAACATATATTTTAACCATTAAACGCACTCAAGTATGCGACTATTCCCCTAGGGGAATAACACCCGAAAGGTGAGCACCAGCAACTCTGGCGGGCGAGGGCGTCTCCCACGCACCAAGCCAACTGACTTTCTCGCCTGAGTACGAAGTTTGACGTGTGTGATAACGCTGCGGGCTGCAGCCTACATGGGCTGTTCTGAGGCCTGGCTAGGACCGAAATGGCGCGGCGCGGGGCGGGGCGTCGCGTCATCGGCCTGACGGGCCTCAGCTCTCTCAGGCAGGCCCATCTCAAAGACGAGGCTCGTGTGTCGCGCGTGGCTTGGCTCCGAGCCTTCAAGGTCAGGCCGCGAGGGTGGCGTGCGTGGGCACAGCAAGTGAGGCCTCAAGGTCTCAAACGCTGCATTTGAGTTTAATTTTTTTAAAAGAGAAATGACATTAGTGGTGAATTTGCGTTTTACTCTGTTTTTTTATGCGTGAATAATTCGTGTTTTTCTTAGAGAGGAGAGGACATTCGCGGTGAATTGGCGGTGACCCGACCGGATCCGATTGTCCCTCCAAACACTTCACGCAAGCTTATCAATTCTACCGATCAGAATAGTCAGAACATATCATACAGACACCTAAAGTGATATATAGTAGCTTTAATCTCTTACCGGTCTCAATATTGATCAATACCGATCCATTCTAGACATTCCGGTACCAGGCATAATTAAAGTGACCACCCATTCGAATCAGCTCGGAAGGCCCAGTCCAATACTACTTCATCGATAAATGAAATTATGCTAGATTATGATAAAATATATGAAGTTATGAACTCGTATTGTATTATTTAACTACGTACAACCTTTGTATTTATGAAGTCATTGAACTATGTATCATTTTATTCTATGATTATGTATTTGAAGTGAGATTCCAAGTGAAATTATGTGTGCATATAATTACATATAAATTTATGAATGAATATATATTATTATGTTAAAATCCAGAACAATATGTCGGAATAGACCGGTATCGGCGCATTCCACACCAAGAGGCAAACCGGAATAGCCTTCAGAATGGAATTGACAACCGACATGCTCTCTCCACCCCTATATCTGCGATCCGCCTGCATACAGCAGTATAGAGACAAATTCACTTGTACCTAGACTTGTTCATGGGTAGCCTGGTCCGGTCAACCTGACTCGGTCCAGACCTGATGTTGGGTCAGGCCCGGGTCCCGGTTTCCAGCCTGCAAGCTCGATCCGAAGCCCGAAAAAGCCCGACAACATTAAAAAATGACTAAAATAATATTTTTAGTCATGAAAATAATAAAAAAATATTTTTTATTCGGGAAAAAATATTTTTAAATCGAGAAAACAAGAAAATCATGTTTTTTTTGGGGCTTTGGGCCGGGCCTCGGGCCTAGCCAATCACAACCGGGCTTTTTCAGGCTCTGCCCAATGTTTGAACAACTCTACTTGTATCAGAGTGGTTTAGTAGGAAGTGGATCTTCAGCATTAGCATGGGCTAATGCAGAGGAATACAGTAACATGCATTAGATCATTCTCTCCACCGTCTGATCCAAAACGAATAGTCTAGAAAGTGCTATAGCACATAAGAAAACAGTAAAATCACTACAACAGATATTTCGTTGTTTATATCCGAATCCGGTTTAGCTTGCATGCCAGCACCAGGCATCACAACCGGAATAGGGCAGGAACGAATGACATGCATTCGGTTGTGCACCTGCGCTGGCCCCACTTGTCAGCCTTCCAGCTTGCGCAGAAGTTCAGAGCCTTGTCCCGAGAATGCCACGAGCCTACGACACCGCGCGAAGAAATCTCCCGACGTTCCATCTTTCCTCCGCCAATGCAACCATGCGATACGCGCTCGTAAAACCCCCACCTCCTCCTCTCCCGTAACACCACAGCCCCACCGCTCCAAGCCTCCACTTCTCTCCCCACGGGCCCACCCACTCACCACCACCTCCTCCTCCTCCTCCTCCATGGCGCCGCGGCCGCCCGCCGCCTTCACGGCCGCGACCATGGCGGTCTCCCTCGCCCTGGCCTTGCTCCCGCTCCCCGAGTCGGCGTCCGGCGCCGGCGCGGCCGTGGGGGTGAACTGGGGCACGATGATGTCGCACCCCATGCACCCGTCCGCGGTGGTCCAGATGCTGCTGGCCAACGGCGTCGATCGGGTGAAGATGTTCGACGCCGACCCCTGGACGGTCTCGGCGCTCGCCGGCTCCGAAGTGCAGGCCATGCTCGCCGTCCCCAACGACCATCTCGCCTCCCTCGCCGGCGACCCGCGCCGCGCCCGCGACTGGGTCTACGATAACGTCACCAACAACCTCCTGGCCGGCATCGACGTCAGGTACGTACGCACCAAGCGCTGCTTCCCCCAGAGTAGTAGTACCTTACCTCCGCGCGCTCGCTATGGTGTGCTCGATGGGTTGCCAGTGTGGGATGCCGCGCACGGCATATGCATGTGGTTTGCGCTGCGTGCGAAGTGTTCGGTGGAATTGCGTGGCGAGACGTGGTGTCTCTGAGCGCATCCGAAATGCGTGTATGGCCGGAGGTCTCAGCGGGATTAATGGGACGTGGTGCGTTCGAGCGCGTACAAAATGTTCGACGGAATGCCGCACTACAGCACTAGGGAATAGAGTTGTGTGTAATGGCGAATGGTGATCGCCAAGTGCTTGATTAGATGTTACAGTGAGATGCGTTTGTGTTTTGGTTCATGCGAAATCGATGCAATGCTTGTGCTGTTGCTGCTGGGTTCAGGTCTCTCGTGCCGTTTGGAGACATGGATGCATGTTACTTAGAGGCAAGTGCATCATATGTAGGCGGCTGCGTGATGCGTTCATATGGGTCGTGTAGGATGCCTGATGCAGTGCTGAGTTTTAGACTTTTAGTGCAGTGCATGCTAGTTCACAGAGGCTGCATGAGGAAGTTTTGGTGCATCTTATGGTAGTTCATAGCCACAAAGGATGTTGATCGTAGATGGCAAAAATGCTTTAAATGTTGGTTCAGTCACAAAGGAAGTTTTGGAGGGCTATGCTTTGATTTGTCTTGTAAGACAGTGCGTATAGGTCATACATGCAGCATACGATGTGTTCATGGTGAGTTGAAACACTTGTTTCATGCAAAGTAGTATCAGGCATGGCATTGGCTGTTACGAATGGGCTGCTTGTATTGCAAAGAGGCCAATGGGCCAATATACACAGGTGCATAGTAGGAGCAATATGCAGGGAACACCCTAAACTAGGGAAGAATAACACTATCATTGTGAAAACTTATTCAAATTACAATGTGAGTAAACACTGGTGCGGGCTGATCAATTGGCCTACCATTTACAGGTTCCTAGTTGTAGATTGCCAACGAAAGTCAGAATGAAGTTTGATGTGATTTAAACTATTTTAATCCTTTACTTTCAATTAGATGTGATTTATTGGTGAGGGCATGGAGGAACAGTTAAGGATTGGGTTGCACCATAATTTGGTATTGCTGGAGTATTTCTGGACTTCAATGACTTCACATTAATACACTTTTCTTTTTTAGCTGGAAACATTATAGTGTTGTTGGTGAAGCTGCAGTGTCATGTTTAACTAGTGAGCTTTGCGCTTTTGTTACTTTTCGGTTAAGTCACAATGTTCTCATGTGCGTGACTAGTAGGATCCTATATTCCTACTACAGCCTTTTGTCTTTTTCCTTAAGATGGTACTTAAAAAACTAGACGTTTCTTCTTCTTTTTTTTTGAAGTATAAGTGAATTGTCCGTCTTTCTTTGTCAGCTTAAGCTTTTGAGTAAACTGATTGGTACATGCAACTCAATATGGTATCAGAACCAAGAAGTCTTGAATTTAAGACCCGCTTGACACAATTAAAGAAAATAATTGTAGCCCACTTCTATTTCACGTCTTAGACCTGAGAGAGCCCACACGTGAGGGGGAGTGTTGAAGTATAAGTGAATTGTCCGTCTTTCCTCATCAGCTTAAGCTTTTGGGTGAATTGATTGGTGCATACAACTTACTATGGTATCAGAGCCAAGAGGTCTTGAGTTTAAGATCCGGTTGGTACAATTAAAGAAAATAATTATAGCATACTTCTATTCCACGTCTTAGGCCTGAGGAGGTCTACACGTGAGGGGGAGTATTGAAGTATAAGTGAATTGTCCGTCTTTCCTCATTAATTTTGACATAAACAAGGCCATATGCGTCGTTATTAGTCACTACCGTGCTCAACTGTTCATGTATTAACACTGAACAGTGTAAAGCTGAGCATATTTAGATGAATTTGATGGACATGTTATGCATAAAATTTATTAATGCTAGCTACTTATTTCCAACTTTTATAGTAATCCATTTGTGACACTGTCCTGTTACATTCATTGGTTATGTTAATTGTTCAGGTATGTGGCTGTTGGCAATGAACCTTTTCTGAAGAACTACAATGGCAGCTTCATCAACATTACCTTTCCTGCACTCAAGAACATGCAAAGAGCTCTAGATGAGTCTGGTTTTGGCCAACGGATCAAGGCAGTTGTTCCCCTGAATGCTGATGTATACAACTCCCCTGAGAACAAACCAGTGCCATCTGCTGGGAATTTCCGCAGGGATATCAATGCCCTTATGGTTGACATTGTCAATTTCCTCCATATGAATGATGCACCCTTTGTTGTTAACATCTACCCATTTCTCAGCCTATACCAGAACCCATACTTCCCACTAAATTTTTCCTTCTTTGATGGTGGTAGCAAGCCAGTTTATGACAAAGGAATGGTATACACCAATGTGTTTGATGCCAACTTCGACACTCTTGTTTGGTCATTAAGGAAAGCCGGTGTGCCCGACATGAAAATCATTGTTGGTGAGGTTGGCTGGCCAACAGATGGTGATAAGGACGCTAATGTCAAATATGCACAGAAGTTCTATGATGGTTTTCTGAAGAAGATGGCCAAAAATGTTGGCACACCTCTGAGGCCTGGTCGCATGGAAGCTTACCTATTTGCATTGATTGATGAGAACCAGAAGAGCGTACTGCCAGGGCGCTTTGAACGTCACTGGGGGCTATTCACATATGACGGAAAACCAAAGTTTTCTATGGATCTTAGTGGAAATGGCCAAGACAAGTATCCAGTTGGAGTTGAAGGAGTGCAGTACTTGCCATCACAGTGGTGTGTATTCAACAAGGATGCAAAGGATAAATACAAAGATCTGCCAGCCTCTGTAAACTACGCATGCTCAAATGCAGATTGTACGCCACTGGGGTATGGGTCCTCGTGCAATGGTCTCAGCCATGATGATAATATATCATATGCATTCAACATCTATTTCCAAACAATGGATCAGGATGTTAGGGCATGCTCTTTTGGAGGCCTTGCAAAGATCATAACAACAAATGCGTCGTCGGGAGGATGCTTATTTCCAGTGCAGATTCTGAGTTCTTCAGAAAGAGTGGTGCCAGTGAGATTTTTGCCTGTGTCTTTGGTTCTTTTAGTTTTCGTAGCTGCATTCATACTTATATAGACAAGGGAGGACAGTAAGCACTGAGACATTAGGTTGTCGAAGCTATTGTAGGCTTGTACATGACACAGGAAAGAGCATAGGATTGCAAAAGCAAAATTTCCCTTCCTATTTCGACAAGTCAAGACAAAGCTGTACCACACTACCGCTGAGATGGGGAGATCTCTGTGTAAAGCTACAGATTGACATATGAAACAGGAGAAGCTAGAACTTTTTTTTCCTCAAGTCGACACTCTTACAGTTCATCAAGTGTAAAGTTCTGAATCTTTTACCACATCAATTGCCAAGCTGATTGCTGATATTTTACAGCAGCATGGCTTTCAAGTTTCTGTTTGATACAAAATAGTAAATACTGCAATAGTCAGTCATATATGAAAGGAGCAGGTTGCTCAGTTTTACTATACTGTACTTGCAGATTTGGTCTTGTGTGGATGTATGAACTATGTGAAAGAAACATATATTTTCATCATGACAGCTATACTGATGTCTGATGGAACAAAGTGTATGATATTTTTGTCCCTTCGGTTACTTCCCTAGGAAGAGCACATAGTGTTGGTCTTATGGTGATATGCTCTTTGGTAGTTTGGTCCCACTTTCAATTCCCTTTCTTTGAGAACATATGATTCTGTTGATTTATTCCATTGGACAAGTCAGTTCAAGAGGAAATGGTTTGCTTGTGGTTTTATTCAAGGGGACGTCATTTTCAGACTTGTTCGCTGATCATGCATATCAACTCATGATCTGCGAGAGATTGAAAAATTAGGAGTCCGTCATGTGAACAGTTGTTTATCTGCCGTGGAGCTTAGAAGATAGTGCATAACGAAGTTTAGGCAGAAGGGGGGGGGGGGGTTCTTCAGGTATCCCTCTTGAGAGAACGTCAATTTCACATCTCATTTGGCCATTTCTCTTTTGCAGTAATCTGGTTTGACGAATTTGGGAACCAAAGCTCCACCAGCAGGTGTAGTGGAAGAGAACAAAGAGATTCCAGAGCTCCACAACGGTAGGTTCTATGACCGAAGTATGACATTTGGGCATATTTTTCAGTTATTTCCGAACTAATCCTGATCATCGAACTGCGAATCCCAATGCACCCAAACTCGTGTTTTTCTTCAGAATATATAAATGGGGCCAATATAAAACTATTCTGGAGCAAAATTTGTGGTCTAGCCAACCAACAATAGATCTGCATGAAAAGCGAAAAGCAGAGGTGAGATGCCAGAATCCTGAGGTGACTGCTGCATGGTTGGCGCAGGAATTTCCAAATCATCGCCTTTTTCACTTGAATTTTTCCTCTTTTTTTGGCCTCGTTTGAAGTGGATGGTGCTGGAGAATTTGGAGAAGCAAGTGGTGGCTTCTTTGTCAGTTCAGAGATATCGCGGAAAGTTTTTTTTATAAAAAAATCCGAAGATTACTTCGTAGTGTTGAGTTCATAACTTAGCTAGACATGCTTGTAGTTTGAAGGTGGGCCGCCATGTTTGGTTCACAACACCCCCTAGTTTTATTGATGTTCTTGTAGGCATCGTGAATGAATATGACTTGTTTGCCATGGCTTCAGCTTTTATGAAAAGTAGCTTTCGGCTTGGCTGAAGGGCTGAGTTAGAGATATTTGGTGTTTGGCTGGTTAGAGCTTCTAAGTTGGGAAATGTCTGGAATGCCCCTAAGGCAAATGACGACAATTAACGGCAACTAACGATAATTTGTGAAAATTAACGGCAACTAACGACAATTAACCGCAATTGGCGGCGGCACGGGAAGAGGGTAGCTAGGGTGGTGGCGGCGCGGGAGGCGAAGTGACAAGGAGGAGGAGAAGCAATGGCGGCGACGCGAGAGTAGGAAAGCCGGTAGTGGACGGGGAGTCGGAGGTTGGGGTGACCCCGGTGGAGAAGGAAGGAGGTTGGGGCGGCGCCAATCGGGGGGCACCGATCAGAGGGGGAGGCAGGCAGTCGAGGAGAGAGGAGGAGGAAGCTGGTGGGAGGAGGCGTAGGGTGGGCAAAGGCGGCACGCAGCTAGGGTTAGGGTGAGAACAAAAAGCATGTTTGTATGTTGATTTAGCAAAATTCTTTTTGCGAAAATATTGATTAAACGACTTAATTTTACTTAGTTATGAACAATTGAGCAACAATTTGCAACGTAAAATATCACATTAAGGAGGTGAAATGCACATTTTGTTTATACAAGGCAATGCTAGCCACAAAAGGTGCAACATCCACTATCATATCCAAAAGTCGAACACTACCAACAAAAGGTCGCATAGCAAAACACATTCCTACTCTCTATTAGCCATCAAAGAATCGACAATGAAATCACGAAGAGCACCCATGTCCCCATCATCCACTGATATGTCATTTTCACCAAGCTGTGAAGATGATGCATGTTGAGCAGCTCGTGGCATGTAATCCTCATCCTCATCGCACCTCCGAAAAAGACAATCATCTAAGACGCTTTCTCAAATAAAGTTATGAAGCGTCATACATGCAATTATGATCTTCTTCTGCTTATTTATTTTAAAACTTGGTAATTTCAACAAAATTCGCCATTTCATCTTCAACACACCAGAGAATCGTTCAATCACATTACGAAGAGGAGAGTGACGAAAATTGAACCACTCCTTCCCACTTGGAGCTCGACCCCATTGCCATTACGGGACATGGTACTTTTGCCCTTTGTATGGAGCTAGATATCATTTCGATTAGGGTATCCTACGTCGACAAGATAATATTTTCATGCACATAAGAATGAAGTGTCAAACATTGAATGAGCGGATGGGAAAATTTTGATCACATAAAAGACAAGAATTACCTTCAGGAGGATGTGAAAAATAACTTGAATGCTTGGAGTGAGTATTGTTGAATATGTGATAATCATGTGCAGCTCCAGGCTATCCAGCTACAACGAATGTGAACATCATGTCGAAGTCACAAACACCATCACATTCTGAGTAGCATAACCACGACAGCTGATGTGGGTAATCTGGTCCGCCTTAGGGACAATGACAACTACATGTGTGCCATCTATTGCACCAATGCGATTATTGAAGTGAATTGCAAAACGAGGATCTTAAAGTCTTGGATGACCTACAATAAACTGAGGATCTTTGGGTTTTATGATGTCTTTACCTAAGAGTTCAATATACTCCAAGACTTTAGTGAACTTCCTAAATATTATTTCAATTGACCGCTTAAAGCGATTCTCTACTTGGCTAAATGATTGAGGGTCACCACATGTCCACAAGAATATACATAGAGCTTCTAAATAATTCATCTCTCTTGTTAAATTCAAGCCATAATTTTACACCAAAGTTTCATGCAACTTAAAAAATACATGACTATTCATTCGAAACATTCTATAATAATCCTTGGTATTATGCGACACGAGCTTGGGGGCAGACGTCAGGGAGGGGGCTTCGGGTGGCGACGGCGCGAGTTGGGGGTAGGCGTCGGGGATGGGGGCTCAAGATCGAATGTATGGAGGCCTTTTAACCAGTGATATTTGGTGGGTAAATATGCTGAACTTCTAGTGGCAAATATATGTACCCCTTCCGCAAAAAGGCCAATAAGCTGGTTCAAACTTGCTTAGGATTTTTCATGTGATTTAGCTTTGGCTTGATTGATAAGCTACTTCAAAGCTGTGCTGCTTGGGGGGCTTCCAGCTTTTCTGAAACTGAAGCCGGCTTAAAGCTCTACAAACTGGGCCTAAGTCCTACTTGAAAGTGCTGGTACTTTTTGGCCCCAGCTTGTGCTATTTCACTGCGCCTAACCAATAAAGGTGGGCTGGCGTCCGGTGGGACTGTGGGAGCTGACCGCAAGGCCATAGATAATCACCACAACCCACACGGGATCTCGCCTACGTGATTGGTAGCCCATGTGGCACTTGATGGCAGGTGTTTTTACATGGACCACCTTTGTTTCTGACAAAATTACGGATGGCTTGCCTTGATTATATTAGTGTTGATTAATTGCATCATGCGACGCCGATGGATACGGGAACATAAGTTGGTGCTTTGTCAATTAAGAGTCTTAAATTCCACATGGGTGCACGTTCGCAGGATCTAATGTGGGATCTCTTGTAATATCTTGTTTAAACATAAAACAAATAAGTGAATAGTACTAAAATAAAATAGAATTAGAAAGAAAATTTTAGAATTTTGGGAGAGAAATGGGCCGCCAACCCATATTCAAGCGGGAGGAGCCGGTC
Source organism: Phyllostachys edulis (assembly GCA_036346405.1). Classification (NCBI taxonomy): domain Eukaryota; kingdom Viridiplantae; phylum Streptophyta; class Magnoliopsida; order Poales; family Poaceae; genus Phyllostachys; species Phyllostachys edulis. The sequence continues at coordinate 7,715,569 of CM070554.1, read as the reverse complement.
ATAGTGGCCTAAGACCCATGAGTGGGCCGACTGCCAAATAGAAGGCAAAGGGGGGACCACTAAACCCTAGCCGTCCTCTGCTACAGTAGCCACCTCCCCTGCTATAGTAGCCGCCACCCCCTGTTGCTTCTCCTCTCCCAGGCGCCATCCTCCCTGCTACCTTGTGCTACTGCTGGCCAACATCATAGAGGAAGAAGGGAAGAGAAGAGAGGGGGAAAGATGGAAAATTCGTGCTTTGGCTTCGTATCTCCGAGGGTAATGATCTGAACCCATTAGATTTATCCTAGATTAATCTATCTATTTTTAGAATGTTTGGTGAAGGAGAAGATGGATTTTTGTTCTGTCCATATTCGTCAAGATTAGGGCAGAGCATTGCGAGGGTGATTTGGGGTAGTTAGACTCAGAATTAGAATTTGGCCTAGTTAGATAAAAGTTGGAAAATTTCGTTAGATTTCTTTAGAGTACTGAATCGTGAATTTTGGTTGAGTACAATAGAAGTTATGTTTTTTTTGCAAGTTTGCTGTCTTGGAAGTTGTCTGGTTCTGGCAGCGTGCATAAACCGGTAGATTAAAAATAGAAGATGAGTTATTTTGGGAACATCATCTCCTAGAGAATTGTAGAGGATCTTAATAGATCTCGGTAGAGTGCTCGAACACGTAATTTGGATAAACAGTTGGAAAGTTATGGATGTTAGATCTCTGCTGTATGATTTTAAGTTGTCTCCTGTATCAATCGTCGAAATTGGGAATTTAGGGTTCCTTATTTTGAGAATCTGTTAATACCCATAACTACAAAGTTGTAGATAATTTTCTGTACATGTCCGAAGTGGTAAGGTTTATTAGTTTTGGAGTTGTAGATCATAAGTTATGATTTTAGGAAGGTAGTTGTTCTGTTTTGGATAGAACAATGTTCAGGGAGGAAATCAGGACTGTTTTGGGTTTCGATTAGGAACGGTGTTAATTATTTCTTTTGTAATGTTGTACTACTTTTGGATTGTTTTTAGTGTGTTTTATGAATGCTCAGGTGGTGATGTGAATCAGGGGACATGGCCCTCTACTCGTCATCCTTCGTCTCACGGTTGAGGCAAGTACATGCTAGAGTGATATTGAATGAATGTCAATCTCATTTGGTTTGATAAATGCTTACTATGATTATTCATGTGAAGTATGCTTATTTTAGATTCCTTTTATGCTTTCGATAATTTGATGATGATTATGAAAACAATGTTGATTATTCGTTTCATTGCATTTTAAGCATTCATGTTGGAATGATATAACCCACGGGAGTGGGATGAGGTCCCCATATGTAAGATATGGGCATTGAGATCCCCGCCTAAAAAGGGACGGGCTTTGGGTCCCCGCGTTTAAAGAATACAAGCATGAGTGAATACCGACAGGTGTTACACTCCGCTATACCGGTATAAGCAGAAGTGAAGTTGTGGCATGTGCATGTTGCATTGTATTCATGAAAGACGAATATGTATTTTTGAGATTATAAGATTGAATTGTCATTGATATGATGCCTCATGTGTTGTTTCACTTGTGCTTGCTGAGTTATAGACTCATTCTTGTTTATTTGATGTTTTAGGTGAACGTTGATGACGACATGCTCGAGGTGGAAGTAGCACATGAGATGATTGAAATTTTATTTGTTGTTTCACTTCACATCACCTAATAAATCATTCCTTTTGTCATGAACTAGATAGCAAATGCTATTATAATAAGTGGATATCTTGTGGTATCTTGTAGTTTCTTATGGTTCGTATTATTGTTGATTATTGTTTTTCCTAATTGGAACTTATTTAGGCTGCCTTGGATAACCATTTAGTTCATAGTACATTTGGTTTTTGTTTTATCTACTTGCTAATATTAATGATTATTATCTTGATGAGTATTCATTCTTGAAGACTAGATGTTAGTTTGATTGTGTAATGATTAAAAGTTGATAGCTATAGTAGTTGTAGGTGACATCTTGGCTTTGTTAAGCCAGGGTGTTACTCCTCTTTGTTGTTTTGATTCGATTTTTCCTTTGAAGAATTGTTTTCAATGCTACACTATAAGATTCTTGCTCTATTTTGCAATATTGGAGTATTTTTCAATGAGTTGGAGCAAGCTAGCTAGAGTATTGTTCAATGGTACAATATAAGATTCTTAATGTCAAGAGTGGTGGTTTTTTGTGGGACTTTTGGAAGGAACCATTGCAAACATGCATTAGCTGCTTTCTCTCTTTCTTTTTTATTTTTATTTGGAGATAGCTAACATTGATAGTTTGTAAGATGGTTTGATTAACGTGAGTTCCCCCTGGCAAAACACACACACACATTGTTCGTCGATATGGTAAGCTGTACTGCATAGCACCCAGGAAAAGCGGAAATATAACTAATGCAATCCATTTTTTTACCTTAATTCGATGGTGCACAATAAAATTCTTATGTTAGCTCATGGATATAACTAATACCATCAATTTACCTTATTTCGATGTTTCACAATGAAATTGTTGTGTTAGCTCATGGTAAGAGGTTAGCATGCCATACATCCCTTTAACCACTCGACTGGCCAACCGACCCTAGTCTCTATACTACTTAAAAGCAACCAATTTGATGGTGGTGATGGTGATGGTACATCGCTCCACTTTATTCCTGAAAACCAAGGAAAATTGTTTCCCCTAACTATCTTTGAAACAAATTATACCTCTTTCATCTTATTTTTTTGCAACAAACCAACTCTTCCGTCCACACGCACGAGAGGTGCTTGAAGAGAGGCAACAAACAAGAAGAATCAGGGAGCTATGCATATGTGTTAATAGGACTTGATAAGACTTCGACGTTATGTGAGAGTACTCATGCATAACACATCATCACCAATTCAGTTGCTATTTCCTTCCGCGGTCGCCTTATTTTGCCATGTGAGAGGAATCGTGAGGGGGCATATCGGAAGATAGAACGCACCAACGTGGGTGGAGTATCAGCGACACCTGTCGTGTTGGCCTCTGATGCGACTCACAGATGAGTCGTCGCTCCTCTTTCGTAAGGACAACTAGAAAGGATTGTGCGCTACGCTGCGCCGTGTGAATTTTGATAGAATGCTCGGAAGGCAATACATTTAACAATGTGAAAGCATTGGCATACACAAACAATACAAAAGGCAATGTTCCAGGAATACTAAGGCTGTATAATTGTCTATATCACATTAGACTGTAATGGCAAAGGAGGAGCGGGAAAAAAATTCATACCTATGTGTACGGTATTACGGTCGTAAAATTGTTCCCACCATGTGAGCTTCATATGGAGCGATGTAAATAAGAACATGTCACCTTATTTAAATGTAAATTAACATCTAGACCAACAAGAAGAACAGGGAGCAGAACTTACCTTGTTGCAAGCAAGATTCCATAATGGCCAACAACTCTATCATCCGATTAGCGATAGTAATATGACATAGTTGAGACAAAGGAAAGAATCTACATATCAGAAAGTAGCAAACACGAACAAATCACTAACAACACAAACCTTGAAACTAAATCAAGCAAGATATTTCATTGTTGTTCTTAAATAGCACGAGCAACAATGATAACAGCACAAACCATGAAACTAAAGCAAGCAAGATCTTTCATTATTGTTCTTAAATAGCACGAGCAATAATGTCTTTTGTTACTCAACGCAAAAGGATGACATGGATATGAGTTCATATTCATAATGCATGCAATGGCTTCTCATATGCGAACCGGCAAGGTATCCTCACGCATAATGGATTTTTTTTCCTTGAGATATGTAATAAAAATGATCAAGTTAAGAATGTTTAGAAGTTCTGGGCTTGCAAGGAAAAACAAAAGATAAACTGACATTTAAAGTGCTCAAGAAAAAGGAAAGTTAAACAAAACCACGACATGAACTTTGTTTGAGACCAAAGGCATCGAATGGTAAACTTTGCTACCGGTTGATTCTAGACCATTCCATTTCAAAATCCTTGCATTGAACTTAACCAAATGAGCCATGGAGGCCTGGACTCATGGCTTATGCAACAGTTTTTAGTTTTCACTTTCCTTTGTAATTAGAGCTGTCCATTGTACATGTATAGCATAAACTCGCTAATTATGCCCACAGAATGTAACTTGCAACCACAATTGACTACGCCGTAGATTTTTCCAAATATCAGTAGGCCACTCAGCTACTATCGAAGAAATGCATGATGCTAGTATATGCCATATTTTTTGTAAATTTTTAGGACTTTTGGAATACATTGGTTAGAAAAAGAACCACTCCGATAAGATGCAGACTGAATTCAATGCTTACTTTGAGTGCAAGATTGATGAAATAAGAAAAGGCAAGCACAAGGCATCTAATGGTTGTCAATTTGTCATATGTAACACTATAATGCATCAAGATGTAGTTAGATAATCTATACTTTTATATAATGCAACAGTTTTTATTAGGATTTGCCAACCTAACACCCGCTAAACAATAATAGTCGTTGACTGGTTTTGATAACATCGTCTTCACGGCTCCACCTTTCTGTGACTACAAAATCAGTACAATCGGATGGATATACTCTGCTGAATTGGCCTCTCCTAAACCAACACTACGAGTTCTACATCCAAGAGCAGCCAAGGGCCCACCCAACTGTGGTACCACCCTTCCCCTCCCCTTAGCTCCTTCCACATAGATCTAGAGCATCATGTCCTTCTATTCTCTCTCTCCCTCCCATTTTTATCGTCATTTACAAACACTGGGCCTGATTTAGGCCCACTTGTTGGAGCCACACGGAGCGACGGACACAGGTCATTAACCCTAGATTTCTGATTGTGGAGAGCCAATCGTCTATTAGAACTGAGCACTTACATAAATCTATCTATTTGAACTGTCATATAATATATTATTATATTTATTTTAAATTTATTCCTTTAAACTATAACTGGCCAGAAATCCCACACAATTGCACGCTAGATGCTCTACAATGCATAACTTCATAGTTGTGTCGTATTTGTTATGCAACTCTAATACATAGGATTAAAGAAATAGGTGGATTCATTGTACAACTTTAACAAGTCTTATATTTTATCTGATTTTGGACCATTATGATTTGAACTCACAAAGTAAGTGGCACAAATATTTTTCCATCTGATTATTAATGAGAGAATTTCTAACCTCAGAGCAAGCTGCGGTGACTTCTTATAATTATAAAATAGACAGATGTTGCCATGTGCATCGCACGTGTGCAACTATTAGTACAAGTAATTAGCAATTTTTTTATAGGAGCAGTTAGCAATTTGATGTCCATGATTACCTCTGCAGCTTGTGTGGTAGATGAAAGGTACTGATAGTAATAACACCGAAGGGCATCAGGCACGCAAGCTGAACTATTAGTCTAAACATCAAGGTCCTAATCAGGAACCTGCAACTATAATGATTGAGTACTTATTCAGACACATTTTTAAATTTTAGAGAAAAGAAGATAGTAAAAGATATGAGCAGCTATCCGAAAAGTAAATAATAACAATGCATGGAGAACTTCCAAAATTATTAAAATCAGTCACACACACGATGCTCCTCCAAAGATCACACATTGATGATAGGTAACTACAAGCTGCATGTGCAACTCAAATGAATTACAGTGTACTTCGTTGTCAAAGAGACTGCAAGAAGAAAAACTAGCATAAAGTTCTTCCAACAAGGCAACCATATCTAACCTCCATTAGCTCAAAGCCAATCGACAAGATCTGGAAGGAGAGGTCGATTTCATATCATTCTGACCTTAAAGAAAGGCCAACACATGGGCAATAACAAATTCATCAAACAACATCTCCTACACATAGATCAAATCGACAAATTTGTTGGAATTAACAACAAAAATAATAAGCAGCGCATCTTCATAAAGTAGGAATGTTCACATGAAAAATCATACATAAATATTTATGAACCTGTTTTTAGGGTTTTCTAGAACATACAGACGACAATCAACTCCATATGATCTCTCTAGTAATTCAAAGAACATCTATTAAAGTAGCTTCAAAATTGCACTGAAGGCTTAAGTTATGACTGATAACGCTAGGTAGCTAGTTGAAAATGCATTTACATATCAGTTTTTAACATCTTGAAGATAATCTCATTATTGAGAATAGGCTTTCTATCAACAAGTAAAAAGAATCATGTTTATGAGCTAGCTATTAGGCCCTTTATGACATAATCATAGGCCATGGAAAATAATCAAACTCTAGTCAAACATTGACTCAGCAATCGGCATCGGCCTCATTGCATATTTATTAGAAGGGTTTAGGTCTTAATGTTATGGCCAGAAGAACAAGATTGAAAATGCAGCATTTTTATTGTTGACTTCATGGTTTCACAATGTATTACATACATGCATGCCCAAGAGAAACTCCCTATTTTAGACCAAGGTGCCTAGGAACTATAATGCCCTAGTTAATTAATACCATACATATATTCATGAGAGAGAGAGAGAGAGCTTTACCAGTATTTAGTGACAGCTGACGCAGGACAATATCAAGAACTTGCAAGGTCTCTTGAGGTGCCTCTGCCTGCCTTCTAGCTAGGAAATGCCCAAGACGTTGAAGAACAGCTCTTGCCGCAAACTTAATCACTACCTTATAAGTTTTCTGACGCCTAGATCGTACGAGGATAGTCAGAAATGTCAACACAGTATGATATGTCCTAGAACCAGAAAACCATGCCGATGAGAAAGGTTCAAGGACACACCTCTCCAAACCAGAGTCGTCATCATCTTCAAGTAAAGTGATGCAAAATTCTTTTGAAGTTTGGAGTGAACACAACATGATCATGTTTACACCATAAGCACAAGCAGACTGCAATGCAAAACTTAATGAGAATTTTTTGTTTTGCAACCAAGCAGAAATAACAATTGCCGAGCATATTTTTTAAGGCTTCCAAACTACATTCTTAATATGTGGGAATATCTAGTGACAATTACCGGTTAATTACTTAGTTTAGTGAGTACGAACACAGAACTCAAACCTCATCCACTAAATCTATGTAAAGCATGTCGTAATACAAAAATAAAGGAAACCAAGTCCATTAGCACCTTTTTTGAGGAGCCATTTTTCTTAGTAGAAAGTTCAAACTGCAATGGAAGTTACACATCATGCCTCATAATGAACAAACTAATCAGATGGCACGTCCACATCCAGAGCAGCCTCAGTGTTCTTCTGGCCTTCCAAAGCTTCAAGGCGCTTGTCAAGAGCTTTGTATCCGATGTCCACATGATTGTGGAGACCTTTCACCTGAGAATATGCATTTTAAAGGTCGGATGCTTACCTTAAATCTAGCCAAAATCAAGCAATCTATAGTAGAATTTAACATACACAGAAATCTTGTGCAAAGGGAGTAGGATTAGAACTGCAAAAATAGAAACCTCAATCTTCCATGTTACAGCTTAGACAAGGACACATCATGCCTCGTAATGAACAAACTAATCAGATGGCACGTCCACTTCTAGAGCGGCCTCAATGTTCTTTTGGCCTTCCAAAGCTTCAAGTTGCTTGTCAAGAGCTTTGTATCTGATGTCCACATGATCGTGGAGACCTTCACCTAAGAATATGCATTTTAAAGGTCAAATGCTTACCTTAAATCCAACCAGAATGAAGCAGACTATAGTAGAATTCAACATACACAGAAATTTTGTGCAAAGGGAGCAGGATTATAACTGCAAAAATAGAAACATCAATCTTCCAGGTTACAGCTCAGACAAGGATGGTCAACTAAGCCTTAGTCGGAATCATTGGAGCTACCGAGCTAGCATAAGAAGGCCATCGCCCCATTTCAA